>OY776677.1:142079986-143279986 GCA_963675555.1 Leptura quadrifasciata
ATCTCCCAAAGTAAAATTGATTCAACCGACATTCTTACATCAAAACATTACCTTTTTTATAGCCGATTCAACAATATAATTTTCATTTTAAATTTCCAAAATTTCAAAAACTATTGCACAACATTACGCAATATTTCGCAATCGTAGCCCAAATGAATGTCCGGTTCCCGTTTTAATTCTCATCCAGCTCTCGGCTACGTCGTGCCCCATCAAGGGTATCAAAGAAGAAGCGTGCCGAGGCTCCGACAAGTTGTGTTTCCGGTATTTACGAAAAAGTTCTTACTTCCCGCGTTGCCCTTTGGTCGCCACAGAGCCCAAATCCAAAGTAGTGTTTTCCGGCTTAAGTAACGAAACCGAAAGTGTACCCGTGCCTCTTCCTAGGACTCCCCTAGTAAAAAATCGGTGTTTATATTTTGTTAAGCCAAAGTGCAAATTTTTGTTTAACGCCCCCGCGGCTCTAGTTTTAAGTGAAATAAAAATCCGTCCTCGCGACTTTAGTTTGTAGTGAATTATTGAAATCTGATTAAACCATAACGAACCCCGCAACGACTAAGGCAAAATTCTACGTGTCGATACGTTACCTAAAAGAAAATTTGTTAATTTTAAAACCTATAAATATTCAACTCTGCGTTTTTTACCTAAATAAAAATATTATAATCTCGTGTTAAATAAAGTGTTATTACTGAACCAGAAGTATACACAGGGTGCTCAAGTAGGCCCTGTCCAAGCATCAAAAAAGTAAAATTTAGCTAGAAAAGCTTATACAGGGTAAAGCTTTGAACCCTTACCAAGAAATAAAAAAGCAGTTTTACGCTCTGCACTTATACAGGGTGTACCTATTGGCCAAATCCTTCCGTTTAAGGACATACCACCCCAACCTTACTTTTAAAGAAATTAAGTGCACGAACGACCTCTGGGAGTCTCAGTGGGAGCTAGCCAGCCCAAATTTTTTATTTTACACCAACAGAGCGTCGTGTTCGTGTTCACAGGTGTTGTAGGGTATTTCACCTACAAGCAAAAAAATAAAAACAAAAAATTTCAAAATTAATAAAAAAACATATCGATTCACATACCATGGCAAACCATAATTCTAAAATAACCAAAATTCACCGACACCAAACTTTTAACATTCACTCTAGCCATTTTACAAAAAAAAAACATTACAAAAAACACACTTTAAAAATACAACCCCCCTATGGTCATCAAAAAATCAAAATTACTATCCGTACCTATAGTCACAACATTTTACTTCGTCTCGTTAATTTAAAACCAGTTTTCTATTTCATTTTTAACTATCGATTCATCGCCCCTCGTATATTATATTCGCCACTTTATTTTCATAAGAAATACTTTCTCGTCGCCTCCCGTATACGACAAATGAAGCTGTGCAGATCAAGTCTTATCACTCACCACCCACATTGAAGCAGGATTTCAAAGAAAACTGTATTTATCGACTTATCAGAGACCTACGACACAATGTGGAGAGAAGGCATGATATACAAGCTACTACGTGTAATCCCCTGCAAACTAACAGCTCGATTAATAGACAGAATGCTAAACTACCGAGTGTTCCAAGTAGCCGTGGGATCCAACATCAACTCTTTAGCCTGTATATTGCTGACATGCCAGGAACAAGATCAAGAAAGTTTGGCTACGCTGATGACTGGGTACTTACAACAAGGTGCAGCTCTATTGAACAGTCAGAAGAGACCCTAACGACAGACCTAGAAGCAGTGGGAAAATATTTTCGCAAGTGGAGGCTCCAACCTAATGCCACCAAAACAAAAGTTACCTGTTCTCACCTAAATAATAAACTCGCCGGAAGAGAATTCAGCATACAATTCGTAAACACCCTGCTTACTCACAATAAATATCTAGGCATAACCTTTAAACTTCTGAAAAACTAAAAACAAGAAACAACATAATTCAAAAACTGTGCGGCACAACTTGGGAAGTATTGGCTTCCACTCTACGTTCCTCTGCGCCTTTTCAACTGCTGAGTACTGCGCTGCACTCTGGCTAAACAGCCCACGTATATAAAATAGATGCGCAGCTAAATAACACCATGAGACATATTGCTAGTGTCATCAAATCAACTCCAATGGCTTTCAGTCCTAAGTCACATCCCACCCCCTAAACTGCGACGAATAAATGCTCTTACGAATGAGTGTAAAAAGATCGTGGATAACAGAAATTTACCCATTCATCAGGACATCGAAGATGCCAACCATAATCGACTCCGGTCTAGACGACCACCAACAAAAACGGCATGGGCGTCTGTGGAAGATGAGTTCAACGTTACCAACGCATGGACTCAAGAATGGACTGCACAACAAAACAATAACATGCCGTGCATCACCCATAAGATACCGGGTTTCGACTTACCATGTAAAACATGGTCCACGCTTAATAGAATGAGAACCCAACATGGCAGGTGTACATACCCTTTACACAAATGGGGCAAGCAACCTTCTCCTCTCTGTGACTGCGGAGAAATCCAAACCATTAGACATATCACAGAAGAATGTGCTACACGATCAAATAATGGCAGACCAGAAGACTTCCTGATAGCGACCCCAGAGTCGATAGACTACATAGACAGACTAGATGTTCGTTTGTAACCTTTTAATTTTTTTTTTATATACATATACTACTCTATGTTCTATGTTGCATTGAAATTCTATATACTAGCAATTTATATTCTCTTTTATTTCTCGTTTATAGAAAACCAACACATACTAATAGATATCTAAATTTTAACTCAAATCAGTCAATAAATATTAAAAGGGGTGCTGTAAAATGTTTATACGATAGGGCCAAAATAATTTCATCTAATAATGAAATATTAAATAACGAGAAAAAATGTATCAAAGAGGTTCTAGTACAAAATCAATACCCTGAAGCCTTTGTTGATAGAGTTTTCATAAATGTTAAAAATAGGGACAATCAGGTACGACAAAAACCTGAACGTCATTATACAGCAATAACTACTTCTGTATACGGACCATCGGAGAAGCTACGCCGTATAGGTGACAAATTTGATGTTAGGACGATATTTCAAACGGGGAACACTTTAAGATCTATTTTTACAAAAACAAAACCGATAAACAGGGAGCAAAATTCAAAAAACTGTATTTTTAATATCCCGTGTGATTTTGTGATAAATGTTATGTGGATGAGTCATCCAGACCTTTCAGTGTGATGTTGGATGAGCGCAAGAATTACATTAGAAAGAATGAAATTCAGAAATCAAAGATTCGTGAACATGCTTGGGAAAACGGACATAGAATAATCTGGGACTCGGCAAAATATTTAACAAAAGAAGCAGACAACAAAAAAAGAAAAATTAAATAATCAGCAATAATCGTATTACATGAAGAAAAGTGCGTATCGAATTGTTCTGTAGATATTTATACAACCTGGTTACCAATGTTGAAAGAAGATCTTAACAAACTCAACATTATCTAAAAGAAAATATCATCAGTTCTGTGATCTGTGTAAGTAGTAAGTATCTATGAAAATAACTTAAGCAGAATATTAAAGCTGTGTATTTGACATACACAGCAATATAAGAGTTCTTCCAAAAATAGCTTTGAAAACGGAAAGAGACTACTTTCCGAAATGTCATCAAAATACATTATTTCTGTGTTTATTCCGATTTAAATTATTTGCAAAACATAACCTCTGACTATTCCTTTGACGTAAACATCAGGCTTTTTTCCAATAGTTCTATTAATTTGTAGATTCGGTGATATGTTTTTGAAGAGGATAATAATACATGTGGTAGAAAACCCAAATAATAGGAAAGAATATTCGTAGAATGCCACAAATAACTTTCAGACAATATTGAGAAGAATGATTGATACCAGCTCATAAGATATCTACATGAATAATCCCCTGCCTACAACTTTATAAAAATAATTGATACATTGCCTCAAAATTTAAAACATGTTAAAAATGTCTCCAGATTTAAAAAGCAAACAAAATAATCTCTCGTGGAAAAGACATTTTATTCTGTACAAGAGTTTTACCCATAGAAATATAAATATCCGTCAATTTAAAGATAACGTAGATTGGTTAAATATTTTTATATATGTCCTTGTTTGTAATGTTTTATGTGTTCTTTACTTCACATTTTAATGTATTATGAGTATTATAATAATATATGTTTTAATTGTTCGTATTATATTTTATGATTTGCTATAATATGTACAAAAATGTACCTGAGTAATGGAATAAAAAATATCTATCTATCTATTAGGTCTGTGTTATTTTTTCTTGTCCTATAGTAGTTCTCAATTATGCCTCGAATACAGGTACTTTTATTGTCAATTATGTTAAAACCTTATCCTCTTGACGGCTGTGTTATATATGAGATCGCTCTTCTCTCTTGATGATCCTAGTTATAGCCCCAGGCGCACACCTATCATTGTACTCTTTAAGATATACGCGTCTGTATATACACAATAGTCTACAAGATATACTATGTTTAAAGATGTAATAGTCCAGATTGCGGTATTACTGATGACTGTTGTAATCCACTGAGAATAGAAAGAGCTTGTAGACTCTACTCGCTCTCGTGTTAAACTGGTTAAGATACAAAAAGTTCAAGACTATAGATTGTAAGTTGTAGGATGCCTATCAAGCACAGTTATATTTTATGCGTACTGCTAGCTATAATTAATGTAATATGTTGGTGAACTTACAAACATGGAAGTTGGTAGATTGAAATCAAACAACACAATTCAAAATGTCCTAAACATTGAACATTCGTCATTAATTCTACGAGTTTTGTTGTATACTTAAAAGGTTTTTCGTGAACGCACTAAGCAGATTATATGGAGATAAAGGACTAGAAAAGGTTTCGCGTCAATTTTCCCTACTCTGCCAACACTTCTAAATTGAGTCTTCTAATGAATATTTATTGTAGTCTGTTCAACATTCAAAATAAGACTCTTAACTTTTAAAATTGAATGTAGGAGGTACTGTTATTCTTGGTTAAATTTCCAGAATTCCAATTATCGTCAGTGGTTAAATATGTATAATAGTTCTACTTAAAATAAATTTCACGGTGAATCTCTTTATAAAACAGACTTTACTGTATGTACTTTTCTTAGAAAATTGCAATGAGGTCATTCAAATTAATGGTTTGATACTAATTCTTTTCAACAGAAGATCAATGTTTTATTATTTTTATTGGTAATGACAATGAGGTAATGACAGGTAATGACAACCCTCTTTATCCCGGAAGGCTCTAGAAGAGCCTTGTGTGGGAGGGGGCTACACATTTAGAGACAAGGGACACACACCCAATATTCGTGTATAGTGAAAAAATCCCTCTCACAGTATTTTCCACTGCCACGACCGGGGATCGAACCCGGAACTTTTGGGTGAGAGGCAAGTGCGCTCACTTCTCGACCATCAGTCATTAGAAACATTTTTTAGGTATCATAATTTCAATTTCCTATTCGTTTAACTTTTTTTCAGTTTTAGAAGCATGGCTTTCAGTTGTAAATAATGAACCCACTAGAATGAAGAACTTTAGTAGCCCCTTAATCTATATGATAGCGGTAAGTAGTTCTGATTAATAGAAATACTTTAGTAAACCACACAACGTTGGAGACTATTTTCTGGTTTATTGAGAATTAACTTATGAAGCGGTCAAGCCTAAGCAATTTTTAAGAACTGTTAGGTACTTTAAATACTTTAATTATGATGACTTATACTTATAAAATATGTGTAATATGGTCAATACTGCTGTACAACAGGAAAAGGAGGGATACTTCAATTTCATTCAAGAGCAGCACAATTCCAAAAAAACTTGGGATACCCTTAACTTGTTCAATATTATATAAAAAAGTAAAAATCAAATATACCAGATCACCTTAGCGATTTTAACAAAATTAACGACTTTTTCATTACCTCTGTTTCTAAAATGGTCACCCCTCCCCCTCAAACATACATCGATTTTTATGGATCTAACAAATTTAACCCTGATATTATTTTTCAATTAGTCTCTGTAAATGAGGAAGATGTTGAAAATACTATTAATAACATTAAGTCTAATGTGATAAATAACGAAAAATTAGTATAAAAATGCTAAGACTATGTCTACTCTATCTGACACCTACAATTACATACCGGGTGTTAGAAAAGTATGGGAACGGTGGAAAATCTCGAACAGTTTGCATAAAATCGAAAAATAAAAAAATGCGTGTCAAAAATTGTTCAAAAACTATCTACTGATACCAAAATGACCTCCTCACCCCCACCCTGTGGGTGGGGCGAGGGGCAACTTTAAAATTTTAAATGGATACCCCTATTTTTTATTGCGGAATCGGATTCTACGACAAAAAATACGTAAATTTTATTTATTTCGTTCGATTCTTGCATGGTGTCGCTGTAATCACAAAAAATGAAAACAAAACATTACTATTTCAAGAGTAGCGTCTTGTGCCCATAAAAAAACGGAAAAACACGTATTTGTTATTTTTACGAAATCTATCCATTGACATTGGATTTGACTCTCCCACCCCTAACCCGGTGGGTGGGGCGGGGGCAACTTTGAAATTTGTAATGAAAATCCCTATTTTTTATAGCGGATTCGGATTCTACGGCCAAAAATACGTGAATTTTATATCGGGCATCTTTTTCGATTCTCGCAAGGTGTCGCTGCAATCGCAAAAAATTGAGTGGAAACATGATAGTTCTTGACAAGTTCTTGATCCCAGCCAGTAAAGGCAAGGAGGTAACTCGGCCATTTAAGGCCAGGTGAGGATTTCGGCCAGTTGAGGCAATTAGTTTACAGCTTAACTGCTACACTAGCAGGTTTTAATTTCAAGATTATGGCAGGTGTTCAAAATGGTGCCCATTGACTTCTTGGCATTGTCCGAGACGAACGTAAAAATTTTCAATAGCACTTCTTATCATTTGAGGTGGTATTTCTGCAAAAATGTTTATTATGCGTTGCCTCAGCTCTTCCAAATCACGAGGGTTAGTGAAATAAACCTCACCCTTCACGTAGCCTCAAACAAAATAATCAAGTGGGGCGAGGTCAGATGATCTTGCTGGCCATTCAATAGTTCCTCTTCGACCTATCCATCGATTTTCGAAAGTATCATTAAATAGTCCCTAACAATATCCCGATAGTGTGGAGGAGCCCCATCTTGCTGGAACCAAACATTATCGAACTCATCACCAGCAATCTTTTGTATTGCGGGAACTATTTGATTTGTCAACATTTCCAGGTATTTTTCTCCATTAAAATTTCCATCTATGAAAAAAGGTCCTATGATTCGATTCCTGAAAACTCCTGCCCAAACATTTAATTTTTGTGGATACTGCGTGTGTATTTCAAGCATCCAGTGAGGGTTTTCGTCACTCCAATATCTGAAATTATGGCGATTAACTTTTCCACTGAGTTCGAAAGTTGCTTCATCTGAGAAGACAAATAGAGATGACAAAAAATTTGGGTTTTGGTTACTCCTTTTCATCATTAATTTACTAAATTCAAGTCGCCGATCAAAATCATCTTCATTTAACTCTTGGTGAAGGTGAAATTTGTAAGGACGAAATTTCAAAAGTTTCAAATTCTTATGAACTAAAAATGCACTCATATCAAGCAGTTGACTGGATTTTCTGATTGATAACCTTCGATTTTCAACAAATGTCTGGGCCACTTCCATTTGTAGAGCTTCCGATGTTTCAGATTTTGGTATAATTTTACTTTTATTATTTTACTCAACTTTATAAGTAAAATATTTCTCAAACTGTTTCTCTTTTAAACAATTTTCTTCCCTATCATATCCAGGGTGCCAACGAAACATTTCTAAAGTACCAACTTATGTAAATTTAGTAATAGGTGATATTCACTTGTACTATGTATTTTCTGTATTAATCACTGAAGTGTGTAACTAGTTCAAGTATCCCTGGCCGCTTTTAAAGCTCCCTTTGTCTCACTAATCCCAATTGTTTATCGCCTTTATACATAGTTAAGGGTACACTGGATTTCAAGACTGGAGATTAATTGATTCGAATTCAAACTTTGGTCACTAGATTGTTTATAAAGAAACAAGTAATGCATTTGAGCTAACTGACATACTCAATCCGAATATGTTATAAAAGGTAATGTAAATGTAAATAGACACACTACTAATAGTAATAATGACATCAATAAAAAGCACGCATAAGTCGTAAAAATGTTTGTGAAAATTTCCTTAATCAACCCAGCCTTTTGAAGGACATGGAGCTTATAGATGAGTCCGAGTCGATATCCAAGGCGGATCGAACTTGTGGTTGTAGGGGAGCTAACTTTATTGCACGATTAATATATTTAAATGATATTATATCAGCATACAACATATTCATAACATTTGCAAATCTTTAAATAGTGGTTTACAACTGGTTAAGGGGTAGAGCTTACACATGATTCTTAAAACCCATTTTTGATATTGAAATGCTCTATTATCAAAATGAGTCCATATTGTAGTTCAGACTGAACCAATCCATAATGGACAGTTTTTAGGATGTTTATAGAGACAGTATCTCTTATATATCTTATGACATAGCAGACAGTGCTCAATTTATATGCGCATCCCACGTAAGCTTCCGATCCAAGGTAACACCTAGGAAATTAGCATTTGTTATACTTGGGATCGATTTATTTAAAATATTTAGGTACAGATCATAGTTAGTCACAATTTTTTTTTCGGCAAAAAACGCATATAACATATTTTATTTATATTTATAGTCAGTCCGTTGTTGCTACAGTAATGACTCATTTCCTGTGATGTACTGTTACTATTTATGACAATCTGTTCTATAGAGTTATGAGACATTAACATATTTGTATTATCTGCATAAAGAAGAAATAGATTTGATATTATAAACAACAGTGGTCCCGGAATTGAGCCTTGAGGCACTTCTAGGTATACGTCTCTTGATTTGAATTTAGCCCCGTCTACAACAGTAGTTTGCGAGCGATTTTGCAAATATGAGGCTGCCTAACTGTATGGTGCCCCTCTTACTCCAATGCCCTCTATTTCTGTACGAAATAAACTGTGATCTATAGTATCAAATGCACGATTTAAATTATAAAAAAGACCTAAGACGTGACTCTCGTTGTTCAGTGCATTATAGATAAAATCTGTGCAATCTAAGATAGCAGTATTGATGGATTTATTTCTTCGAAAACCGTTTTGGACACTTGAGATCAAGTGAAATTCTCTAGATAATTGTTCAGTCTTATGTAATATGACTCTTCAAAAATTTTAGCAATTTGACTTGGTATGCATATGGTTCTATAATTAGTAATGTCTATTGTAGGAGTCTTATTTTATATACAGGTATACATTTGGACTCTTTTATGTTGGGAAATACACCAGCTAAGAACGATTAATTCGCTAAGTATGCCAATGGCTCACTAATATTCTTTTACTGATTTCATCATTTTTCCGTTGATGTCATCGATACCAGCGGCCGATTTATGAGAGGTTTTTCCGATGATTTTCCTTATTTTTTGTGGTGCAGTCGGTGTGAGGAAAAAACTGGTACTTGTCTTTTCAATGTTATCATTACAGTTATATTTGTTATATTTACATTATGTTTGGTTGATTTGCCACGGTTTTCATGGATATTTTCACTAGTTGTTTTTTTTTGTCCAGAAAACATTGTCTCTTAACAAAATTAAATCTCTCATTAGCCACCCCCTTAGGCCAGAAAGATGCACTGTATACTAAATTGCTGACTGATGGATCAATACCGACTAAGAAACATTTATTATTTTACATTTTGTACCAGGTATTTAGGATTTTTACTGATATTTTTTCTTCTTCTAAATTGGTTTTCTTTTTTATGTACGCCATAACATTTTCCAAACTTACAACGTCTTTCACTCTTGAGATAAAGAGCCATAATTTTTTCCTTAGTACTAGTCATTGGCTGGCCGTCAAATTCATTTTCGGTTGTTTCGTTTGTTCCAAGTTGCACTTTTTTGCTTTGCCTTCTTTATTTATTTTCTTTATATCCATCCTCGCTGTTATTTGAGCAATTAGATGAGATATTGTGCTGTATTGGTTTTTGCTGAGGTTTTTGAATGGCAGGATTTTTTTGTAGCCATTGTAGTTTTTTTATTTGGTGAGGGACGATGAACATGGTTATTAAACAAAGTACCACAGTTGGCTACCTCACTATATAGTTTTTGCGGTGCTGCTGAGTTTGAGAGTAATTTTGTCATGTTTTTGTTTGTTTTCTTTATATTTATAATTTCTTGCTTAGTATTTTCAATATTTTCTTGCAGATCATCTTTTAATAATAGGATTTCCATTTCAATTGTTTCATGTATTTTATTACTATTATTATTATTTTCATTTATTTTTTCTATAAGTTGTGTAGCAATTTTTAAAAGATCTGTAAATTTTTTATTTAGTCTATATAGATCATTCTGAACTTCTTTCAGTTTTTCATTAGGGTGGTTTAGGTTTATAAATAGTCTGCAATACAGACATAAATTCTTCCTGATTTTAGACTAACAAAATTTTCTCTTACACTTATCATAAGTTATGAGAGGTTCATCTTTGGAATCAGGAGACTTGCAGTCGGAGCAAGCCGGTCCTGTCTATTCAAATTTATAAAACACATTAACAAGATAAAACTTTTTTCTTTCTATTATTTGAGTAAAAAATACTGTTTTTGGTGTTCAATGTTGTACAAATAATCTAACATACAGTATAGTGTATACGACCAGAATTGAAACCGTATAAAAACTAAAAGCCGGCAAAAACAGTCGGCATCTCTTGCGGAGGTAAACAGAAGTGCTTGTCAAGAAAAGCAATAAAGAGATGCCGGCTGTTTTTGCCGGCTTTTAGTTTTTATACGGTTTCAATTCTGGTCGTATACACTATACCTAAAAGTACCAATTTTCAAACATCAGCTTTCAAACTTCATCACTTATGTATTCTTTGTTACTTATTTTGCACATTGCACAAAAATTTAATTAAGACGGACACATTATAACTGTAGATTTTGTATATTTTCTTAGAGCAATTATTTGAACTTTTAATTTCTGCTGAATCCATTAATTTTCATGACCACCATTGCATGTTTTTATTTCTTTGATCAGTGCAATTTCATTAGCTACATTTATAATAACTGTAACTAATTTGTCTGACATTATATTTACATGTGTATTTCTGTTCCATTGTGTTTTAATAAATTTTTCTTCAAATTGATCTGTATTATAACTTTTTATCATTCTACTTTTTCATAAAATGTATTTAGACCTATTTAACATATTAAAAAATTGGAACTGCGCCACTTTTTGCACAATAAAACACCAACTGCCTGGCCTATTATTAGCTCATCGTGAGAGTCTAAAATAAATAAGGAAGAAATTTACACAAACACGAATAGAGGAATAGAGGTTTATATTATATTTTTTATTAAATTAGTTTTCTAAATTTGTCTATGAAATATGTTTAACATATCTTCTAAGGTGAAGTTGAAAAACCCAACCGTAGTAACGTTGCGTCCGGTAAACCACTCAACTCTGCAAACGAAAACAGTTGTGAATCTCAGATATCTAATGTGAAAAATATATTTACACCAAAGTTAAAATCTAGGAGCAGGATAGACTCGGACAGCGATAGCAGAACGTTAAGGAATAAATTTAAAAAATAATTCACAGTATGTGTGCACATGTATAATGCATATATAAATCTGTGTATAGGTATGTGTACAAATAAATAAATGTATATGATTGCATGTTGTATCCTCGGGGATATTTTATGAGTATAAATGTGTTAGCACAATATACGTGTATCATATGTTAGTTTTAATTTTACTAGTTTTTAATATTTTGGCGTTTATTGGTATTATAATTCGTTTTCTTCTATCCTCTCATTACAATTTTATATTGTTTGTCTTTACTTAAACTATTATCATAAAATAAAAGAAAAAAAATGGATACATATATCCGTGATTTTTCATATGAGGAAATTGAAACGGAAATTGTTGAAAATTTCAACCAATGCAATCAAGTTTATAAAATTAATGAAGACTTAAATTTTAAAATGATGCATAATAATATCAGGAGTATAAACAAAAATCTGGATGAAATGAAGGTCAGATTAAGTCAGCTAGAAATTCAGTTTGATTGTATCGTATTAACCGAAACACATCAGATTGCAAACTTAGCCTTATGTAATATGAAAGGTTATAATTTAATTTACAATGAAGCGAAATTTAATAAAAATGATGGTATTGTTATATTTTTAAAAGATACATTGTTTTATAATTCTAACGTAATTAGATTACGTGAAATATCCATAATAAAATTGGAAATATATTTTAATAATAAAACAATGTCAATAATAGCTATATACAGATCACCATCATTAGACCCAAGTCAATTTAATTTAGATTTACAAGCATTTTTAACAAACGAAACAAAAATATACGATTATCAGATAATTGTTGGCGATTTAAACATTGACATACTAAAGAAATGTGATCATTCTACAGAATACCTCAGCACCCTTTATGAATTTGGTTATGTGTCATTAATAAATAAATATACGAGAGTTCAAGGAAACTCAGCATCTTGTATTGACCATATTTTCTTAAAAACTCTAACTGATTATGATCTAAGTCTTCCTTTAATAATACTTTCAGATATTACAGATCACTACACTATTGCTTTACAGATTGTCGTCTCAGAAAAAATGAATAATAATATAGAAAATAACAATAAATTTGTAAAATACATTAATTATGATAAATTAAAGAATGAACTAAATTTATTAAACTGGGACTGCATATATAACCCTACAAATGTAGAGTTTGCAACAAGTAAATTTACAGAAATTATATTAAATACAATAAAAGACTGTACATATTACAAAAAAATTCCTCACAGGAATATTAAAAGAAATGCATGGATAACAACTGCTCTAGTAAATTCTGTAAACCATAAAAATTCACTATTTATAGCAAGTAAACGAGATCCTGAAAATCTAGAATTGAAGGTGGAATATAAAAATTACAAACAAAATCTTAAAAATTTAATTGAAAAAAGAAAGGTTGATTATTATAAAAATCTAATAGAAATGAATAAAAATAACAAATTAAATATATGGAAATCTGTTAAACAATTGTATACTGAAGCAAAACCTAACAACAAAATAGGACTAATTAGCAATGAGCAAAATAAAATAATTACAAATAATAAAGATATGTCAAATACATTTAATAAGAGCTTCATAGAAATGGGAGAGAAATTAGCTGGAAAAATTATACCAGATCATAATTATTCACCAAAGCGAAAAATTCTACAAAATTCAATATATATAGGGCATACAGATAAGCAGGAAGTAATCGATATTGTTAACACGCTTAAAAATAAAAAATCTCCTGGATTCGATAATATACAGGGAGAAACGCTGAAAATTATAGCACAATACATCTGTGATCCGTTGACTTATATTATAAATACCATAATTGATACCGGAATTGTCCCAATGGCCTTTAAAACGTCCATAGTTAGACCAATATATAAAAAAGGAAATAAACTAGATCCAAGTAATTACAGGCCCATATCCTTAATAAACAATTTCACCAAAATTTTCGAAAAGATTATCAAAAAAAGACTTACAGCTTACTTACAAAAATATAAAATCATATCTACAAAGCAGTATGGATTCCAAGCAGGAATATCAACGCAAGATGCTATTGTATCTCTTACGCAGAAAATTTATAATTCATTAGACCAACAAATGCCTTCATTAGCTGTCTTTTTAGATTTAGCGAAGGCATTTGACACTGTAAGTATCTCACTACTTGCTGAATCTTTAGAAGATCTTGGTATACGAGGAGTCAATCTAAAATTATTTAAGAGTTACTTGACAGATCGGATTCAGTATGTCAGCGTTAATGGAGTATACAGTGACCCAAAAACTATTAAATATGGCGTTCCTCAAGGAACTGTTTTGGGACCACTACTGTTTATTATATATATTAATAATCTATTTCTTATCGAAACCAGTGGTGAAATAATTACTTTTGCGCATGACACGGTTGTATATTACAAAGATTCAGATTGGCTTAAATTAAAACAAAAGGTAGAGACAGATTTCACTCATATTAAAAAATGGTTTAATAGTAAAATACTTACCATAAATTTTGATAAAACTTTTTTTCTTCCCTTTTCATCATAGAAAAACAAATTACCACCATATAATACTCATCAATGAAGATGGTCAAGTAACATATATTACCTCTACTAACAGTGTTAAATATTTAGGTATATTTATAGACTCCCATCTAAAATGGGATACCCATATTGAATACATAACAAAAAAAATTAGGTCCATTATTTATCTATTTCACAAAATAAAACATATTTTGGACACAAAAGATCTAAAAATATTATACCATTCATTGGTTAATCCACACTTAACCTATGCAATATTGGGATGGGGAGGTGTATTGAATATTCATTTGAAATCTGTTGAAACTCTGCAAAAAAGATTCTTTAAAATAACTTTAAACAAAAGTACCATGTCTCCGTCAGAAAAATTATTAGACGAAATAAAAATTCTTGACCTGAGATAATATTATTTTTGTACAGTTTGCATTTATATCTATAGAAATAAACATCTACTACAGCTACCAGCTCACGAATATAACACGAGACAAAAATCCCAAAATTTTGTTGTAAAATTTATGCAAAAAACAATAGGTCAGAGAAGTTTAAGCTATCTAGGACCAAAAATATTTAGCTCGTTACCTTATGGAATAACAACTATTAGCACATTAAACAAATTCAAAAAGGAATGCAAAAATTACATACTGCTAGAAAATCGAGAAAGTATCTATTCTCTAATAGATTTAAAAAATAACTAAATCAATGGAATTCTGTGAACTTGAGTGAAAAAATATTTATTACATATTTCCAAATTATTAAAATATTTAAAATTTTAACGTATTCTGTCATTTTACATTTATATTATTTACATTTGCTTTTTATTATTATACACAATACGAATAAATATTATGTCAACTAAATAAATTTTTTTTGTTGTTACATTGTTTAGTTTGTTTAAACCTATGTATATTGTATGTGTGTATATATTTTTTTATCTATGTGTTTGTATGATGTAAATATTAATCTTTCTTATACACTAGTTTGTTAATATTGTTGATGTAACGTTGCTTATTTGTGTAACGTAATATATATTATTTAATTTCCCACGCTCAAATATCTATGATATTTTGTGGAGTATTTGTTTATTTATGTAAAATATTATGCTATTACTTTGTTCTATGTAATTATGCTTATTATACTAAATAAACATTATTATTATTATTATTATTATTTCCTATATTTGTACCTATACCCTATCAACTGTGATAAATTTCGTCTTAAGAATGGAGAACGTTGTGTAAATTTCGCGTTATATTTCTTTAAGTATAAATGATTTAATTTAATATATCTTTTATGGATTTATTATAAAATATAGCGCTGTAAAATACACTACTGTTTTATTATTCCCTTTTAAAAGTAACTATATAGGTAATCAAATAGTAATAACAACGACATATTAAAATGCACTTTATGTTTTGAATTATTCATAATTCTACTGCGTATTTATTAAAGTAGAAATACAATAGAAACCGTCAATTTATACTTAAATTAGTAACAGAAATATATACTTGGTTTAATATCAAGCTAACTATTTACTTTGTAGGATTTTGAAGTGCGAATTATTAGCTTTCAAATATTTGCAGAGCCTTTCCTTTATACGACTGCGTTTTAATGAACATTTTGCTGTAATTCTTGTTTAATTCCGACTGCACTTCTGGATTGTATTCGACAAATATACGAAGCATACATTGATATTGGATTATATATTTGCATGCTTTTTATTAACAAAATAATTTGAACGAAAAGAAGATCAGAAATTTATTGATATTTAAACACTGCTCAATTTCATGAAAGCAATTTTAATAAGTATCGATAGATAACCCTAAAAAAATTTTTTAGGCGTTTCGTCTTTGTATATACACTATATCACATTTTAATTTTTTTACTCCCTTTCATAATAGCGTAGTGGTGGTATTGGGGGTGAGAGGGGGTAGGGTGGCTCATGCCAAAAAAATTTTTGAGACCTTTGAGACATGCCCTAAATTGCAATTTATGGACTTTTACTTGCTCCTTTTGCCTATTTACCGTTATATACCCGATTTGCCCCCGAACCCTTTAACGGAATTAGATCAAAATATAATCTAGTTCCAGGTCTCATTACAATACATAAGTGTACCAAATTTCAAGTCAATATCACAAACGATTCCAGAGTAAACGAGCGCACAAAAAAGTTACAGACAGACAGACAGACAAACATACCGACAGACAAACATACCGACAGATCGACATAGAGGAAATTTCTTTTCGTTCAAATTTAAAATCTCGATGTTTCATGACATTCTAAGCCTATTTTAAAAAAAATAAAAAATTTTGGATGTGGAAGTAGTGATTATTTATATTTAAAAAATTTCTAGCTATCGTAGATCTCGAGATATCGAGGTCCGACGCACTACTGCCCCACTGTTGTATACGATCAACATTTTTTTGGATTTGATTTTATATTCAGTTTCGGCAACGTATCGTTGATAAGCTTGGCTAATTTTATTTTTTAAATCACTTCTTATGGTTTTGTAGTAATTGTAGTTTATTTCAGTGCGGTCGTTACGGCATGTTTTCATGCTTTATTTTTTTGTCTAAGTGTATAGATAAAGTCTTTGTCATTATGTTTTATCGGTGTATCTCTGTAGAGTAGTTTCCTTAGTAATCGATTTATGATTTCTTTTACTGTTGTTTTTGCTTGTCTTCTGCGACTCCATATGCTGTTAAATTATTTTTGTCTCTATAAAATTTGAATTTATTTTATTTCCCTTTTTGTAATTTTATCTGTAACATTCTTTTACTCTGTATATACAGTTAGCACGTGCCACCTGTGTATAAAATTGAAATGTAATTATTTGTTTTTGCCCTATAAAGAAGTTATATTTATTATTGGGAATGCTCGTAAAAAAATGTTGAATCAGCATGGATCTCTACAAAGCATGGGACGGGAAATCCAGAAATGACTTTTTTAGATGTGACTGGGATGTTTTAAGTGTTGGACGGGATATTTATAGGAAAGATAGGCCATTGGTACTTTATTTGTATAAAAATACCAAAGGGATCGTTTACAGATCGCATTAATCTTCATTGATTTTATAAATGGTCCAACGGGTCGAATTAACCTTTTAACTTTCTGTTCTTTTTCTTTTTTATTGTTCTCACTAAATAAAGAGAAATCGATACATACGCTTTGTTCTAGGGATATTTGAGATGAATGTGCACACTGGCTTTACTCTGTAAAGAATATATTACAGAACGGGTTTGAGGTATAGAGTGCCTCGTACAAGGACAGTTCGGCAGTGTTTTTCCAAAAAATGTAGAATTTTAAATCGTGAGTAGCAATGAATCCTACATTCTTGGAAAAACAAAAGTCTGTCTATTGTAGGGACATTGAAAAACTTATAAATAATTATTTAAATATGCTGTTATATTTTTTCAGATTAATTAAAAAAATTCGAATTCTTTATCTTAAATATATATTTTTCTAAACTAAAATAACTTGCGGCAATATGTTTCCAAAACATGATCGCAGAGATTTAAACGATGTATCCCAAATACTGCGCTCGTGCTATTGATACGTTCTTTATTTATCGAATTACATCAACATTTCCTGTCCTGGGGCTTCATATGTAACACATTATGGTATTATGTGGTTTTATTCTGCTTTATACTTTATTTCAAAATCCAATCACGGCAATATGGGAGCAGGTATAAGCCATTATTTAATTTTTTAAAATCGACTTTAATGGATAATATTATTATCATATATCATAATGTATCGTATTATATATTGTCGAGAACAGTAGGTCATTGAAAAATAAAATCATATTTTCTCGTTGATGAAGTAGAAATAAACAGTTGGTGGTATGTGCAACTAAAATAATTGTTAATAACTAAGACTATAAAATAGTTGTATAATATTTTCAACATATAGAAATTGAAATGTAAATGGAAACAAATTTCAATTGTTGTAAGCAACAGAAGTGTAATAACTATTGTTGCATAGTGTGTTCTGGGATAATTCATCCGAGTTGTTACGCCAAAAGAAAAAAGCACCACACTATTAAATAATGTCAAAGCATGTCAAGCATAAAAAGACAAAGAAGTGTTGAAAAAATGAGTTATGGTAGATTTCAACAATACCTACATAAACAAGATAAATACAATATTGTCTTGGACATAGAGAGTTTGTAGCAAAACAAAGAGGATTAGAAGCTGATTTAGATGATCTTAATAATATGAATAGAATGATGATTGCATCTATAAGGACTATAGAGGCTAAAAACGCAGTGAATTATAGTAGACTACAAAATATACAGAACAAATTTGATTTAGTTGACTAGTGACAGAAATAAAACAACCCTGAACTGTAACATCTCAAAATATAGACCGTTATATGAAAATAAATCCTAAT
Source organism: Leptura quadrifasciata (assembly GCA_963675555.1). NCBI lineage: Eukaryota > Metazoa > Arthropoda > Insecta > Coleoptera > Cerambycidae > Leptura > Leptura quadrifasciata. The sequence continues at coordinate 142,098,580 of OY776677.1, forward strand.
CTGGGGTGATTATTCATTAAAAAAAAAATGTGGTATTTGATAGGTAGATCCCTATACACTATTAAAAAAAGGAATCTAATTTAAAATACCCAAAAGAGATTTAAAACAAATTAAATTTAAATTATTAAAAGTAAGCGGACATCAGATAGACAGAACTAAAGGCTCTAAGGCCCTATACGCGGATACAGACTGCTGGACAGGGAGTACACCGTACGTATTGTCTCATTGATACGTGTGTTGAACGTCAGTCGTTGGTCCAGTCTGACCCCCAAGTACTTCACGCATTCTTTGGTTGGAATTTTGTTTCCCCGGATCGAAATAGGAGTGATTATTTTATTTTCAGTAAAGCGACGCGTGAAGACTATTGCCTCCGACTTCTCAGCGTTTGTTTGTTTTTCACTCGAACTTGCAAGGTTTTATGAGGTGAGTCGGGAAGTTGTAGTTATGGAGCTTGTAGAGTAGTCCCGGGATCCAGACGGTGTTGAACGCCTTCTCAATATCGAGGAGCACCATGGTGGTGTTCTTCCCGAGGTTTTATTGTATTGCACTTTGACGTCGTTAACTATTCTAACGACCTGTTGCACCGTGCTTCTGCCCTTCCTGAAGCCGAACTGGGACTCACTGTCAATGTGGAGCTCCTCCTGAACAGTATCGAGCCTGATCAGGATGGCCTTCTCCACCAACTTGGAGATCGCCGACAGCAACGAGATGGGCCTGTAACTGCCGGCGAACTTTGCGTTCTTTTTCGGCTTCAGGATGGGAATGACCACGGCGCATTTCCACTGACTGGGCCAGTGCTGTAGCCGTAAGATCACGTTAACGATATACGTCAATAGGCGACACCGAAAAGTACCAAATTAACGTTATACCTGAAAGGAAATCTGTATAGAACAGGCATGTATAATGGAGATTCAAAATTCAGACAATGCAATGGATCAACAGAGTCAGCTTACCACATCCTGAATGTGAGACTATGTCTCACTGGAGACAGGCTCTGTATGAATAACCAGGATTATGTCCAGAAGAATATAACACTCAATTAATTTTGGGAATGTACAAATTGGTACACGAGTAGAATATTGGAATGGATATCATAAGGAAATTAGGAGATTAACATAATAAACCCAAGAGGCTGTAGTGTTTCCGAACACATAGGCGGTCCCCACAAAAAAACCTTTTACAATGTAATTTTTATGATTTCTTGTTGTTTAAACTTTTAAGTTTTGATTTTTTTTGGTCATACAATTGTGGATTTCAGAATTTGGCACTTTCCTCTGGACTTACTCTGTATATTCTTTGTAAGTTAGGTATTCTGGAGTTTCTACGAATATCGGCCTGGCCGTTGCAGAGTTAATTTTTAATCCCACTATGTAGTACCCAACAGCCTAATAAGGCGAGACTCGTCTACCATTGTTGTAATGAGAACACGGAGCTTTACAGTTGGCCTATTAAGATTCCTCGGTAAATGTAGCTAAAAAGAAACAATGGATCCCTCCAGTTCAGTAGATGCAACATGAAACAAACTTACATAACATTTTGTTGCAGTGCCTCAGAAATATAAAATCAACTTTAAATTAAAAGCGTGAAGTCGAAGAAAATAATTACATAAAGGGAGTATCTATGCAAGGGAAAGTATAATTTGCTTTGATTTGAATAGTTTTAACAATACAATTAACGAGTTGTAGAATAACAGGCTGTCCTTTATCTGAAACTATATTGCAATTACACTTTATAATACATATTTTTTAAGTAACTTTCAAACCGTATCCAAGGTATTTCTGTCGCACCATACTCATTTTAATGTCTTAACTATCACACGTCTGTTAATGTTTTGTTAATGGGATAAGTCAATAATTTTCTCCAAGCCTGATTGTCAGGGAGCTGCTGCTGTATTAACAATGTACATTATAATTGTTAGTTGTAGAATATGTAACCTTAACATTTTTATACTTATTTTATCCTTCCGACTGCATTGTACTTAATTAATTTTATTAATAACATTTTCAATATGTTTTTAGTTGAAAAGTAATGTGAGGATTATAGTTGTCTGATTCATAAAAGTCAACACTCGCTTGAGAACGGGGATTGATCATGTTAGAGACAGATTCGATAAGTTATTCATTAATTTTGTTACTATAAATTGCAATGTTGCAAAATATATGGAGATTCTTGGTGTGTTGCAGTAACTTATTGTATAATTTAGGCCCATAACAATTTCCACCGTCATCGCGGTAACTCATATTAGTGATTATGCGGACTACCCTTCTTTGCAATCCAAGTACTCTGGCTGCTTTTGGTGCATGACCACAGCATATCAAACCATATGACTCATTTGTGGAACTCATTTGTCTAATGTCTGGATGACAAAAATATTTTTTGCTAATTTGTTCGCAAGACTGTCAACGTGTGGACTCCAGTTAACTGTAGAGTCTAGATAGATACCCAGGAATTTTCCAATCTCTGAATTATCAAATGTGTCGATGTTTTTGTGAGAAAATATCATATTGATGGTCATATTTTCATTCATGCATAATTTGTTAGTCAAAAACCTATTTTGAGCATTTGACTACCCTTCCACTATGAGACTCTTGATGCCATCCAGTTTTTCGTGAGCTGTTACAACGCTGGTGTCATCAGCAAAAATCAGAACCTCAGCTTCAGGTTATCCCGTCTTTATATCATTTATATAAATTAAAAACAGTAAGAGGCCTAATACTGATCCCTGAGGGACTCGTCTGTTAATAATTTTTATATCTGAGACAGTACCATTCAAGCATATGTACTGATTTCTCTTAAGAAGGAATTTATGAGCTATAAGCTAGCTTTACTGAAATTGATATGTTTTAATTTATCGAGAAGCACCTTTAAAAATTTCAACCGGCACAATAACAATTAGTTCTTTATTATTACTCAGTAAAACAGCTGTTTTCTGAGTTTAAACGATATCAAGTTGTTTAAAATAAGATATATGAAAATTGGCAATAAAACAAATAATCAACTTTCGTCTTTTCATACGGTGTTAACTCGGTGACCAATCTAGTTAAAATTAAAATGTACCCACATTAGCGTACCTTGTTTGTCTTTACTTATTGTAGCTCACCATGTAGATGTAGTGAGTGCTTCTGTAACTAGGATATCTATTAATTGCAGCGGTATCTTGGAAATGGGAAAATGTCTTGCATCCATGTCATGCCAACTGCCATACTTCAGTAGCAACTTTTCATAATATGTAAAACATGTAATGCATTGGAAAGTAAAAAGTGAGAAGTAAAAAGAAAAGGCATGAAATAAATACATGTTCTGCTACGTTAAGTTTTGCAGTGCAAGAATATACCAAAACAATGTTTCCCTAAAGTTGTTAATCGGCCTTTTTAAATGAATTTAGGTCTCACAAAACTATGCCACCACCTAAATCACCCCATATACATTCGAACTTGTTGGACGAGAATGTTGGTAAACGTTGGAAGCTGGCTCGGCGAACATGCTTGAAGGTATGTGAGAACGAGAACATAGTTGGCGGTTGGAAGCTCTGCTCGTTGTGCGGCTTGCCGGTTCCTACTAACACGAACCGAGCATCGAACATGTTGGTACATGTGTGGTGATCTCGCAAACATGTTGGTGATTAGTAATAATTTCTGGTAATTGTGTGAGAGGTGTGCTTCAATTCAGTGCCGGATTAACCCCAGGGCAATGCCTCGGGACCCACACCAAATTCCTTTGAATATTTAGTTTATTAAAAATAAAAAATTAATTATTTCTGATTTCTTTCGAAGTTTGGAACGACAAATCAAACTCCCGCCCTTCAGTTAAGTACGCTGTCTCTACTATAACGACCATGCGTAATATACAAACACATTCTGAAGATGATGATGTGCAAAAAAAAGAAAATTACCTGTGAAGCTCGCTCTATTAGCTGTTGGTAGATAGAAATTTAAAAGATACGTTCCCTAATGTGGAGACACAATTAATTTAATTAATATGAGTATCAATATGAATTCGCTAATCAAAAATCTCGAAAGGTCAATTTAGTGTAGGTTTAATGTAAAATGTTAAACATTTCTACGTTTGTTACCCTATAATCAGCAAATATTATAAATATAAGAACATTATTAAACAATATGTAAATAAAAAGGTCCTCATGATTTACACCTCAGATTCCAGAAAGCTATGTAGGTTAATTTTTCGAAAATCACCAGTCGTAAACAAGCCTTCACCTCAATTTTGCCAACAGGCCCCCATCCATGTTCATCCGGTCCTGCATCAATTTCTCATGTTCGGTTGTCACTTTTCTTCACAGCAGTGAGGCTCACGGTTTTAAATTTTGAACTAAAGCTGGTAAGTTCGGTGCGTACATGTGTGGAAACCGTCGAGCATGTTCGGTTTGAAGTTGGGTTCGATGTAATTTCTTCGAGCCGAGCATGCTTGAGCGTGTATGGGGGGTTTTACACCTGACCTACCATTCAGTATCTCAACTTATATCAGTCTTACTCCAAAGAAAACTTCGTTTTTATTCTAACTCTTTTTGTACGGAATGTATCATAAAACAGGATAATATTCCTTAATAATTTAATTAATTTATTTGATTACCATGTCATTTTCAACGTATTATTTCAGCATACTGTAAAATCTTCCATACACACTCGAGTATGTTGGACGAGCATGTTGGTAAAAGTAGTTGGAACCTGGATCGGCGAATATGCTTGAAAGTGTGTGAGAACGACGAACGTAGTTGGCGGTTGGAATGCTCTGCTCATTGTGCGGCTTGCCGATCCCTACCAACACGAGCCGAACATCGAACATGTTCGCACATGTATCGTGATTTCGCGAACATGTTGGTGATTAGCAATAGTTTCTGGTAATTGTGTGAGAGGTTTGTTCGTTTTGTTTTAAATGTTTCTTTAACCGCCTTTCAGGTCATCTGAATGACTCTCTTAAGTCTAGGAGATTTAGATTTGTCTGAGTAAAGGAGACGGGCCCTACAGTTTATAGTGGAATCTGAACCACTTCTTGGATAATTTATATTTGAAAATTACTTCGCAGTAGGTGGGGCTCGAACCCACATCGCTACGTATGCTCAGAGTGAAAGCTAGACGCACTAACCCACTACGGTAAGTTCGGTGCGTGCCGAGAATGCTTGGTTCGAAGTTGGGCTCGAGGTGATTTCTCCGAACCGAGCATGCTTGAGCGTGTATGGGGATTTAAAATTATACCGGGTGACCCAGAAAGTAGGTAACACCCCATTGTTTCTACAGTTTTAAAAATAAAATTCTGAAATTCGGGAAATAAAATATAGGTGTCAGTAGACACATTTTGACCATTCGGTGGTAAAAAACCACTTCCGGTATGGTCGGAAATTGCCACCAACTTTCTTATTTTAAATAGCACCTTGTATATTTAAGTCACTTTTCTCATAAAGCTGTAATTTCTTTTTCCAACGCTTTTTTCAGATTTAAAATCGGATGAAAAATAACCTTGGTAATTGCATTTATTTGCTGTTTCCAGTTAGCTTTGGAATTCAGGAACAAATTAAAAATATATCGACTTTGAATTTGAATAAAAGGGTATTTCCCAACAAATTAACTGTAAAATTGGCCTATTTTGTTAATTTGCTTGGATGGGACACAATTCGAAACGCTTCTACTAGAAGCTTAATATTTATTTTAATTTTTAATCAATATTTAATTGTGACAAAACAGTCTTAAGCAAATTACCATTCGATCTGATAAAAAATAAAACATACTATTCTATTTGAAAAATTGGAGTTATGACAAATTGAATTTCCATGAATTGGAAAAATGGGAAAAACATTTCTAAATCCAAACAAATCAACGAAATAGGCCAATTTTACATTACATTTGTTGAGAAATACCCTTTTATTCAAATTCAAAGTCTACTACTAAATTTTTTAAACTTATTCCTGAATTCCAAAGCTAGAAATAGCAAATAAATGCCATTTCCAAGGTTATTTTTCATTCGATTTTAAACAGGAAATAGCGTTGGAAAGAGAAATTACAGCTTTATGAGAAAAGTGACAGGATGCTATTTAAAATAAGAAAGTTTTAGCAATTTTCGTCCATACCGGAAGTGATTTTTTTACCACCGAATGGTCCAAATGTGGCCATTGATACCTATACTTTATTTCCCAAATTTCAGAATTTTATTTTTAAAACTGTAGAAAAATTTGGGAGGTGTAGGTACTTTCTGGGTCACTCGGTATATACATTTTTTACATTACCCGTTCATTATTAACTGAATAAAACAAGAGTGGTGCATTAAATATTTTTCTGTTGAGAACCAGAATAATGGAAGAAATGTGTACTGTAGAAACTAACTAACAGGATTACCCAAAATAATAATTAATATAACTAGTTTCCAGAGTAAACCGTTACATATTAATAAAAATTCGTCTACTTTAATTTCGCCATTTTTGCTCATCTATTTATTCTTTATGCACATTAAATTAAAACATTTACTGCAATGAATTAATCCTTTGGAGTTAAATTTAGAATAGCAGAACCAAACTAGACAATCTCTAGACCGGTGAATTGTTAAATTGCAATTTGATCGGTGTTAAAAGCAAAACGATGTTCTTTTGCTTTATTCACATAACGTAGCAATGCGATGTGTGTGTTTGGAAGTTCTGACTGGAGAGACAAACTTTTCTGCTTGTTTTTTGTTATATACATATAAGCATGGGCATGTAGTAGAAAATGTCTGTTTGGAAAATCTATAATCAGAGTGTAGGCGAAGTTCAACCTTTAAATTATAACTGAATTATAAACAACTGTGTTATCTCGCGGTAATTCTAAATGACAAAGTTTACATATGTTAATCAAATTTGGCCATTCATAGAAGTGGTTTTAATTTTGTTTGCTTCTACAAAAATAATTATATAAAATTAATTACGAAATTCGTAACAAGAAATAACGGAAAAAATCGTAATAAAACATCCCACGCGTTCCCTTGCCTGCAAAGAAGAAAATGTAATGACGCCATTGGTTGTGAGTATAAATAACATAAATCATTGGGAGAACTAATATTAGCACTTAAGTGTGATTTTCCACTGCTATAGGCGCACGTAATCGTATCGATTATAAAATCTGGAAGGTTGTGGCGGCCAAGTTTAACAGCGTATAATCCTGAAGTTTTTGCAGTTGTCACTATCCAATGGAAATATGAAATTTAATTTTTTAGTAACGTAAATATCTCAGGCATTGCAAAGGATGTCTACTTGTCTGCGATATGTTTTTGAATAATTCGTAAAATAAATGAAAAATTAGTTATTTTTTTATTAATATTTTATTGAAATTATTATGAGTGTAAATATTTCTGAAGATTCAAATAGCCGCCAAGGGTTCTATTGTGACGCGTTTTTCTCCATTCCACCCGGTGACGAGGAGAAAAATGGCACTCTTTTCGATTTGCTTGGGCTCCAGTCCTAGTTTAAGTGATAGGACACACTACCCTCAAGCCGGGCACGCGAGGCTGAGTAGCTCAAGTGGAGAAAGTTTTACTCCAGAGGGTCAATGTATGGGAAATTAGACGTTCACACACAAACAGTAAAACTCAGAGTTTTTCAATAATATCAGTATATTCAGTTAATCCTACTATTTACAACTCTAACAAGTTGTTTTCTACAGAAATCTATAAACTACTAATTACCGGGAGGAGCAAGTGAAAATGCTAGTACCAGATGACTCAAGCAATAGTGATAGCAAGCACAAAACTAGTACCTATACATAAGCATACATCAAGCGATAAAGCATTAGCAAAAGTAAACGAGGTTACGTGGGCAACTAATAAACCTATAAAATGGTGCAGTCCAGATAGGGATACCAGGCAGGCGAAGTTATATACATAAATATAATAATAATAATAGTAAATGTCTTTATTTTGAGGGCGAAGTTTGTCTACACGACATTCTTCCACTTAACCCTTAAACTACAGTGCAACAATTTATAGAGAAGTTATATAGTACTTGGTCGGTGCGAGTAGATTAATCTGCCGTGAAAAGTTAAAATATGATTATTACGATAACTATGCAATGTTTCAGGGTTCTCCAAATCCCAGCGCGTAATAAGCAAACACCTGCAAGATGCAATAAGGAATTTTTTAGAACGGCACGCTGATGAAAGCTGAAAAGTCAGAGTAAGATTAATAAACATGGTGCAACTTTTCAGTGTTCCCTAATCCCCACGGATAACAAGTGAACACTTACGAGATGCACTCCTCGAAGCAACAGCTGAAAAGTGAAGATATGATTAGCACAAATGTATTTGTAAATGAATGACTCCCTTGATGTTATTCCACTAGCCAAGTTTCTTACTCAGTTATCTTCCTTCTCTATGATCTTACTTACTTCTAGGTATAAACTTAGGCCTGTCTGCTGCCTGGAACGATCAGATCGGGCTGACTATTTTTACGGATCCACAGGGAATTTTCTATAAATGAAACTACCTATTAAAGAAGCGGGAGTGGACGCCAAATGGATGCGCGGCTGTATGATGACGAAGTCTGGGCTGTAAAAATTCCTCGGCTTGGAATTAATATATGGCAATAACAGTACCTTAGGTTCGAATCTCGGAGTGGACACGTCTGCTATCGTTGAGTCACTCTGACTGACTGCCAACACGGGATGAATTTAATTATTATTATTTTTTTCCAATAGTTATATGTGGGAGAAACAGCGATAAACAGATGCGTGGTGGATTGACGTGACGTCAAACGGACGGATATTTCGGAATATTTCACGATTTAATAAAAATAATTCAATTACCTGAATTCTACACTTAGAATATTTTCAAGCAACAGGACAAGTGTTTCGCGTGTGAAGGCAACCAGGGAACTGAACTATCGGATATTTTAATCAATCTCTTGTACCGAAAGAATAACGTCGCATGGGTGACGTCAAATCGACTTATTTTAATTACCTTGCTTGTTGGGACTTGGGGCTACTGAAATATTTGCTGGTAGTTCGCGAGCCTATACTTTTATTACTTCTTAACTAATTCGCTTGTGGCGGTACAAACAATAATCAAAATAAAAAGTATAATTCATATAAACAGAGCAAATATAACTATCCTTTGCAGATTTCGGTAACAAAAGACGCTTGGTTACATTATAACATACATTAGTCCATCATAATTGTTTCGCATATTGGAGTTGCTATTTCTGCGATTACGTCTTCAATGTTTATTTCAACACTGGCGCTGTTTGCGGATAGTTAGCATACACTTTTCTCTTAACATGTCCTCAAGAGGTGAATGCAAATCGCAAGATCTTGACGGGCAGCCGCAGCCAGTCTCCTCTAAATTAAGTTATACACAGTGAAAACATTATTGTTTCTTGGATTTTGTGGATCATGCACCATATGATTGTAACATTATGTTAGCCAAACTCAAACAGTCTCTACTTTAAAAACCCATTTATCATCATTGGTTCCATTAACAGTAAAAACATTGCCAGCTTCATTCTTGAAGAATACGAACCATGACAACTTCAACGTCATCAATATCAAAATAATATAAAAAATAATATAAAATCCTTCTGGTCATATATTAATTCGAAAAAAGGGACAACAGCAATACCGGACGCGCTAACCTATCATGATCGATACCTCGATAACCCAAAAGATATTGCAAATGGCTTTGCTATCACATGTGGTGTACCTCAAAGCACAGTGTTAGCACCAGTGTTGTTCCACCTACACATCAATGATTTGCTTGACATGGAAACAGAGGGTACTTTAATAGCTTTTGCAGATGATATATTATGAAGATACATCTTGGACTAACCTAAAACATAAAGTAGAGCAGGATATGTGATACATACTCAACTGGTACTTCGAAAACTTACTTACCATAAATATAGACAAAACAGTGTACGTATTTTTTTCGTATTCGAATACACTGCAAGATTTCAACCACCTTAAAGTAATGAAGTAGTTCCTTCCGGGTCTTGCCGTGGTCGTCGAACTTGACTTGATGTTTCGCTGATCATCCTATCAGCTTCAACAGACGGATTCTAAATACTGAATTTGTTTTCTTCGACCGTTTGAATAAATAGCATCCAAGTATCAAATTTACAATGGAGACCTAGCAAGATGGAGCTTTACCTTTCTTAGATGTATTAGTGAAAAGGTCACACAATGGCAAGCTGGCCCAGAAAAATACGCACGCTGATCGTTAACTACATGCGACATCTCACCACCATCCACAACAGAAGAGAGCGTTAATCAGAACCTTGGTCTACAGAGCCAACACAATATGCAATGACGATAACAAAGCCGAGGAACTACAGAATGTCCAATAAGCTTTAGAGAAGAACGGATGCAGTCAAAGTAATATACAATGAATAGTAAATAACCAGAAGAGAACAATATAAGACAACAACCAACAACGTATGCGTGCCTACCCTACGTCGTGGGAGTCATAGAAAGGCTGAAGAAGATTTTATTCAAACAGAGGAATACCAGATTTGGATATACGGATAGGTCAGCGATAGCAGAGCATGTCCATAATAACGAGAGCCATAAAATCGACTACGAGAACGTCAAAATGTTAGACAGGAATACGCGCTATTGTCCGCAAATCATTAGGAAATTACTGGAGATTATGAAAAACAGGAACAACTTTAACAGAGAGAATGGGTATCGACTTAGTAACACGTGGAGACTGGTATTGCCAAGTATCAGCACCGTAGTGGTCAACCAAACGCGACGAATGAGCAGCGAAGCGAACCAAGAACGACGAATGACGAGCGAAGCGGTCCTTAGGTATATAACGAGGAACGTAACACAACAAATTCAGTCTTTAGAATTCTTCCGAAGAAGCTGATAGGATGATCAGCGAAACGTCAAGTTCGACGACTACGGCAAGACCCGGAAGAAATTACTTCATTAGACAACGGCCGTAGAAACCTGTATTCTACCACTTTAAAATAGTAAAAAATAAAGATGAATTTATTATTAAATCTAAAGAAAAAATTACCTACCTAGGAGGCCTTTAAGATGGAATTGGTATATTGAAACGCTGAAAAAAGAGATATGCTTTATGTAAAATAAACAAATTAAAAATTTCCTAAACTGGAAAAAGTTGAAAATAGTCTACCATGCTCTGGTGGAAAGCCACCTTAGTTAAGCTTGGAGAGCTGCCGATAAAACATGATCCGTCGTTCCCAACACCCACCAAACTAGGCAAATAGTTATTATTTCAATCATACTCTTTAATGTATTATATATGTAAAAAATACCAGTAGCCATTATAGTTATTATAAAACCAATGTATATTGTATTTATTTTAAAATAGATTATACATTGTATTATATCTTTTATTTATATAGATTTTTTTTTATTTTTTTTTAATAACCCCACACAGGTAATTACGACCCCCTTTATCCCGGAAGGCTCTAGAAGAGCCTTGTGTGGGAGGGGGCTACACATTTAGAGACAAGGGACACACACCCAATATTCGTGTATAGTGAAAAAATCCCTCTCACAGTATTTTCCACTGCCACGGCCGGGGATCGAACCCGGAACTTTTAGGTGAGAGGCAAGTGCCAATTTGCCAATTTAAGTATTTTTATTAGACTTGTATGTACATTTCATTTCATTTGTTTATATTATTTTTCTAGATAGTTCATTATCATAATCCTGCACAACGTGCTTACAATAATTTTTTTTTCCCTAACAAATTTCCTGCAGAGCTTCCATCTGTTAGGTGGCTGGTGGTAGCCGAGATAACACGTATACAATGTTGTTATTGATGGGGTTTAGCCTCACTCTCCTAAAGAGCTTGAGTGAGTTTTTGTGTTGTTTTTCTGCAAGCAGCAGGGTGTATATAAATAGTTGAAGTTATTTAAAAATTTTTGTATCTATTGTACAGGAAATAAAATTTTAAAAAACCTGTTTAACATTCCAATTAGAATAAATTAAAAATATGTTCTCTTAATGAAAACTATTTACATAACACTGTTGACATAGATAAAAGTTCTGTGCATTAAAAATGCGGCATCAATAAAAGTAAGAGGGTGGGGGGAGGAGGGTAGAGGAAGGAAGGGGGAGGGTATGTCGGTGCAATTATTGTCTGTTATGTGAGGGTTATGTGTCTTACTCCATCGTCAGTCTAATAACTCATCATACAAAGGTAGATTCTGATGGAGTAATTTGTGGGCGTGTCTAGGGTCATTGTGTCTACGTCTTTCTCTCTCGACCACCAGTCATACAGATTATAAACAGTTAAGGCCCATGGGTACTACCTGTGGAACTCCAATATCGCTCTTAACTTTTTCGGATTTATCTCCATTCACTTTAATCCTATGATACCTATTACTTAAGTAGTTGCTTGTCCACCTCACTGCCGTAGCTTTAATCTCATATAAGCTAAGTTTCTTCAAAGGTCCTTGGTGATCAATCGTCTCAAAGGCACGCTGAAGGTCAATTAAAACACTTAATATCATTTTACCGTCATTTAAATGTTTCCTCCACTTGGCATATACAAATTGTAGAGCAGATTGAGCAAATTTGACTGGCTTGACTGAGATGGAGATCCAACTAAGGGTACTGGAGTTATCATAATAGTTTTCAGTTTTAGAGGAATTACGCCCATAGTTAGGGACGCATTAACTTGGCATAATAATAATAAAGAGTAACCCACCACATCAAAAATGTCTTCAGTAACTTTATTGTTATATCTTCATCATAAGTCGATATATTTTTAAAACAAATGATAACTTCAGGAAGTTTGTTCAAGGAAATTGCTTTAATTTCCAGCAACATTCTATCATTTTATATCATGTGTAATATCATTCATATTATCATTTCCGCCACTTTCGATACTGTCTTCAATTCTCTGCATAGAATGTATTAAAATTACCCACTAATCTACCCTTATCACTTTCAAACAGTACTTTCTCCATATTCGTTCTAGATAATAGTAAACTGACTTATATTTATTGTCTATGGTGTATTATAATGAAGTTAGTATGGGGGGTTCATTGTGTCCTATGTTGCTGTTCTGAGTATTTTGAATTGGACGCAAACGAGGTATGGAATTGCCATCAAAAATAAATAACCAATATCATTTGCTTTATTGATATGCTGGAATATTTTCAACACATTGGGAAGATACGGAATAGAGGTCTATTAGCAGCGGCACATTAAGTGATCTAGAATTATAATAGAAGTTATATTATTTTGATCAAGTATATTATACGTAAATTTCTTTCGAGTTGAAGTAACCATTACTAAAAGCTGCTTTGAAGAAAAATTCTAATGAGAAAGCACTTTGTTACTTAATGGTGTACGTAAATATTATCTTGTACACAATTTTATACGTACAATTTTTTATAAATAGGTTAAACGCCCGGAACAATAGAATAATATTAAGAATATAAACAATGTTTTTACTTCCATAATCAAGTAAGGAACTCTAGACAGAAACATCTAACTTATAATTTGCTAATTCAACAAAAATAAAATTACATCACAATTTTCAAGAGAATTATAAATTCAGCTTAATTATAAAATACATTTCTGGATTTAATTTCCTCCTATTTAGGTGCGCTAAACAAAGACGTACATAAACAAACTAAAGTTAATTAGAAAAATGTTGAAATTGTGTATAACTTTAAAGAATGTGAACTTTGCAAAGCTCTGTTATTTCTCATAATGTTAGAGCTTTAAAATGTACAATAGCTATCTACCCTTTCATTTTAGTGCCAATTAAGCTTTTCTCTGGAAATAAATCTTATTAGCAGATACGTCGATATAAATTACTGAAATATTTCAAATTTCTTATTCAAAGTGAGAAACCACTGATAGCACGTTGGGTTTCATACGGTTTCATACTATAGGTATATGTCATGTGAAATTAGAAAGTATCTTCAACTCAGAGTAAATATGATAATAATTTATTTACTCGTCCAAATGACGCGGGTGGTAGCAATTCACTTAGTATTCTCAGATATTATTGACTAAAATGTAAAGTGCATAAAACACCTAAAATAATTGACTATTATATACTTTGTATTGATCTTAATACAGGAAAATCTGACAAACAAGACAAGCGTTTAATTTCTCGCAGTAAAATAAATTTTCCCGAGCTTAATCAAAAACTATCCTTAATAAACTGGAACTTTACACACAGTAATATCGACGACAAACATAACTTTTTCATTTCTGTTATTGTCACGACCACCGGTCGTATAAAGGGCTGCTTGACATGGAGAGGTTTTATTTTATGAGATGAAGTGAAATAATTATTTAAACAAGTATAACGAATATTTATTATAAGTTAAATATGAAACAAAACAGACAAGCTCAAGAAAAAAAATAATATAAAAACAAATAAAAAAGTCTACCAGCTCATGATGAAGGAGATGGGTCGAGTAGTTGGCTTCTTGATGGACTGTATACCAATGAATAATTTATGTCTCAATTCTGGACTATTTTATATGATTTATAAATACTTATTCAGCATTATCCCCATATAGGTAGATTTGAATGAAGTTTATTTCCAACGCGGTTACAAATTGTTATTGAAATATGAAACTTTATATCTTTTATACACGCTAAATGACAAATTTATTTAATAGAAATGATAAAATTAAATTTAGAAACAATGTAGAATTTTTTATTGATTTAACTTTATGGCTTATTCTAATTTATTAATAAACATTTGAAAAGTACATTTTATAGTGAATATGCTACAAAGTATTTTGGTTAATTCTGAATTGCTTAATAACTACAACACGACATTATTAAAAGTAAAGTAGAAGTTGCACCTAAAAAAGAAGCAGTTATTAAAGCCAGGTTCCAAGAGTGTTGGAATGATTAAATACGAGACGCAACCGAACTAAGAGATCACAGTTTATAAACAAAATAAAACGCAATTAAATAAAGAAATATAAAAACATAAGAGAAATGTTGCACTAAAAACAATACATGAAGAGAACAAAATTTACTACGAAAATAAAATGGACCATTGCAAAAACGACCGAAAAAAAATTTGGGATGTATTAAAACCCTTAATAACGGGGAAAAAGGGTTATGATATAAAAACATAAGAGAAATGTTGCACTAAAAACAATACATGAAGAGAACAAAATTTACTACGAAAATAAAATGGACCATTGCAAAAACGACCGAAAAAAAATTTGGGATGTATTAAAACCCTTAATAACGGGGAAAAAGGGTTATGATCTTAAAAAAATTGAAAATGATGGCGAAGATGTATTAGGCTCAACGGAAATGAGCAATACGTTGAGTCCTTTTTACATTAATAGCATAGATAAAATTATATCAGGCATAGATACAACTAATCAAATTGATTTTATTGATGAAATTAGAACACCAAATATTACACTTACTACATCTAAACTTATTGACTACAATGTACTGAAAAAAGTCGTATTTTCTTTGGCAAATAGGGTATCCTGGACGAAATAACAGCAGAATTTTTTAAGAATATATATTATAGCGTTGAAAATACACTTTTAAATTTCTTCGCTAGAAACAGGAAAGCTACCGTCAATTCTTAAAATATCTACAGTTATACTGGCTAGTAGCTAAAGTTGTATGATGTAAAAGAAGCAAGTGATTTGAGAGCTATCAATATGTTAGTCACTATAGAAAAACTGATCGAAAGAGTTTCGAACAAGTGTCTAATGGGGAACAATCCAAGCCAGTTCCTAATATGTCCAATAGATGACGCCATTCCTACTCGGTTTAAGTCATTCTCAATTTGTATCATATAATATATGATACAAATTGAGAATGACATTAAACTGCAATTTAAAAGTTATATTATAACTTTTGAATTGTCTAAATTTCCCGATTTCTGTGAGTTTCCCAATCTCTTATTAGTAGAAATGAGCTTTTCCTTTTAGACAATACAAGTTGTATAGGAATCGTCACAATTGTTTACTTAAATCTAATCTATAGAATAGAGACATTTATTTGCGAGAAATTCTCTAAGTTCAGCTTTAAAACTATGTAAAGGTTTAATCTGCTTTAACTCATCTGGTAGACGGTTAAATAATTTAAGTCCGATATAGTCGGGCAATTTGAGGATATTTTATATTTACAAAATGGTATATAAAAATGTTTCTTATTCCTTATGTTGATAGAGTGAACCTTATCGGTAACGAGATCTGTTGACATACACGAATACACATAATTCATAAATAAATAAACCAAATAGTGTTAATATTTTATGTTTCTTAAAATATTCTCTACAAGAATAGGTATTAGAGACTTCCTCTATGCATCTTATAATTCGCTTTTGTGCTATAAATACATCTGGTGATAAGGTGGAATTACCCCAGAAACAAACACCGTACCTCAATCTAGATTCAAATTCAGCGTGATATAGATTTATTAGTTGCTCCTTGAGCAGAACTGGTTTCAAATTCCTAAATAAATAAAATATTGAATTTAATTTGGCTATTAGGTAGTTGCAATGTTCTTTCCAATTTAGACATTTATCTAAATGGATGCCCAAAAAACGTACATTCAACCTGATTCAAACGTGTCCCATTAATAAATAGATTTAAGTTTGCACATGATTTCTGTCTATTGTGAAACCTCATAACGCGTGTTTTTTCTATATTTAAATGTAATTCGTTAGACGAATACCAGTCCCTTAAAGAATTTAATACATTCCTGCTAACTTCTTGCAATCGAATGTCAGAATTATCTGATAAGATGACCGAGTTGTCATCTGCATACATAGTAAGAGATGCCTCTGAGGTTAAGGTATCAAGGTCATTAAAATATAATAAGAACAGTACAGGGCCTAAGGTAAAACCCTGCGGAACCCCGATATTCATTTCACCAGACTCTGAGTTGAACCTACTTATAGTACTTTCCTTACGGAATGTCACACTAACGTATTGGCTCCTATTATTCAGAAACGAACTAACCCAGTCAATGGAGACCCCCCTGATACCATAGCTTGACAATTTATTAAGAAGTTTATCGTGGTTCACACAGTCAAACGCCCTGCTCAGGTCGCAAAAATTCCCAGCTGGACATTCACCTGCTTCGATATAATCAATAACCCTTTTATATAAGGAATACAGGGCAGTGCTCGTCGACTTAAGAGCGCGAAAACCATGTTGATTTTCAGTAAGAATTTTGTATTTTTCAAGAAAATTTGACATACGGTTTAAATAACAATATTCAAATACTTTAGAAAAACCTGAAGGTACTGTTATTGGTCTATAATTAGCCATGTCCTCTGCGTCATGTTTTTTGTGTATAGGAATTACTTTTCCCAATTTTAAGCATTTTGGGAACGCCCCCGCTTGAAACGGCAAATTTACTAGGTACGTTAAGGGTTTTACAATCGTTGACAATACTTTTTTTTATTAACAAAACAGGAATTTCATCGGGACCCGATGTTTGTTTATTTTTAATTTATTAAAAAATTCATTAATTCCTCACATAGAAAAGGTTGTATAAATAAGCCATGCTGATTAACATAATTGTCTTCATGGTTACCATTCCTAATTTGTATTTTTTTTTGGAATTTATTTAATAATTTCGTTAGGGGCATTTATAAAAAAATTATTAAAGTTTGAAGCTACAAGAATTGGATCATCTATTGTCACACCAATATTTTTTATACATAAAATTTTCAAATTAGTGTGTTTATTTGCCATGTCGGTGATAACTTTCCATGCAGATTTGCCAGGATTATCAGAGTTATTGATTTTATTTTGGTAGTATTCTTGTTTTGTTTTTTTTTTACTAAAGTGGTGTGCCTAGCTTTAGCGACTACATAATCTGGGGTCAAGCCGGAATAAATATTTTTCAGAGTGTATAAGTCTTTTAGCTTAATGCTTGATATCTTAACCTCGTTGTTGATCTATTAGTACCCAATAGATGACGCCATGCGTAAGCGGTTTAATATCATTCTCAACTTGTATCATATATAATAATGTTTAAATAGTTTAAATTTCCTGATTTCCGAGAGTTTTCCAATCTCCTATTCGTAGAAATGATCTAAATTGATAAAAAGGATTACGGTAGTTGGTCATTAAATCGTTTAAAAGGGGAGCTGATAAAAATAGGTGCTAGAGTTCATGGAAAAAATCTGTTTTGGTTAAAAAGTATATAATTACATTTATGAATTTGTTGAATTTTTTGTTTATAAATCCTCTTTTATTCTAGATCAATCAATTATGACAATATTCTAGTTAGTACACTCGAAGATGAAGATATAGATTACAATTTTAAAACACCAGATTTATCATAGTTGTTGGAAACTGTCATTTTTAGGAAATAAATGCCCTACTATGTTAGAGCACTTTGGTTCACAGCAATTAGTTTTCATTTTACATCCTAATTATTAACTTTGGTTATTCAAAGACATATTTTTTCGTATTGAGTCTGGCGGACAAACAACCGAGTACAGCTTGTGCACTCTGGCGGATAAAATAAAAGAGAATGTTCAATCCGGATTTCGAAAAGATCACAATTTTGAAACTGCAGTACAAACATGTTATATGACTGGAAATAACAACATGATAAATGAGTAATGATAGGGGCTGCATTTCTAGATACAAAACGGGCTTTTGAAACCATCGAATAAAAAAAATTAATAAAAAAATTGTGGGAATATGGTATAACTGGCATACCTCTAAGTTAGTTAGTGGATTACTTACAAAATAGAAAACAAATAACAATAATAAGCGGTGAAATATCTGACGAAATATTAAATAAAAACGGGGTACCACAGGACAGCACACTAGGGCCGCTGCCATTCTTATTACATATTAATTACATTGTAAAATCTGTTAAAAAGTGACAAATACATCAATTTGCTGATGATACGCTGTTATATTTCTCTTCTAAAGATTTAGCCACCCTTGTAGATACTATAAATAATGAGTTACAAAATATAGTTAGTTGGTATAATGGTAACTTGTTAAAATTAAATGTATCGAAAACCAAATTTATGTTAATTAGTAATAACCAGAAATACGAAGAGTTTAAAAGGTCATTCAAAATAAAAGTGGAATATGCTAAGATTGAGAATATTGAGAAAATTAAATATTTAGGTATATTAATTGATAAAACCTAACGTTTAAAGAATAATCATCTTATATTATCAACAAAATATCAAAAAACACGAATTTATTTTCGAGGGTTGCTTCTTTTATAACACAGTGGTCGAAAATTACCATATATAACACCTTAATCCTTCCTTATTTGACATTGGTGGCATCTATTTTATATACATCAAATAAAAATGATATAGAGAGGATGCAGAAATTGCAGAACAGGGCCATGAGAGTTATTTTATGCGTGCCACGAGACACATCCAATAAAATGATATTACGTAACCTTAATTGGCTGTCAGTGCAATATTACCTAGCAAGTTGACCCCGACATATTTGACATTACAAACAATATTTAACGCCGATACACCCAACCATAACACATGCACACGAACAGATATACGAGTCACGACTAAGAATAAAAAACTAACAGAAAAACCTCTTTTTCATAAAAATTATCAGCTGTAATTTACCAAGGGCGCTGATAATCACGCGATAATTTTCTCTAATAATGAACCGAAAGCTTGTTGCTTAGTAATTACCCGACGCCGTAAGGCAGAGGGTAATTACTTAAAGCAACAAGTTTGAGGGTCATTATTATAGAAAATTATAAAGATTTATTAGTGCGCGCGGTAAATTCGGTGAGATAATTTTTTGAAATTCTAATAATATGTCAAATCGTGAATGTGACATTTTGAATAAATTATAAAACTGTCAATAATTTTCCGCTGCATAGCAACATAAGTGATAATCTCCCTAGGGATATTATCAAGGGTAATATAACAAAACCTTGTTAAACAGTCGGCTATTATATTGTCGTCAATTTTTCAAGAGCTCGAGAGATTTAGTCTTTGATTATGAACGCTAAATGTGGTCGAGGCATATTAGAGAGCACTCGAGAAAAATTCTGACAATATAATAGCCGCAAATTTATCAAGGTTGGGTTATATTATATTAGATTATTTCTTGAATGAGTTAATAATTGGAGATATATAACTTTCTACATTTTTAATGAACAAGAAACAGATATAATATGTATTTATTAAATCAAATTAACAAATAGGAGTAAGTAAATAAAAGACAAATTTAATATCAGCTAATCATTTCCAAATCGGTTCATTTTGACACTAGTCAACTAATGTGACATTTGAAAATACTTTTACGACAGCAGTATGTGTACTTATATAAGTTAATAAATTAAATATCAGTAACTATTTTCAGCCAATGTCATGGCAACGGGAAATAGCCGCTGATATTCCCTGTTGCTATGTACAGTTCAAAATAGCCATGATATTCCTCGTTTCTAACGAATTTTAAATATTGTGATTGGTTAAACAATTCTATTTATCACATAAGTAAATAAATAAATAAATAAATAAATAAATAAACATCCCAGAAATTAGACAACCCCCAATTCCAGAAGCCAGCGCTTGTGCGGAAGGGGGTTACACATTGAAAAAACGCAGACATACAATCATTTCCTCCAACAGTGCCAGTGCCGGAGCCAGGATTCGAACCCGGTGGTGCGATGTCCGTGTGATTAATCGCGATTGCCACCTCACGCCTTAACCCACTCGGCTATGACATGAAAGAAATAATCAGTGTAATTCTTTAATAATTGGATGAATTTTGACATGTGATTAGAAATGGACGGATTTTATCGGATTTCTATTTCATCAAAAACTTATTAGCTGTAATTTACCAAGGGCGCTGATAATCACGCGATAATTTTCTCTAATAATTAACCGAAAGCCTGTTGCTTAGTAATTACTTAAAGCAACAAGCTTGAGGGTCATTATTAGAGAAAATTATAAGGATTTATCAGTGCACGCGGTAAATTCGTTGAAATATTTTTTTTTAATTCTAATAATGTGTCAAATTGTGAATGTGACATTTTAAATAAATTATAAAACTGTCAATAATTTTTCGTTGTATAACAACATAAGTGATAATCCCCCTATGGAGATTATCAGTGTAATCCTTTAATAATTGGGTGAATTTTGATATGTGACTAGAAATGGACGGATTTTATTGGATTTCTATTTCGTCAAAAAATTATCAGATACGATAACCTTGACAATTCCTTGATAGGTCGCTACTAATACATTTAAAACTAAATTAAGATCTCCTTTGCTGTCTGAATGTCTTAAATAATATGCAATATTTTATTGTTGTGTATTATATTATAATAATATTGTCTATGTAATTATATTTTAGTAGATAAACTTCAATATGTTAGATGATACTACATCTTATGCAAAACTTTAATTGTAATAGCCTTGTATGTTATGATATTGAATATTTGTCAAGTGCTGAATAAATATTTATATACATTAGAGAGTCTATTAGAAAGTATTTGGCACCCAGTAGCAAATATGATATAAACATAATTACAGATCTTAAACATAAAAAGTAAGATCTAGAATAAATACAAAAACCCATAATCATATAAGATGAGCAATATAACAATGTTTTAACAAAAATTTAAAAAAATATATTGACAACTCATAAATACTATTTGCTTGGAATAGAATATAACTTAAAAATCCGACTGCTGAAGAGAAAATAATAGGTAAACAGAACTGAACAGGATTATCCACCATTGAAGAATATGATGAAATTGTATGCAAATGTGTCAACTATACAAATAATAAGCTAATTTCAAAATTTTGTGTGCAACAATTGCGGCTGGAGGCCCATTAACTCGCACAGAATTATCTATTTATCCGCGAAAATGGTGTGATAGTTGGTATGCGGTGAGTAATATATCCGTGCTAGTGTTAGTTCGACTGCGGTTATTGAACATTAAATTGTCATATTAGCTTACTTTTTACGTTATAGCTGTATCATGGTTAATATTTACGCAGAATTTTGAATTCTGTCGCTACGCTCGTCGTGCCCTAAATCCGTGTGTGCTTTAAAGGCTACGTATACACGTGTATTATACGCTATTTTTTATTATACCTACACTGTAAAGTAAGAATTACAAAAATTGATGTAGATTCATTTTACAAGGAATCTCCGAATTTAATTTTAATCGATAACATAGAGACGGTTACAATTTTTTTCTTTGGTTGCTATGTACATGTGTTTATCATTGTTTAAGATTGGTTGTTACTTAAGCAACTTTAAAACTCTAGTGCTTTAAGTGCTGCATACAGTAATTATTGAAAATGCCTTGTCCTCGATATCCAATGATCCTCAATATTTATGATGATATGATCAGGAACTTCTAGAAAAGGAACTTTTAGAGTTCTTAACAAAATCTCATATGATAATCAATGTGATGTGCTAATGTTCTTGTTTATCATCGATGTTTTGAAGAACTTTTTAAAAGTATCTACTTGCTACCAGCAACAGATGATAAAAAGATACCGAATTGTGTAATAATCACGAAAATATTACTTTACAAAATATGTCTGAAGAGACATCCTAAACGCTACCAGGCTTTTCAAAAACCTTGGACATGATAGAGCATGCCCTTCTATTTGGAAAACTAACAAGATCTTCGCCCTATAGAATTTTTTAAATCTTATTTATGGTAACAGTATGTCACATACAATGATTTTAATTCGTCTTCTTATATTGTTACCTCGGAGTTCCCTCAAGGGTCTAACCGTGGTCCCCATGTCTTTCTCTTATTTATTAATTATTTAAGAGATGTTATTGATTGTTGTAAATTAGTCTACACCGATGTCGTCAAAATATATTCAGTTACACTTTGTATTGATGACTGTAAGAAGTTATAATTCAATCGGGGTCGAGGTTGGTGTTTAGAGAAAAATTCCCTGCCTAAATCGTTAGATCTTTTTTCTAACACATTCCATTTCGGAGTCGGGGCATTAAAAGCTATTCGTCTTGCATATAAAGTAGTCATGCTAGTGTTTATTTAATTAATACGGACAAAATTACTGACAAAGAAGCAAACGTGTCAAAAATGATGTAGGATGCTTTGAAATATCTTTAAAATCACAATAGGGAACTTTTAAATGAAATATTTTAATCAAAAACCACTATATATACATATATACCTTTAGAATGTTACTTATGTTTTCAGAAAAAAAGCCATAGATATTAATAATGTAATCGGTTTTACTAATTCCTATAATGACATTGATGATAATGCTAAATAAATATTTATGTACTAGTATAGTGTTGTTCAAATGTGCTTTTAGAGGGCGGAATATTAAACATAATATTTTTAGTCGCAAACTCCTCTATAAATCCTTATTTTTACTATAAGGAAAATAACCAGACTGCAACTAAAGTTACAAGTCTGGCGCGTTAAGTGTAATAATTGCATATTACCATCAAAACGCTAAAGCTTCGATTGCATAAAATATTTCATTTGATGGTAATATGCAATTATTACACTTAACGCGCCAGACTTGTAACTTTGGTTGCAGTCTGGTTATTTGCCTTATAGTAAAAATAAGGATTTATAGAGGAGTTTGCGACTAAAAAAATATTATGTTTAATATTCCGCCCTCTAAAAGCACATTTGAACTATGCTAAGCCAAGTCAGGCTATTTATTTTTCGATTGCAACAGACACTGGACCGCTAGATGGCGCCTGCTAGCTATTTTACATGTCGCTATTGTAGAAATAGCGGGATGTACTAAGTAGTCAAAGGATTCTCGTGCCGGTCGTCGCATGCCTACCTTGCACTGACGAGAGCCAACAGCTCGAAACTGCAGTCTGCAAGTGGTGTGTGACGACTGGCAAGAGAGCTCCTTTAATTAGGATCAGTCTTTCGGCTGGTGTTTGTTGCAATCGAAGCTTTAGCGTTTTGATGGTAATATGCAATTATTACACTTAACGCGCCAGACTTGTAACTTTGGTTGCAGTCTGGTTATTTTCCTTATAGTAAAAATAAGGATTTATAGAGGAGTTTGCGACTAAAAATGTTATGTTTAGTATAGTGTTGTTTTGTACTATATATAAACAATATACGTATTTGCGGATTTTCTATACAGAATTTATATCAGAAAGTAATACATGTAACAATATTTATACAATTAGCCAAAATAAGTAAATACGTGATTTTCACATATAACCTAACCGCAATTTTGTGTGGAGTGATACATGTCAACTAAAATAATTTAAATACTAAAAGTCAACTGAAAATTATTATTGCATTTTAATTGAATAATATAATAACATGTTTGTACACATAACATATTTTGATGAAATTACGTGGCATAAAAATTCACAACGATTACTAGAAAAGTATCCTTGTACCCCATAAAAAAACGATGTTGTGGTCAAAAGTTACCAACATCTAAATGAGGTCCAAACGTCATCAGGAATGTGTCTAAGAGTGTTGGTAGCTTCTCCTTATACCAGGTGACCCAGAAAGTACCTACAGCCCCACTTTCTTCTACAGTTTTCAAAATAAAATTCTGAAATTTGAGAAATCAAGTATAGGTATCAATGGTCACATCTTGACCATTCGGTATTAAAAAAATCACTTCCAGTCGGAAATTGCCACAACTTTCTTATTTTAAATGGCACCCTGTATATTTAAGTCACTTTCCTCATAAAGCTGTAGTTTCTCTCTCTAACGCTTTTTTCAGATTTAAAATCGGATGAAAAATAATGTTGGAAATGGCATTTATTTGCTGATTCTAGTTGGCTTTGGAATTCAGGAACAAATTTAAAAAATTTTGAAGTAGACTTTGAATTTGAATAAAAGGATATTCTCAACAAATGAAATGTAAAATTGGCCTATTTTGTTCATTTGATTGGATTTAGAAATGTTTTTCCCAAAAATTATTTATACAATTTTACTTTGTACCATGTATTTGTACCAGTAAATATACGGCGATACACTTTTACTCCGTTTCGTAATCTAAAAGCATTTTTAAATAGTTTTTGAATTATAGATATTGTCAATATTGTTTCAAAATGTTAACATCTTCATTTTTGTTTCAGGTAAGCATAACATTGAGAATTGTGGGCTACTAATTACCCTCAACAAATGTAAGTTGATATTCTTTCTCCGGAAGAATTTTAGATTTTTAAGGTGATACGCTGTTATAGCTTTCATATTTTATTAGAATTGTTAATGCCAATAATCAAATTTTCGTGTGTATATATTTGGAGTTAAGTTTTATTACGTAATTTTCTCCTTTCCCAGAAATACCTACATTTAAAATATCACGTGTACATATTAAAAGTGTTTGAGGAAAATTCAAGACGAGAGCTTCCAAATGTAATTTTAATTCACGTGAGATCAAGGAGATATGAATTTTGATATTAAACGAGGGATTTCTTATATTTCCATGAAAGCGGGCGAGGATATTAATGCACCAAATGGTTTTTTAAATCACGATTCCCGCCTTGCCTTCCATCTGGGTCAACTCAGGTGCTAAAGAGGTATGCCTACCCAGAAAAATATATTTCCCTTGAAATTTCATGTATATTAAATAATTTGGCAGAATATAAAGTATGCTCTTATGAGTTTTAAGTTCCAAGACATCGTGTTGAGAACGACGACAATAATAATTGGTTAAATTTAATAACACCAGTTGCTCCCAACAATGAATGCGGAATGGCTAAAATATCGATTCTTACTTGTTACATTTGCGTCTTTCAATTGGTAAAATTTCAGTTGAAAGACACAGTTGAGAGTATTTATTTTACAGGATGAGGATTTTCACCGAAAATAATTTAAATGTCGTTTACTTTCGTTTTCAGATGTATGAAAATTAATGGGTGTATGGACATTCTGAAAATGTATTTATACACTTTTATTAGAATTACTATATGCATTTAAGTAAAGTTCATTAACATTACGCGTTCCTTATTACTATACGAATAAGTTGCAAAAAGGGTTAAAACGTAAAAGTTCTGTGAGAGGGATGAAGTATGAGTATCCCCCGTTCTCGAGGGCGTTAAATACGATGGTGATATTTTTAAGGTTCCTACTCCCCAGCAACTACTTCTAAACTCGAAAAACTACCCCTATTTCGCGGTTTTTCCATCGTAGGCATGCGGATCGGTTTTTGGGCAGAATTCAGGTAGGCTAAATGAAATTTAAGCATACAACATCTTATTCACCCCAGAGTTGAAACTACCCCCTCCCCTAATACTAAAATATCTCCAAAAAAATCAAAATGCATGAAAATTTGTTTATCTCCGTTTTCGAGGGTGCTCAACACGATGGTTTATTTCTCTCCCATCCTCCACCAACCACCCCATTTTCATATTTATTGATACTGGTCATGCGGGGACTCGTTGGATCGCGGTTTTTAAGGGTATTTAGACATTGTAATGGGAGTTGAGTGACGAGACATGCCATCAACCCCGAAGTTGAAACTACCACTACCCCTAACATTGAAATCCACCAAAAAATACAAAAGAGTGGAAAATGTTTTCTCCCCATTCTCGACGGCGCTAAACACAATCTCAGCACTATTTCTTACTTTAATATTTCAATACTAATTTACTTTATGAAAGGGGGCGGTAGCTCTGTGGGTTGGCGCGTTTTGCTTTCTCTGTTTGCATACGTAAGTGTATTGGTAATTTAATTGCAGTACCATTGACGAAACTTTTTAATTTATGTATTACAGAGGGCACCCCGGTGGTACTTAAAATTTCAAGAGTTATCCCAATACATAAAAAAGGAAATATCAATGATGTGTCAAATTTTAGGCCAATATCCTTGATACCCATATTTGCAAAGTTATTTGAAAAATTTATGAACATTTTGGAAATAACAATCTTTTCAATGAAAATCAATTTGGATTTAGAAACTCATTATCTACTACAGCAGCTGTCAATAAATTAATTTCAATAATTAGTGAAGGGTATGAAGAAGGCAGTTATACAGCCGCACTCTTTTGCGACTTAACCAAAGCCTTCGATTGCGTATCCGCTAGTATATTAGTTCATAAATTAAAATATTATAATTTCTCTGAGAACAGTATCCAGCTTATAAAATCATATCTAAATAACAGACAACAACTTGTATCCTTTAAAGGAAGTGACTCTGAACTTCGTTCCATTGCATATGGAGTATGGAGGGATCAGTGTTGGGTCCTCTGTTATTATTAATCTATATTAATGATATATCATCTAGTGATCCCAACACTGACTTCATTATGTTCGCTGATGATACTACTCCTGTACATACAAATAAAAATATAAATATATTAAATATAGCACTAGCGGATGCACAATTGAAGGTCACAAACTGGTTTCATGCCAATAAATTAAGTCTCAATGTTTCTAAAACCGAAACGATGTATTTCTCTTTACGTGACACATCCTCTACAAAAAATCCTGAATGTGTAAAATTTCTTGGAATTTATTTGGATCGCAAATTAATTTGGTATAATCACATAGATAAAGTTTGTAACAAATTATCATCATCCATATATGTTCTTCGTAACTTATCAAATAAAGTGTTTAGCAGTGTTCTATTAACGGTATTCCATGCCTTGATTCAATCTAAAATTTCATATGCAATATTGGCATGGGGTCATGCATCTTTATCCAGTAGAGTTTTTGCCTTGCAAAGAAAAGCTGTAAGAATATTAAGTGGGCTAAACTATAGAGATCCCTGTAGGAATAGTTATGTCCAGATGAAAATTCTCACAGTCCCATCTATATACATTTTATACATGCAAAACAGAACTTCACAAATTATATTTCTCATACAGAAATGCATGACTATGAAACACGAAATAGAACAAATATATATGATTACCACAGATTAAGTAAGTCAAAA
This sequence comes from Leptura quadrifasciata, assembly GCA_963675555.1. Lineage (NCBI taxonomy): Eukaryota > Metazoa > Arthropoda > Insecta > Coleoptera > Cerambycidae > Leptura > Leptura quadrifasciata. The sequence goes on from OY776677.1 coordinate 142,126,376, forward strand.
ACGGGAATAAATTATTTTGGTCCAAAAATATTCAACCTTTTGCCTCCTACCATGAAGACGTTATCACTAACTAAATTTAAAACAGTGATAAAAAAATTACTTCATAAAGGTTTAGTCCTTTAGACGATTATTTTAATAATGATTTTAATGACACAAGTATATAATTTACTGTTCGTTTATTTTAATATATTTTTAATAATAATTGAAATCATTGATTGATCTTATTTTAATGGGTTCATTGATGTAATATATATTAATATTTTTTACTTCAAATTGTCTTTGTATTGCTATGTAATTGGACCTGTGTAAACTTTTGATTGTATTAGCACCAATAAACTTACTTACTTACTTACTTACTTGCCTAGCTAGGTAGGTACGAACTCCACCTACTGCGAAGTAATTTTCAAATATAAATTATCCCCAGGAAGTGGTTCGGATTCCAATATAAACTGTAGGACCCCGTCTCCCTCACTCAGACAAATCTGAATTTCCGAGACTTAACTCAGGTGACTTGGAAGGCGGTTATTAAACATTTATTTATTTATTTCATCCTCCACATTCCATCAACCATCCCCAAATTATGAGTGATTGCCGGAGGATAGGGGAGAAATGAATATTACCATCGCGTTGAGCACTCTCAAAAACGGGGATAAATATATTTTCTTTCATTTTGATTTTTTTGGGGAGGGGGTAATTTCAACCCCGGGGGTGGATAAGATGTTGTATGGTTGAATTTCATACGACCTACCCGAATCCTGCCCAAAAAACTGATCCGCATGCCTACTATGGAAATAGGGGTGGTTTTTCGAGCTTGGGAGTAGTTGCTGAGGGGTAGAAACCTTTAAAATATCACCATCGTATTCAGCGTCCTCGAAAACGGGGAGATACCCTTGTTTCTTCCCTCTCACAGAACTTTTGGGGCTTTTTCAACTTTTTCATAGACTATGTAAGTTGTAAACTGTGACCAAACAATAAAAACGGGAGTTATACATTAAATTCGCTGATGTTTTACGCGAACTATTCTGGTGCAGATAATGTAGAAGTAATTTTAAAAGTAATATAACAAACTCAAAATACATACAGGTTAGGTATTGTGTTATTACGACCTAAAGTCATGTAGAAGATACGAGGTCCCAGATATTATAAATCCTTATAGTGAGAGGATTAACAATAAAACAACAAGTAATGAAATATATACAATTTGTTATAAAATATGCAACGTAAAATACAAACAAAATATTTAAGGGTAATAATCTTACAATAATAGTCTAGGGTTTTCTAAGCTAACGCTAGGAGAAACAGTTATTAAATTTCAAAAAATTTTACAAGAAGAAAAAACCCGATGGCAGGGGCCAGTCGGATACTTAGATTTCGTTCTATATTGTTTTGCATTGCTTTAGGTCTCTATTATTTTAGTATATAAGTTATTAAGTATATCTTCATTAGCTTTGCTAAATAGTACAAAGGATGGAAACAAAGTTAGTATAATAAAAAAAAAAAAAAATTTAAACTTTGAACCGCCGTTTTTTAAATTTTTCCTATGCGTTTTAGCAAAAAATATTGTAGACAAAAGTATCACATGTACATATTTGATTCTAAATAAAATTTGGAGAATTTTTTTAAAACTTTGAACCGCCGGCATTTTGAAACGAAGAAGGCGATTTGGTCCATCTTCGAATTTAACGAGACATAGATCCAAAGTATATGCCTGCCAAATTTCGTCCTGATCCGTTGCGAAATTTATACTGTTGAACGGGGGGCATTCTTGGGGTCTGGGGACCATAACCGAAGAAACTATAGTGAAATTTTTCCGAAGTCGTGACATGCTGCACTCTGCAGTAGGCAGATTAGAAATCTACCTAAAAGAATAATATAGGAATTACTCCTACCATAACTGGAGATTTTCTAGGCGCTTCAGACTTGAAGGTTTCCCTTGTTGATCGAGATCCTTGCTGAACGTAATAATCTCCACAAATCTTAAAACGTTTAGTAAGATGTTTGAAATTATCCAGATGAGAGATTTTCAATTATAATTAAATAGGTTTTTAGGTAGAATATATTCAAAAAATATTCATTTAAAAGTACGTAAAATCTAGTTTTTGATTCGGTACCAAACCGAATAGCAACCACGTGCCCTTTAACTCAATTAATAACTTGGCAAAGTTTTCAGCTTAACTTCTTGATCGAATATGGAAGTTTGAAGGAACTTGGGTGATATTTATAACCATATTAACTCACATAAAAGAATAGGCTATGACATAAACCGACAGTTCGACAATAGAGAGTCGTAGAGTACTAACTTGAGAAATTTTAAAACAAAAACCATACACATAAATCATATCTGCATACTCTTCATTTGTACATTAGAATAGCATCTTGAAATTATTAGACTTGTTAATATAAAACCTTACTTTAATGACTCAAACGACTTCTTTGAATAATTTAAGCTTAATTTCTAAAGGTAACTTACATTATTAAACTACATAATGACAGAATTGACGCACCCCTGTTTTTCTACATTGCATATAGCCGTACAAATTTTAAGTGCAATTAAAATCAAATTTAAGTAACAATAATACATTAAACAATTATTAAACAAGTGTTTAAGTGAAATTAAAAATAACGACGTTAACTAGTTGTTTGCGTATAAAAATTGAGTCCTGTCCTGGAAATTTTCCAAACTAAATTATGCTATTGATTGGACTAAAAGTGTACACTAAACTAAACTAAAGTACACTATATGTGTACCTATTTTTATCCAAATACATCCACCCATTTCAAAAATATGGTGACTTTAATTTGAGTCAAAATTCATAAAACACCTTGTACCTTGAAAACAATGAGGATTCAAGGGTAAGTGTGGGAGCGTTTTGAACTCAGCAAAGTGTGCTCTAGCCCTCATTAGTCTACGTCACTTTATATCTGGAACACCCTGTATGACTTAAATTTAAAAACAAAATGTTCAGCTGGGCGTATCAATTCTAAGTAGCCAAGTGGATTTAATCTAATCCATACAATTCCCCTTATACATCCATTAAATTGTATCAACATAATTTGACAAGATGGCAAAATTTAATATTTATATTTATGGAGGGCGTTTTACCTCAAAGAAATATTTTATACACCCCACTTTCCCCTGCCCTAACGGTTGAAATGATTTGCTGGTCCCTGTATGACATTACTTAATTAATTAATTACCTTGACGTCGGGTTAGCAGCTGCTTTGTGTTGAAACAAATGAAATATTGCAGGATGACAAAGTTAGAGAGAAATGATTACATTCAGTGGATCAATGCAAAAATTAATTTCAAACATCATAGAGATGTATTTAATCATCCGAGTCTCATTCACAGACTCTGACACCTTTATGAGATATTTATTCTACCTAATTTTAATTAGGCATTAATTGGAAAGTTCTTGTAAAATTAGAGTTAATTGACGGAATCTTACAAAAATTAAATTAATTACTTTTCCCTTACAAACATTCCACTGACGCGAAAGTAATCTAGAAATGAAGTTAATTGAGAACAGTAGAAGACGCAGTCAGGCACGGCTCAATTAATATTTCAATACAACGATAGCTTTGCTAATTCCTGAAGTATGTGCTTCGTATCAAAATAAGTCAGTAAGTTGTGTCTTACTCATATTAATTTCTTCTTTTTGTAGGTTTCTCTACCACATATATCTTCTGGTCGCAAATTCTACAACAATAACATAACTAATCAACATATTGAAAGAATAACCTCTACGACTGTGACCTTTATCTCAACAGTCAGAGGTTACGTTTGGCAATTAATACACATTATAGTGAATTATAGTTCACTTTCGATTTCTTCTATTACTATTTTAACCGGATATACCGTAGTTTCTGCGTGTCCCCTCAAAATTTTAGAAAAGTATTCATCAAACAATGTCTCGATAGGCGATCCAGTTTCCTAAAACCGTAGGATGGATTTTGATCCCAATAGGCATTTTAAGTGATAAATTGTCAGAAATGTTAGAGGATATGGAATTTAGAAGACCAGCATTTAAAAGCTTATTTAACGAACAAAAATCATTAGTTAAAATTAATTCAACCTTTAGTGAAGAATATATTGTTCAATATGGTGTACCTCAAGGTACTGTATTATGACCGATATTATTTATATTATATTTGAAAAATTTACTTACTTTAGGAAGCAAAGGCACAGTGATAAGCTGCTTTGCCGTTCTATGGAGATAACACTTGGCAAGATCTAAAAATACAGGCGGAGCAAGATTTCTAAAAAATAAAGGATATGCTTCATTACAAATTACTTACCATAAATTTAGCTAAGACTAGATACATACCGTTCGGCTGCTATAATAGAGAAATTCATAATTTCAGCTCTCTAAATATCGATTCTGAGACAGAAATAGAACAAGCAGAATCCATAAAGTATTACCATTGATAGATTGTTGAGATGAGATATATACAGAGTTACTGGTAATTCGATACATTCCTTTGGAGATGTGATGGGGCATGAGCTAAGGAGTAAATCTAGCCCTAACATACATTATGCAAAACTCAATAGTTTTTGAGATATTTCAATTTTTTTGTTTTTCTCAAAAAAGTAGATCTTAATGTCTTAAAAGTTAATTTCCGAAAAATCTAGTTGACATTTTAAAATTTTTTTTTACTGGATTACTTGTCCAATATTATAGATATCCGTTTGGAATGAAAAATATCCGGAAACATTTCGATCATGTGAACATTTAAAATAAAAACTTATAAAAAAATTTTTTTTAAAATCAGTTATGAAATTTACCTATTAGGTTTTTTCAAAAAATATTAATGTAGCACTCGTACAAATTATTATAAAAACTTCCTTATTTGAATAGCTATCTAACTAGGTAGAAATTTTTAATGTACCCTTGATAGCTCTAATAAAAAATTAGTAAAGATAATGCTGGTGGCGGAATTTATTAAAAGACTAATCGTTCATTTTCATTTAAGTGAGTCAGTTCTTGACTTTGACGTTTGTGCATATATGTCATTAACTGACATTCTTATCTCTGTGTCCCTTAAGTTTGTTGGTCTTGTTAAATTAGTTATCGAAGACTTTGATTTTGCTCGTAGTTGTTGTTATTAGTTGTTGTTATTGTATTTTCTGTGCCATGGCCGCGTATGCCAACGCAGAATACGCTGATATCTTGTTTGTCTATGGATACTGTGGCGGCAACGCTGCTGAAGCTCGCCGAGAATATGGTCTTTTGTACCCTAACCGCCGCTTACCAAATGCACGTGTATTCAGTACGGCATATCGAAATATCGCTGAAACTGGCTCCGTGAAATGTAGAAGAAGTGACGCTGGTGCTCCTCCCGTTTATGAACCAGATGATGAGGAAGAAATATTGAGGTATTTTGAGGAAAACCCAACTATTTCAACTAATAAAGTCGCAAGACTAACCGGAGCGTCACAATGGAAAGTTTGGTCTACGATACGTAGAGTTGGATGTCATCCTTACCACTATACCCCTGTCCAAGGCTTGGAGGAAGGTGATCCTGGAAGGAAAGTGGAATTCTGCCGCTTTATGTTAAATTCAGATGCAGAAAGTGAAAATTTTTTAACAAGTATTTTATGGACGGACGAGTCGAAATTTAATCACGAGGGTATAACAAATTTCCACAACCTACATTATTGGGCAGAGGAAAATCCCAAGTTAACACGTGAAACTAGTTTCCAAATGAAGTTTCCTATTAATGTGTGGATGGGATTCATTGGCCACTATTTAATAGGGCCAAACTTTCTTCCTCAAAATTTAAACGGGGAAATCTATGAAAATTTTTAAAGAAATGATCTGGCGGTGATTTTAAAAGATGTTCCTCTCGCCGTCAGACAGCGAATGATGTTTCAGAACGACGGTTGTCCAGCACATTATCGGCTGACAGTACGACAGTTACTTGATCAACGTTTCCCTAACCGTTGGATTGGAAGAGCGGGCCCAATACCTTGGCCAGCGCGAAGCCCTGACTTAACACCCCTTGATTATTACGTTAGGGGTCTATGCCACACCAGTCAATACTATAGAAAACCTTAGACAAAGGATAGTCGATGCTGCCCAACACATAAGGCATAATCTGACAACCAGAGTAACAAGGACGAAAATAAGAAGACGCTGCCGTGTCTCTATATGGAATAGGGGCCCCCATTTTGAGCAAGACATATAAAAAATAAAGTACAACTTTGAAATTAATGAAGAATTAAACTCTACTTTTAAAATGTTTTTTTTACTGTTTATCTAAAAATAAAGTTCGTACTTCTTGTGTTATTTTTACTAGTATTTTCTTAGAACTATTAAGGGCACATTGAACATTTGTACCTTGTTAGATAGCTATTGAAATAAGGCAGTTATTATAATAATTTATACGCGTGTTACGTTTATATTTTTTTGAAAAAACCTAATAGGTAAATTTCATAGCTGTTTAAAAAAAAATATTTTTAAAGTTTTTATTTCAGATGATCACATGATCGAAATGTTTCCAGATATTTTTCATTCCAAACGGATATATATAATATTTTATTTTTATTTATTTTTATTTTATTTTTATAATATTTTTATTTTATTTTTATATTGGACAAGTAACCCAGTAAAAAAAAATTTAAAAATGTCAAATAGATTTTTCGGAAATTAACTTTTAGAGCATTAAGATCTACTTTTTGAGAAAAACAAAAAAAATTAAATATCTCAAAAACTATTGAGTTTTGCATAATATATGTTAGGGCTAAATTTACTTCTTAGATCATGCCCCATCACATCTCCAAAGGAATGTATCGAATTACCAGTAACCCTGTATAACTAAACACTTTTTTTATTTATAAAATTTAATTTTTTTTAAATATTATAAATGTAATAATAATTTAAATTTATTTATTCTAACCATGTTCCTCCATTTTCAGCACACGTCTCAACTCTGTCCTTTAATTCACTTTTATTTTTGTTTCTATGGCATATTTTTCTTAAAACATTAAAATTTTATAAAAAAAGTATTTAGTTCTGTAATTTACTACGTCATATTTTTTAATTCTGAGCAAGTTTTTCTAATAGAATTTTTCAATATTTCGCACAGAAAAGGCACTTTACCTGATGCGATTTTTTTTTAGCTGTTACCAGCGCCCTCTATAAATTGTTTAAAGTCCAACATACTAAAAATAGTTTTTGGGTGAGGCTTGAAAAAGCAGCGTACCTTCAATTTTTAACTAGACAAAAGGGGGGCGAGCGTAGGTGCGTCTTTACTATGTACATACTTTGATATGCGATGTAAAGCAACGTCAGGCGCAGTTAGAAGTTGGATGGGTGACCGTTCCAACGAAGACCGCGTCCTCGCCTCACACATCTTCCAGCGGCTTGTATATTAATGTATGCGCGGAAGCTATATAACCTTAGGCGAGGGTTGTATAGGGGATATACCATCCTTCGGAGGGGATGTAAAGCCATCGGTCCCTTGTCTATTAAATGTTAGGCAAGTAAAAGATCCCTACTCTTCTTAAGGGCAGAGGTTTGGCAAAGTTCCTGGTTGGGGGTAGCTCGTTTACAGGCGTCGGTGATAGGCCTCAGTAGCGGAAATAGGCCGACGTTAAATAAATGTATTAAAAAAAAATAGGCAAAAAAATATTTCAGGCTTTTACAAAGCTTTAAAATCTCTACAAATTCAACAAAGTGACAATACCGAAATTGATTACTATCAGAAAGACAAATTTAAAGGCTTTACTTTTGTTTTTACCTCTCATACTTCTTCAATAATACAAACAGTAAATGCGATTAAACCACACGCCAATGGTTATGACAAAATCACGCTATAAATGGTAAAGTTGTGTATGCCTACATAATATCAGAAGAGCTTTGGATAGGGGTCAGGCAACTATTTTAGTATTATTGGACTTTACTAAAGCTTTTGACACTATTGATCATAGTTTTCTTGTTGATAAAGTTTGGTCTAAATTCTGTGTCAAGTAAATTTTGAGAGAGCTATCTAAAAAATCGCACAGTCTCCTGTGATATGCCTATTACATACGGTGTACCCCAGGGCTCAGCCTTGGGGCCTCTATTATTTTTATTGTATACTTCTGATTTGCGCAAACAAGCGAATCACTGTAAAGTGCAGTTTATTGCAAACAATACACGGCTATACCATCATCTTTCAGCAATTACAATACAGCACGCTGCTGCTATCAATAATGATTTATCAAATATCAATAACTATGCTAATAAACATTGAATCCCTTAAAGTCTAAAGTTCTTTTAACAACGTGAAAGTTTAAAATCAGTTATAACCATCAAGATTGATGATCAAATTATACCCTTTATAAATATAGCAACAGTTTTGGAAGTAATATTTGACGAAAACCTCAGATTTATGGATCATACCAATGCTATTTTAAAGCTGTGCTATGTAAGATTACTTTATTAGTTTAGAAGTTACTTTATTCTGGTAAGCATATTTTGAATAAATATACCAAAAAAATTCTGTACGAAAGTCGCATACTGCAATATCATGTACTACCCTCGTCTTGACGCAATCATGATAATGATAATAACATGATAATAAATAATAATAATAATAATAATAATGTTTATTTCACCTGTTTGGTTACAATTTATGTTTTATCATTTTTTTTTAAAGAGTTCATGATAATAAATATTTAGTTAAGCTCCACCTAAGTTTTTAAAGAAAGACTTGTCTGTGGGTGTTTATGTAAACATTTAATTTTTTTTTCTTATAACTGTATTTAATTATGTTTTATGAAATTTAATAGATAATAAGCAAAAGGGATAATTTACATAATTATAGATAAAGGGAAAAGAAAGGATAAAAAAGATATAGATACAAAAGAGTTAACTGATATCATATCAAATTATGTATACAATTGCCCTGTATTTATGAAGTTTTCTATAAATTTTCTGGTAAGCTTAGTAGCCAGTTTCAGATGTTTTCTCTTTGTTTTTTATTATTGGTGTTTCTTAGGTGATCTGGCATTAGATTATACAGTTTTGAACCTAGATATGTTGAACTTTTTGTGAATATTGATTTCTTAGACCTAGGTATGATTACATTAGTTCTTATTCTTGTATTATATAAGTGATTTTTTTTTTAGATAATTTTTGTTTTTGATTTCATAATTTAATATTTGTTTGCCATAAATTTGTCTGATATTGAGAATTTTATATTTTAGAAATAGGCATCTACTTGGATATCTGAACTCTTTTTTGAATATAATTTTAATTATTCTTTTCTGTGCCCGTATTAATGGGACTAGATGTGTTTGGCCTCCTCAGGCTGTTATGCCATACTGTATGATGGACTCTACTAGACCATAGTACATTATGAGAAGCTGATGTTCTTTGAGGATATTGCTCGCTTGTCTAAACGTGTAAAACAAATGTCTCATTTTTTGCATATATTTTCAATTTGAAGGTCCCATTTCAGGTGTGAGTCAAGAATGATCCTTAGGTATTTTATGTGAACAGCCTAGTCAATTTCTATGTCAGTGTTTTGTATTTTTATTTTTTTGTAAACAGGTAATAGATTTTTATATGAGCAGAATGGCAGGTATTTAGTTTTAGCGGTGTTCATAGTGAGTAAATGTTGATCAAACCATATTTTTATTATTTCGAGTAATTTAGGTGATTTTTGGTAGACTTCTTCCCAAGTTTGTCCTTCTACAAAGATAACAGTATCATCAGCAAATGAGATGATTGTACCATCGATGGGTAATGTAAGTAGATCATTTAAGTATATTATAAATAGCAGGGGAGCTAAGACCATCCCTTGCAGCAATCCATAAGTGACGATTTTAGTCTCAATTTTAGTGCCGCCCAACCTTACACTTTGTGTTCTATTGGTTAGATAGCTTTTTATAATGCTATATATTGGTCCGCTAAATCCCAGATCCCAAAGTTTTTGCAATATTTGACTGTGACTTATAGTATCAAAGACCTTCGCTAGGTCTATAAAAATGCCAAGCATAAAATTTCGTTAACTTTTCATAAACCACCTAGTCGGTTAATTTTCCTACGATTTTCACTCCATTTCATTAAGAGACATAAATCGCCAAGGAAACTTTAGACTCCATTCTTGCAACAAGAGACAATTGTGGGCTTGGATTGCTGTCCCAGAACCAGTCACCTCAACAATAGTCAATCTAGGATCCTGGTATAAATTTGTTATATATATATTTTTTTAAATTTCAATTAGTCTTTATAAGCCGATTTATCTATTATTCATGCAATATATTTTAACATTCATTTTAAACAATCTTTTTATTTATCTTACCAACAATTTCTGAGTCTGATCTATATTAGACTGGTTATTCGAGAAAAACAGACAATTCTACTTATTTTCACTATAGATGGTGCCCAATTTAACATCAATTTTTCTTTGTCTCCTTTTCTCGAAATAAACAGAAATCTGTCGCTTATGCTACACATATCAAAAAGGGTAAATTTCTCCACTCTTACGAATACTCTCTGGATCCATGGCTCTCTGCTCCGACTTAAACCAGCTAGTCGTCCGCATATGTTGCCTCAATTCTTTCTCAAAAATAAATAATAAGGGAAAGGAGGTAACAACAATTCATAACAAACAATAAATCATACTGATACAGTCACGTGCGACAAAATCTATCTTCTCATTTTCTCTCATCCGCCGCTCTTTTTAACCTTCACGGTCACCATATAAAACACTTTGAAGTATTTTCAATACTAAAAACATATTTAATTAAATTGGCAAGTCTATACGTAAATAATAGAAACGCGAGAGGTGCAGCATCACTTTAACTGATTATTGTCGGGTATTAAGCAGATTTGTTATTTTTGTTTCACCTCTATAGGAGCGTTGACCTAAATAAAACAAGTCGGTAGTTCTCTCTATAAAGCAACTTTTCACATAGTAAAAATATGCTCGTACAAAATTTAATACAGAATTTACGCGAGAAGATCATTAATAACTCCACTGATTGAAGTAGCTAGCTATTTGGCTGGGATGACACAGTAATTATACCGTGACATTTTTGTTAATGAGAGCAGTTTGAAGAGTGTAGTCAAAGGGATGACGAAATTTTATCGCAGGATTTGCGTATCAGCTGAATGATAAAGTACGGGAACATTTTAAGTCTTCAGATCATGTTTTGAATCTCTTCTCCAATTCAACTTACAGTGTGTTCACGAGGATGTAATGTTGCTGAGAAATCGCATGATGTGTTTTATTCTTTTTGTGACGTAAGCTTAAAAAATCTTATAAAACCTGTTCCTAATAAATTTAATACAAAGTAATTTTGTTTTTAATAGTGCTCCTAGTTTAATAAATACTCGTTTGTGTACTGAGTAACCGATTTGAGAAGCTTCATTTTTAGTATTTCACTATTAGGAAAAAATATATTAAATCCCCTTGGTTTTTAAAGCAAATCAATAGAACATAAGTTTAAAATTTCATCCAAGAAGGAGCTCGATCTCATAAAGACATATTTACTTACATTTAACACAAAGCGGCCTAAATTATATTGACTTTAATTTCGTCTACGCAAACAATCTTGAGATGAAACTAAACCTAAATCAATCTCCTAACCCTTTGTATAAACTGTAGGTGAAAGTACTTAAATACATATAAATTTCAGTGAGAAACTTCGTAGGTAGATAATTTTCTTAAGTATTTCTAAGGATTTCATCACAGACTTATGAGAATATTCATTTACCTCAGTATAGATTAGCGATTCAATTTCTCAATGCATGAGCTAGACTTGAAAATGATCATAACTGGAGAACTTGTTTAATTTAATTAATATTTCGATTTTCAATTATGATTGTAGATAGCAAAAAGTGATACAAGAATAAGGGATTATTTCATGCAAATTGTAGAATAAAAATGTTAATATTTTGAATTTTAATTTTGCAATTTTGCAATTTTATGATGTGCGACGTTTAAAAATTGCCTAGAAGTGACGATATGCGAGTACAATCTATATTATTCTTCACAGTAAGACCAATTAAAGTAAGCATAGTGTTAAACTTTTGATATTTGTTAATACTACATCACAAGTAGTGTCACAGACGTTTCAACTTTTTTCAGGAACTTGGACAATCAATTTGTTCATCTTAAATTTTCAATTACTGTATTATATATTGTAATATATTTTTTCTACGCCTATTATGTAATATGAGCATTATGATGTCGATTTTAAATAAGGAATGGCCCATATTCCAGTAGCTGATATGTAATATTTACTATATGCCACTAGAATGTAATAAGCATAGGTGGCGCCATCCAGGAGTAGTGCAATTTGTAATACTGTTTGCGTTTCTATTGACAGTTGCCGTTTCTATTGACAGTTAACGTTTCACGTTTCACCGTTGCAGTGGTAAAACAAATAGACATATAGACACAAATAAACCTAATTTATAGGCGTAGAAAAATTATAGTCTGTAATTCGTTTGGAATGGCATATTCTGCGGAGCGGACTTTCCCCCTCGCTTCGCTCGGGTGACAAGCTTCCGCACGCGCAGAATATGCTTCATTCCAAACTTATTACAGAATATACTATTAATTACCATGAATGTAAAATTTCCCCACGTTGCTAAGACAAAATATTAATATCGAAAAAAATGTTTTTTTTATCAAATAATTTTTTTATTAAGACTTTGTTTTATCAGGGTGGGTAGTGGGTTCTGCCCCAGCTATCTATCAATTATTATTATAAACGACGTTCCTCTTCTCAGGGTATCTTTGTAGGTTCTGCTAGATATCAATAACACTCACAAGTCGAGATAAGAAATGAATATATTAAATATTTAAATGGTTTCTCAACAGTATAATGGGTTAAAATTTAATATTTTTTTTCAATTTTAATGGTTTTATGACAATAAAGACAGTTAATACTAATTGGGCCTTTTAGTATAATTAAATTAACGACTGGAATTAAAGATTTATGCATAAAAGTTTTCATCAAAGAGCTCATATGAACGAAAAAGTACCTTTTATAACCATCCGGTTGTTGGTATGTTCCCTCGTTCCGTAAAAACTCGCCTCACTTGATTGACCGTAGACTAACTTCAACGGATGTCAATTGGTTCTATTATTGCGAAGTGAAAAGTTTTTATTTACACTATGTTTGTTCTGCATTTCTTGTTTGAAATATTGAAATTACGGTTGTGGATTTGTTGGATTGTTCGAAGCACTTTGTTTATTATACAGGTAGGTTAAATTTTATTATTTATTTACAATTTAGTCACAATATTATATTATACAAGCGTACACTGACTTGTATAATCAAGATTTTAATACTTATTTTCCTATTAATTAGGTGTATTTTGTTATTTACGTAAATTCGCAAATATTTTGATATACTGATTTGACATTTACTTTGTCTTTGTCAAAATTTTTGTTTTCTGTTTTTGAGGTTATATTTGCTCCGCAAATTCGTACATGCTATTTAGCTGACGTTCAACTACACACTCCAAATTGCCGATCTTTGCCTAAAATCGTCCAAATTTGACGTTTCTAAGCAAATTTGATTACTTGATATGAAATTTTTATAATTAATTTTTCTAAATTTTTAATTTTTACAGCTATTGTTGACTTTTTCCGAAAATAAATATTCCTAATGTGTTTCTTTTTATTTCTACTTTAATTTTATATGCGATTTGTTGTTTTTAAATAATTTTTTGAACATTAAATTATCCGAGATAAATTTACAAATATCTTCAAAATTAACTATTTTCTATTTATTTCACCATTTAAATCTTTCTGAACGCTTAATACTAAATAAAATACAACTTTGCTTTCAATTTTCAATCATAAATTAATAATTATACAATTTTTATTATTTTTCAGGTGACACTTTCTCAAAATTGTCATTTCCAGACTTTATTGAAGAGCTTATCTAGTTTAAATCTATTACTAATTGTTCCTCATGACCCCTAGTTTAACTATGGACTGAATTTACACTACACTAAAAGTTTTTATAAAAGTTCTGTGCATATAATGCCAGCTGTAACACCTATACCACATTTTCAAGATGTTTTAGTCCTTTTCTATACTTGATTTTGTGATTAACCTAGGTGTGTTTCATTATTTTGTAAGTACTTTAACTATTATTCACTATTTTTCTCATTGAGTTAGAGTTTTTGTACTTATTTTAAGTTTAGTGTTTTTTGTTAACGGTCGCCGTTCTTTTTTTTTTGACGAGGATGGGAACCCTCATGGGCTCCCAACCTGAGCTGGGACAGTGTCAGACTCTTACTGACTAAAACCCCTCCTCACAGGGTCGTCTTTAAACACTCCGAGGGCACTGCAGCCTGTTGGGCTTATTGTGCACTCCCTGTTCCAATCTACACTGCCCATTTTAATACTCCTGTACCACTGATGAGGTGGTACGGGTCTGAGAATGGGCGAGTTTTAATGCTTTGCGGGTCTATTTGTGTTTACCCGTTGCCCGTAAATATTATATCTTCTGCGGCCCAGTGCCTCACATTCATATATAGCATGGTTTGCTGTCTCTGGTACCTTGCCACATAATCTGGAGTCAAGGTCGCCATCGAACTTGCCAATTTTGTGCAGGTACTTCTTAACAGGAAAATGTCCCGTCAAGAGACCTGTTACGATTCCCAACTGTAAACTGTTCTTTGAGAGCAGTTCTACAGTTTGTTTTGGGCATGGTCCTTTGATAAGTGTTTCCCCATGTCGATTATCTGGTGTGTTCCTCCAGTAATGATTGTGTTTGTTTCTGACCCAGTCTTTAATTGCCCCTCTAGCTGAACCTTTGGTAATGCCCAGCGCGGGCTCTGGGCTTTAGAATGTATTAGCTGTTCCTTGTCTAGCAAGTTCATCGGCTTTTTCGTTGCCGTCTATTCTGGTGTGTCCCGGTACCCGGAGTAGTTTAACTCTGTTCTACTCACCCAGAACTTCGAGCTCTTTATGACAGTCCCACACCAGTCTTGAAGACGCTTTGTTAGAGGCTAATGCCTTTAGTGCCGGCTGACTGTCCGATGCGATGGAGATCTGCTGGTTCGCATATCGTCGTTTAACATTCTCACGTATACACCCAAGTATAGCCAGAATTTCAGTTTGAAATACAGTGGCGTGAAGTTCAAGAGAAAGGCTTATACCTGCCTTCGATCTCACTCCATGTATTCCTGCCCCAGCCCCTGATTTCATCCTAGATCGGTCCGTATAGCTCTTGTTGACCAATCCCCTCTCTCTCCAATAGAGACACTGAAGAGCTTCCTAAATGTGATTTTTGGGACCATGTAGTCTGACTTCGTGCTTAATAAAGAATCTACTACAATGTTGGTTATCCTTATATGTCCCGACTCCCCTGTGTGGAGAGCCAAGTCACGTGAGTTTTGTATCCTGTAAGCCCCCATTCTTGCCTCACCCTGAATCGCCGTTCTTACTTTTTACAATATTCACAACTTTGCTAATTTCATTGTTTATTTTGCACTTAAATTGTTTCTTAAGTTATAATTAGTCTCTTTTATATTCACTTTTGATACAGTGATACAGGCTTATAATTTATTAATTTTTCAAGTCAAATTTTGGAGTTTTATCACTATTGGACAGTTTCTTCTCCTTTCCACTGAGGTTTTAGAACTCTCTTTTTTAAACACTGCTGTGCCGCTATGCAGAAGTTTATTAGAGTTTTATGTTGAAGAACTTACTATAACTATAAAGTTTCTTAAGTACAAATGTCTCTTTTTATTCTTTTGAAACTTAAACTATTAACAACTATTTAAGAATTATTAACTAAATTGATTCATTTCTTATTTCAACTGCTTTCTCTCATTTGTGATAGCCAGTTGTAGATAATCTTGTATAAGTCTTACACGCCAGTAGTTCCCCATATCTGCAAGAACACATTACTACTGGATTTAATTGTTACTTCACTGTAGCTACTTATGCCTCTATCATACAGCTGACAGAGAAAGTGGTGTTGCTACTTTAAGAGATAAGCTGACGCTTCAGGCAAGAACCAGTTTAATTAACCAGGGTGCAAATTTAACAAGAACGACGAAAGAGCGTTATTTTATGTCTATTTTGGGAAAATGTTTCACCCGGTATCTACAAGTTAATAGAAGGAAGAGTAAAGGTATAAGTTGGGGATTCCTTTTCATAAATAAATAAAGAAAGAAAGTTGCAATTTTTTAAATCAAACACATCAACCCAAGTGATAAATATTGATTTTAAACCACAATGCATCGTTGTTAGATACTAGACGTTGTGCCAAAAAATTGCAGTACAAAGTAAAAGCCGAAGAGATTACGTCGTCTAATAAGCTGAAGTTTGTTCTAACTGATGTTGCAACACATGCGAGCTTACTTAAGTTTCTTGAGACTTTTAATTATATGCAGGTTGCTAATTACTTGCAAAGAAAGCGCGACAAATTAGGTGAGGAAGTTTGTTTCACTATTTTTAGTTAGCAGTTATGCGCGACATTATTTATCTCAAGTTGCAAATAAGAAAATAAATCAGATGTTTTTGGAATATTACTATTAGTATAAACGGAAAGCTGACGATGTATGAATCTCCTCTCATAATCCACACTTTCTACAGCCATCCATCGACCCTTCTGTTAAAAATCGCAAGGTATGGAAAGATACAGTGGGTGGATTGAGAGCCACAGGTTACCAAAGTGACGAAAAAATTATCAAATTAAAAAATAGTATAAAGCCCAACTATTCAATTAATTAGCTTTCTATGCCATAAATGTAAATGATAGTTCGATTGTGTATTAGGCCAGTCGGTGAGGGAGAAAATGACCTTTGGTGTGCAAAAGGTGGGGTAGTGGAATTTTTTCAAAAGTTATATAGCACCATTAAGACATAAAAAATATACGGCCCAATCAACAAAATCGAGGTTGAAAAATAGCATGGGAATTTTCTACCGCCCACACATGACTACTAGAAAAATTACTAGAATATGTGACAAAAAGCGGATGAAATATTTATACCTATTAGATTGTTCGTCTCGGTATAGAGGAAAAATTAGATAATGAAAAGTTAATACATGCTATTAAAAATAGAACACCTTTATACAGCATGAAGAATTATGTATGGAAGTTGATGCTCTAAATTGGGAAGTAGATATTGACCATTTGTGCAAAAAAGCTCTCATCAACATGCATCAGATTAAGTAAGCTAACCAGATTATCAGTTGTTCTTTCCTACTACTGTACTCAATTTTATTCCCGGGTAATTGTGTTTTGGGGTTCATCGCATTTCCTTGAAAGAATATTCAAAATTCAAAAGATGGCAGTCAGAAACATACAAGGATTAAATAAAACTGTATCCTGTAGAAGTGTTCTCAGAGAGCTCGATATTCTAACAATACCGAACATCTTTATTTATGAAATTATTACATTTGTAAAACTGAATTTGCACGAATTTTTATGTAATACATATAATCATGTCTAGGAAACTAGGACAATAAACTGCCACAAAAAATAAAGGAATTAAATAATATAAGAGCATTTAAATATTGCTAAGATTGCTCCTAAATAATGTATATTTAGAAACACAATTTTGATTTTGATTGATTAGTCTTAGTATTTATAACCTCACTTTGGCATTAGTTTTCTGTATAAATAATTTTGTAACTGTTTTTGTATTTTTTTCTTGTTGTTTCCATTTATACACGTATTTTTATCTTACTAACAATTGTATTTGATGAGTCCGATGGCAATAATTGTAAAATAGTCTAAGGATAATAAATATTATTATTATTATTATTATATGTTCATGGATAAATCAAAACAAGCAATTTTACAAGATAATAACGAAAGCGATGTGAACTCTTTATGTGGGTGGCCTAGCGTAAACATTACAGAACTCGTTTAGCTGTCAGAAAATGTCGTGATTGCGTTGTTATTTGCTGAAACTAACTGAGACATCTACGCCATTAGAGAGTTGAACAGATGTTCTCTTACAGTAATCTGGGAACTAGTTAGTTAGAAATGCATTTCCTACAACATCATAGACCAGCGTCAAAGCGATGTTGCGTGTTTCCTTGACTTTTCATCTTATTAGATACTGCACTCCCTTGATCATTGCTTTCATTCTATAGATAAACTTGCGCTGGAACCGCATAGCTGGTGTCTGCGATAATACACTTATTGTTGTGTCGCAATTCAGTCACGGCTTCAGGGACGGAACAGCAAGGTGAATTAATAAAAAGTTTATTACAAGCGTTGTATATTCTTACAGTGTTCTTCATAGTAACAATGTATCTAAAAATCCTTTTTAAGGTCAATGATAAACTGGTGCCTTATGAAACGACCCGATTTTTAATATCTCTCTGAAATGTCTAATAGTGTCCAAACATGCACTTAAACGCAGTTTCAAAGATTTCATTGCCCTTCATACTATTAGATAATTAAATTAGGTAATACAACTATCAAATCGGTTAATTTCTGGTGGATGCTGAAGATCAAAATATTGTAAATTACAAAATTTATTTTTAAGCGGATGTTAAGAGGGATTTGCTGAAGGAAAGTACCTACATATTTAAGAAGTTCATTTACAACTGAGTATATCGTCGTTTCAAAGAATAGTGAATAATACTAAGATACTATTATAGTCTAATTTTACTTTTCCTAAACGGATTCCTTTTTGTTTAGGAAAGAACGATATCATCAAGAGTCCTTGACATTGATGCCGATCGAAATTAGATAACAAATGTATGATTTTAGTGGAGTAAAATTTTGTTGAAAAAATAGCATTGATAAGTGATTTACAGTGGACATTTCCTTTATACGACTAGAACCCTGCGAACATTTTTATCAATTTAAGTCATATAATCCCATCCATGATTTAAATCGTATTAAACCCAACAGAATTGTTAGATTATTATACCTTCTTGTGCAGCGGCAAGAATTGTTGTCTAACAGATCCAGAGTAAGAGCAATTTTCAAAATTATATAAAATATTGTACTTTGTTAATTATAACTAAATATGTACGACGAATAAAGTGCAGTCAACTACATGTGTTATTATAACATCATTCTCTGTTTCTTTCTCAGCGCAGGCGGCCGTTAAATGGCGTACGGGCCCACAGGCTGACGTATGCATGTCAGGAGATAGCTAACTATTAGACCTAAACGGTGAACTGTACACTGTACAGGTTTTTATAGGGAAATTAATGCCCTACAAAAAAAAGCTCTGAGCAAATTTTCTCTATCTACAAACATAGATTTTACGACTTTAATTAACAATAATTCGAAAACACTGCAGATTTGAGTTGAGCATATCAGACCTAATAATAAATAATAATAATTATTATTATAAATACAGCACAGGTAATGACGACCCCCTTTATAGCGGAAGGCTCTAGAAGAGCCTTATGAATCGCCAAATGTCAAACAAAAACTTATTTGTCAAAGCATATTTGATTAATGCCTATGGTAGCAAGGTAACTATCTTAACAACAGATTTTTTAAAGAAAATAATATTTAATAAGTTATAAAAAATTTAAAAAGCGTTTTTTAAGAAATTAATTTATTTTTCGTTTCTGCCACAATTCGTTTTTGAGATTATTGAGAATATGGATAAAGGGGTTTCTGGACATGCTGAATCCAAATATGATAGAAAAATTTGTCTAAAATAAGTCCTAATATCCTTTTGCCAAGACACCTACACTATTTTACCCCCTAAAACCGCACTCCAATGAAAAATGAAAATGTTTACTATGCCAAATAATTCATTTTACCAACATATAATTACCACCCAAATTTGAAGAAAATCGCATTATTAATAACTATAGATATTAGGGTGGATTTAAGAAAAGCGGGACACACTGTATATGACTTTATAATATCCCGTATACTGTTAACATTTTTACTATGCCACATAATGGTAGCATCGTCTGCAAAAAGCGTAAAGGTGCCTCGAATATATAGTGTATATAGTGGCTAAGTCGTTTATGTATAACAAAAATAAAATGGGCCCTGATACAGATCCTTGTGGCACACCACAGTTAATATCTGCCACACCGATATCTCAGGAGTTTACAACTTGAGTACGCCGAGACAGGTACGATTTAATCCAATTAAAGAATTCACCTTTAAAACCACAGCACAAAAGTTTTTGGAGCAGTATTTCATGACTTACGCTGTCAAACGCTTTCGAAAAATTGCAAAACACTCGACAGTCTTGCCATCATTTAAATTGAGGTACTTCTTTTCTAAAAATGCCAGAATGGCATCAGATGACGTGTTTTAAGAATTTTGAAATGATTTTTATTTAATATATGTTCATCTAAAAAAATTTTCTTTTTTACAAGTTTTTCGATAATTTTTGACAACGTGAATAGTATTGATATAGGTCAGAAATTTGATGGATTATCTACTTCCCCACCCTTATGGAGAGGGATCATGGATACCAGATGAAAGTTTATTTTTTGTTTCTTTTATGGTATCTTTTAGATCGCTTATAGTAACCGGAGTTAATTTAAAATTCTCTATTATATGAAAATTGTTAAGATAATCAATAGGTGCTTGCTATGGTATGATATTTTCAGTTAGTTTTGCAGCAAGAGAACAGTAATAGTTATTAAAATCGTTCGGTTGTACGGAGATCAGCTGATTTGTTTTGCCTCTAAGATCATTCGAACAGCTAAAGCAAAAAGTTCAAGAGAATTTGAGTGCACTAGAAGAAACCAATTCTGTAGATGTCGCTGCTACCTGGACACAAATTAAAGACAGTTTAAAAAGTGCGAGTGAGGAAATTCTTGGCACTGCAGCAAGTAAAAAACAGGAGGACTGGTTCAATGATAATGAAGCTTTTATACAAGAACTTCTTGACCGCAAACATACTGCCTTCCAAAACGCTATCAACCACCCTAACGACTCATCAAAAGCAGAAGCTTTTACCCAATCTAAGTATGAAACGCAACGCGAAATCAGAAGAATAAAGAACGAGTGTTGGGCAAGCAAGGCCAGAGAAATTCAAAGGTACGCCGATTCACACGACTACAGGAATTTCTTTCAAGGAGTAAAAGCAGTGTACGGCCCCAGTCGGAAAAATATGTGCCCTATTAAAGATTTAAATGGAAATCTCCTCAAAGAAGACCAGGAAATAAGAGCCCGATGGAAAGAACACTACTCTAATATTCTTAACCAGCAAAGTCAAGCCGATCACGATATTATAAATCTTATCCCTCAATATGACACCTTCGAAGACTTAGATAAACCACTAACAACGGAAGAGATCTTAACCGCCATTGGGCAGCTAAAAAATAACAAATCTCCCGGCGCCGACTCACTCCCAGCTGAGATCTTTAAAGCTGTGTCGTCAGAGCTCATACCCTACCTCAAAAAACTGTTTGATGTCGTGTGGGAGAGTGGTCAAGCTCCGCAGGAGTTTCGTGATACACTTTTAATCAACCTCTTCAAAAACAAAGGGAGCGCTGCGGACTGTGGAAATTACAGGGGTATAGCTCTCCTGGCTGTTGGAGGGAAGATACTCACTAAAGCGATGGCAAATAGGCTAACACCTGTTATGGAAAAGTTACTTCCTGAAACACAGAGTGGCTTTAGACCAAACCGAGGCACATCGGATTTAATCTTCACACTTAAACAGCTTCAAGAAAAAGCACTCGAACATCAAGGAGAAATTCACATGGCCTTCATTGATTTAACCAAGGCGTTTGACTCGGTGGACAGGGAGGTGCTCTGGAAAATTATGTTCCGCTTAGGTATCCCTAGAAAATTTGTGGAAGTATGTCGCAGTCTACATACAAACAACAACGCCCAGGTTATGTATAATAATGAGGCAACCGAACCTTTCCAAACCCTCACTGGAGTTAGGCAGGGATGTGTCCTGGCACCCCTACTCTTTAATTTGTTTACCACTGCTCTAACAATTATTGTTGACAACAAACTGACAGTCAGAGGAATAGGTCTCAGATACCGTTTTGATGGCGGTCTCTTTAACATAGGGCGCTTTAGAGCTTTCACGAAGACACGCACACGATTCATTTGTGATCTCCAGTATGCGGATGACTGTGCACTTTTAGCCTCTACGCCGGAAGAGCTTCAAGAACTTTTAGATGTGTATGCCCAGAGCTATGATTCCTTGGGACTTAAAATCAACATTGGAAAGACTAAGATTATGTCAACTCCTCATCAAGTGAACCAAATAGACATTACACTTAACGGAAATTCTCTTGAAGTGGTGGATCAGTTCAATTACTTAGGCAACGTTGTTAATGACAAAGCAAACATGGACAGCGAGATTCGCAATAGAATTAACGCTGCATCTAGAGCACTCTGGGGACTTAGAGAGAGAGTATTTGACAACCACGACCTTGCTTTGTCAACGAAAATGGCTGTCTACAGAGCAGTTGTCATTCCAACACTGCTATATGGATGTGAAAGCTGGGTCACTTACCGTCGTCATGTGAAAGAATTAGAACGTTTTCAGCAAAGACACCTCAGAAGTATGATGAAAATCCGTTGGTTCCATCACATATCAAACGTGGAAGTACTCAGGAGAACAAACAGCCTTCCAATTGAGGTGCTTATTTCAAGAGCACGCCTAAGATGGGTAGGTCACGTTCATCGTATGCATGATAACCGCCTTCCTAAATGTACACTTTATGGTGAATTGCTAAGCGGTAGTAGAAGGCGTGGCGGTCAACGAAAGAGGTTCAAAGACGCTCTCCATGAAAATCTAAAATCCTGCGGTATTGCAGACGAGCAATGGGAACAACTTGCAGCGGACAGAACCGAATGGCGAGGGGTTGTGGCCAGCTATCAAGGAAATGTTGCTGCAAGAAGGCCGAATCCAAGACCTAACCAGGTCTATGTTTGTCCTGACTGCGGTCGGCATGTGCTCTCCCGAATTGGCCTCTATAGCCATAGTCGTGTGCACCGTAGATGAATGGGAATTACAATAGACTACACCTTTTACTTGTTTTCTATTGTACACAATTTATCGACTGTAACATTTTTATACTCGGACTCGAGTAACGGCTAATAATAAAAAAAATAAGATCATTGAGAGTGACTCAGCTTTCTTTTATTTTATTATTTTTCGCTTTTTGTAATCTATTGTCATAGTAAGTGTCTTTGGCACGTTTAATGACCTTTTTGTATATTCCACGGTGTCTAGAACTACCCCTAGCATCTTTTTATTCTTTTCATTGCATCAAAAATGACCTTTTCTACATAGTGGTGCAGAATTTACACAGAAAAGTGACTAAAGAAAGTTGTTCGCGGGTCCTATCTGCACGCATCCCGAGCAGCTAACAGACCTTCACGCTTAAAATGTAGCTACACACTTTAAACCCTTCTGTAAAAGCCTTCGGCAAAGGCAAACGCTTATTAAGTTCGATATTACCGATTTTCTTTATTTAGGCCTTCCCAAAACGCCAAATATATTAGTTCTTGAGAAGCAGTGGTATGAACAACAGAACTATACTTAATTAAATTTAGTGGCATAAGTAGAACTATATTTCATTCATAATTAAATCAGCATCCTTAAAGGATATAAAAGTTTTCGGTTGCTATGGAGTATAAAACAGGTATTAAAATTTAATTTATAATCATGCAGAGACTTAACTATCAATGGACGTTTGGTTGTAAACTAAAATTCAATTAAAAGCAGGCAGTAAAGTTTTATAGAACCAATAAAACCGTTGTTTGCTAGATAATTGAAAAATTCAATACGTTAGTAATTTAATGGTTGTTGTTTTTATATTATATACTTCATGATTATCTATTGCTTGAGTGACCGATACTTAATTAGCAATCTGTAAATGAAAGAGGACAATCGATACTTTAACAATATGCAATCATTAACACATTACTATGCACAGCAGACAAGATTTTTACAGACATCCTGAGACAAAGAATAACCCCGTATGTTGATGAACATATCGGAGAATATCAAGGGGGATTTCGAAGCGGTAGATCTACAATTGACCAACTCTTTACCGTCAAATACTGGAAAAACATGGGAATATGATATAGGAATATACCAAGTATTCATTGATTTCAAACAAGCATATGACAATATACATAGAAAGACCTTATATCAAGCCATGGAAGAAATTGGGATACCAACAAAAACCTGGTAAAAATGACAATGAACGATACAGAAGCTAAAGTCAAAATCCAGCAGAAACTATCGGAAACCTTTGATGTAAACCAAGGGCTCCGGCAAGGGGATGGATTAGTGCCAATATTGTTAAATATTGCCCTACACAAAGTTATAAGAGAAATGGCAATAGACGTAAATGGGACCATTATTAATAAAAAAAATCCAAGTAATTGCATATGCAGACGATATCAACATAATGGGAAGAACGGAAAGAGCAGTGAGAGAAAACTATGAGAAATCGAAAGAGAAAGGAAATAATGTAGGGCTTGACATAAACATAACAAAAACAAAGGTGATGGAAAAGAAGACAGGGAGAAGAAATGGACAAAACTGGTTGATTGGAGACGACAACATAGAGGTAGTTAAAGATTTCACATACCTCGGAAGTATAAATAACAATAACAATAACATGGCCCAAGAAATACGGCACAGACTAATAAAAGGAAACAAATCACTGTATGCACTGAACAACATATTCAAATCAAAAGTAGTGAATAAAGACACCAAAACACTAATATATCACACTAATAAGACCGGTGGTGACATATGGCTGTGAAACGTGAACGTTAACAAATAAAACTGAAGAAATTTTAGCCATATTCGAAAGGAGAGTACTGAGGAAAATCTATGGACCAGTAAATGAAAACGGTCTATGGCGTATCAGATACAACTACAAACTGAAACAGCTGTATAAAGAGGTAAACATAGTGGACTATGTTAAAATCCAACAGCTGAGATGGGCAGGCCATGTAGAGAGGATGGACGAACAGCGTATACCGAAGAAAATTTTAAAAGGGCAGTTTGTAGGCAACAGAAAACGGGGGCGACCGAGGACCCGTTGGCAAGACAACGTTCGCAAGGACGCCGAGGCATTAATGAGGGTGAGGAATTGGCAAATGGCCGCTAGAGATAGGGCGGTTTGAAGACAAAAGTTAGGGGAGGTCAAGGCTCAACAGGGCAGTCACACCACAGGAAGAAGAAGAAGAATCATTAACACAACAAAGAGCAATCAATTTTAGACAGTATATTAAATAATGATCATAGATAGATAGGTAGATAAATATACAGAGGAACTGGTTATTTAGCCTTTACCACCGCGACCTTTTCAGATATATTGTGGTGCTCCTAGAATACATTCCTTAAAGTACCTCATCCAGCTTTGTCCTTTGTACTAGACTCCACAGCCTTGATAAGGGCCCTTTAGCTTATGGCTGTCCGTCTTTGGTTTTTCTTCTCCGAGTACTCAAAATCTAAGTCTCGCCAAGCCTTCGCAGTGGCACAATACGTGAACTGAGGTTTCCTCTTTCTCTTGGCAGAACCTACATGGTGCATCCTCTGCCAGACCCATTGGACTCATCATAGATGTGTGGAATGTTGATGCACAAAACTACAGGTCAAGTGCAGAAATTACGTGAGCATATAGAGAGTACTTTCCAATGATTTATGCACCATATTTTTTCCACCCTTAAAGAAATGACCACTTATAAAAAAAATAAAAAATTAAGTATTCAGGATCAGTCAAAAAGTCATGACGAAACAATATTGCTTTTTCTTTAATGGAACAGTCTGTATATTGTTCTATATTTTAATTCTTCTTGAAATTTTTTAAGTGTAATAATTGCATATTACCATCCTTATTTTACTAACGCGCCAGGCTTGTAACGGGCACATAGCCCGGAGAGTTGGTTGCAGTCTGGTTACGTTCCTTATAGTAAAATACGGATTTTATAGAGGAGTTTGCGACTAAAAATATTATGTTTAATATTCCGCCTTCTAAAAGCACATTTGAACTATGCTAAGCCCAGTCAGGCTATTTATTTTTCGATTGCAACAGACACTGGACCGCTAGATGGCGCCTGCTGACTATTTTACATGTCGCTATCCTAAAGATACCGAAATGTACTATATAGTCAATTGATCCTCGTGTCGGTCGTTACATGCCTACCTTGCACTGACGAGAGCCAACAGTTCGAAACTGCAGTCTGCAAGCGGTGTGTGACGACTGGCACGAGAGCACCTTTAAGTAGGATCAGTCGTTCGGCTGGTGTTTGTTGCAATCGAAGCATTAGCGTTTTGATGGTAATATGCAATTATTACACTTACTGCGCCAGGCTTGTAATTTGTAATTCAGCGCTCGGCGGGACGCATAGCCCGGAGAGTAACCGTTGGTTGGAGTCTGGTTACGTTCCTTATAGTAAAATAAGGATTTTATAGAGGAGTTTGCGTCTAAAAATATTATGTTTTAATATTCCGCCCTCTAAAAGCACATTTGAACGAAAATTCATATAGCACATCATATGCCTAAATTTATCCGCTTTGAAGATATTGAACTTTGAAAACCATTGTCTTATAAATTATATAAAATATTTTAATTTAATAAGTTTATAGTGCATCAAGTTACATTTGAAAGTTTCTAGCTCCATAACGACGCCGCCTCGCTATTTTGAACAGTGATGATCTTGACAACACGTGAATTTAGTGCGAATAATTTTCGCTCAAGAATTTCACGTTTAAGCGAAACCGAGAGTATTGAAATTATAATGATCATAGGATATGGTGACGGAAGACGAAGTTGTGATCAAGTAGTGAATATTTTTAATGAAATGAAACTATAGGTATGGGTCGGAGAAAAATCCACATTGAATGTAGGAACTTCACACCCAACGACGACAAAACGTAAATATTTGTTGCGGCATTGTTGGTAGACACGTCACAGGACCTTATTTTATAAATGGACATTTGTCCTCTGAACGATATACATGATTTTTCTATATTGTATTTTAAATTATTTATTTTAAAAAGCTCTAAAACTTTAGGAAATAATCGACAATTTCCATACATATTGTTAAAGAACGCTATAACCCCGATATACTTTTCGACGTTGTAACAAAATCCGACTTAGGAAATACTTCGTAAGAAAAGCGTGCTTCACGTAAAAACGCCGTGGAGGAGGTTTTTAATTCTTGGAAATATATTTTTGCTCTTCGGAGCGTTTTTTATGCCAAATTTTCGCTAACTCTTCGAGGAGCGTTAATTTGGTAAGTGTAGTAAATGTCGCTGCACAGGGACGTAATGTCGCCCCGACCACCCAATTTTAGAAAGTATAATAAAATTGGACTTGAACTTCCAAATTTCCAAGATTAAAAACCCTTTTACGAATCCACGTTGCCAAGCACTGCAACTCTTACGAAGTATTGAATATGAGGACAAGTTAGTCCAACGACTATTCAAAGTATATCGGAAGTTATAGCGAAAATAGCCCTTAGCGACATGGGACCCCCATCATTTCCTAGCAGTCGACTTTGACGGGGAAATGATGTATTTTGACGGGGTTTGCCCTAAACCGGTTCCTCAGTGATTCGGAGTCAAAAAAGTATCTATACCATGTACTCACACGTGCATGGGATCTGCCTTGCCTGAACGTAAAATTTGTTATTGCATAATACAAACGAAGTAGATACGCTTCAAGCAATTTTAAGCTCCGAGGAGCGACCAAAATTTATGTGAATTAATAGAATACGTTTATAAGACAGGCAAGCATAAGCCCACCAAAATTTCAGTTACATGAAACTTTCCTTGAATCTTTTTGTGCATCGTTAGCTTTTCAAACTGCATATTGGATGGTAGTTGGTACCGTATGAATCGTCCCGTTCCTCACCATGTGTTGTACACGGGTCAGACCATTGTTTGTTAACATTTTCTCTGAAGAGGTTGTTGTAAAAACATAAATTTTTTAAAGATTTAATATACATTTTTTGAACTTTATATTGTCTTTTACTTGTGTTTTCTAACAAAATTTCCCTTTCAGATTTAATTTTAAGAGAGTGTGAAACAGACAGTGTTAGATTTATAGTGTTACGACGTCTTCCAATTGATACCATCAGAGCCGCAGTTAAGCATAAACGACAGTAAGTATGATTTATCCATTAATCTCCGTCTGAAACAGTCACTTTGAACCCTAAAAATTTTGTGAACGTAATATTTTTATTTAGAATTTAGAAAAGGTTGAGGAAAAAGAAAATTAATTTTTTTCTTTTTCCTATTTTTTTTAATTTTTCTAAGTTTTCGAGCAGAAAATACGTCCTTCAGACTCCCATCAAAGCATGGATCGTTCACATGGCGCCCGAGCAGGGACTATGCCGTCCCCAAACCCAACAAATCCTTTCTCATTCATGGCGGAAGACTCCGAGGGGTCGACCCCAAGAGAATTTTACGAGCGAGTCACCGCACCGCTCGTCGACGACGGTTCTAGAGGGATAGAACCACAGCGACTGTTTCCGGAGGGAAATAATGTAAATTTATCTGCTTCACAGCCACAAACTGCTAATTCGATGGAAAGTATGTTTCTGAAAATGGCAGAGGGCTTCGTGCAGGCGATACAGAACGTGTCGACCTGTACGCCCCATGAGAGACAAAGATGTCCGAACGTGACGTTCCATGGGCTTGATCATGAAGATCCAGAAGCATTTCTGAAAATTATGGAGGAATATTTCGACAGAGCTCGCATAAGCCACGACTATGATCGCCTCCATAACGTAACCGGCCAACTCAAGGGCGAAGCTCAGCGATGGTCCGAACAATTTAGGACGTTGACTACTTCGTATACCTTATTCAAGGAAAGATTCCTTACGAGATTTAATTCTCCCGACATACAGTCACGAGCTATTGCTCAACTGTATGCCGTCAAGCAAACGTCTTTAGACGACACGGCAGTGTTTATCACAAGGAAAACCTGTCTTTTCGATCGTATTGATCCCTTCAAATCCGAAGCCATCAGAGCTCGGGTCATCATGGACCAATTGCGTCCAGAAATTAGGTCACGCTTGAGAAGCAACCTAATTTCAACCACAGAGATGTTAATAGCAGCGGCTACTAACGTCGAGCGGGATTCAGCTGACGAACAGACGTCGCTAATCCAACTTATAGATCAACGCTTGTCCCGCGCGTCTTACTATCAAGAGCCGGGACGTTTTAGTCAACAAAATTCTAGTAACAGGAGCAATGGAAGCCCAACTCCGACAGCACCGAGGGTGCATTTCCGAGAGGACGTATCTCGACAGGACGGTCCAGGCAGAGCGCCTGGTCGTCCTTTTTTTATGCCTAATTCTACAAGCGGATCAGTGAATCCTGACCGCAGGCAAAACAATTTCAATGGCGGATCGGGGAAATTCCGAGTACCCGACCGACCGGCAACCCCGTGCCGATACTGTACAGACACAGTGCAGTGGCACTTCCATAGCCAATGCCCGAATAACCCGCATCTCAACAGGAGACCGGGAAACTTTCGAGGGGCCAGAGACCCAGGCCAGGGTCCATCTGCAAGATCCCCGGCACAACGGCCGAACCAAGGCGGCAGCAATGTCCAGTAATTTTTTCCGATACTCATGACCACTACGACGCTCCTCTGCACAAGACAAGAGAGTCAATAAATTATATGAGCGAAGCGTTCCCTTTGCCTCGTATAAAAGTTCAAATTAATGAACATGCGGTCGACGCACTGATCGATTCAGGCTCGACGCGAAACGTTATCCATCCGAGGATGTTGGATAATTTTAAAAATCTCACGACACGTCGATCATTTGCTATGGCGTGCGGAGATCGAATGGTGGACTCTCTTGGCACGACAAAATTAAAAGTAATAATTTCAGGCACCTCTTTTGAAATTGATTTTCAAGTAATCGAAAATTTGAACGAAACGATAATATTAGGATCACCATTCTTATATATGAACAATGTCGCATATGATTATGGCCGAAAATGCCTATATGCCGGCACGGAAGAGCGTATTACCGTCTTCTGGAATCAAGCTTCTCAGAGGGAGAGACAGCAGGCAAAGCTTCCTGAAGAGCTTGTTATTAAAGACAAATTTCTACGGCCGCTGTTCGAAGAATTTGTCGATCTGTTCACTGCGGAACCGACTCAAGCAACCACAGTGACTGTTAAACACAAAATTACAGTAAAAGACACGAAACCATTTAATATCAGACCATATCCGATGTCTCCGAGTACTAAGAAAATTATGTACGACCAAATCGAAGAGATGTTGAAAGCTGGCGTCATCGAACCTAGCACTGCCCAATATAGTTCACCACCCGTGATAATAAAACGCTCAGACAAGAAACCACGTTTTTGCATCGATTACCGCCATTTGAACGAAATGACTGAAGACGAGGCTTCCGTCTTACCAAAAATACACGAAAGTATTAAAGATTTAGGCAATTCGAAGATTTTTTCTGTGTTGGATTTAAAAAGTGGATATTGGCAAATACCGCTAGATGAAGCATCAAAAGATTTTTCGACTTTTACCACTCCTGATGGGGCAGCTTACAGATTTAATGTCATGCCTTTCGGCCTCAAGACAGCTCCCTGTACCTTTCAGAAATTCATGGCAAAGGACGTTTTAACGGGTTACCTGCACCATTTCTGTAAAGTGTATTTAGATGATATAATCGTTTACAGCGTAAACGTGAAGGAGCATATGTCCCACTTGAGGTTAGTCTTTGAAAGACTACGTCTACACAATCTAAAAGTGTCACCGGAAAAGTGTGTAATAGCGACGAATGAAATCCAATATTTAGGCCACACCATTAGAACTGATACTTCCCAACCATTAGAAAAACATGTCTTACAAATTCAAAATTATCCCGTTCCAGCTACCAAAAAGCAGCTACAAAGTTTCCTAGGACTTTGCAACTGGGTACGAGAATATCTACCAAATGTGGCGATGATCACGAAACCACTAACGAAACTTCTTTCGAAGGAAAATCGTTTTCACTGGAACCATACATGCGATGAAGCGTTTAGAAAATTAAAAGAATTATTATCCGGACCGCTGGAACTCCATCGGCCGGATTTTTCACGTCAATTCATTTTGCAAACAGATGCATCCCTACAAGGCCTTTCGGCCGTATTATATCAATTAGGCGACAACGGCGAAAAATATATAATTTCGTATGCAAGCAACACGTTATCTCCAGCAGAGAGACGTTACCACATTAACGAGCTAGAATGCTTGGCGGTGGTGAACTATATTAAAAAGTACAAGATGTACTTAGCAGACAAACCGTTCTTGGTGAAGACGGACAACAGGGCGTTACTTTGGTTAAACAAACATAAGGACGACAAAACAAAATTTACACGATGGTCATTACTATTGCAAGAATATGCATTCAAAATTGAACACTGTCCAGGAAAGGAGAATTTATTAGCAGATTTTCTCAGTCGTAACCCACAAAATCAGTATGTCGAGACAGACGATGAAGAGGAAAGAATGTTCCTACCAAATTACACGTGTCCAGAACGTATTTCTGTTTTAACGCATTCAGAAATATACGAAGATATCGTACAGGCTCAATTGAGTTCAAGAGATATACAAGACAAGATCCGCCGTTGGAATGACCTACTTCAACAGGAACAACGTTCCGATGCGGATCTTATTTTTATGAAAAATTTTCACGTCCAAGACGATGTACTTTTTAAAGATTGTGATCGAAATTTTAAATTGATAGTTCCAAAGAGGAAAATAAAGGAATTGATTTACCATTATCATGACCGAGATGAAGCATGTCATCCAGGAAGAGACGAGACTCTCAGGAAAATAGCAAAACGCTACTATTTCAATAATATGGCCAGGATCGTAGGCAGATACATAAACGACTGTCTGATATGCCAGTCTGTAAAGACAAGACAAGCCCAACCCAATGCTCCACTTAGAAGTCATGCACCACAAAATGCATTTGAAACCTTGAGCGTCGACGTAATTGGCCCGCTGCAGAGGACTAAAGACGCCGAAAACAGATATATGATTATCGTCGAAGACGTTTTCAGTAAATGGATAGAGGCAAAGGCATACATTCAGGTCGATGGCAGAACGATAGCCAAATTTATCGACGAAGAAATAGTAGCAAGATTCGGAGTCCCTCGAGTCATAATATCAGACAACGGTGGTCATTTCAATTCCGAATGGTACATCACATTTTGCGAAAGGAATGGTATCGAACGATACTTAATTCCGGCATATCACCAACAGTCCAACCCCGTGGAGCGACGGGTTCAGGAATGCAAGAAAATTTTAAAAACTCTCTTATTTAAAAAGCCAAACGACACTTGGGATCGCTACGTACATCAGATGACTTACATCTTAAGAAATCGTAGGAACGCCGCTACAAATCAAACACCTAGCATGGTCGTGTTAGGATATGATCCAGCCGAAAGAGGCGAATGGGATTTGTATGCCTGGAGGCAAGAAAGAGCCAAGCAACAAACGCTTCCACGATACGAGCGGATCAAGGAAGCCCGTCAGGCACAACAAAATTACAAACAGAAATATGCGCCAAAAGAGGCCGTCACTCCGATCGTTTACAAAGTAGGAGACAGAGTCATGAGTAAGAGAAAAAAGAAGGTACATACCTTCACGCCGTCTTGGTCAGGCCCAACCAGAATTCTGAAGAAGTTTTCAGACGAAGTGTATCTCGTGCAAAAGGGAAATGTAACGACAAGAGTACATGTCGATGATTTGAGACCAGCCCCGCCAGAGGAGCACAACTTGGAAATCGAATCTTCCGATGAAGAAAATGCTAGTCCAGGCGGAACATCACTCGATGGAAATGATTCCCCGTTCTCAGACGATTCCACAGAACCTCCACCGCCGGAGCAAACGGTTGTACAAATCCATGCACCGCCACGAGATGCTTCCACTTCTGATTCAGAATCAAGTTCTGGAGATTCAATCATATTTTTATAACATTTTTCAACCTAGGCTAAGTTTTAACTTAGTGCTAGGTTTATTTTATATCAAAATTTCCATACCAACTTCTTGTCGTGTCAGGCAAAAGTTGGTATTTTTTATGCATTTTTTACAAGTTATTTTCATCGAGGATATTGTATCGTCCATACAACTCTTCCAAATTCACTGCAGCAACTCTGACCGTGTCCGGCAGAGTTGGTATTTTTTATGATTTTTTCAAAGTCCTCAAATGTTATTAAACATTCATCTGTAAGCAGAGTCCGACCCAAAGGGTCCAAACAAATGTTCCATTGGCACGGCATGGAAAGACGACGACTCTGACGCAAGGGCGCGATTCAGACGAGTCTAGCAACTCAAGGGCGAGATGCCGCCACGTCTGCTGGAGGGGCAGATGCAACGATCCGACGGATGCAGATTCTGTCGCAGATTTCTCATAAGAAGAGATTTTAATAAAAACCATTTCAATCAATATAAGTCAACAAAATTCAATGTTCCTATTCTCAAAGACGACGATGTGATATCGGTCGCAGATTTCTCAAAAGAAGAGAATTTTATCTACACGGAAACCATTTCAATCAATATAAGTCAACAAAATTCAGTGTTCCTATTCTCAAAGACGACGATATGTTATCGGTCGCAGATCCCCAGACGGGATATGAACAAACATATTACTAAAATTTTGTTTTATATTGTTTCATATAAAATGAGCAGAGCCATAGTATAGCTGGAGCCAAGCAGTCCGAGGACCACCTAAGCTGTTCCAGAAGGCAGTTCGACACCGAAGGTGATCGACGAGGCATAGACACGAGGAGGAGCAGACGCAAGCCCGCATTAGTGGAAGAACACTAAGAAAGATAAGTGCGTCGAAAGTGTTTGTGTTGTGTCATCGAGAATCTGAGGATTTTCGATTTTTTTCTTTTTTTATGCCATTTTTGAAACACAATGTTCAATAATTCAATCGAATGCTATGCATCGATATATGTTCAAATTATCACCATTTTTAGATTTGCATCTATGTTTTGTTCAGATAGGCCGGTCTGAACTATAACCGAATACAACACATGGGAGACTACATCCAATGATCCATTTTATTTTCAAACAACCAATTTACCAAACGTTACACAAAAAGATTCACGGAAAGGAGGGGAGTGTTAAAGAACGCTATAACCCCGATATACTTTTCGACGTTGTAACAAAATCCGACTTAGGAAATACTTCGTAAGAAAAGCGTGCTTCACGTAAAAACGCCGTGGAGGAGGTTTTTAATTCTTGGAAATATATTTTTGCTCTTCGGAGCGTTTTTTATGCCAAATTTTCGCTAACTCTTCGAGGAGCGTTAATTTGGTAAGTGTAGTAAATGTCGCTGCACAGGGACGTAATGTCGCCCCGACCACCCAATTTTAGAAAGTATAATAAAATTGGACTTGAACTTCCAAATTTCCAAGATTAAAAACCCTTTTACGAATCCACGTTGTCAAGCACTGCAACTCTTACGAAGTATTGAATATGAGGACAAGTTAGTCCAACGACTATTCAAAGTATATCGGAAGTTATAGCGAAAATAGCCCTTAGCGACATGGGACCCCCATCATTTCCTAGCAGTCGACTTTGACGGGGAAATGATGTATTTTGACGGGGTTTGCCCTAAACCGGTTCCTCAGTGATTCGGAGTCAAAAAAGTATCTATACCATGTACTCACACGTGCATGGGATCTGCCTTGCCTGAACGTAAAATTTGTTATTGCATAATACAAACGAAGTAGATACGCTTCAAGCAATTTTAAGCTCCGAGGAGCGACCAAAATTTATGTGAATTAATAGAATACGTTTATAAGACAGGCAAGCATAAGCCCACCAAAATTTCAGTTACATGAAACTTTCCTTGAATCTTTTTGTGCATCGTTAGCTTTTCAAACTGCATATTGGATGGTAGTTGGTACCGTATGAATCGTCCCGTTCCTCACCATGTGTTGTACACGGGTCAGACCATTGTTTGTTAACATTTTCTCTGAAGAGGTTGTTGTAAAAACATAAATTTTTTAAAGATTTAATATACATTTTTTGAACTTTATATTGTCTTTTACTTGTGTTTTCTAACAAAATTTCCCTTTCAGATTTAATTTTAAGAGAGTGTGAAACAGACAGTGTTAGATTTATAGTGTTACGACGTCTTCCAATTGATACCATCAGAGCCGCAGTTAAGCATAAACGACAGTAAGTATGATTTATCCATTAATCTCCTTCTGAAACAGTCACTTTGAACCCTAAAAATTTTGTGAACGTAATATTTTTATTTAGAATTTAGAAAAGGTTGAGGAAAAAGAAAATTAATTTTTTTCTTTTTCCTATTTTTTTTTAATTTTTCTAAGTTTTCGAGCAGAAAATACGTCCTTCAGACTCCCATCAAAGCATGGATCGTTCACAATATCAGCGACCCTGTATATTATATTCTACATATTTGAGTGACCTATCCAAAAGTAAATCTAGGTTTCTTGAACCGTGGGATATATTAATTTGTGTTTCGTTAATTAATGGATATGTTGGAAACCTACCGAAGGTTACCATAATCTTTATTTTTTTGCAAACAAAAGTACAGCTGATTTCGATGAATTTAAGAATTCTTCAGATTATTAATTGCTGCAACAGGATTATCATACTCTAGTGAGTGAAAACAGCGGGGAATTTGTGTATTATCACCATACGTAAACACATCAGATCAGACGCAGTTCTGTTCAGCTTAACTCTTTGTGTACTATCATCTGGATATGACTTAAACAGCTGAATGCTTTTATTAACTTCGTACATCTCTAATTACCTAATAATATATCGTGATTTAAGGTATCGAGGGCTTTAGTAGAGTCTAGAAATACCAGAGCCATACTTTTCCCACTATCCTGAATGATGTGATTGTTAACTTGTAACAGGGCTATAGAACAGCTATATTCTGTCCAAAATCCCAACTCTAGAAGTGACAGGCCTAAGATTTGAATATATTAACTGACCTTTTCTGGGAATTGGAGCCACCAAAGTATGTTTCCAATATGTTGGAACTTTACATCCAAGAACAATATTGTTAATCATATACATCAAAATTTGAGGCATCTAAGAGCAACATGCTTTACCAAACCTATATTATCAAACTTCGGAGAAGTATTCTTTAGTTTATTAACCTTCAGAACAATATCCCCATTGACAAAATGAGAGCTAAAGTTATGGCTGGTTTATCAATGCATGGTTAAAACTGTTGGATAACCATTTCGTAGTTAACGATATCCAGAAAATAAAGTGGTAGTTAAAGTTGGTAGCGTTTATAAAGACTGCCTTTTAGTTTCAACAATTTATTCGTAAGTTGGCTGCACGAATAATTCAGAAAAAATTTGTGATTGGCTGGCTGTCCTTGGTGCGATTTGATAAAATAACCTGTACCATTGCAATGTTGCCGATTGAACTTGTTGAAAATACCTGATTGTGCACCGTCAGTTCCTCGAAACCCACACGTGCTGAAAATTTATGTTTACTGAAATTAATTCAATAATGAAACGAATTCAATATGACGAGAGGAGGGAAGCATTTTTCCTTACACAATTTGATAAGGATCGGGGATTTTCCCAAAATTGAATTTCTTATCTTTTAATTCCGTATAAATATAAAAACTCATCATAATGTCTGAACTCCCAATCACTTGAAAGCCCCCGATAACGGAGAATTCACCACCAATCGGCAACCCTGGACAGATATCTGTTATTTTGATATTTGCACTTGAGTTGTTGATTTACACTTTGGTTATTTCATTATCCACTACTTCCAAGTTAAGGTTATTTTGACTATCACTTTTGAAACTGATAAACAGATTAACCTCTAGATCGAAGCTATCTATCAGATAATGTAACTTAACCCAGCAATGATAAACCGGCTCTTAGTCTGACAAATTTTATTTTGCTGATAGTAGTTTACTGTATTAAAAAGATTATTATTCAGGTTATTTGAAATGGTATTTATTAAGTGATTATTAATGCAATTCGAATTCTGTTGATTGACAGGGATAAGCGGTATTCCAAATCTCAATTTCTTCTTTCAATTTTTCAGTTATCTTAACGTAGATATCATATTTTTGATCTAGTGCCTGGACTAGTGTTTAACAGCCATATTATGGGTTTATACGATCAAAATTGAAATAACTAAGCGTCCATTATCTGTGTAATATTATGTAATGAAGTGAGAGAATAATTTCTGTTATCTGGTCATATAGGGAAACACAAATAGCTCTTGGCCGGTCTACAACCGCATGAAGATATCTGCTATAGTCAGCAAAAGCATTTTGTTCAAGGTTCTGCCCTCATAGCCGGCAGTGCAGCTCTTGATAAACACACCGAAACATTGTTCTAACGATGCAGTTACAGTAGCTCGGCTACTAGTTTGTATGCTAAATCAAAAATTGCCGGAAAATTACCGATTATCTTTTAAGAAGTCTGCATTGATATTATTCAACAATATAAAGTTGATACAAGTAATTTGAAAATGCAGTCAAATGCACTGCACGACGTTAGTTTCGTGAACTACATTAGCATCATCGGGAACGTTAAAAATAAAGTTTTAATCATCTCCCAAGGCCTGGAAGCAAATGTTAAACGACATGTCGATAAGAGAACCACAATTTCGTTTGATGTGGTATTAAAGGTGCGAGCATTAAGTTGTGTTTTAAGCAATAATGGAAAGTAATCAGTACGGGTATACCAGAAATAAACAAATTGATAATAATAATAATAATAAATCTTTATTGCCGTAAATTCGTGGCGACCATTGGTATTGTCAATAAAAGGCAGTAAAACTCATGACGTATAACAGCGTATATAAAAAAACGTATAGAATACATGTCACAGTGAAAAAGATACAGAATAGAATAATCACTTACATACATTTAATATATTACAAAGTTATATTAAGCTCAGAATCAAGATATTATAAATCGGTTTTATAGGTTAATATACTCGTTAAATGAGTATAGTCGGGTACAATTTTACTGGGCAGTCAAAAACGCAACAAATACTTCACGACCTCATTAAAATACCGTTACTCTCTGTGCTATTTTCTCTACAAATTGAATCACTTATCTTCATAGGTTTTTAATGTACGTCGGATGTTTGATGAGACCATAAAAACATTTGCTTGTAAAAAATTGTTTAGTTTTGTTCTTAATGTAATATGACTAGTAGTTATTGCCTTAAATTGGGGAGGAAGATTATCGTAGGCTTTTATAGCTCCATAGTGCAGAGTTTTTAGGGATCTATTTGTAGAATGTGATGGTATCTTTAAGCCATAGCTCTCTCAAGTAGCCCTACCACTTATTATTTTTTAAAAAGGAATTCTTATTGGATTTAAGAAACTTAACTAGGCAATAAATATACAATGAAGGAAGGGATAATATACCCAAGGTAATAAAATGAGGTTTACATGGTGTTCGATTGGGTCAATCTACATACATATACCGTATATATTTTTTTGTGCTAAAATTAATCTGTTGGTATGTAGGTTCGCACCTGAGAACATGAGGCCAAAATGCAAGCGAGATTGTATATTAGCGTATTGTTTTATAAGTCGATAGATATGGGTTGCACTGTTTAATTTAGCAACCAAGCCATCAATATGGACCTGCCACGACATGGTGTTTTGCATTGTTAAGCCTAGGAATTTTGTCGACTGAGAATTTTGTATAGATTTGGAATCTAGGCTAATATAAATAGATTCGGTATCATTACAAGTTTTATTCTTAGTTATTCCTAGACTAATTCTGCATTTTTTGAATGGTATTGTTACATTTTTTAATCGAGAGTTCTTTTATGGTGACAGTGTATCGACAAAAGTCGACAAAAGAGGGCATATCATTGACATATAGTAAAAACAGCAAGGGACCCAAAATAGAGCCTTGAGGCACCTTTTGCAATATTTTTCTGATCAAGTATTTTTCACGGTTTTATTATCCATACGGTCATTAAGTACTTTCTTTAGTGAAGTCTGTTGGGCTCTGTTGCTTAAATAAGAACGGAATAGGTCAACATATGTGCCCCTTATACAGTAATTCTCCAGGCGACTCGAAGGCGCGGAAGAAATCAAATAATTTTTCAGCCATTTTCTCTTTATTGTCGATATTATATACGGGGAATGTTGATAAAATGCATTTAATATATAAGTAGTTTTATATATCGTGAAGTATGTGAGTGCGAGGGAGAAACCAACAAGAATTGGGAACAGAAAGTCGAATATACTACTCCCAGCACGCCCCACACTTCCTGAAATATTATTTTTATCACCTTGTCATATATCAACGCAGGGCATCAGCATTGTTATGGAAAAGGGTATAGTAGAATGCGGTCGCGGTGAGACGGGAGTTCGAAAAACTTTCATTGGTGCGCTACTAATATAACAATCATCTGTCTCGCTTTCACATAACTACCTTTTGTTTTCTTTCTCGCACTCGTTTACTTCGGGATAAATAAAACTACTTTTACTGAAGCTGTATATAAAATTATTTTCGCCGAATCTTTATGCCCTGTATTCTGTGCGTTATCTCCAGAGAAATCATTCAGACAGGACATACTTTAGAAGAGTATAAATAAAATTAAGAGAAACACAAAACGTTCTAATCGAGGTTATTGTAAGTAAAAAAGCCGAAATCAATGTGTTGGCGTACATAAAATTTAAGAATACCTAACTGATACTTTTGACAATCTTCCTTAATCATTATTTATTTTATTGATTCGTTTTTTATGTAATTTAACTTTCACCTCAGTATGTATATAAATATATGCATAGATTCCATAATATAATCTATGTATAAAATCCCACGAAGCCTGTTTAACATTTTACCAAATGTGTATATTGGGTTGACGGAGACATAGAAAATAGTTTCTAGAATATTAAGTCAACCAAATCATTACAACTGGGTAAGCATTTCGACCCTGCTGAATACGAATATGGGTGTTGGGATGTTGGATTTTCAACCGGAAGCTTGTAGGCATAGCAACATAATGTTAAGCTCCAATACGAAAGTTCTGTGGTCAGTGAATTTGTACATGTAACATGAATTTCAAACCTAAGCATATGTGGCACGAAAATAGATACGTGATGTATTTTACTAGACGGTTAACATTAAGAATAATAGTTAAGGAATAAGTTGGTTAAATCTACAGAGGTGCTATAAAAATTAATGGATTTTAGGTATAGTTACAAAAAGTACAGAACTCTCAAATATGATAATAATAATAATATTTTTATTTTCAAAACGGATTAGAATCGTCATAGATTGAGTACATTTATATACATTGTCTAACAATATAACAAAAGTTCACAATCAAATATACATTTATATATTTAACTTGAAATTATATGTAATATAAAAGAATAAAATTATAAGTATTAATTCACTAGGTGACAAAATTTAAGTACTCCGGTACGCTATAAAAGTAATTTTGTTGCAAGAAGAGTTTTACTTTTAATTTAAAGCTATTGATGTTACCAGTATCAGTTAAAAATTATCTGGATAATTTGTTGTATAGTCCAATTCCAGAGTAAGTAGGTGCTCTTTCGTAAAGTGTCGTACTATGAGTGCTGTTCTTGAGCAAATCCCCATGTCCTGTTCCCTTCCCTATAATGATCTTGTTTTTACTATTTGACTTTATTTTTGCTGGTCTTTTATTTTTTGTTTGAGAGTTGTCCAGTTAACCACCGTACGTACCGCCTGAGCAATCTGAATTAATGAAGACTCTAGTTCTAGCTCGTCTTTACTTGAGGGTGTGACTGCAGCTACGCTGCACTGGACGGACTTAAAAAGGTCATGTATGGAATTGTTTTTGTTAGTAGTATTATAGCACAGTAAGAAGGTACGTATGATCGGAAACTGTCATGGAGGTAGTTTTCATTTTTTTTCCTATGCGCATTGAGGTGCTAATATTTAATCCGTCTTCACAGACCAAAATATTTTCTGGGGTCACCCCTTTGCGGGAGAGAAGGGGTGAAAGACTGTATTTTCATATTTATCTCGGTAGGGGTGCATTTTTAAAGGATTAATGTACAAAAGTAAGTGCCAGTTCAAAAAGGTATCTTGCGTTTTTCTTCTAGTAATAACCCTTACGAAGTTATTGACCGGTGAAGTGGAAGTTTTAACAAAAAACGAGGTTTTGTGTTTTGCTTATATTAGCGAAAATGCATGAATAATTGAATACCGTATACATTCCTCCCATGTAGAATTGAATATTTGATTTTTTGAGGCGTACGCCGTTTTACAAATCTTACTCCTTACCAAAATACAAGGGCGTCCACCCTAAAAGTCACCTATCTGTAATATCCGGTATGATTTTTTTACGGCAATAAAAAAATTAGCACTAATATAGCTTGATATACTTATTGCAAATCTGTAAAGACCTATCAAATATATGCCACAAAACACCCCCAAAGAAAATAAAAGCTGTTTTTCCAAGTGGTTTTTTGGGAATTTATAATAACCACAATCGACGATTAAATCAAGATACATGTCCTTCTGTAGGCCCTCATCGTACCTTCGTAGAGGCATAAAACAAAATTTTCCAAAACTACCCCATCATCCCTCAAATATTTTTTAAATGGGGAATTGAAAAAAAAAAATTTCTACCTTTTCAATTCAATTCAAAACAGCTTTATTAAAATTAATGTGTACAGTAAATGTGCCTCCCCAGAGCCCATCCCGGGACCGACTCTGCAACCACCGCGTTAACGCGGTGGTGTATCGCAAAGCCGGGCCGAGGTGGGACTGGTTTGGCTAGGTAAAAATTGAAAATGACAAAAATCTTAAACTCCTTTTACATATGTAAATAAAATTAAGTGGTTGATTAAAACGATCACTTGGCTTTCGCCGTTCGTGCACTACACTGAGTTTAATTTGGGCACTGGCGCTGACTCCGTAACTTGCACGGGGTGCCATCCGCGAATTGCTCCAACTACGGGTTGCGCAAGGCAGGCCTAAACTGTGATTCTAAAAATTTTGATTGATCTAATATAAAATTTGGATTCTGTTACGAGTTTAATGAAGGAAGGATGAATTTACAGACAAAAATGTACAAATAGAAACGACGAACAAACAAACACGACACAAAAATACACAAAAACAAAAGAAGAGGGGGACAGGAAAGAATTAAAGTGGATGAAAGGTATGAAATATCAATGGAAGGTGGATAGTATTAGAGAAGGTATAGTAGGTGAAAGTTTGGCTAGAGTGACTGCCGGAAGATTGGCAACGTCTGGTAAGGTAAGGGGTGTTTAATCCGAAATGGGGCATTTTGCTGTCTAATTTGTGTTATGTTTCTTGTTAGTGGACTATCGCCCAGTTTGAAAGAGTAGAATTTCTGGGAGATATCCTGGACGTAGTCCGCTATTGGGGTTATGTCGTGGCAAAGTGCGTATAGGTCTCTGAGGGAGGTGTACCTTCCAGAATTAGAGATGAGGCGCATAAATTTGTGTTCTAACACTTTTAGTTTTCTCATTGTCGTGACCGGTATGCTGCACCACACCGGCGCACGCGTTCTACCTTAGATATATCTGTAGGTGGTGGTATTCCCTTTTTATAACTGTACCTCAACATTCCATTATGATACGAGAACTACCCTTAAACAAGGAAAAATGGGTTTTTCCAGAATATTCCCGAGATATTTGGACTTTAGTATTTTTTCCGTAACACTAATCCTTAACGAGTTAAGAGGCATCGTAGTTGTATAAACAGGGTCCCGTTTGCTACACAACAGATATACATTTGTGGTCTAGTAAAGAATAAAAGATAAATCCCTCAATCTAAAAGTTGATTACTGCACCCCAATTGCATGGTTGTATTAATAATTTCTCTCGTGGAATTTGCTGTATATGATTAGTCAACAAACAAACATCGAAAATTGAGTAAATTTGTACATGATAAATAATTAAATAACAAATGAAGTGAATAAATACCGCCGTTTATAAATTTTTAGAAATTTATCGGGAATAATCCCCTCTTTAATTTACTTTATATGCATTATTGTCGATGAATGCACCCTAAGTGAAATATAGGGAAAAAACACTTTCCCACCCCATTTGAAGGATTGAAATGATTCATATTTTCTTAATGTTCAACCTTTGTTGAGGGACGCCTCATAGGAATCCAGAAAATAATAAAATATTTTATATTCAACAATTTACTAAGGTGTTAAATAAATAAGAAAGGGGCGCAACCCCGTTTATACAGCTACGATGTCTCTTAACTTGTTAAGGGTTAGTGTTACAGAAAATATTCTAGAGATCAAATGTCTCGGGAATGATGTGTGCGTCCATATTGCATATAGGTATTTTGGTCGTAATGTGCACAGGTAAGGAAATATTTTGGAAAAACCCATTTTTCTCGGTTTAAGGGTAGTTCTCATATCATAATGGAATGTTGAGGTAAGTTATAGAAAGGGAATACCACCACCTACAGACACATCTAAGGCAGAACGCGTTAAATTATTTTTTCAATTCC
Organism: Leptura quadrifasciata; assembly: GCA_963675555.1. Taxonomy (NCBI): domain Eukaryota; kingdom Metazoa; phylum Arthropoda; class Insecta; order Coleoptera; family Cerambycidae; genus Leptura; species Leptura quadrifasciata. The sequence goes on from OY776677.1 coordinate 142,169,742, forward strand.
CCCTTTAGAAAATATTTAAGGGATGATGGGGTAGTTTTGAAAAATTGGGTATATGCCTATACGAAGGTAGGATGAGGGCCTACAGATTTGCAATATATTTGATATTGCAGATAGGTAATTTTCAGGGTGGACGCCCTTGTATTTTGGAAACGGCGTACGCTTCAAAAAATCAAGTATTCAATTCTACATGGGAGGCATGTATACTGTATTCAATTATTCATGCATTTTCGTTAATATAAGCAAAACAGAAAACCTCTTTTTTTGTTAAAACTTCCACTTCACCGGTCAATAACTTCGTCAGGGTTGTTAATAGAAGAAAAACGCAAGATACCTTTTTGAATGAACACTTACCTTTGTACATTAATCCTTTGAAAATTTTGCAATAAAATGCGCACATGAAAATACACTTTTCTCCCCTTTTCTCCCCCTAAAAGGGGCGACCCCAGAAAATATTTTGGTCGGTGAAGGCAGATTAATTATTAGCACCTCAATGCGCATAGGAAAAAAAATTAAAACTACATCCGTGGCAGTTTTCGATCATACGGTCCTTACTGTGCTATTATCATATCTATATTACTTTTTTTGAGGTTATCTACTTCTGTTTGTAGCTCCTCGATTATGATACTCCAGTATTTCATAAACGCATTCCGGAGCGGGTGGCTGGGCTGAACGGAAGAGATATTGTCGAAGTCAACTTTAATGTAAATTTCTAGAAAATCAAACACATTTTGTGAATGGGAAATAGCCCTACTAAATACTGTCTGAAAGTTATTTGCGGCATTCTACGAATATTCTTTCCTATTATTTGGGTTTTCAAAATAATATAAACATACATAATATGTATTTACAATATCCCGTGCGAATATGATAAATGTTATGTGGGTGAGTCATCCAGACCTTTCAGTGTGAGGTTGGATGAGCACAAGAATTACATTAGAAATAATGAAATTCAGGAATCAAAGATTTGTGAACATGCTTGGGAAAACGGACATAGAATAAACTGTGACTCGGCAAAAATTTTAACAAAAGAAGCAGATACCAAAAAAAGAAAAATTAAAGAATCAGCAATAATCTTATTAAATGAAGATAAGTGCGTACCGAATTGTTCTGTAGATATTTGTACAACCTGGCTACCAATGTTAAAAGAAGAACTTAACAAACTCAACATTATCTAAAAGAAAATATCATCAGTTCTGTGTTGTGTGTAAGTAGTAAGTATCTATGGAAATAACATAAACAGAATGTGTGTTAAAGCGACTGGCTAGCAAACTGAGTTGCCTAGCGAAGTGGGTTCGATTCCCGCAAGGCGAAACAGTGTTTCATTAAAAAGAAAATTGCCCCAAGTGGTTCGGAGTCCACATTAAACTGTAGGGCCTCGTCTCTCTTTACCTAACACAAGATCCTTGAGATCTTCCAGGGGGTTACTTCGGTAGCTTGAGAGACGGTTAAAAAAACATTTTTTTAAGAATCTTAAAGCTGTGTATTTGACATACACAGCAAAATAAGAGTTCTTCCAAAAAATCTTTGAAAACGGAAAGAGACTACTTTCCGAAACGTCAGCAAAATACATTATTTCTGTGTTTATTCCGATTTATATTATTTGCAAAACATAACCTCTGACTATTCCTTTGACGCAAACGTCACGGGCGCAGAGGCTTTTTTCCAATAATTCTATTATTTTGTAGATTCGGTGATTTGTTTTTGAAGAGGATAAAAATATATTTAGTAGAAAACCCAAATAATAGGAACGAATAGCCCTACTAAATGTTACATTAATTCATCAATTTTTTATATGTATGTTAAAGATGAAAGCTTGTGGGTATTAAATGTCGTTTATGATTTACTTAAAATCTATAGTCGTTGCAAAACAATGCCCAACTTTCATGACAAATTTAACAACTCTATTTCTACTTTTTTTTACAAAAACAGAGCAAGAATTCAGAAAATGATTAAACATTTTTTTGTAAGATGGTGACAATATTTTATACATCATGCAAGTATCAAAGTACGGAATATTTATTAATCTGAATTAGCTTGGTCGTTATTTTTATTTAAAATTTCAGCGTTCATCTACGAGTAAGATATTTAGCAGCAATAGCAGCAGATGTTTGAGAGTTCATTATAAATAATCACAACGACGTAAAATACTACATTGTAATATGTAATTATTAGTTTCTGGTTTAGTTCACATAACTTTGCCATTTAAAGCTGGTTAATTTCAAAGCAATTTGCTTGAGTTCTAATGGAAACGTGGCGAGTATTTCGAGCTCAAATTTGCCTTAATTTAAAAACTGCTTCAATTAAACTCAATCAGAATGTAAGACCAATTAAAATTAATAACGTAGCGTGAAATGTCCCGAAATTCGGCATTTTTAATTATTACACCGGATGTCAAAGGCATCCTGGATTAACTAAAATCTCTCTTAAAATAATTATTTATTAATTCCGTGACGCCCGTTTTAAAACCTCATTTATAATTTAGACTATAAAGTCCCAATCAATATCCTCGCAGATGAGAGACTTTCACCCACGGACACTCGATTCAAAAGTACTGGATATATGTCATTTAGTGTTTCATAAGTTTTTTATCTTCCACAGAATGGTTTTTTAAATTTTTTAGCATAAAACTGTTATCAAAGCTCGATAAAGCCTATGTTGTTTAATTGTCAAGTAGTATTTTTAAAGGTATTTAAAATAAAATCACAATTTAGACCGCCGACTATTGATATTTTATTACGAATATTTCGTAATTGTTTCAAAGCACCCTGTACTTTTTAACTGTAGCCTTAGTTAAGTTTTTATTATTTTGCCACATGTATGTACCTAAAATGCAATGGAGTTGTCATTTATATAAAAACCGCTTCCCAAGGAATCACTACTTCCACATCCAGATTTTGTATTCAAGTCTTATACACACTAAATCCCAATGAAATATTTTACTCCCTTTAATATGAAGTAGTTGTATTTTAAGATACTTATTCTGAAAACTTTTTTGACTAGTTAAAGCTGGTAATTACTGATGTAATTGTTATTTTGTTCGGCGGGGATATATTTAAAAGAGCCTGTTAAAAATTGCAGACTCGTAAAATAAAAGGGTGATGGTGGCAATGGGGTTGGCAGAGGGGGTGGCTGATGTCAAAAAATTTTTAGAGGGCCTTAGCAATAGGGGTGGTAGAGGAGGTAGGTAATGCCAAACAATTTTTAGAGTCTCGTATACACACTAAATCCCAATTTAATTTTTTACCCCCTTTAATAATAGAGTGGGGGTGGCAATGGGGGTGGTAGAGGGGGTAGGTGACGCCAAAAGATTTTTTGAGACGTTTCGATATTGTGTACACACTAAATCACATCTTAATTTTTTTTACTGCCTTTCATAGTAGTGTGGGAGTGGTATTGGGGGTGATAGTGGGGGGGGGGGGTTGGCTGATGACAAAAGAAATTCTGAGACCCCAAGTTTTCGTACGTGCCCTAAATTGCAATTTTATGGAGTCTTACCCGCTTGTTTTGCCTATTTAGCCTTATTTACCCCATTTACTCTCGAACCCTTCAACGGAATTATATCAAAATACAATCTAGTTCCAGATCTCGTTATAATACAAAAGTACTAAGTTTTAAGTCAATATCATAAAAGGTTCCAGAGTAAACGTGCGTACAAAAAAGTTACAGACCGACAGACAGACAAATTTAAAATCTCGACGTTTCATGACATTTTAAGCCTATTTCAAAATAAAAGAAGATTGCGATACTATACTTCCAATGGGCGTGGAAGTAATAAATATGCTATGTTCCTCCCTATACCCAAAAATACATATATCTCATAATCATTATGTATAAAAGAAGCTTTAGTGTTTTAAAATATTGTTTATATAGTATACACTTATATGTACTTGTGATAGTATGTGATTTTGCTTTATTAATTTTAAAAAATATTTTAGGATAAATAATAGGTTTTACTTTACATTCTACACATAATTTTTAAATTTAAAAATCAATTGTACTATACTTATTTATTATGTGCAAGTCGACTCACAATTTAGTCCACTTGCAGGTGGAGTTTCCTATGTTTATTGCTTAATATGTTTCTTATACTATGTTACATTTTATTCTAATTATTTGGTGAATAAATATTATTCTTATTATTATTAAAACAAAGGTAAATTTTTATCTGTCTATAACTGTTTATACGTAATGAACCCTGCAACAATGCAGGAAATACAAATTCCTTTCAAATAATTAGCTACTTCATGTAGCCAGTGTTAATGTTTGCGGTGAGAGAATCCGCGAACAGGTGCTGAACGCTCGCCTGTTGCTCTGGAATCTTTGTAAATGCGAGTTTTTATATTACCTTTTTTAAGAATTGTGAAGTTCCAAGTCCCTCAGAATTGCCACAGGTTTTGTGTACTATAGGGGTATTAGTTTACTCGTTCTAATTTAAAATATGCTTGAAAAGATTTTAGGATCTGTTTGTAGGGGTTGAATTGCTAAGCAAAGCTGCACTCAATTTGATAAAATGTTTTCGTTTTGATAAAATACATTTAACGTTTATTTTGAGTTTGGTTTATTTCACACAATCTATATGTGCATTCGGTAATGTCTACAGCCTGTCCACTCAGTACTGAATTTACTCTCTAACTTACAGTTTACTCTCATTATCACCTTTGTTAATTCTTCATCGATTGTTGAGCTCATTCTGTATCTAACGTAGAGATGATGTAAGTTTTCGTAAAGTGACATTATTAGGATTTTTTTTATAATAATATTATTTTCATTCGTAAATAAGCTATTAAATCACATTCTTTTACAGAGCATTCGATACAAAAACGATTAAGAAATCATACGGATTATAAGTTACCTTAAGAGAACGTATGCTAGGCTAGCAAGAGTGTAAACTGTAAACTGGCTGTGGCATATCTACTACTATTATTACTGTATTCCTGATAATGCTCAAACTCACACACTAGTAGATCATATATGTACAGTAAATTTTCCAGATTTTAATTTAAAATCGCTGAGAGATGAACAAATTGGAGATGTGGAACTAGAAACACTAATAAAAAATCCAAAAGACCCCACAGTTTTTGACAGAAAATTGGCTTTCAGTTGATTGTTCTGAAAGTTCGGGAGAATGTTCTCCTGATCTCCCCGATTAAAAGTCTCCATAGCAAATCTGAGATACCTGAGATACTATAGGTATGTAAAAATACATTGATATGAGTGACACTAGATAACAATATACGTATACTATATGTGTATATATTTCATACATGTATAGAAATATTATAGTATATATGCATAATAATACTATAAGGGTTATACATAGGTATATTAGGCATTTCATTATGCATATAAGTATGCATGAGTTTATATTATTCACATATGGAGGAAGTACATATACGCATACATACACACCATATCACACACACACACTCACACATACACACCCAGTCGGGCTGGTGGCCATGGAGACTTTTAATCAGGGAGCCCAGGATTCTCCCGAAGTATCAGAACAATCCACTGAAAGCCATTTTCCTATCAAAAACTGCGGGGTCCTTTGCAAGACGAAACTTGGTGTAGTCTTTCTAATTCCAAATTTCGGCATTATATACACGCCAAAATGTATCGCGCTATTTTTGAAATTTTTCATAATTTAACTCATTCAGGAATTCGGACAACTAAGAAATTAATTAACAGTAAATATTTCTGGCCTAAAGTGATTACAGATTGCGCCTTATGGACAAAAACATGTATTAATTGTCAGACAGCTAAAATAAATAAACATACAAATTCACATATACCGGGTGTAACAGGATCATAATATACCCCCTTTTCTCCTTTAGTTTTGAAGATAATTGATTAATATTTAGGATATGCCACGTATATAATAAGCGGCACTTTTTGACATACAATTGGTTTTTTTCACTTTCGGTTTTGCCGGAAGTCACACTAACTTTCGATTTTTAAATGAAACTCCCTGTATATTATTGCATTTTTGAACTCTGCATAATTTGAACCTAGCTTGCAAATATTAATGCTACGAATGCCGGTCATAAAAAGTTATGTTACCTATATTATTAACTGCTGCCTGGAAATAAGATTTTTTCCGGCGCAATGGAGAATTTTTTTATATCTTCTATCTCTAAGACAAATAGTCCAAAAGCATCTGATGATTTACGTCCTATTAGCTTGCTTTCTATTTTAAGCGAAATTTTAGAAAATATCGTCAATTTCCAATTAACGCAGTACTTTAATAAATTTAAGCTGCTACCAGGAAATCAGTCAGGTTTCAGAGCTGGACACAGCACATGAACAGCATTGGTAAATGCTTAAATACACTAGTCAGAGTCTTGCTAAGGAAGTGGCGGGCATACCGGTTCTGTTCGACTTTTCGAAAGCTTTTGACTCAGAACTTACTGATAGCAAAATTGCGATATTACGGTTTAGATGATATGTTTTTCCGTTCATATTTGGAAAATTGCCATAAAATTGTCCGCACGAACTTAGGTATGGCTTCTTCTGAGCTAGTCACATCTGGAGTTTCGCAAGGTTCCGCATTGGGCCCGTTTTTATTTCTAGTATACACATCTGTTGTATATAGCGTTAAAAAAATTTCAGAAGTTCATTGCTATGCAGATGATAGTCAACTTATTTACACTAAGTTTAGTTGCCAAAAATATGAGTTAGTATCGAAATATATTAACGAGGATCTTAGTAAAATAGTTCTTAATTGTAAAAAAACATAAATTAATGCTTAATTCACAAAACCCGGCTATAATGTTATTTTGTCCAAAAAATGAATATGAAAATATAATATAAAAATATTATACTAAATGATGAAAGGCTATCATTTATTGTCAGATCAAAAATACTTACTAGTTATAATAGATACCAACTTAAGATTCAATAACAGTAGTTGGGCGAGCGTAGATGCGTCTTTACTATGCACATACTTCGATATGCGATGTAAAGGAACGTTAGGCGCGTTCAGTACTTGGATGGCCGACCGTTTCAAAGAAGAACGTGTCCTCGCCTCACACATCTTGCGGCTTGTACAGTGTATTCGCGGAAGCTATGCTATCTTAGGCGAGGGTTGTGTAGGTGATATACCATCCTTCAGAGGGGATGTAAAGCCTTCGGTCCCTTGTCTATTAAATGTTAGGCAAGTAAAAGATCCCTACCCTTCTTAAGGGAAGAGGTTCGGCAAAATTCCTGGTTGGGGGTAGCTCGTAAAAAAAAACGAATTATATAATAATATTACGAAAATCACTTACCTTTGTACATCGTTTGTTATTAACATCTGTACCAGTATATTTGGGAAATAAGTTGTTGTTAGGGATGAAATTCATAATCGTGAAATTAGGCATTGTCAAACTCTCACAAAGCCACACTCTACAGCAATATGTAGAAGGTCTTTTTAAAAGCTTTTATTAAACTTGCAATGTTAGTTAGTTAGCTAGTTTGTTTAGGTTAAATCTTGCAATCAAAATTTCGATTAGTTCTAATTAGAGCTTTGAAATTTTGCACATGTGTATAACTTCGGTGACAATACACTTTAACATTTTCATATAAGAAAAAACAACATGGCGGCTTCAATATGACGCACGACTTTACCGTTTATGATCCAATTCGACTCAAAATCGATATCTGGGGATTTTCAAGATCGCCAATTATGAATTCTTGGTAAATATTTAGAAATTCAAAATGGCGGCGCCAATATGGCGGACGATTTTTGTCATTTATGGTCCAAATCGATCAAAATCGATATCTGGGAGTTTTCGGGTTCGCCGATTACGAATTTCTAGTAAAAAATTTAATTCAGCATGGCGACTTCAAGATGGCGGACGACTTTATCGTTTAAGATCCGATTCAACTCAATATCGATATCTGAGGGTTTTGTAAGTCGCGGATTATGAACGTTTAGTCAAAATTCAGAAACTCAAAATGGCGGCGCCAATATGGCTAACCACTTTTGTTATTTAGGTCCAAATCGGTCAAAATCAGTTTCAAGGGGTTTTCGGGGTCGCAGATTACGAATTTCTAGTGACAAATTTAGTTCAAGATGGCGGACGACTTTAACGTTTATGATCCGATTCGTCTCAAAATCGATATCTCGGGATTACAGCACATCAAGACGAAAAAGTGAAAAATTAAATTATATAAAAAAATATGTTTAAAAAAACTTTTATTTAAATGCTCTAAAAAATAGGAAATAAACTTTGAAGTAAATCAAACCCATCATTTTGTTATATTATATAATTTTTTTTATGATATAAAGGCTTGTCGCGAGCTTTTCCCCTGTAAAGGAGATTGCTCGCGAAATCATGGATTTGATTTACTTCAATTTACTTACCTCTCACCACTACTCAATTTACTATAGTTTGTATAAAACTAGCAGGTTGGCCACTATCATTTGTCTGCTCCATGACCTATGGCATACTGATGAGAACTAATAAGTTTGAAACCGGTCTATGTCTGGTCAAGGAGTTGACAAATGATATTGGTTACCATTCTTTAATGATTTGTAAGGTGTAATTCAATGCAGGTCGGGGTATTTGCCCGCTGAGTAGTTGTTTCCTGCAAATCATATATTATAACAGTAGGTTAAGTCCACCTAGGACTGAAAGGTCGCCGCTCTCAGGTACTTGCAGAATCGCAAGTCGCTATACGCCCATAGAGACATCTATGGTGTATAGTAGCAATTGACCATTTGAGAGGTTTCACTTACCTCTCACCACTACTCAATTTACTTCAAAGTTTATTCTCTACTTTTTAGAAATTCATAATGAAAGCTTTTTTTTAAATATTTTTTTTATATAATTTTTCCTGTAATGTAGTTCATTTGTATAATAATGTTGAACATGATTTAAAAAATTTAGCGTAAACTATTTTCCGACTGGGATAAAAACTAATTTATTACAAAAAGAGTAATTTTGTTATATTATGCATATTATATGGTCTACTGAAATCTAGCTTGGCCTCTGTGCGGGCTGTTGATTCGCGTGTGGTTCCTTTGTGCTGCGCGCATGACTGTTGCGGTTGTGTCGGGAATTTAGACATAGCGATAGGTGTTTCGGTTTTTAGGGGCGGGTTGTATTTGGGTGGACCTTACATATGTTACCATTAGGTCATTTGAAATGTTGTAAAATCCTTAAAGGTATGGGTTAAGTGAAAGAGTGTAGAGATTAATCTAGAAACTTCACCCTTAATAAAACGTATTATATTATTTCATTAATAAAGACGTTTGTTATTTATTACTATTTAAAGTAAATAGTTCTTTACATTTTTTAGCACAAATGTGTTTTGCATTAAGAATTGTAAACTGGCCATAAAATGTCAAAGAGTTTACATTATTAATTGGTGTAAATCAGCAACGTATTCTATCAGATTAATGAGAAAACTAAATCACTACTCCCTTTCATATAACTAGTAGAGCTCTCAAAACTCCGAAATCCGTATTCAACTTACTATCATTAAAGTCGTGTTTTGATTGGGACTAAAGCTTTTAATTTAAGGACAGTACAATTCCCCACAATCACGGCGATATCACGAAAATGATGATATTTTAATTTAAAAACTGACATTCTTCTCGACGAAATTAAATTATTCAGTGAAACGATTTTAATTCAATGAAATACAAAAAAGTACAGTGCCCAATTAAGTTTCATATTAATTGTTTGACTCAAACGCTTTTGTCCCAATTAAAACCTGAATTTATTTTAGCGAGGCATTTGAAGGTAAACCAAAATGAATATTTCAAATAGAGAATAAACAACTATATCTTTTTTTATTAATATGTACATATATAGGCACATGTATAAAAACAAAACTGTATTTGTTTTGGTTGTGTTCGTTTATAAAGTTGAATATATTTTATATATAGTTTACTATTTATTGAATACGTGCTATTTTAAAATTTAATTATTTTACAGCGTTTATCATATTCACTATTCATTTTTAACAAAATGTAAGGCCAACGCGAATTAAATTAGTTATTACAAAAATAAATATGTAGTAAAATACATACTACGATAGACCAAAAATTCCACTAATTCTTATAAAAGGAATTAAATTCATTGCCATCCATCAAGGTGCACAATGTGCGCTTCCAAAACGATTGAAAATAACGCAAACAAAAATCTGAGACAGATTAGTCCTTAAGAAAGGACTAAGTAGTCGATGTCAGGAGTCGGGATTTTTTGGGGTTTTTGCTTTTTTTTGCCAGAGCGCCAATCTAGAGACCCTTCCCCGTTTTCGAGGTCGCCGAACAGGATGGTGGAGGTCCCGCATTTTCTCGGCAACCCCCTCAAATTGGTCAAAAACCGCTCCCAAAGTGCTCTTTTCCGTGAACCCGTTTATTTTTCCCAGTTTTTCGACTTTTTTCTCTCGAGTAGAACGGAAAATCCCTCGAGGAATTTGACCTCAGCCACCCCTACACTATTGAAGTAGTTTCTTCCGTGTCTTGCCGTGGTCGTCGAACTTGACTTGACGTTTCGCTGATCATCCTGTCAGCTTCTTCAGAAGGATTCTAAAGACTGAATCTGTTGTGTACACTCCTCGTTATATACCTAGGCGCCGCGTCGCTTCGCTGGTCACTGGTCGCGCTTGGTTCGCTTCGCTGCTCATTCGTCGTGTTTGGTTGACCGTGACTTACTGCGGTGCTGGTACTTGGCAATATAAATAAAGTAAGTCACGGTCCTGCACACAACTTAAGAATGTTCTCTTGCCTAGTAGGATAGAACTAAGCACTCCAGTATATATATTATGCAAGGTAAAGTGAGTATAGCATGTTCAGTAAATTTTAATCTCACGTCCTCTCTATAATCTAGTCCCGACAGTGTCCAAATCGCTTGTCTTTGAATTCTAAAGATTCTATGACTGTGAGGTGAATGTCCCTAGGTTAATATACAATATTTTAGCACTGAGTGGAAAACAGAAAAATAGCATGTTTTCATTGCTTTAAGAGGTAAAAAGAAATATAGTTTTCTTAATAAATACAGGTTTTTATTTAATTTCCTACTTATAAAATTTACACGTTTGTACCAGTTTAAACCAGGTTCTAAATAGACTTCTAATTATTTTACATGCTCTAAGTTCTGGTACCCATATAGATTTCTGTTAGTGAATAACATCATGTTGGTCTTAGCATTATTTAATGACAGTTGGTTTGTGGAAAACAACTGAATTGCAAGACGTCTATTTTCAATCATATCAGTAAGGAGAGATTTTAAATTATTGTTTACATTTGTGGCGGTTGTGTATCTGCAAAAAGCACAAACTCGGTAGTGGGAATTGCAATATGAAGATTATTTATATAGATAAGGAATAGTATGGGTCCCAGAACTGAACTTTGAGGAATACCATGTTTTAGAATTTTCTCTCGAAGTATATCTGATTATAGTAACAACTCTGCTGCTTGTCTTTCGAATAGGTATCTCTCAGTTCAATGTCTTTCTTTTCAAAGTCAAAGGCTTTGCTCAAATCACAAAACATAGTTAAGACATATTCCTTGTTTTCAAAACCTTCAATGACCTGAGCCGTAACGGCCTTTTCTGTGGACTTCTGTGGATCCAAATTGTGTATTACTTAATATATTGTTATGTACAAAATAATCAGAATTAGTTTTTTAGAAGTATTTCTAGTATTTTAGATAATACATTTAGGAGTGCGATTGGCCTAGAATTTGCTAATTCATTTAAGTCTCCTGTTTTAAATATCGGTATAATTTTTGTAATTTTGAAAATCTCTGGATAGGTGGAAATTATTATGATACTATTAAAAGTTTTGTCAGTGGTATAATTAATAAATTTTTAATGATGGATTTAGGCCAAATATATTTGTAGAATTTTTATTTTTTAACTGATTAATAGCATCTCGTACCTCATTATAAGTTACCTCCCTAAAGTTAAATGAATTTTGACAATTTATGTTATTTAAATAAGTGACAGGATTTGTTATATGATTTTTGATGGACTTTAACTTATCATTACACAATTTGGTACATCAATGAATGATTATTGAAGTCATTTGCCGTCAGATTTTCACATACTGTATTTTGTTTCAATTTTTTCTCTCGCTATTAATTAAATTACACATAAATTTTTGTTTGTTAGTCGAGTTTTCAACATAGTTACAATTTGCCTGTTTCTTTGCATATGATATATCTTTCCTATATATTGCCCGTAAGTTTTTTATATATTGAAATACGCTTTTATTGGTTGCACGCGCAACATTCCAAAATGAAATAACATCATAATTAATAATTATTTGGACCAGCATCTGATGGCTCTATAATTAACTCGATAGCCAAATTCGCGACAATCTCCCTTGTTGCCTACTGCCCTCATTAATGCGCTGTAGATACGTAAAACCCTCGGCGTCGGGGGGCATAACAATAATATTGCTAGAAGAGCCAACCTGCCCCGAAATATGAAGCAATATAAGCAAGGGCCGCCTTCAAGGACTTTTCTATTGATCCTGTCCAAAATCGAGGGCTTTTGTTGTTTACTGTAGGTGTTAATAACCCTCAGTTATCTCTTCATTGTCGATATTATTAACCTCGTAAATTGTATTTGAAAAGTAATTTGAAAGTTTAATAAAAGGCAAAAACGAATTTCCTTTATGTTGTTAATCAAGAAATAATTAATTACTGATAGGAAATCGGCGGTCTTTCAGAAACTTCACAAAAAAGCGTAAGAAAAGTTTTCAGTTTGGAAACGGGTTTCACAATGCTTAAAATAAAATAAGAGAATTAATCAAATGATAGCAATGAGCTCAATTTTAATAATTATTAATTTTTAAACTTTTATATTTTACTATATTTTTACACCAACAAAATATTTTAAATAAAAATTAAAAGATTTAGGTAGATTTAGTATATAAATTGTAACGAAGCATTTTTCGTTACGGAAATCTGCATAAAATTTGTATTTAATTGTACTCTATATAATTATGTTCCTTGTTTTCGGTACCGCCTTAAGCGACTTACTGTATATTATCCGAAAATATTCACTATTTGAATACTGGGATTTTTATCTAAAGCGGCAAATATTTGTAAACAGAATTATTGTTTATTATTTGACATAATTAATTCAATAATTAGTTATCTGTGACCGATTAAATCCATTTCTTTTCCGCAGTTGGTTAGAATAGTTGTCTGAAACTGATTTTATACATTACAAAATTCAGAATACTCTGTTTATACTAACCGACGCTCGTAATAACTATTCACCGGCACATTAAATAATTCAAAGCAGCTGTCTTCGCTATCTTGTAGTCAATATATGGATTCCTGCGCGAGTCTGAAATAGAGGGGTCCTACGCGATATCCTGGTAGGGAACGGATATAAATAAAACAGCACCGGGAATTTCATTCATTAGTTATCCTACAACTTGAAGAAAGCAGTCGACTACCAGTGCACCAGTTCCCACCGAAGTTGGAAAGAGTAAGACTTTTTTAAAATACTTGGCTAGTGTAATTATATTTTACTGTTAATGAAATTTTTATTCCGGGATTAACTGTTAGTAAATTTTTGTATACTTATAAATATTTTCCTTTATTCTGCTTATTTTCTGATTGATATTTTTCGAATATTTTACTTATTTTACTGTTTGAATATTTTACTTTAAATTATTCATTTCTGTGAGTTTCGTTCTTTTCTGAACCTGACTTTGGCCCTGCGGCGACAGCAGGTTCTTTCTTTCTTTTCTTAACCTGACTCTGGCCCTGCGGCGACAGCAGGTTCTTTCTTTCTTTTCTTAACCTGACTCTGGCCCTGCGGCGACAGCAGGTTCTTTCTTTTCTGTCCACCTTTATCTACGCCTAGTCGCGTTACTGTCAATTTCGCGTCCTTAATATTTTCTTGAGTCCGGGATTAAAACCTTGTGACAAAATATTCGCTCGTCGACATTTATTTCTACGTACTGATAACGTCTAAAACACTAGCCAAGTTTCCGGTCTGTTTTATAACCTGTTTGTTTTTAACACTGTAAATATTTCTGCTTGCTTCGCATTTTCTGGTATCCGTACACTGTCTGCTTAATATTCATTTTTATATATATAAACTCGCTAATTTTACCGCTTATACGCTTTTGCCGCTAATATTATTATATTGCTTGCTACTCTCCCTCTACTGACTAAATATGTATGTAAATAAATTTGTGTTAATTTTGCTTTCTGTTCTGTTTAGGATTGTAACCACAGGATTACAGTAATATACACAAATATTATTGAACTTCTGCGTTTTACTGTTGTGTTTGTGAAAGTCTAACTTCCTTTAATTGACCCACTGGAATTAACTGTGTCTTCACTGAGCTGCTTAGTCTCGCTCATCGACTTTTGGGTAGTGTTGTTCAACCACTGTGCACTTGAACTGGCGCCCGAGTACCAAATAAAGCTCGAGTGTCAAAGTGACAGCCTTAGTTCTCGCACTGTACGAGAAAAAGAGCGTCACAAAATAACAAGTTCATATACATATAATTTTCAAATTATTTTATTTTTTATTTTAGTTAGAAATCGAAATAATAAAACGTCCCAATGGTAATATACAGGGTGGATCATTAATAGTAGGTCATAGTTCAGGGGTAGACTCTTTGGATGAAAATATGAGGATATAACCAAATATGCTTTAGTAAAAGGTTGCCGTGGAAAAAGATACAGGGTGTCAAAGTTCAAATTATTTTTTCGTTTTTTTGCAGTAACTCAACAGGCTCTTGACTGATCTTCGCCAAATTTGCTAGAGGAAAACAATTCTAAGAAACAATAATTTATATATTATACATCACGTTAGATCATAGAGGGCGCCGCAAGACCTGTATCTGATGATGATTTGTTTTCATATTTTTTTTGACGAAACGTTGTGGTACTTCTGACGAGAAAATCTGAAGAGGACGTCTTTTCCACGTACGCTTGGTAGAATTTGATAACTCCAACCGTTTTCGAGGAAAGTGCCGTTAAACATTTCAATAATTTTTTGAAAGACAAATTCAAACTTAATGAGACAAAATGTATTTATTGAAAAGTGTGCTTTGGTTACGTTTTAGTTCTGTTATTTACGTCATTTAATCACTTTATTTTTTCTTGTGTTCCTCGAGATAATTTCTTTAACTTCTTTATTTACAATACCTGGACATAATAATTTTTCAAATAGGGAAATGAGGGATATGATATGTGTTGACGTACAAAATAATTTTAACGGACGTGCTGCAGCGAGGAGATACTCATTGCAATATCCAAATAGAATACAGCCAGACCATAAGATTTTCAAATATATGTTTCGTCGTTTGGGAGAAACGGGTTCATTTCGCTATAAAAACAATGCAGGACGACCGAAACGAATGACTCCATACCAAGAACTAGAAATTTTAGTTCGTGTAGATGAGGATCCTCAAGTCAGTTCAAGTCGTTAGCGGCGGCAACAGTGGTGAGTAAACAATCTGTCCTAAGAACGAACGCTTCTACCCATATCATTTCACTCCTGCACAAAACTTACTTTGAATGGATCTTCCACCAAAACACAACAGGGATCGAAATTTTGTTAAAAACACTTTATTTACCGACGAAGCAACTTTTACTCGCCGAGGCGTTTTTAACTGGAGAAATACCCATTACTAGGAAGTAGAAAATCCTCATGCTTTTAAAGAAAGGCATTTTCAGTAAGAATTTAAGATTAACGTTTGGTGTGGAATCACCGGCGATCAATTATTAGGACCAATTGTCCTTCCTCCAAATCTAAATGGACTTGAAAACAGTTTCAATTACAAAAACTGAATCAAAATGCTATACAGATCGTGCTAAATATAAATAAAATACTAGTTATTATATAAAATTGTTAAATGACATAGGCCATGTAACTATCTCAATCCTTCCCAATAATTGGTATAGCTGCAGACATTAACTCCACGAATCTTTCCTTCCGGCATATGAAGATGTTATCAGGTGTTATCAATATATTCGAATTGAGCTGAATGGGAATGGCAGTAAAGAACCAGGAGCAGAAGTTTTTGGTATAGTAGCAAAAAAGTTTGAAAATATTTGACAACGTGCCTCGCTTCCCGCTGTCTCTCACAACTATGTTGTAGCTATGATAGCTGGGTATCAGAAAAAGTATAAGTGAATGCTAAAACCTATAAAGAGTAGAAAAAGTGACACCTTAAAAGAAAAGCTTGATACATTTGCATTAGAAGCTTAAAAGCTTTTCGGAACAGAATATTACGTTTATACATTTCTACAATGAATCCATCTGAAAATCTGCTCCTGCTCACAAGGTTTATTCTAAGAGTATACACTCCTGTTTGGTTTAAAATCGAAACCGAACCTCAAGTGTATCATGGGTCTAGACATTTTTGGAACCTTGTAACATTGTCGACGATCTTGCCTGACAATGTTAAGAATATAATTGAGTTCTAACAAACAACGCATGCTTTGCGCATCCCGAAAATTTGCTTTTATTGATGCTCACAGATGAAAGAGGCCGCATTAGAGAACTTGCTCTAAAGAGAATCTTAAATGCAAGAAATGAGGGAGTTGAAGGAATCCACGTATTCAAGATACCAACAATAAATTTCGACGCCTCTGATTATATAGACTTGATTACATTATGGGGTGATTGCAAATGCAAAGTTATAGAACCCCCTCTTACTATGACCATTACAAATGAAAAATTAATTGAGATTATTAACAACAAATCGCATATGCCACTCTTTGATAGTTTTCCATGTCGCACACAAGCGGTAGAGAGATGTGTGAAGATAATTCCAGATGCTTCAGAAAGTGTTTGTGGGAATATTGCAAGGACGGTTACATCAGCGCCAAATTCGATGCACGTAAAAGCTTCCAAAATTTGATTGACAATACTCTATGAGTTAATATTGGCTGAAGCGGGAGGGTCGGCGGAACTCGATATGCAGCCGCTTCCTCGTGTGGAGTTTTGGGTTGATCACAGAATTTTAACTATTTAATTATTTTTTCTACTGAGTTATTTGAAGAAACCTCTTTTTTAAGTTTATTTTTGAATTTTGTAATTATTGCTCAATAAAATGAAAGTGGTTGCAATTAGCCATAGGGAAGTACTTACAAAAATGTTCGTTTTTCATTTCTACATCACATCGTCGAAAAATATATGGGGTGTTCCATTTGAAAAAATTGAGAAAATTCAATTTAAAATGTTCTTAACTGAGAAATAATTTTTGGCCACCCTGTACATTTTTAGAAAATGAAAATGATTCAAAAACATTCATTAGATGTCTCGTAACTGGCATTCACATAAGTTTTTCTTAAAACTCATAATTGTGACTGTGGTGATTTTTTTAATATCCATCTGCAGATTGCATTATTTCAACAAAAAATCCATTACATCTAAGTGGTTGGGAGATGTTCAATGCTAATATAGGAATCAATATAGCCTAGAAAGGGGCTTTAAAAATGTACTGATATACATAGCATTCCATTTAAAAAAAAAAACACCTGGAACTGTAATTTCGTGTTGGCTCGCCTTGTATGTTCGAAAATAATTTCCAGTTATAGACTTTTTTATCTAGTTTACTTGCAATTCTTTAAAAAATTTCTAGCTTTTGTAGAACTCGAAGTATCGAAGTCCGACGCACTATTACCCCACCCTGTATATGTATCCAAAAATTTAGTGGAAGTGCTTAATTTCAGAGCATTTGATGTCATCTTCCTTTTATTGAAACAAATACATACCCTTTTCTTCTAATTTAATATTAATCAATAATTGTAACTGCACCAACTGTTCATTAACTGTTAACATTAACAGTAAAAATATTAAATTGACCATCAATAGTAGAGACTATGCTATAAAGAACTTCGAGGGCCAGTTTATCCAACTTGTATTCAATTTATCTGGCAGGTAAATCACATGGAAACAATTATTGATACAATTGCATGTAAAGATGTTATCTACTATCTTTTAATGGTTGTCCTCTAATTCGATTATATCAATGACTGATGAAGTTTCACTTATTCAGAATAATAGGCCTACAAGTTTCTTGAAGTAAGAAGCTATAAATATTGCACACTAGTCATTAAATATTCAAGGCGGTTATTCAGAATCCACCAATCAATTTAAAAATCATACCATACAGTCTATAATGCTGCATACTTCTTTTCTTACTCTCTTATGGTTGCATATTATTTTTTATGGTATTGTCTGTAAATATATGTACGTTCTTTGGTATATTTCTCTGTATTAATACTTTCAGAGCTCAATATTCCTTTCAAGTATTTTGACCCCTGTTTTTATGCTAGGTGATTGTGGGAGTGAACGTGCAGGTATCTGTTGGTTTGTGTTAGTTTTTTGTATACCTTGTATTTCAAATAATACTTCATTTTTCCCCTCATATGTAGACAAGAACGCTAAAAGTAGAAATTCTGCTTCTATTTCCGTGTTGAATGTTTTTATGTAGATCGATGAGGAAGTGATGAAAATTTGAAATTCTTCGACACGTTTTGCTAATGGATTCGTAGCTATGGGTAGCTTCCATAAACAAACTGACAAGTGCTGGTGAATCCATTGCTGTGTTGCGGACCTCTAGCGTATGCGACCCACCATACGCCTTAGCGTTTTGTGGGCCGCATAATAACAACCAGAGAGACATTTTTTGGTTGGCGGTATATGGTTGATAATCTCACAAAACTCGTTTTATCCGAGGCATCCTGGTGGATTTTGAGATTGTCAAAACAGGAAAATTTTCTCCATCTGTTGTTGTTCCGTTCAACCCCATCGTCGGATCAATTTCTTTCATCCCGAAGACACCATCGTAGGGCTACAGTTTCTTCAACGTCGAAGTCGGTATCGTACCACCCTAGATAAGTGTGTTGTTTTTATTTACCGGGGACCACCTTCAGTGGTTCTGCGCGGTTATATTCCATTGATACTTACTTTTGTATTGTAACTTGTACATATTTTAAGATTTTATGCATTTATATTTATTTAAGGAGGTTCTCTAAATTAGACCCATTGTGGCCGAATTTATTACCATTTATCCTCACGTTGTAAACCGATGTGTAGCTACACGAGGCATTTTATTAATTTTGTAACTTATTAATCAAGAAATTCGCCACACCTTTTGAACATCGCCAGGTTACATGCTAGAGAACCAATATTTGTAAATACCGTAATATAGTGCATTTCATGTTTAAAGAAAGTGTCATTATTTCGTCTGCGACTACTACGTATCCTACGAACCCTCAGTGATTTGTGTAAGTAAGTAAACTAATAATTTGTCATAGTTTATGTAAACTTGGGCTTAACGCCCTGAGATAGTCTGAGCTAGTGAAATTTTATCGTGGGCACGTTACATCATTTATCCGGGGTAAGTTGTGTCTGCGATATCTGCTACGCTACAGTAGCCCAAGTGATTTCTTTATGTAATATCTTATAACCACTAATATCCAACGTATTTATATGTTTATGTACGTGTAAATCGTAGCAGCTGCTCCATCTTTTACTTGTATAGGCTTCCATTAGTGTTAAGAAATAAATCAAGAAGCTTATCTGCTAAGTTTTCTCTAATCGAATGGATTGTCGAGCCAACTGTTATACTGTGGTATTCCTGTTGATTCACTGTGAGGATCTTTTGTTGTTGTACGAAATTTCTGAGATTTCAAGAGATGCACTTGTAACAGTACACTGTATGGTTTAGAATAGCATGTACATTGAGAAAGCTGATTAGAGTAAAATATATGCCATGGAAAGAGCTATGATGATCAGGTTGATTATTTACTGTATTCATTCATAGTATAAAATAAATCAAAGTACTCATTGTATCATTACAACGACTAATATTTCTGTATAACTTATTTACACAACCGATTTAACTATTTAAAATCATCTTGCAACATAATAAATACAATCCTCAGTATTCGTGACAATTAAATATATCGTCGTTTCGTTTAACGTATGCATCAAAATGCGTGGAAAAATTAACTCTCATCAAAAGAAGCAGTTGCATTAATTTACGCATTGAACAGAACTACAAATTCAATGGAATTACTTTGTCATGGATTAGACATCGCGTTGCTCACATTTTAGCATACTACAGCCACTGTAATAAGTGTATGGAAAATTATTCATTGATGGAGAAGTTTCTTACGGTATTGCTTGATTTGTAAAAATTCTAATAACGTTTGTGTTTGTTTTCCTTCGCGTTTTTCTGTTTGTTTTTCTTTAATAATGGCGCTGTTGTAAGAATAAATTTAAGTGACTTAAATGTCTACTTCGGTTAAAGTGATTCGAAGGAACAAACTTTTTAATGTTTTGTGGAGAGCTGTACGTAAAGTTTTTATTTTGTGTTTAAATTAAAATTTTCATACTGATTTAATTTCGGAACGCAACCTCATGAAACATTTATCAATTCCCATTTTAATCAAAGTAGGCGATGAAGAGAGCAATAATGTCGTTACTGTTATCGGCTGTAAGAATTATGAAAGTTTGGAAGTATAAATTTATATCAATGGTTGAAATTTCGATAGTTGTCGATTGCTTGTGACTAATATCTTTCCCGGCGTGTTCTTTCCTTGTCCTTTAACGAAAAAAATATAATTATGCTGTAAATTAATAAATTTTAAATGTGTAATACTGACTTTACATAATAGTTCGGGTAATTCACTTCACTAATTTTCCTTAGAAATTTATGTAAGTACCTGAAATACAAATAAAAATTAGGTTATATCTTGAATATAAAATAAAGTAGTAGTCCAGGTAAATAAGCAGAACAATTGGACGCTTTTGGGTCAAGGCTAAAAGACATCCCCCCATTTTATTGGGGCGAGGAATCGATTGCGATAGATCTGAGGGTGAAAAAAGCCTGCCTTCATCCCATATTGCCCAAAAACTACCCTCAAAATGAATTTTTCGTGGTGTAGCAAGTGAAGGCGAAGTTTTGTGCAAAATTTTTTCCGTAAAAGTTATTTTTAATGTTAAATCTTATTAAACTACCCCTACAGGGATCATGGGCACACCTCAATCTTCCTCGCGTTTTTTCACGAGGTCGCAACAGGGAAAGCGTTTGGTCCCTGCAGGGGTTAGTTTCACCACCTTAATTGGAAATAAGGGGTAGGTGACAAAAATCACTTTTATAGAGAAAATTCAGCAGAATACTCCGCCTCCACTTGCTAAGCCACGGAAAACCCGTTTTGGGGGGTGCTTTTCGGCCAATAAGGGATGAAGGCAGATTTTTTTTCACCCTCGGATCTATCGTAATCGATTCCCCGCCCAAAAAGTGCATTAGAACTTTAGAAGTGCGCGAGAAATACACATTCAGAATTTCAATCTCAGCAAGTATAGAAAATCACCCTACTGTGCAGGTAGTTATGTATATATGTGCTTCTAGGGGGCAGAAAATTAAAACATAATTTTTCAGTGGCAAGCTCTTCTATAAAATCCTTATTTTACTATAAGGAACGTAACCGGACTGCAACCAACAGCTAATCTCCGGGCTATGTGCCCCGCCGAGCGCTGAATTACAAGTTACAAGCCTGGCGCGTTAAGTATAATAATCGCATATTACCAACAGAACGGTAATGCTTCGATGGCAACAAACACCAGCCGAAAGACTGATCCTACTTAAAGGAGCTCTCGTGCCACTCGTCCCACACCACTTGCAGAGTGCAGTTTCGAACTGTTGGCTCTTGTCAATGCAAGGTAGGCATGTGACGACTGGCACGAGGATCTCTTGACTATTTAGAAGCAAATTGAAAACATTATAGTAACGCAAAAAAAAATATTTTTTTTGTTGAAAGCTTAAAATGTCAAGAAACGTCGAGATTCTAAATTTGAGAAAAAAAATTCCCGTCTGTCGGCCTGTAACTTTTTTGTACACACGTTTACTCTGGAACCGTGTATGATATTGATTTGAAATTTGGTACACTTATGTATTATACCGAGATATGAAACTAGATTATATTTTGTTCTAATTCCGTTAAGGGGTTCGGGGGGTAAATTGGGTAAATAAGGGTAAATAGGCAAAGTAAGCAAGTAATATTGAAATTTAGAGCATGTACGAAAAGTCAAGGGCTTAAAAAAATTTTTGGCATCAGCCGCTATTATCAATGGGAATAAAAAAAATTAAAATGTATACAAGATAGAAATGTCTCAAAAAATTTTCTTGGCGTTAGCCACCCCCGTCCTATTATTAAAGGGAGTAAAAAAATTAAATTGGGATTTGGTGTGTATAAGAGAACCAAGGACCTTTAAAATTGGTTTGGCATTAGCCACCCCCCTCTGCCATCCCTATTTCCACCCCCACCCTATTCTTAAAGGCAGTAAAAGTTAGATTCGGATTTAGTGTGTGCACGAGAACCAAGGGCCTTTTAAATTTATTTTGGCATTAGCCACCACCACCCCCTCTACCACCCCCATTGCCACCCCCATCATATTGTTATAGGGACTAAAGTATTACATTGAGATTTAGTGTGTGTAAGACTTGAATACAAAATCTGGATGTAGAAGTAGTGATTCCTTGGGCAGCGGTCTTTAATATTTGATGGCAAATAGTCTCATGATACCTATACCAGTCATGTATAACATGTACCTCTCGAAGTACCTTTTTATATAAATACATCTGTTAGGTTTAGTTAGTTTTTTTATGGATAATATGTGTAATTTTGTTTGTTTTTTACATTATACACTTTCTTATGACACATACACAATATAATAGTTTTTTGTTTTTTATGTACCTCTCAACTTACCTTAATATGTAAATGTATTTGTTAGTTTGTTATCTGCCTATATTTTCTGTAATTTTGTTTGTTTTATACACTCTATATATTTTATGTAGCTTTCTGTTCTATATATTGCCGTGACAAAACCAAAAATGTTCATGTAACATAATTTATGGTGAATAAATGCTATTCTATTCTGTTTTGGAATCAAACCACGATTAAATTGAAAATGTTTACTGTGCTTATAGAAGAATGGTGGGCATATCTGGATTGCCAGTTCAGTTCAGTTTCATTTACTGGGACAATCAATTTTCAGTCAACGGTAAACAAATTAATTACATAATTTCCGTTTTTAAAATAGAAAGCATTATTTTAAGAAAATATAAACTTAAATGAGCTCCGCAGTACACTGGTATACATCTTGATAATTAAGCCTTAAGGAATAGTATTGAGTGCTTCGGATAAACAAGATGTGAAAGGGAAGAAGCCTCTAAAGGGTTTTTATCACGCACTTTAGTAATATGAAAGAAATAAATCAAGTAAATATGACACTTTTATTTTATTATCAAATATCGTTCGCCTCAAGATGGTCCTCAATATAGCAATCACGCTAGATGAAGGTCAGTCAACGTTCCTGGTTGGGCCTGTATACACGTGAAAGCATGTCATATAACTATCCTTGACTTGGGTAGCGCCCACCACACAGCAGTTCAGCAGTAGTGTGCGACAAAGCTAATTTTTATTACAAAAACTTTACATCATATATTAGGAACGGATAAAAATAATTTAAAATGTTTCAACCGTCTTTAAAAAATGCCTGATAGGATATTTATTATCAGAATTATGTCTTCGATTTATGGGACGTTCTTGTATTTACTGGAAATACAGTTACTCCCTTGATGTTTATCGGATATTGGGCCGAGCTTTAACCGTTTTTGTAAAGTATGGAATCCATAATGGTTACAAGGAGCACAGCTGGTCTATCTAGGAGCAATTAAGCAGCCACGTTTTCAGGAACATTTCAGTTAGGGTGGAGTTTTCGATATTGCTGTAAAGATAATCCATACATAAAGTAAGCAATTTACACACGTTTAATGGAATATAATTTAGTTTTTCTAATCCATTATATATGTCTCAGTGTGAAGCATATCAAACTACTTGCAAGAAAATTTATACTCTGAAAACGTGTTGTTTGTTATTTAGAAAAATGATATGTTAGGTAGAGAAGCATAGGTGCAAGTGAAGGAACAGAAGAATTAGAGTAAGAAATTAAATTTCTGCTCCACAGTGTGCTTAAAAGTACAAGACCGTTACAATATCTTTTGATTTTCCGATTAGAACCAAATTTTGCTCAAATAAATAATACAAAAATATAAAGTGCCTGCATCGTTATACGGCGAAATCCAGAATGCTTTTTAGTTTCCTAAAAAGGTAAATTATGCTGTAAATCGACCTTTAATCGATGAGGGGTCATTTTCGAATGCAATTATTACTTAATAATTACTAATTAGGTTTTGAAAATTTTCCTTACACTATATGTACTCTTGATTGATTGATTGATTGATTGATATATACTCTTAAGTTCTTTGTGATATTGAGCTTGACTTGTATGTTCAGATTATTAGATATAAATAAGTAATAGACACATCGAAAATTCCCTATTGCAAATGATTTAAACATCTACCATAGTGATCTAGAGGACGAGACGCAAATATAAATAATTTATTAAACGAACTTACCTTAAGTGAAGTTCAATCATAATTATATGTGGTGTCTCGTCCGAATGGATCACTCCCACCCCACCCTGTGTCCCGTGATCTTTTCTGTATTGCAATAGAAGCTTTAAAGTAATGAGCAAGGAGCATACATGATATGGAAGGTGTAATGCATGAGGAATGTTTGCTTACTTTGTAAATCGTGGCGGCACTTAGCGGAGAAGGAGTATACTACCATAGTGATCTATTCGGACGAGACGCCACATATAATTATGATTGAACTTCACTTAAGGTAAGTTTGTTTAATCAATTGATCATCTCCCATATCTGATGTGAACATTATAAACAACAACAGTCTAAGTACTGAACCTTGAGCAACACCTTTCGATAACATGACATCACCAGACATAGACGAGTTCAGCTGTACCGCTTGAAACCTCTCTGTTAGATAGCTTCTAATAGTTGCTTGGGAGCTGGTGGCAGACATTTCTATATGATTTTATTGTGCTAGAGAAATTCAAACTGTAAAGACGTCATGATAAAAAGCCGGAAAAACATTTGAGTCAGTATGGAGCTGCTGAGTTTTTAATTAACTGTTAATTAAAAATGCAATAAAAAACATGATCCCATATAATTTTATTGTGTCAGCTACTTGTTTTAAATATTCTGTTTTTCTTTTATTTTATGTAATTCGTTTAGCAAATCTTCAATTCAAAATATTGGAGTAAATATATCAAACAGATGTTTGACCTTTCAAATGCCACGTACGGTCGTTAGCAAAAAAATATGACAAGTCTTATAAAGGCATTTTGCTAAAATCTAGTTGTGTACATCTAACTTTAATTTTTGTGACATTATCAGTTAGTTGTTATAATTTATTGCAAGTGTGCAAGAAACTAATATGCTTCATATAGTTAAATCTGGAGTTATTGCTAAAGCAGAAGATGGATGGTCAATGAGACAAATTGCACTGCGTTATAATATTGACAAAAATTCGGTGTGTAATATATTAAGAAAGTGGAGAATAAACGGTACGATTAGTAGAAATCCTGGATCAGGGCGACGAAGGATATCAACTCAACAACAAGATTTGCAATTGGTAAATGCTTTAGTAGAAAATCTATTTTAGTCAGTTATTCAGGCTGTTGAAGAAACGAATTTTCCTGGTACTGGTCGCCGGCGAGTAAGAGAATCGGAGCTACGCTGTCGTGCAGCAGCACAGAAATACTTACTTGAAGCTGAACATAAAGAAGCTCGAGTAGGATTTGCGCTTGAATTTTTAGCGCATGATGTAAATTTTTGGAACAATGTAATCTTAACAGACGAAAAAATTTTCCAATCAACACACAGCGGTCGTATTGTGGCATATTGAGGAACGATTTAATAGTGAAACGTATATTAGAATTTTAGACAATATTATGCGCCTTCTGTGTCACAATTATTTTCTAATAATGAGTTCATATTTCAACAAGACAATTATTCCGTTCATACTGATCATACCGTAACTAACTGGTTTCAAGATAACAACATCAATGTTCTTAACTGGCCTAGTCATAGTTCAGATCTTAACCCTGTGGAAGAAGTATGAGGACTACTCGTAAGAAGTATCCAAAAACGAAATGTGAGACCACGGAATGCCGAAGAATTACTGGAAATAGTAAATAATGCGTGGGAAAATATTATTACTAATGATTAATGTATAAGATTATTTAATTCTATGCCTTATAGAAGTTACAAATAGAAATGGTGCAATAACGATATATTAATAGTTAGTTCCTTGTTAAGTAGGATATCCTTTGTCCTTT
This sequence comes from Leptura quadrifasciata, assembly GCA_963675555.1. Taxonomy (NCBI): domain Eukaryota; kingdom Metazoa; phylum Arthropoda; class Insecta; order Coleoptera; family Cerambycidae; genus Leptura; species Leptura quadrifasciata. The sequence goes on from OY776677.1 coordinate 142,195,937, forward strand.
GATCCAGGATTTCTACTAATCGTACCATTATTCTCCACTTTCTTAAAATGTTACACACCAATTTTTTATTTTTAATGTTATAACGCAGTGCAATTTGTCTCATTTAACTATCCACCATTTACTATAGCAATAACTACAGCATTAAAATAAAAAATAAATTAAAAGTGATATCTGTTTTATCGGCTACTCATTACATATTCAAATAGGGACAGATTTACATTAGAAAAAATTTGTCCTATTTTTTTCTGCTCACGACAGTACTTATTGTGGCCGAAAATAATTAATCGACCGACTTTCCCATTGTAAATATGATTCTCACCGGTGACGCATCACTCATAATATATTACTTTATATTATTTTATTCGTCTCAATGTCATTGTGATACCCACCAATGATTTCTTGTCAAAATAATTTATTTGACATAACTGACATAAAAATTCCATTTACAGTAGACTTTTTTTTGCACTTGTAGTAGTGACATATTAACATTAAGTTCAGCCACTTCGTTTTTGATATTTTTATAAGAAACTCAGTAGCAACTAAGCTCGGTAGCTACTCCAATCGATCAGTTATATCAATACCTTCATCCCATATTATTGCCAGCTACATTAAAATCATAACCCATATTGCCACCACCTCCCTAGCTATAAAGGAAACTGCAGAATCTGAAAAGCCATAATACTGTAGTTTTTTTTACTGTTGGATTATATTTATTGACAGTGTTTTACAGAAATTGGTGGAAAAAAATTCATACCAGAAGTAAAAAAGTTATTAATCTGTTCAACATCGCTCAGATTTTGTGGAAAGTCTAATTTTTTAGCTTTTGAGTAGATGTTGAACCGACCAAGAGTGTTCCACATTTGTTTTGAATCACCTGCTCTACAAATATTGTTTATATAAGCTTACTTTTCTTGCCTAATAGCATTAACAACATAATTTCTCATAACAGATTTAATTAATTGTTCCTTCTGTCAGGGCATCTTTCCTGAACATCTTTTATCTGTGTTCCCTAAAGTTTATGAAAATGCCTTTTATAATAGATTAATTAAGTTCATAGATATAAACAATATACTTTACAAATATCAATTTGGTTTTCGCAAAGGGCTGTCAACTCAAGATGCTCTAGTCTCTTTTACTAATTATATTTTGGAACAACTTGACAAAAACCAAAAAGTAGTAGGTATTTTCTTTGATTCTACACGTGCCTTTGACATGGTGGACCATAGTATTCTATTAAAAAAGGTTTACAACTATGGTATAAGAGGATCAACCTACAATTGGTCATGTTCTTACCTGGCAAATCGAACACAAAAGGTCATTTTAAAATCCGGAACGAGTGAGTACCATTCCGACCTGCGCTCATCACATGTAGGGGTACCTCAGGGCAGCACGTTGGGTCCTTTATTATTTTTATTATTCATTAATGACATCAATAAGGCCCTGAACTTTGGACATATTTCGCTATTTGCGGATGATACAGCAGCAGTTACAGCAGATAAAGACTTTAATTCTTTAAGTCAAAAAGCCAGTATGTGTACCAAAAACATGCAAAATTACTGCAGTAATAATAGGTTAATAATAAACACAACAAAATCACAATTAATTTTATTTTCTGATAATAACTGCAGTTTACTGATAAGAACCTCGGACAAATCTTTAATTCAGAGTCCGACCATCAGATTTCTGGGAATAGAAATCGATAGTAACTTTTCATGGTGTCCTCAAATCGATATAGTTTAAAAAAAATTGTCAATGAGCTGTTTTTGAATATGGCAAATGAGGAAACTAGTGAATAAACAAACTTTACTAGCATATTTGGGTACTTAAATTCAGTCCTTAGCTATGGCGTTATAAATTGGGGTAATTCAACTAGAATAATTGAGGTCTTAATAATGCAGAAAAGAATAATAAGAACTATGTGTTGTATACCCATATCTTACTCATGCAGAAGTCTTTTTAAGCAATTGAATATATTGACGGTTGTTTCTGTGTATATTCTCAATTGTGTTATGTATGTAAAAAGAAATACTGAGGATTTTATACAAACCTCGGAAGCAACCACCTATAATTTAAGACACGGAGGTCACATAAGATTACCCCCTCACAAGCTTGAAGCCTGCAAGAATGTTCAATAAATTACCTTCCAGTATAAAAAATATTGAGAATGTAAGCAAGTTCAAAAAATCTGTGAAATTATTGTTACTAGAACATAGTTTTTATACAGTATACGAATTTATTTCCACTCCGCTGTAATAATTGCCATCACTCAGTATTTTTTTCTCTTCGTCTAATACATCTATTGTTGATGTTTTTAATGATCAACTTAGTAGGTATTATTGTATTGACTACAATACTTACATGTTTTTAATTATTTATATACATATACTGATAGTTTTGTACTCTTACACACTCTCTTTTTTTCTTTTATATATTATACGTTTTTATTATTTTTATTTATTATATATGTGTGTTTGACAATTTCTAATACTTTTCATGTAAAAGTCATATAGAAATAAACCTTTTTTTACAAAAAAACAGTCAGCCTACTCTGTGGCTCCGACCCTCACAGACGGGAGCTGGTAATACCATACCAATAGCCACTCCCCACGCCCGTGGGGTGAGTGACTATCGGGTCCGCGAATCGTGTGCCCTGAGTAGACGCAATGAACCGAGGATGATAGCCTTCTGCATTCTGCCGGCTAAGATCTCTGCCGAATCTCGGCATGCCGGTATGATCTTTAGTTAGTTAGAAAGCAGCGTCTGACTCATTCCACCGTGGGCTCCTATAATCAGTACCACTATTTTGACAGAATGGCCCGGATAAAGCCTGCGGAGTTCGAAGAGCAAATCTTGATATTTTGTCCGTTTTCCCTCCTCTTTCAAGACAATGTCGCTCTCAGCGTTAGCTGAGAATTCCACGACATACATTGTCTTGAGTTGGTGGTCGAAGAGTACTATGTCAGGCTTGTTGGATTGTATTTGCCTGACGGTGGGAAACGAGTAGTTCCAATAAATTAGATACTTCTCATTCCCCACAACGGACTCAATATCCTCCGGAGCGTAAGGCGGTACTGGTGTTTCGTCTATCCCATACGAGTACCTTAGATGATAGTAAAGCACTCGTAATGCTGCGTCGTATCTGTGAATATAGGCCGAGACTGCGTATGTCGGGCAAGCCGACAGTAAGTGCATTACAGTCTCCGGCGCCCTGCGGCAGGCCCTGCAGCTGACGTCAGGGACCTCCATAGCCTTGACACTACGTCGATAGACGATGGTGTCAAATACACCATCATGGCAAGCCATTATGAATCCCTCGGTCTCAGACTTCAGCCCGGCTGACCTTAAAAAGGTGAAGGTCAGCCTTTCGGATAAGCCGAGGCCTTCTGTATTTTTATAGAAGACCCCGTGAAATGGCTTATCCTTATGGAGCTGCAGAAGGATGTTGTGTTCTGCAGCTCTAATGTGGGCTTTTAGTCGAACGGGTTCCAACTCGGTGACGGAGTCGGGGTTTACCCGCTGGACCTCGAAGATAAGACCAAGTTCATCGGCTGCTCTCCGTGCTGCCTTAAAGAGAAAAACTCCTACCACTACATTTTCATGGTCTCGGACCATGCAGAGGAGGGGATCCGAACTCCTGATGACCTTACATGTTCCATCCAGAATGATCCTGCTATGGAGACTCTCCAAGCTCAAGAGTCCACGGCCTCCCCGATGCCGTGGGAGATATTTATCAGTTATCCACGGAGATATTGGTTTACTTATTTTAACTTTCATGATTGGTGCATGTATATCAAAGGAATTTATAATATTTTGTGTTAAAAAGTTTAGTTTTGATTCTACCTCGTTCACGGTATATAACATTTGCTAGTTCTGAGACTCCATGCCTGCTGAAGTTCTTCTAATTGAAAATGTTTAAAGCTTCTAAATGAATATAATTTAGTTGATGATTTAAGTACTTTAACATTGGCGTTTACAATATACTAGATCGTGATCAGTTATTTCATGTATAGGTTCAGTTAGGCCTCTTCCCCACAGGGCGCGATCCGAACGCTTGAGATCTCGTGTTATACTTCACATTTGTACTCAGTATATCCCGTTCAAAAGATTCGAAACTGATCGTGACGATCTCGGTGGAACGAAAACGCAGATTGCACTCTGTGTGAAGAATGTGATAACTATAACACAAGATCGCAAGTGTTCGGATCGCGCCCTGTGCGGAAGAGGTCTTACAGTATTTAGGCTATTTAAGTTAATACGGAAATCACCCAGTAGTATTAGTTCATCGGAACCTTATAACAAATTAGATGTATAATCTTCAAATAATTCCAAACCATGAGCAATTTGTTGTGTTGGAGGTCTATAAAATACCCCACAACCAAATGATATGGTAATTTTAAATTAAATAATAAGTATTCCATAGATGGATCATCATAAATATCAGACAAAATTTCAACTTTAAATTTTTTTTATAAATACTCCAACACCTCCACCACATGTGGGTATAAAAATGTTTATTCAAAATTCATTTCACCTCATTTAAAGTAGGTATTAATGAACTTAATATTAACATGAGAAATTTTTAGACGAAACATTTATAAAATTATATTACTAGACATTTCTAACATTATACTAATAATAAAAGTGTGTATAAAAACAATACTTTATATTGTTTGTTTACTAATTAACGATTTGACTTAATTGTTTAAAAAATTCTCCATCATAAACGCATACACATATTAGATAATATTGGTTTAAATTACGGTTATTGCTTGCAAACCAATAATTACTTACTATTCCGATCACATATATAATTACTGCATATGCATGGACTATTCATAAAGTTTGCAAACCTCAATTATGATGTATAAAGCCAACTCTCCAATTCGGTCTAGTGAGGAGCAACTGAGTTTCTACTTATGTATAGTGTATTTACCATAGTTAGCTCTTAACATCCGAAACATCTAAGTTTGTGTGATTTTGATTTAACTAAATCCACATGGATTAATGTATTCACGAACACAGTGTGGCGATAGATATCTAATCTGTTTGCTTTTGGGGTTACGCTCCCTCGTATTTTTCAAATGTACACACATATACTGAAGGATTAATGGAAATTTACATTCATAGTATTAATACGACAGGATAATTAGCGGCAATTGCTTTCTTTTCCGAGTGCAATCTTTTTATGCGAGCATTAGGTTCTATTACTTATTTTTGAAACTTAGACGAATAAGAAGAATCACAAATGATTTTCCTTACAATGTATGTTTATTCTGAAATCATATTGTCTATCAGACATATGATATAATAATTCATAAATATTTATTGGATATAAAATCTAAATCTACAGGGTCAGATCAAATTAATATACACATGTTACTTCTGTGTTGTTCTTACATACTGCCTTTTCTAACTAATATTATAAATAGTTGCCTTTTAGAATGTGTATTCCCCGACACTTGGAAAATATCACGTATAGTTCCGATGCTTAAAAAAATGACAGATCTGACTTTAATCAACTGCGGCCTATTAATATTTTGCCAGTATGGTCTAAAGTGGTAGAAAAAATTATGAATTATCAAATTCGCGATCATATTAATATGTACAATATCCTACCTCCTCATTAATCTGGATTCCCCGCGGGTTATAACTGTACAATTGCTTTGCTAGGTGTTATTGATGATATTGTAATGGATATAGGCTGCGGAAAAACAACAGCTTTAATACTATTAGATTATTCAAAGGCATTTGATACGATTAGCCATGTTACATTATGTTGGATTTTTATGCAGTGCAATCAACTTCTTAGAAGTTATTTAGACAACAGAATGCAGTATGCGGAGATATGTAATGGTATATCAAATAAGGGAAAGATAATGTGTGGTGTACCACAAGGATCAATCCTTGGTCCCTTGTTATTTTATATTTATACATCTAAAAAACTAGTGAAAATGTCAGAGCGTCATAAACTAACTACAAACCCTACAAAATCATCTGTTCTTATATTTGGAAAGTACAAAGAGCGAGTTGAAGCAGGTATAAATATCCCAGTAGGTCGGGCTTAGTATGTACTAGAGTGGCAAGAGATCTTGGTGTTGAGCTGGACACTGATTTACGATTTAAAAAACACATAAGTAAAAGTACACAGAAGGCATAAGCTAATCTAAAATATTTTTACCCTCACCGTCATTTTCTATCTCAATCCCTTAAAATAAAAATTACTGATATGCTAGTGCTGAGTCATTTTAACTATTGTGATGCCGTATATGGCCTTTGCTTGAATAAAGAAAGCATTAAAAAAATTGAGAAAATTCAAAAGGCCTGTTTAACGTATATATATGGTATTAGGAAATACGAACGTGTTACACATAAATTAAAAGATGTAGCGTTCCTGCTACGAATTTTTAAAAAAAATTTATAAAATTCCATTTTCTTCTCACACTGTATACGCGTATGACACAGTTTTGTAGATATAATACAACCGTTCATCCTTTAATGATTCATATATGATGATATTTTAGACGTGAATGAAAGTTGGCATAATAAAGAGTAAGTAGAACATCTATGCTACAATGACTAGACATGAATTTTAGTCCGTAGCAGCTGCTTCTCAATTTCCCACATAGTGTTTCAATATGTGGATTCCATTGTAGATGCATGTCAACAGTAATGCCTAATAACTTAATGGATTCCGTAGGAATTATTTGAAGATTGTCAGGGGAACGTAATTTATCTTGGTTTTCCTTTAAGCTAAACACTATTGAAGACGTCTTATTTTTATTTAAAAATAATTTGTTTTTTCTGACCATTTAATTATTGTATTTCGGTGGTAAGTTTTAATTTTTCTAAATTGTCTTCTACTATAAGAATATTAGTGTCATCAGCATAACAGATTGTGAGAACATTAGGTTTTTTATTTAAATATAGAATTAAATCATTCGCAAAAAGTATAAAAAGGAGAGGCCCAAGTATAGATCCCTGTGGAACTCCTTGCTGTACCTCTAGACTGTTGCTGGATGCACCGTTGGGGACTTACAATTTGTTTCCTATCCTTTAAATATGAGGACAACAAATTTAAAGAATTGCCTCTAACTCCATACCTACAAAGTTTAGCTTTTAATAACTGATGTTCAACACAGTCAAAAGTTCGAGAAAAATCTATAAAAAGCCCTATATTTGCTTGTAAAAGTGTATGTGATTTCACTACATTGTTAAAATAAAGATTGATGTCTAATAGAAAAAATCTCAAGATGGAAAAATAATGTTTTCAGATGATTCTTAAATAGTTTTTTGAAGGATTCTTGACATAGCGGCTTCAACAGTAAATAATTTCATACTTTGTTTACTGGTCGAGTCTAAGCTATTGAAACTAATGTAGGACATGCTCATATCAAATTCTCCTAAAACTGTATTGATAGGTGGCGGTCTACTTCTTCTTAGAAATAATAGGTGAAGAAATTATGAATCTGCTGCCGTTCCTCAATGTTTATATGAGGTCTATATTTCAGGGGCTAGACTCCGTCTATCCAAACTACTTTTATCTCTCCAAATAACAATTTAAATACCTTTTAGATGAGATCAGATGTTTTACTGCTTTATAAATCGTGCCTCTGCCACTCCTTCGGTTCGTTGACTCGCGCGATATTCATCAAGGACTTTGCAAAATGGTTCGATTAACTATGAAATCATTAAATTCGACAATAGGAAAGTAGTTAGAATTATATATTTTTAATATAAATCCAATAGATGTTTTCTATTTACTTGCCGGATATTCAATTTTTACTAATCTGAGTTTTAAAAGGTCGGACCGAAATTAAAACTGTAGTAGAATGTAGCCTTTTGAGCATAGATAAAGGCCACAGAGTACATGTTGTTAGAAAGATAGGAACTTCTGTGAAGGTGAGCTTTTAGTATGATTTGTTAGCGGTATTCAAGAAGTAGGATATATTAGAATCGAGTTTAAACTTATTGTAAAGTTTTACTGGAAAAGAAACGAAGTGGTAAATTAGAAAGCACAACAAAAAATTTAATTAGGAAGTGCAATAAACCAAATTTTAAACCCTGTAGGTAAAATGGTTGTATTATGTACTCAAACAATTTTAAATGGGGGGGCGAGCGTAGGTGCGTCTTTACTATGTACATACTTCGGTATGCGATGTAAAGCAACGACAGGCGCGGTTAGTACTTGGATTGGTGACCATTCCAACGGAAACCGCGTTCTCGCCTCACACATCTTCCAGCGGCTTGTATATCAGTGTATGCGCGGAAGCTATACAACCTTAGGCGAGGGTTGTATAGGAGATATACCATCCTTCGGAGGGGATGTAAAGCCGTCGGTCCCTTGTCTATTAAATGTTAGGCAAGTAAAAGATCCCTACTCTTCTTAAGGGAAGAGGTTCGGCAAAAATTCCTGGTTGGGGGTAGCTCGTCTACAGGCGTCGGTGTTAGGCCTCAGTAGCGGAAATAGGCCGACGTTAAATAAATGTATAAAAAAAAAAAAAATTTAAATGGGTTTTGAAAGAAACCCACAAGTATTAAGAAAGAAGCCCACGAGTTTTAAGAAATATAATAAGACCAATGAGGCCTATTATATGCTTCTGCGGGAACCCATGAACATCAATAGTAATTGATAATTTAATAAACATCTTAAAGTAAAATATGTAGATTTATTCAGAACTTATTTTACTATGATGTTCATCTTAAACCAAGTATGGTTTTATAATACTCTTCAGATACGCTACAAGTAAAGATTTGTTTAATTTATTAGAATTGGCATGTTTTGATAATGGTTTTAAAAAAGTAAGTAGGCCCTTTTCTAAGTGGTTCCATGTACTCTTATAAGGATTTTAAATAAGTTTCATAAAATCCTTCTATAATACACTACATATGTAATGATAAGCTTTGAGAATATGTTACAAAGCATTTAATGCGTTGCCTAATATTTAGGATACAGTGTAATAAATGTCCAGGCAGACCATGGCCATCCAATATAAATTAATTTAAAATAAGGTTGTCCAAAACATATTGTTTAAAATTCAATTAACTTCAATACACTATTATACACAGATACATTATTTTAGCGTATATAATATATATATATTTTCTTAAATGAAGAACAAACCCGAAGTAAGAAGGTAATATAGCATAATTAATTCAAGCCATTAACTGTAAAGAAAGCGGGTCTAAACGACAAAGTAAGTAGTAAAATTAATTTAACCTTTACAATTAAGAGTAATTTAAGGGCCGTAAATAGGCAAACAAAACACCACAAATTGCAATAAACCACATTAGAAGTTTTATTGACGGATAGTGGTGTGAAATATGGGGGTATAATGAACCGGTGAATGAATTTCGTAGTCGCACTTGCCAAGCATATGCATTGGAGCGAAACCGTTAAAATTCCTCCGTGGGGATCACAGTGAGCCATGGCAGCCTCAGCGAAGAGTAATTGTTTTAGCAACGAGAAAATGGCTTATGTTACCCTCTACAATTGCCAGCTTTTTCAATATACTCCACTAATTTACACTTGCTTCACCTAATTCTCGTTTCATAGCAATTTTATAATACTAAAATGGTTATATAAAAATGGTGGGTGCTATAATATTTTTTCATTAACAGTAAATAAAAAATAAGTGTAATAATTACAAAATGGTTTCAATATACTGAACGTTTTGTATCTTCTCTCTAATATTTAAGTATTAGCAAATATTTATACGTATATGATTCGATAAAATAGGTAGATTATAACTGGACAGAAGTGTTTAATACGTATCGTCTCGTAAAAAAATCGGGTTTTTAAGGCGGTGATCATGTGAACGATCTATCTTTTCGCTTCTGAGGGACTTTTATTATATTTTCCAAAGTGGATATTAAACGTTCACAAAGAAAGGTTCAAATCACTTATTAATATAACACTTTCTTAAATTTAAACATGAAAAGGAATTTTGTAACACAAGAAAAAGACAATATAAAGTTCAAAAATATATATTAAATCTTTTTAAAAAATTATATTTTTACAAAACGTTCAAGAAAAATGCATTGACAAACTATAGTCTGGCCCGTGTACAACAAATAGTGGGGAACGGAACGACTCATAATGTACCAACTACCATCCAATGTTTAGTTTTTAGCTAACGACTACACAAAAAGATTCAGTAAAAAGTTCAATGTTTATAATTTTTTGGTGGGCTTTTGCTTGCCTGTCTATTCAGTTCAATATCAATTATTTTGGTTGCTCCTCGGAGCTTAAAAATGCTTGAATCGCAACGACTTTGAATTACATTCTGCAATTATAGATTGATACGTTCAGGCAAGGCGGTCCCATGCACGTTCTGAGTACATAGGAAAGATACTTTTCTGATACCGAATCACTGAAGAACCGGTTTAGGGCAAATCCCGTTAAAATCTATCATTTTCCCGTTAAAATCGACTGCTAGAAAATGATAGGGCACCCTCGACGATAAGGGCTATTTTCGCTAAAACTCTCAAATACTTTGACTAGAGACTGGATTAACTTGTCCTCATATTTAACACAACGCATGAGTTGCAGTGCTTAACAACGTGGATTCGTAAAAGCGTTTTTAGTTTTGAAATTTCCAAAGTTAAAGTCGGTTTTTGATACACTTTCTAATTTTTGGTGATCGGGGCGACATTACGTCCCTGTGCAGCGACATTTACTATACTTTCTAAAATTACACTCCTTGATGAGTTTCTGATATTTTTGTATAAAAAAATGCTCCGTAGAGCGAAAATGTGGTTGAATGTATAAAAACTTCTTCCAACGGCATTTTTACATGAAGCACACTTTTCATGCGAAATGTTTCGGATTCGTTACAGTTTCGAAAAGTTCATCGAGGGTTTTGGCGTGTTATTTAACAATCAGAAAGGCAACTATTTTTTAAAAGTGTGTGTGTTTGCGTTTATACATTTGAATAGTGTTAATAATAATAATAATACTTTATTCACCTTTGTTGCCATTGAAAGACATGGATAAGGTAAGTCACAAAAAAATAAATTTAAAAAAATTGTTAAAAACTTGCTTTTCTTACAAAGTCGTACTAAAAAGTAAAAAATATTTTTTCATGTACGACTGCAAGAAAAGTAAGGCATGCGCACTGTGTATTTCTCTTCCCATACAATCATACAAGTGCGGATAATTACAAAAGTAGCAGTAGAATACTGTGTTATCATCAGATCTTAGTGACTGCAGAATTTCATCAACTCAAGCTTGTAAATATAAAAATAAAACAGTCCTTATAGAATACTGTGTGTTTTAAAAAAGGAGAGAAATATGTAGACTCTTTCTCGTGAATACGGTAACTTAATATTTATATTTCTTTGCTGTACCGGGTGTTACAAACTGTGAACGATTTTTTTTAATGCCTTGTTTATATTTCCGTCCTGGTGGAGTTTAGCTACAACTACTCTTCCACTCAACCAGGACGGCGAAATGAGATGCCGTTCACCCATCCAAGTGACGGACTCGACCAACGCTGCTTAACTTCGCTAATCGAGGTCTCAGCGGTACCTCACTTCATTTAAGCAATAAAATATTATCTCGCAGTAATTGTAAGTTAATTTACTATTTATGTAAACCATCCAGTACTTTATTTCATTCTTACGTTAAAATTAATATTGATAAATCATAAAATAATATCTCAAAATGTACAAGTATGATTCGGTGCGGTTAAGTATGCCATCGAGTAACTAGAGCACTGGATGGAAACGCTGACTCACGAAAATCGGCTAGCAAAAGTAAGATAACAGCTGGGAGGACTTTAGTAAAGTTCTTTAGTTGGATTTTTAAATGTAAAGAAGTTGTCATTTTTGGTGCATGATGCGTGCCCCAACTCCCCTCTGCTAGGAAGTGGCTCCCGGAGGGTTATATTGTAAATACATCATTTGTTTTATTTTTATTTGTAATTGAATAAACTTGTCCCTTATTGTCTTTTACCACTTTATTTTATTTACTAAGTATGCACTTAGCCCCCAACGTGACATATGGTGGAGGTAAATTAGTCGCTAATGCGTCAATATAAAAAGTATTGATCGTGACGCACCTCCTAAAAGTGATTTGTGCTGCATTCGAGCAAATTGTTAGTCAAACAGGTATTTTCAGTTATTATGTAATAGATGGTGTCACAAATATTTTAAGTTTACAGTTCTCATTTCTCTCAGTATTCATTTGGCGCCATCTATTCCCTCAACCGCAAACTTCCAATTCGGCCGAGAAAAATCAACTTTACGGCCTTGATACACAAATAACTATTTTTTAACACTGAGACCTATCACCGATTCCTGTAGACGAGCTACCCCCAACCAGGAATTTTGAAGAACCTCTTCTATTTCGAAGAGTGGGGATCTTTTACTAGCCTAACATTTAATAGACAAAGGACCGACAGCTTTACATTGTCTCCGAAGGATGGTATATCTACTACGCAACCCTCGTCTAAGATTGCATATGTTCCGCGCATACACTGATTACAAGCTGCTAGAAGATCTGAGGCGAGGACACGATCTTCCTTGAAACGGTTACCCATCCAAGTATTAACCACACCTGACGTTGCTTTACATTACATATCCAAATATGTTCATAGTAAAGACGCACCTACGCTCGCCCTTGAAAAGTAATTTGTTTTGAATTTAAAAACACTCTCCTGACATCTCTACATTAAAAATTTAGCAGGCGAGTTTTCAGTTATTAATACAATATGATAATTATGCGTGTTTTTGAACATAATTTATAGGTTTCACCCCTCAATGTCATGAAAGGTATCGCATATACACACATAACTCCATAACAAGTTTTTATTTTATGGTTTATGCTTTCGTAAAAAGTATCATATTTCAGCTTTTAAATTTATATAGCTACTTTATATTTGTATTATATGACACAAGCTTCTCAATTTTTCTTTCACCTTCGCCTGCGCGTTTCTCCGATATTTCTAAAGTGTAATCTTAAGAGCTGGAAAAGCAACGGGGGCGCTTTTATAAAATAAACTTTCCATTTCTGTAACTCGAAAGCTCATACAACTGGAGTTGTTTTATTAAATCATTGGACGGAAAATGTCCAATAATTTCTGTCAAACGCCGTGTGTTAAAAATAAATGTATACCATGCGTCACGAAAGTGCGTCTTGCTTTAATTAATTTTTTCAAAAACTATGACGAAATATAACTGGTTTATTTCTCTGATTATTAAATAATTTACTTATTATGGATACGTATTGGAACAAGTAGTGTTGTTAGCACAATTGAAACTGGACAGTGTTAAAGCACAGGACTGTACGCACTGAACTTGATATTTTGTTCCATATATTTAATAATGGCATCGGGATTCGAATGGTAGTTGAAACTGTGCAGGCGAGTCCGAGACTGGCAATGTAATCAGCTGAATGAACCATCTACGACTGCACTGGTTTAAAGATAATAAAACGGACAGGCCTACAAGCATAAAACTCGTAAATCTTTTCTCAGCAGTCAATGTGGACTTGTGAGATGTGCTGTCAATGTGGCAGTGCAGTGCATAAATACCTATTATAATGTCAAGCGTAGGAGTTTAGTTAGTTATTGTTCATATTTATAAATATTTACTAATATATAAAAGGTAAAATATTTGAATTATTTACTAATTTACCATTTGAAACAGAGGATAATATAATAACGCCCGAAAATCTTATCATTTTCTTATTTACCTCCGTCCATGTACAATAAAGAGATGCCGACTGTTTTTGCCGGTTTCAATTAAGTTCGTATACACTTTAATAAATAAATAATGACTCACGACCGTGAGTAATGATTCTCACACCAATTTCCGTCATAGTGGCCGTATCATATCTTCAATTTTAGGGGACTTTCAGTACGTTTAACAAGAAGGCAAATGCAAGATCTACAAAAATTATTTGCTTACAAAATTTTTTTTAAGTTACTTGCAACTTTTGACTTATTTATAGTATTGGTTTTTATGACTATAAATTCCTAGATCTTTAATATATTTAACGGAACACTGAGCTATCGGAGCTATAAGGATGTTAGTTATGTCTAACGGTCTATTTAGTAAATTATATAAATAAAATAATAAACTATTTATTTGCCTAACAGGTACAACCCAATTACATGGCAAAAATTATACACAATACTATAATCATAGATTATTTGTTAGAAGAAATTATATAAAAAGCTTATAATATAGTAAAATTCTGTGACATAAGATTTATAACATAAGCAAGTAGAAAGCGAAAAGATAAAACATATCTACATTTACACATTAATTATGTGTTTATACACACATACCGTGTGTCCAAGAAGTCTGGAAATGGACAAATATACATTTGATCCAAAAAAGAAAAAACACGTCCTTAATAATTTTAAAAGCGCTATCCAATGATACCAAACGCGACCCCCACCCTTACCACTTGGGGTGGGGTTGTTGCCGAGTTACATTAAATGTAGTTTTTTATGTAAAATTAACATGCCTCACTGAATTTTGCGCAATATGTGTAAAGTTTATTTTTACGGTTACAACGCCATCTGTCGAAAACTATGTTTTGAATAAAATTGAATTGTTTGTTCACCAGACTCTATATCCACAAAATATGGGGTACCGTTTAATATTTTAAGGTTTCCCACTATTTCTCCCCTCATGATGGGGGGGGGGGTATAACACCATTGAATGACTTTTTCAAGAAAATGAACTCGTGCTTTATTATTTTTCATTCTTCCGTAGAATGTCTTAGAAATTACGAAATAAAATTTTTGCGATTACAGCGCCATCTGTCACAAATCGAAAAGAATGTTTCAGACAAACTCGACGTAATTTTTGATATCGCGTTTGATATCATTGGATAGTGCTTTCAAAATCATTAAGGGCGTGTCTTTTCTTCTTTGGGTCCAATATGTGTTTCTCGAGACATTTGACTGTTTCCAGACTTTTTGGACACCGGGTTCCTTTTGGAACACATATTTAAATCGTACAATTCATTTATTTTATTCTAGAAATTACACAGACTCTATATAGATGATTTTAACATCACATTTGTATTAGCAATTTGACAATAAAACAAATTATTTTGACAGGAAAGCAACCTTGGAACGTGAATTTCCCATTTTCAGCGAGTCAATTTTGCTGTGCATGGTTTTATATGAGAATATCAGAAAATAGCAAATTCTTCCAAATTCTAGGCCCTCGAAATTTAATGTGCTTAATAAATTGCTATTATTTATACCTCTTTCTGGATACTATCCTGTTGATGTGATTGTTATAAACTTTAAAAAATGTCTCTGTATTTGCTTTATACCGCCTTTGAGTTTGGTAATGTGAATTTCAAATTATTGCTCCATATTCAAGTTTGGACCTTACACTATTTGCAATTTCTCAAAATGAAACCAAGCAATCTAATTCCTTTATTACATTTAATTCTTATGTTCTCCAAAACTCAGCTCAGGATCGAAGTAAATACCCAAGTCTTTAATCAATGCATCGCGCTCTAGTATCGCTTCTTTTATGGAATAGTCGTACACTGAAGTTTTTTCGTATACGATACAACTTTACATTTGCGGATATTCAGATCTAGCTTATTAAGTGAACACTACTGATTGATTTTGTCAAGTTCCATTTGAAGTTCTCTCCAGTCGTCTTCAGATTTTATATTTTTAAAGAGTTTCAAATCATCTGCATATATTAGTTTGCCACATTCAGTAGTTTCGCATAAGTCATTAATAAATAATTGAAATAGCAAGGGTTCAACATTATTACCCTGCGGTACTCCGGATATCGAGGAGTATATAGATGATCTAAAACCCTTGTAGAATATAAACTGATATCTATTCCCTAGGTATTTGTTCAGTAATATTTTATGGTCAATTTTATCGAAAGCCTTAGAGAATTATGTGTACAACGCATCTACCTGTCCTTGATTGAAAACACCTGAATGGCGTTTTTAGGGGATTTTTGGAAGTGGACTGTAATGAGAAATCCACGATCGTGGAAATTGAAAATTGAGAGAAAGAAAAACGGGTTATTCGAAAGGTTTCGACCTACCTCTAATTGCGACCTTCCAGCAGGATGCAGAATGAATTTTGCAGGGGAAGAAATGGCTTCTAAGGATCAACATGTAACATTGAGCACTCGAAATGCAGAAAATATAGGGCTATTGTACACACACGAAAAATTAATTATCTTGCTTGCAAGCGGGTGAACTCGAGAGTCTTTGCTTCTTAGCGCTTGATACGCGCGCCCATTTTCCCCGCTGTGGGTTCAAATGACATTTAACCGCGTAATAAAAGTAAGCAAGAAATATATTAAAAATAATCATTATAATAATAGCTTCAACATGAACAAAAATGAAAAATTAACTCAATTGAACCTACCCTACAATTATACAGGGTGTGCCCGTAACATTGATCGATGACATTTGACACATTTTAGGTGAATAGAACTAAATTTGTGATGGTCGATCTGTTAGCTATAAAACTATTTTGATATGGTGATATAATTGTTTTGGTAGACAAATAATAGACGTGATTATACAAGATCATCTCAATAACCTCCTCGAAGTTACTCAAAATAGAGATTTATCTGTAGTTGTTTACATTAGCTGGTTGTCCCGCTTTAAAAATTGGACACTTTGCTATTTTCCGGTCTTTCGGGAATGTTGACGTTTTTAATGATAGATTAAATATTATATACAACGTGACTGATAGCACATATGCACAGTGTTTTTTATAGCCTCTTCGATTCCTGTAAATGTTATGGGCATTATATTAGTGTCCTTGTTTATTAATATTCATATTGTCGTATGATTTTACAAAGAACTTACTAAATATGTCAACAATTTCCTCCGGATTTTAATAGGTTTTTATCTATATATTTCATTTTATCTGGTATCCTTTTTTTAGAGCCTGAATATATAGAATATAATTTGTAATGATATAAGCCGAAATGTGTTACTTTGATTTTTTTTTCAAGGACAAAAATCCAAGAAAAGTGTGTTAGACAAAATTTAAATTTCGAATCTGACTACGCCACTGAGTTCAGGATAGAGTCAAATTGGTATGACCGAAATTTAACACAAACATATTGGTTTAATTTTTTTTAAATTATTTATTTTCTGTGACAAATAGGTACATTTGTATAGGAATAGTCAACATTTTTTTTAATACTAGGTATACCAATTTTTATAAAATTGACGTAAAGTTTAATAACAATAAGAATGAAAATAAAAATATATATATATATATATTTTTAAGTAATGTATAACTAACAGACACAAACAAAGTCTGATATTCAATGAAAACATTTACCAAGTAAAAACTCTTTTAGCTTAATTTTAAATAACGTTTCATTCCTTATATATTTTACGATATTCGGCAACAAATTAAATAATTTTGGCACTAAACAATAAGGTGAATTAAAAGTTATTTTTAATTTAGCATAATGAACATGAAAATTATGCTTTTGTCTCGTATTGGCATTGTTGTACTGACTATTTGCAACAAAATTTTCTTCATTTTGAAAAACATATATGCACATTTCAAAAATGTACAAACTTGGCAAAGTTAGAATTTTAAAATATTTAAAAATTTCCTTGCATGAATGGATACTTGATACACATTAAAACTCGTTTTTGGGCTATAAGAACATGAGATGCAAAAGTGGAATTTCCTCAGAAGGAGACACCATATCTTAAACGGGATTCAATTTTTTAAATTAAAAAAAAAAAAAAAATTCTAACAGCACCTTGTATTTATATATATCAATGCTTAATATATGTGAAAACTAACTTGCAGAAATTTGAAACTCTTGATAGCAAACACACCTACAATACGAGACATGGAGAGCTCTTATCGATTCCACGGCATAAAACAGCCAAATTTAAGGAATCACTGCAATATAATTGCATCTTACTTTACAATAGCCTCCCTGAAGATATCAGAAATCTTCATTTGCAGAAATATAAAATAATAGTTAAAAAGCTGCTTGTTCAAAATGCATATTATAGCGTTATTGAATTTGTCGGCAGACTATAATAATATAGTGTATATTATGTCTATGTTATTTCTGCTTACTGTATATATATTTTCTGTTTATATGTTAATTATACAATGTACATTTTATGTATGTTTATTTTTATGTTCGTATGGATATATGTGTATATACGTGCGTGTATGTATATATTTACAATTGTTAACTACTATTTTACATGTATGACTTATCCTATGTTATTTTTTATAATCTAATGGATGAATAAATATTATTATTATTATTATTATTATTTTTATACAAAAAACCAGTCACCCTACTCTGTGGCTCCGACCTTCACAGAGGGGAGCTGGTAATACCAATAGCCACTCCCCACGCCCGTGGGGTGAGTGACTACCGGGTCCGCGAATCGTGTGCCCTGAGTAGACGTAATGAACCGAGGATGACAGCCTTCTGCATTCTGCCGGCTAAGATCTCTGCCGAATCTCGGCATGCCGGTATGATCTTTAGTTCTGAAAGCAGCGTCTGTCTCATTCCACCGAGGGCTCCTATAATCAGTACCACTATTTTAACAGAATGGCCTGGATAAAACCTGCGGAGTTCGAAGAGCAAATCTCGATATTTTGTCCGTTTTTCCTCCTCTTTCAAGACAATGTTGCTCTCAGCGGGAGCTGAGAATTCCACGACATACATTGTCTTGAGTTGGTGGTCGAGGAGTACTATGTCAGGCTTGTTGGCTTGTATTTGCCTGACGGTGGGAAACGAGTAGTTCCAATAAATTAGGCACTTCTCATTCCCCACAACGGACTCAATATCCCCCGGAACGTAAGGCAGCACTGGTGTTTCGTCTATCCCATACGAGTGCCTTAGATGATAGTAAAGCACTCGTAATGCTGCGTTGTGTCTATGAATATAGGCCGAGACTGCGTATGTCGGGCAAGCCGACAGTAAGTGCATTACAGTCTCCGGCGCCCTGCGGCAGGCTCTGCAGCTGACATCAGGGACCTCCATACCCATGACACGACGTCGATAGACGAAAGTGTTAAATACACCATCCTGGCAAGCCATTATGAATCCCTCGGTCTCAGACTTCAGCCCAGCTGACCTTAAGAAGGCGAAGGTCAGCCTTTCGGATAAGCCGAGGTCTTCTATATTTTTATAGAAGATCCCGTGCAATGGCTTATCCTTATGGAGCTGCAGAAGGATGTTGTGTTCTGCAGCTCTAATGTGGGCTTTTAGTCGAACGGGTTCCAACTCGGTGACAGAGTCGGGGTTTACCCGCTCGACGTCGAAGATGAGACCAAGTTCATCGGCTGCTCTCCGTGCTGCCTTAAAGAGAAAAGCTCCTACCTCTGCATTTTCATGGTCTCGGACCATGCAGAGGAGGGGATCCGAACTCCTGATGACCTTACATGCTCCCTCCAGAACCATCCTGCTATGGAGACTCTCCAAGCTCAAGAGTCCACGGCCTCCCCGATGTCGTGGGAGATATAACCGTGGAACGAACGATTTAGGATGCAAGCTCCTATTGAGATGCATCTTCTTGCAGGTTACTACATCGAGTTGACGCAGCTCTTCTCTAGTCCACTTCACTACTCCGAAAGAGTAGAGAAGGATCGGAACGGCAAGCATATTTGTAGCAGACACCTTGTTCTTCCCCGACAGTTCTGAAGACCAGATCTGTCGGAGTAGGTGCTGATACTTGCCGCGGAGAGCGTTTTTCACTACACTCACTTCTTGGGTGGAGCGTTGCTCGACACCCAAGTAAGTGTACGACTCTCCGGCATCTAGATGGTGTAAGATGCTTCCGTCCACGAGCTGCGCGTCCTCTCCATAGTCACCGCATCGTCCTCTCTTGAGATGGATCAGTGCACATTTGTCCAACCCGAACTGCATACCGACAGCCTGCGTATACTCCTGTACCACCCTAAGGGACTGTTGGAGATCCCTCTCTCCAGAGGCATAAAGTTTAAGGTCATCCATATAAAATAGATGGGTGACCTTATGCCTCCTGTCGCCGGGGGTACCGCAGTTGTAGCCACGGGTTTTCCGGAGCGAGACGGATAATGGCAGTAGTGAGATGCAAAACAGAAGGGGGCTGAGGGAATCTCCCTGAAATACTCCTCTTCTGAATGTTACCGACTCTGTTTGGACTCTATCGTTACCCGATGTTATGGTAAAGCGAGTCCTCCAGAGCGGCATCAGTTCTTCAATACATTTCACTACGGGACCGGGTACCACAAGACATCGGAGCAAGTGAACAATGAGCTCATGCGATGACATGTCGAATGCCTTGCGGTAGTCGATGCAGGCCATAGAGAGGTTCCGCTTATACCGCATGGAGTCCTGCGTGACACATCTGTCAATCAACAGGTTCTCCTTGCAGCCAGCGACACCTCTCTTCGACCCTCGTTGCTCATATATCCGTTCGTAAACCGGTTCAACTGCGTGGAGCACCCGCATGTACAAAATGCGTGTAAACACCTTGTAACATGCGTTTAGACAGGTTATCGGTCTGTAATTCTTTGGGTTGGACAAACCTCCGTTCTTCGGGATCAGCACTGTCCGCCCCTCAACAACCCAAGAAGGGATTTGCTGCTCCCCATTTAACCAGGAATTAAAAATTCTGGCCAAATGGTGGTGGGTGCTCGATAACTTTTTCCACCAAAAGTTATTTATCCCATCGGGACCTGGAGCAGCAAAGTTCTTAGAGCCCTCAAGAGCCCTACGAACCTCTTCTGGGGTTATTGGTTCGCACACTTCCTGTGGTCGCTGAAGCCTTTGACAAAAGGCTTCAAAGTGTGCAAGGGCAGGAGAATCTCTGTTGAGTTTAAGCCTCTCCTCGTACAGCGTTTTCCAGAAGTTCTCCACCTGATCTGCAGTCGGCGGATTTTCTACAACACGCGGAGGCGGTTGGAAAAGGCGCGAGGGCTTTTCGCGGAACAGTTTATTTTCCACAAGCCCTCTCGCCCGCCTCACTAATGACTTTTTGCAAGTCACTAGCATCCGTATCCTGTCGAGACAGTGCTGTTTGGTGGTTCGCAGCACTGCCTCATTAAGTGTGTGATGGGCGCGTCTTAAATTGGCGGCTAATCGACGCACTTTAGGCGTGAACGGCCTGTTGGCCGCCATATAGTCCATCACACATTGGATATGGGATGCGTGTTGCCTCGCCGACCGGATCTTGGCTTCCATCTTTTGTATGCGCCGCTGCGCTCTCTCCTGTGGGGAAGAGGTATTTCGCCTCTCCACCTGAGACGAGCGTTGAGCAGCGGCATACACGGCACAATTTATGTGCCAGATGTCAGCCTCTTCTGGTAGCGCTGTGCGAAGTTCAGCGTCCACTCTGGCCAGGTCTTGTGGCCCGGGGGTTTTCAGACGGTGTAACCCCCTTCTGGTACTGAGACCCTCTGGTATTGGCGGAACGAGGAGAACTACGTCCTCAACCGGTGAATGTGGCGGCCCTTCGACCACCTCATTCACCGGTCCAGGAGCAGTCCTCACGTAGCCCCTACTACGAAGGTGGGATACATAGTCACGCAGATTTTGTGGCGTGAAGGCGCTATGCTCTGGTAGCCTCTCACACCACAGAGCATGCATCCGCGCCATGTATCCCCTCCGCGCGGGCTCACTGCTTTCATAGCAATGCAGAAGTTCATCCCTCAGCTCATCTGTCCACTCAAAGCGTCCTTGGGCATTGCCAATTTCGTCAACGGGCGGCCCGTCCGGTTGGGCCCCACCACCTTGCCCTTGACCCCTATCCGAACGGGGTCGATCGTGGGGGCCCTGTCTTCGGCCTATTGGAACCAAAGATTAGGGCCTGTGGGTGGTTAGCCCAGCAGGCCCACGACCGACACCAGAGGGGAAGATGCTTTCCCCTCCCGGGTGCACTAGGGCTGCCGGTTCGGTTTTGCACCCCTAGCTGGAGTAAGTGGTGGCGCTACTCACCAAAAGCCTAATAGATGGAAGTTAGCCCCTCCTGCTTATTTATTATTATTATTATTATTATTATTATATAATTAATTCAATGCAAGCAGTTGTTCTGTACACAGAACCGTTCTTATATTTCTAAATAAATAGGTGACTGAGGCAAGCTTCGAAATGATAGTTTTACATTGAACTTTCCAGTTGAGATTTTTATCTGACTGTAAACCTAAAAATTTAACTGCTTCTATTTTAGTAGTTAGAGGTGTATTGTTTATATTAAAATTTAGCAACCATTTTTGACTGTTATGAAATCTTGTAATCTGGGTTTTTTCAGTGTTGAAATATAATAAATTCTGGGGAAACCATTCATTTAGCTTATTAAATAAAGCATGGCAAGAAAGTTCCAAACTGTCATCTGTTTTATTTGAAACAACTAAAGAAGTGTCATCAGCATACATTGTCACATGAGAATTAAATAAAATCGAACCTATTTCATTTGCATATAACAAGAAGAGCACAGGGCCCAAAGTGGAACCCTGTGGAACT
Organism: Leptura quadrifasciata; assembly: GCA_963675555.1. NCBI lineage: Eukaryota > Metazoa > Arthropoda > Insecta > Coleoptera > Cerambycidae > Leptura > Leptura quadrifasciata. The sequence goes on from OY776677.1 coordinate 142,218,389, forward strand.
CGTAACGTTAAGTATGACCATTGAGAGCTAAGCTTATCAAAACTATTATTATCATTATATTTGGTACTACTAACCAGTTGTTTCCTATTTACAAGAAAAGTTTTAGTCCAATTTATTGATATTCCTCTTATTCTGTGATCATTTAGTTTGGTCACCAATTTTTGATGGTCTACGCAGTCGAACTAACAGAAATATTTAAACAATATTAATAAATTGAAATTCATATTAGGTTATCTATGTAAATCACAATTTTTTAAATAGATCCTGTAGATCATTACAATATATGCAATAATATAAAGCCCTTTAAACCAACAATGCTTCACATCTCAAGAATTCGCTAAGCTTGCCACTAGAAATAATTCTCCTGAATATGGAGGAGCATGTTTAAAGAAAACATATATTGATACTATTATGAATAGCTTGATTAAATTTTTATAATTTAAATAATAACCGTCTAAAGGAGCATTGTAAACAATATTATTTGAAAAATTGTGGCGTAATCAGATTTGAGATAAAAAATTTGCTAACACTTTTGTGGATTTTTGGCCTTGAAAAAAATGAAGTAGGCCTTGAAATTTTAAATTTCATTCTGAAATTTTTTTATCATAGTAGAGTTATTGAGGGTCTATCATTATAAAAAAGAATCTTGTTAATTTTTCTTCCTTTTAGAAAATTGGGGTGCACTAAATTGAACTACCCTGCCGCACCCAATTACTTATATTGATAATAAATTACAGTTAGTAGATTTGTATAATATAACAGATAGTGAGAAATACAATAGTAAATATGATTTAACATCTAGGTAGTAGTAGTAGTATAAACTTAATTTGACAAATTTGAATGTAATGCCAGAATTTAGCACTTTGGCAATCACGGAATCATTTTCTAGTATGAATGAACATTGAATATAAATAAATAAATAACACCATAGGTAATTAAGACCCCCTTTATCCAGAAAGGCTCTAGAAAGCCTTGTGTGGCTATACATTTAGAAACAAGGGACACACACCAAATATCCGTGTATAGGGCAAAAATCCCTCTCACAATATTTTCCACCGCCACGACTTGAAATCGAACCCGGAACTTTTAGGTGAGAGGCAAGTGCGCTTTCCTCTCGACCATCAGTCATACACTATAAATGACATTCTACCAATGGTTATTTAGTTTTAGTAATTCCAAGCAAAAAGTTCGAAGCTTATTGAATTCAAACAAAAAAATCAGGCTTTTACTAAATTTCGGCAAAAAGAATTGAAAGTTTTTAATAGTTTGTGAAAAAGTTAAAGATTTTATGAATTACCAGAAAAAAAGGGGAAATTTCTTTCCTAATATTCCCACCTTCATGTCGGAATTTTAATAAATTTCAATTGAATTTAGATTTTAAAATTAAAATTTAAGAAAAAAATGTAAGTATAAAATTTAGGGGAATTTAAAACTTTGGATTAAATTAACCAATACTATTAGACAATTTTTTATCAATATAATTTTTGGCAGCCAGTATATATGGGGCCAATTGATATACTATACAATCGATCTTTACATATGACCTCTAGAATGTTCACAGATATATAGAACTTTTAATTTTAAAGTTTAAAAGATGCATTATAGAGAGATCCATTTTGTATATTATTTGGCATACGACAACAAAATAGAATAAACATAGTAAACCCTCCATATCTCTCTGATCTACCAGACATAATCTGTCAGCTAGCTTGTGAAATGCAGGCTTAATGGTGTAATGTGCAATTGTTTACAATTGGCACTAAGTGTTTACTAGATCCTAATTGATGTACTTAAATAATAGGATTATTAACAGTGGTATGATCGAATCCGATATGTTTACCAATTTAATGTTTCCCCATACAGTATTCAAGGTAATCTAGTGGGAGTAGCGGTAGCTGCAATTGGATGTTGCTGACTGAGAGTCTGTATTTACCATGGACGCAGTAAAATTATTCAGCAATATTTTGGAAATTTTAGTTTTTTCAAAAATATTATTAATGAGTAAAATACCGCATATTACTAAAGAATGTAAACTTTCTAGAAAATTGTAAAGTACCGTAAAGAAACTTTTGCCTCAAATCGTCGTCTAAATAAGTTTATTTTTTACAATACAATATGTTATTAAAAAGTTAAGTAGTACAACTACAAACTTGTTCGAAACGAAATGTATCAACAATGTTGCTTTTCAACACCGCCTGAGCACAGAAATATAAACATACAAGGTGTTCGTTTTCAACCTACCCCCTAGACGTATTTCCGGATTTAATTGGAATATCGTTTTGAAATTTTGGTCGAATGGGTTTTCGAAAAAGACCTACAATTCTAAAATATTTTAGAATTTCTGTCACTTCCGGTTATACCGGAAGTTAACGCCAACTTCGTTATTTTAAATAGAACCCCATTTTTTAAAAATTTCTGGATTCCTCATCAAAATTAAGGGTAAGTTTGATAATACAACCCTACCTTGATTCTCAACAGTTTTTGAATTATTCCATTTGCTTTATAATTTGTTGCGTTTGCAGCGTCTCCCCTTATTGTGGTGTTATCTTTAAAACTAATTGATAGTAAATAATGATATTTTGACATATTCTTAACATTATAATGAGATATCGAGCCGCCCAAAAAAATTTTGAAAAAAAAATTAAAAATGTAGTTAAAACATATCTTGAATATCATCAATTTAAAATCGAAAAAACTACATTTTTTTTAATAGCACTCCATATATTTTCAACCGCTCAATTTTTAGTAAAAAAAGTATAAGGCACTAAGCGACTAAAATTAGATATCTTGTGAGAAAATAAAAAAAACTGATTTAATACAACTTTTTTATTTTTACAAATGATTTTATTTAATTAACACGTAAGTGCAGTGCAAGTGATACCTTCAATACGGAGTTCGCATCTCATAGACACTGTTTAAGTTCCACTGCAGTAGAGCGTAACTAGCGCCATCTCTCAGTAGTCTCGAAACAATTCAAATCGAAAATAAAATTGATAATCATCACTGAATAAGCAATTTCATAGCAGAAGGAAATTTTATAAAAATATAAAATATATTAATTATACTATTCCAACCTATTTGCAAGTGCCTTATATAAGTAAGGACTAAACAAATTAAACCAAAACAGCTATGCCCTTATGAGCGCTGAATTATATGGTAAAATTTGCATATTTGAAGGAGGCCTCACATCTTCCTCGTAGCATTCGAGCACTCCAAGTCACTGTATTTTAGTGCTAACTGTGTTTAGACAAAATACGCCAATTTTACCATATAATTCGCACTCGTAAGGGGAATAGCTGTTTTAGTCCTTATTTATATAAGGCACTTGCAGATAAGTTGGAATATTATAATTCGTATATTTTATATTTTTATAAAAGATGTATGTTATCTTCTAACAGATATTTTTAGAAACGTATTTGCCAAATGTATAACTGATTAATTTGGAATAATTTTTATTATTTACGATATAGACTATTGTTTATAAATTTCGTTATACTTTAGATTTATTTACTTTACATTAGAATTTTGTGTTAAAACGTTTATATTTTGAAATAAATACATTACATTATATCAGCACATAGTATACTAGATTGCAATGTCATTGACTATCATCTGCGGCTATATTTTTATTACGGAGCGGGGCTCTAAATACTGTTTTACAAAATTTTTCCACAGCCTGCTGATTAATATTATATTGAAATTAAATATTTACAATCCCTCCATCTTGGCGATAGAGCCTAATTCCGATACCGTAACATACCACCGGACATTATAATTAATGACAATATTGTATTTGAGAAAATTAAATTTTCTGCTACCCAATATAAGACATAATCTGGAGTTGAATATATTCCTTCAACATAATTTATATTCATGGCATCTCTTCTACTTGACAACACACATTTCATTGTTTATTTTCCGTTATTTGCAGCCGGGGCATATGGGAATAGACGTACGGCAGTCAATTTGACGGTATCGATGGTATCTTCAACCTTTTTCGGATGTCGTTTGCTATCCTCTAAAATCATAATGGAGAACAAAGGTCGAATAAAAGTCATAGAATGTCCATAAATTACTAAGGAAACAATCGTCGTTCTGAAAACCTTCAGTCACATGGCTGGAGGCCTGCGCCGCCAAGAGGGGTGGATTTGCATTCACATTTTCTATATTTTAGTTAGTTCCGACGCAGTTTAGGGTGATTAATATTCGCATTTTTGTTGTTTTAATTCGATGAATGTTAAAATGTTTTATCTACTTTCAAATTTAATAAATGCTTTAAAAGTAATAAGTGTAAACTATGCCTAGGTTTTCAGTTTTCGTCAGTTAGAGGCAAAATAGTTATAAATTACTTTCTATAGTCCGTCAATTCTTTTATGTTATTCTCCTTTACCCTGTAACTCTGTTGATATATCAATCTACCCATACTTTTCTCGTACCTGTCAATTTAGTCTCCTCATCTTTCTGGTAGATCTTTTTCTCGTATAGCCGAATAATTTGTAACCGTAATCTTTTCTCGAACAACTGTTTTAGAAAGTCTTGATTCTCCCTTTTAATACGATTTCTAATATATGTTACGAGCCAAGGATTCGGGAATTTAGAAATACGCTATGTTTCCTTTTAATGCCTTTTTCCAATAAACAACTTTCTTCAATATTTCTACCACTATAATAATTACTATTTAGTCTCAGTTTTACATCAATCATCAAAATATTCAGGGTGTCCAAAAGTTCAGGAACGGTCAAATATATCGCAAACTGCTAATCTTTTCGGAAAACAAAAAACACGTGTTCAATATTTTAAAAAACCTATCCAATGCCACTAAAGTTGACTCCCCCCATCCCCATGCAGGGGGGAGGGGGCAACTTTGAAAAATTAAATGAGAACCCCCATTTTTTATTGAAGAAACGGATTGTACGACTAAAATTACGTAAGGTTCGTCTGGAACATTTTTTTGGATTACAGATGGCGCTGTAATCTCAAAAAATTAACATAAAAGCGTAAGTTTGAAATAATCGGTTTACACCGATAACAAAAAAACACGTGTTTAATATTTTAAAAATGAAACTACATGCAATACTCCGCAGAAATGTTATTAAAGATAAATGTTTTCTACAACAATTCAGAGAAAAAACATAATGTTTATTTGTAAAAAAGCTCGTTTGGTTTTTTGAAAAATTAAATGGGAACCCCCATTTTTTGTAAAAACGTGTTGCTCATGTAACGTGAGTCACGTTGCCTCAAACCAGCTTTAATTTTTTTCGTGCTCAAATTAGTAACCACCTTTTTCTTGGCAAAGTCCTAACCGAAAGCAAACTTCATCGGTAACTTTCTGCAATACCTCTGGAGTTATATTTCATTTGACACATCGCGTATTCTATTCTTTAGTTCCTCGATATCGTTGTGTTTTGTTTCATAAACTTGGCTTTTTAAGTATCCCCTGTAGAAGAAGTCGAGAGGAGCTAGCTCAGGTGATCTTGCTGGCAATTCTATGGAGCATCTTCTACCAATCCTCCTATGAGGAAAAACGTTGTTTAACAAATTACCTACAATTAAAGCAAAGTGCACTTGACCATCCTGTTGAAACCAAACATTTTCGAAGGCACGCCCCACTAAATTTTGTATTGTAGGTACAATATCATCGGTCAACAAATCCACGTACTTTTGGGCAGTAAAATTACCGTCAATGAAGAATGGTCCAATGATATGGTTACACAATATTCCCGCGGGTATTGCGTGTGATGCTCTTTCATCCAATGGGGATTCTCATTGGCCCAATACCTCATGTTTTGCCAGTTAACAGAGCCCATCATGTCAAAGATAGCTTCGTCGGACAAACATGCCCAGAACATTTCTGTCGCATTTTCGCATCATTTACTCGCAATATTCCAGTCTGCGGTCAAAGTCATCTCCAATAAGTTCTTGCACCAATTTTATTTTGTACGGAAAATAATTATGCAACTTTAAACGTTCTGAACAGTAGACTTATTTGACTGAGTTTGTTGCGCTACTTTTCGAATTTTCAGAATTTCCAAAGACTCCTCGTCGTTTGCAGCAGTTTTAGGTCTTCCAGATCGTGGTGCATCTTCGATTGATCCAGTTTGTACAAAACGATAAACTGTACGATAAGCAGTCGATTTAGAAATTTCACGATCAGGAAACGTGATGTTGAGTAAATTGGCAACCTCTTGGTATGAGCTTTCCCTATCGCCATACCCAAGCATCATGAGAACAGTTATCCTTTCCCTTTCTGACAAGGACATTGTTGATTAGAAAAATAGCATTCACAATTTAGAAAATTTTCACTTGAACAAATTGAGCTCTTGCCTCCAAGAAAGTTGGTTGGAAAATAATCTTTTAATCTTCTAATCTTTTTAATTTTATCAATTCACAATAGAAATGATAAATCTCTTATCTCAAACTATAGAGGCATTGTTTTCTTATCTGCTTTCTATAAAATCTTTGAAAAAGCCTATTACGTGAGATTAAACGATTTTATAATTAGACAAAATTTATTATCATCATATCAACTGATTTTCGGAAAGGCTTGACAACGAAAGATGCTGTTTTATTGCTTTGTTATTACATATTAGACAATTTTGAAGACAAATCTAAATCAGCTTGTTTATTTTTTGATTTAACGCGGTGTTTGACATGGTTGATCATAAGTTACTACTGGATAAACTTAGTAATTATGGAATTCGTGGTCCAGCCTTAACTTGGGTAGAATCCTATTTAACGCAAAGAACACAATGCGTCGTTTTAAGAAATGTCAGTAATACAATCTCCAGAGATCTTAAGGTTTCCAGAGATGTTCCGCAAGGGAGTATTTTGGGGCCCTTATTATTTATTTTAATTATTAACAATATCGCACTTCATATGGAAGATGTTTTTATATCACTTTTTGCCTATGATTCCACCATCGCGGTTAATTCTAATGGCATAAATTAGCTCAGCCTTTTAAAGCTAATAACACCGTCAGATCTATGCAAAGCTACTGTGTGAGTATCAGTCTAGCGCTCAATAATGTAAAAACAAATTTATCACTTTTCAGTACTAAAATATTTATTATAGCAACTTAGTTAAAGTTGATAAACACAGTGTTAAACAACACACTAGCGTGAGATTCCTTGAAATTTATATGGACTCTCATTTAAATTGGCGTAGCCATGTAGACTTTGTTAATAGGAAACTATCCACTCATTGCCTTCTCATATGGCAACTACTCGTTTAGGTATATTAATATTCACATTTTAAAAATGTACTATTATGCGCACGTGCAGGCTTGTTTAAATTATTGCATCATCTGCTGGAGCAACTGTTTAAACCTCTGCGTCACTCGTGCATATTAAACGCCTTTACTTTGTAATGCTGTTTTACATTATTTTATATATTTTATTGTTCTCTTTTTATATCTATATCTATGTCTTCTGACTTGTCTATCATATATTTGATCTATTGGATGCATACATGTATTATATTCTTATTAAGTCGCTTACCAAAGTGAATTAGCCATCAAGAAGATTAAAGTAATATCTCTATGACGCCAATTAATAACTATAAAGTTAACTTACGGTTCAAGCACTATTTACCTTAATTGTAACTCTGAGTTTAACATAGAACTAGTTGGTGAAATGGCAATTGGGAAGTTGGACCTAGGAAGTTGGCGTATAGTATATGCGTGCCACCGGTACACAGAAAACTTAAAATAATTTATTCTATAGGTACTGCTGATTTATGATATAGTAGTATTTTGGTAGTGATGTTCATTACTACCATCACTATAAAATAATTTTAAATATTGACCTCTTGACGTAAATTTGAAGTTATAACTAATTATATAATTCGAAAATTGCTTGTATTGCTAATAATCTAACACCTATATAAAATCTATCATTCATTCCGAAACTTCATGGGGTGTCAATAATTCAGGCATACTACCTGTTGCCATGACGATGCCCTGTTGCTGTAAATATTTCAACTTTTATTGATTTTATAATATTTTTTTACAGGTAAGCGAGATCTGATTGCTCACAGTTCACGGACGCAGAACTGATTAAAATTAGGTAAGAGAAAATCATGTTAATTTACGCAAAAATAAAATTATCATAAATTACGGTTTATTAGACCCATGATGACGAAATGAGCCAAACAAGGCTTTCTTCGAAATATAATTATCCAGGACTTTTAATTATATTTTGTTCGTATATACAGCAACTATAAAGGATCTTGAAATATTCCTATGTAATTTGATAGGTGTATATAGTTCAAGTGCTCCTTCAGATAAAAGTTGTCAATTCAGAAGGCTAGTACATAAGATGTTGAAAGACCGTATTAAAGGTTTGAAGAAGAGTTAAAAGTTCTTTTTTTGTTCATGTGTTTGGTAGTCGACCATGGTAAGCTGAAACCGTTGACGGTATTTTGAATTTGATGAGTGTATAGGGCATATTGTTCAAAAGTTTTCGATTCTCGCAAGGTGTCGCTGCAATCGCAAAAAATTGAGTGGAAACATGAAAGTTTTGAACGCATACTTAAAAAAATTCGAAAAATAAAACTACTGATCTCAGTGTGAATGATTTCCCGAGCTGTTTTGAGAAAAGTGATTTTACACGGTCGTGCGGAAAATACAACAACTATTAACATTCTGTAAATTTATTAGCACTAATTTTCAATTTACATTTTACCCGATTTAAAAAAAAATTAACAGTGGTTTTACCTCTTAATTCAGCCACTTCAGACAAGTTCTTGACCTCAACCTAACCTAACCTAAGGCAAGGAGGTAACTCAGCCATTTAAGGCAAGGTGAGGATTTCGGCCAGTTGAGACAATTAGTTTACAGCTTAACTGCTACACTAGCAGGTTTTAATTTCAAGGTTATAGCAGGTGTTAGAAATGGTGCCCATTGACTTCTTGGCATTGTCCGAGACGAACGTAAAAATTTTCAATAGCACTTCTTATCATTTGAGGTGGTATTTCTGCAAAAATGTTTATTATGCGTTGCCTCAGCTCTTCCAAATCACGAGGTTTAGTGAAATAAACCTTACCCTTCATGTAGTGTCAAACAAAATAATCAAGTGGCGCGAGGTCGGGAGATCTTGCTGGCCATTCAATAGTTCATCTTCGACCTATCCATCGAATTTCGAAAGTACCATTCAAATAGTCCCTAACAATATCCCGATAGTGTGGAGGAGCCCCATCTTGCTGGAACCAAACATTATCGAACTCATCACCAGCAATCGCTTGTATTGCGGGAACTATTTGATTTGTCAACATTTCCAGGTATTTTTCTCCATTCAAATTTCCATCTATGAAAAACGGTCCTATGATTCGATCCCTGAAAACTCCTGGTCAAACATTTAATTTTTGTGGATACTGCGTGTGTGTTTCAAGCATCCAGTGAGGGTTTTCGTCACTCCAATATCTGAAATTATGGCGATTAACTTTTCCACTGAGTTTGAAAGTTGCCTCATCTGAGAAGACAAGTAGAGATGACAAAAAATTTGGGTTTTTGTTACTCCTTTCCATCATTAATTCACTAAATTCAGGTCGATGAAGGTGAATTTTGTAAGGATGAAATTTCAAAAGTTTCAAATTCTTATGAATTGAAAATGCACTCATGTCAAGCTGTTGCCTGGCTTTTCTGATTGATAACCTTCGATTTTCAACAAATGCCTGGGCCACTTCCATTTGTCGAGCTTCCGATGTTTCAGATTTTGGTCTTCCAGATTTTGGGGGATTTTTATTTGTCCTTGTGTCTAGGAATCGTTTGATGGTTAGATTTCGAAATTCCCACTTGATCTACAGGGAAAGTTTCGTTGAATAAAATCACAACTTCATCATAGTACTTTTCTTTATCGACCCCCGCATCATTAAAAGAGAAACTCTCTCTTCCTCTGTTAAAGTAGCTATTATGCAGAAAAAACGCGAGAACTAACTTTTTCCGTACAAAAGTGCGCTCCTGCCTCTACAAAAGTTGAAAGGAACTGAACGTTCTCGTAGAAATTTCACAAAACAAATACTGTTATTAAGAACACTTTTAAAAAAACATTCAAAAAACCACGATATCACAGATATTGTTTTTTAAACTGAATGTTTTTTTGTCAACAAGAGTAGCTAGAGTTTGTAAATATTTACAAACTTATGGACGCTTAAGGTTTATTTCAATTTTTTGCGATTGCAGCGACACCTTACGAGAATCGAAAAAAATACCCGATATAAAATTCACGTATTTTTGGCCGTAGAATCCGCTAGGGATTTTCATTACAAATTTCAAAATTGCCACCCGCTCCACTCACTGGGTTAGGGGTGGGAGAGTCGAATCCAATGTCATTGGATAGATTTCGTAAAAATAACAAATATGTGTTTTTCAGTTTTTGAATTGGACGTTCTTTTATGTGCACAAGACGCTACTCTTGAAACAGTAATGTTTTCTTTTCATTTCTTTCGATTACAGCGACACCATGCAAGAATCGAAAAAAATGTCCGAAATAAAATTTACGTATTTTTTCCTTAGAATCCGATTCCGCAGTAAAAAATAGGGGTTTCCATTTGAAATTTTAAAGTTGCCCCTCGCCCCACCCACAGGGTGGTGGGTGGGGAAGTCATTTTGGTATCAGTAAATAGTTTTTGAAAAACTTTTGGCATGTATTTTTTATTTTTCGATTTGATGCAAGCTATTCGAGATTTTCCACCGTTCCCATACTTTTCTAACACCCGGTATACTATACTGATCCGTATATTATTTATTACATTGTATTAGCTCTATACTTATTTCGTTCTATCTACTTTCAAGATAATACACCTACCATACTCGTTGCCGGCGATTCTCTCTACAGGGATTTCGTGTGATTTATTTTGTCATCAGTTACCTTATTGAACATGATTTCACACAATTATTGTTAAACCACCTTTTTCCTACTTAGTTTTTAGCTATCTAATTTAAAGTTTATAAAATTTTTATAATTTGAAACAGTCTTACTTTTACTCTTTACTGTTTTTTCCATTGCCGCCTTGGTTAAGGCGCGAGTTGGTAATCTTGATTAATTGAAAAAGTGTCGCGCTACTACCCCTCAAGCCCCGGCTCCAGCACTGGCACTGTCGGAGGATATGATTTTTCAATGTATACCCCCCTTCCACACAAGCCTCTGGCTTCTGGAACTGAAGGTTATCTAATTTCTGTGGCGTTTGTTTATTTATTTGTTTATTTATTTATTTACTTGTTAGTTTGTTTGTTTGTTTGTTTGTTTGTGTGTTTGTCAGTAAAATATCATTTGTATACGAAAAGACTTTACCATTAATATATGTATTGGCCAATGAATTAATATATGCACTGAAAAGTATTGGCCTAATACTGTATCCTGATGGCTATTAATTCTGAATAACTGTATCTAACAAAATTGTCTGAAGTTGGACAACTTTCTCAGTACTTGGCACTAGTTTGTTTGGAAGATATTTAATATTATGCAAAATTATGCATCGTTTATTAGTGGTAACTGATACACCAAATATTTAGAAAGGATATATAATTTTATTTGAGGTATTTTATGTGCATGATGGCTATTTTACAATTACCTGACAAATATTAGTTGATGGAATATCCATAGAACTGTCAATTTTGATGCGATTGATATTCACTATATGGAAAGTGAGATGAGATATTTTAATTATTATTCCTACTAAATACTCATTTACAAAACGTATATATAATAATTATTATGCCAGCATTACAATGGGAAGTTTACATTATATTTGAATATCGCAAAAACAGAAGGTCCTTTCAAAATAAATTAGCCCGTATTTTTATTAATTTAAATTATGTATGAAAATACGAATAAATGTGTACAAACTATAAAATTAACATTACATTATTTTATATGTAATAAAAGTGACATTCCTTGTATCGGGGATGTACAAGAACTTCCGAGATACAAAAAATCACTTTACTTCATATAGAGCTATTTATATGTAGATTATATAGATTAAATACATTCAGTTTTTCTTCAAACTCTCTTGCCATTGCTTTATAAGACAGGAATCATTGATTGAATTGTTATCGATTTTTAACCCTATTATTTATGATAACATCCTGGTGGAGTTTAACCACAGAAATTCAGCCACTCAACGAAGACACACACATACAACTTCACAACAACCATTTTCTGTGACAGTGTTATCTGCCGCAAAAGAGTTGCAATTTCAGAGTAACGGAATAACTTACCTCACATGCTTCACCTCAATTTCCATATAAGATGACGACAGCGTAAATCCTCTGTCGTTCTTTCGTTCTATTACTATTCTCAGTTTCTTTTACGGAAACGGTAGTCCATTTTTAAATCTATGAAGATGAAGATGTTTTATTATTTGATGTCCAAAAAATATACGTTTTCTAGTGGCAAGGGAAAAAAACACCTGAATGTGGAACTAATTATCAAAACTTTATTAATTTTTTCTGTATTAAGATACGGGATGTCCGGAAAGCAAAGAGACCCAGCATAACTATAGCTTTCTGGGGTTGAATAGAACCATTTAAACCAAACATACCAAAGTGCTTCCTTAAGGAGTTTAAGGCCTTAAAATGTTTATGCCAAATTCTATAATGGGCATAGTTCGGAAAACAAATAACTAATCAAGCTGAAAATTGGTACACAAATAATTTGGGGAAGTCCGAATATTATGAGGGCATAAGTATTTCTGTATATCATGATGGCGCTGTCAGCATATTTTTTTGACATATTTTTTATCATAACTTTTTAATCTTAACTTTACTTATTGGCTTAGTTTGATGAGAAGAGTCCCGAGACCTGACCGGAAAAGCAGCCTTCTCCTAACCTTAAAATTGATATCCAATATTATGACTAATACTTGCTGAATGGGATGTCGTCACAAATTCAGTAGAGAGAACACCCTCACTGAGTATGACCTCGATATTGAGAAGGCGTTCGACACCGTCTGGATCCCGGGGTTACTCTACAAACTGCACTACTATAACTTCCCTACTTACTTCATCAAGCTCATTCACTCGTTCTTGACGGGCAGATCCCTACAGGTTCGAGTGAATAACAAACTCTCAACACGGCGGAACATTTGCGCGGGAATTCCGCAAGGATCGTGCCTGTCGCCAAAGTTGTACAACCTGTACGTCTCCGACTTCCCAGAGTTCCCGAATACGAAGCTGGCCAAGTACGCCGATGACACGGCCATGTATGCGCATTCCCACAATGCACAAGCGGCGAATATGCTGCTGAAGGCGAACATGGCTCGTGCCACGGCTTATTACGACCGGTGGAAGATTCGGGTAAACGCTGAAAAAACGGAGGCGATAGTCTTCACGCGCCGATTCACAGAAAATAAAATTCTAACACCAATTTCGATCCGGGGAAACCAAATTCCTACCAAGAGGTGCGTGAAGTACTTGGGGGTGAGATTAGATCAACGGCTGACGTTTAATACTCACATCAATGAGACAATACGGACGGTCTACTCCTTGTCCAGGAGTCTGTATCCGCTCATGGTCAGGGGTAGCAGATTTAACCGACATAATAAAAAACTGTTGTACACAATGGTGGTCGACCGACCACGACAATGAAAAAACTAAAAGTGCTTGAGCACAAATTTATGCGCCTCAACTCTAATTCTGGAAGGTACACCTCCCTCAGAGACCTGTACGCACTTTGCAGCGACATAACCCCAATAGCGGATTACGTCCAGCAGATCGCTCAATACTTCTACTCTTTCAAGCTGGGCGATAGTCCGTTAACAAGACACATAACACAAATTAGACAGCATAATGCCCCATTTCGGACTAAACACCCCTTACCGTACCAGACGTTACCGATTTTCCGGCAACCCCTGTAGCCAAACTTCACCAACTATAACCTCAACTTACCCTATCCACCTTTACTAATATTTCATACCTTTCATATCTTTAAATCTTTCCTGTCCCCCTCTTCCTTTATGTTTGTAATCTTTTGTCGCGTTTATTTTTTCTTGCTTTCTTTTTGTACATTTTTGTCTCTAAATTCATTTCTCATCGCACATTTTTACAAAATCAAAACCTTGTGAAATCAAAATTTTTAAAATCAAAGTTTAGGCCCGCCTTTGCGCAGCCCGGAATTTAAACACCTCGCGGAAGGCTCCTCGTTTGGATTGAGGTGCCTGCGTCAGCTATGAAATTTTTAAAAAAAGTGATAAGTGAACAAGTTTTCTAAAAAAATGTGTAGTTTTAAGTGTTGTTAAATCTTTTATGTTAGATGTAAGTAATTTTAATACCTTTTTAATCTGTTTGTCTCAGAAGGAGTCTAGGTTTAAGTTTTTAATTGTTTTTTAACCGAACCAGACTCGTTCCGCCCAACCCTGCAATCCGCCATCCTGTAGCGCGGTGGTTGCACGGTCGGTCCAGGGATGGATTCTGGGGAGGTACGTATTATATTATAATGTTAATAAAGTTATGTTGAATTGAATTGAATTGGCTGAATATGACCGTCCACATTTTATGCTCGTGCTATTTGTAGAGTAGGGTGCGTCAACGTCGGGTTAATAACCCGACAGGTGGTATAGAGATTTTGTGAGCGACGCTTGCTGGATATTAGGTTGCGATAACTGTAGTAATGACTATGGCCGAGAAACTCCCGGCTAGTCTCTCAGGTGTGGGAGTTCGGATGCCCAAAACTACAGATAACGCCCTTTATCGTATGCTTGCACTGCGCGTGAAGTTGAGTCCCAAATGTTGAGTGTGACCACGTTTACTGAAACAAGAGCGACACATGTCACAGTAACTGTCAAAGTGACATATATGATATTAGTTGTCAAAGTGATAGATGTCATATCACTTGTCAATGTGACTTATGTCATAATAGTTGTCAAAAGTGACACATGCCATAGTAGTTGTCATAGTGGTTGTCAAAGTGACAGATGTCATAATAGTAACCCAAAGTGGCATATGTCATAGTAACTGTCAAAGTGACAGATGTCATAATAGTTGTCAAAGTTCAATTGTCAAAGTGTTATATGTCACAGTTGATAAACATATATTATTAACGAACGCCATATTCTATATGTATAACCGTTCATCGCAATTCGACGTTTCCAAATTAAGAGCTGTCTATAAATTCATTTATTTTAGTAGAGTGCTAGTTGCATCACCAATGGTTCTTGGTAATCTTTCGTAGCAGTAGGTTTCGTACGGTAATATTTTACGTCTATAATAGACAAACGTTATAATACAAAAACAAAACAAATACAAAATTTTATGAAAATAAAGTCTACTTGTTTCATGTCGATAAAATGCACCGTTTTCAATACAATCGCACTAAAATATTTCGGCGCATGCCAATAGCTGTCATGAAAATTGATGTTCGATCAAGTTAGCGTTTATCAAATTGACATTATTCAACCAGATTAGTGATAATTGTTGTAGTACTAAGACATTTGCGATTTTGTTTTTCTGTTTTGTAATATTTTCTTTGATATTTTATCACATTTTGAGATGTCGCGACAAAATTTATTTTCAAACTTTGAAATGACGGATATGCATAACATAAAATTGTTTCAAATTATGTTTCCGGCAAAAAAAATATGGGAATTTTCGAGTGAGGTACGGTCGTGAGCAAAAAAAAAATAGGATAAGTCTTATAACGGTATTTTGCTAAATTCTAGTTGTGTACATTTAACTTTAATTTTTGTGACATTGTCAGTTAATTGTCATAATTTATTGCAAGTGTGCAAAAATTAATATGCCTCATATAAGCGATTTAGTTAAATCTGGAGTTATTCCTAAAGCAGAAGATGGATGGTCAATGAGACAAATTGCACTGCGTTATAATATTGACAAAAATTCGGTGTGCAACATTTTAAGAAAGTTGAGAATAAACGGTATGATTAGTAGAAATTCGAAATTAAAAATCGTACCGTTTATTCTCCACTTTCTTAAAATTTTACACAACAAATTTTTGTTAATATTATAACGCAGTGCAATTTATCTCATTAACCATCCATCATTTGCTATAGCAATAACAACAGCATTAAAATAAAAAATAAATTAAAAGTGATGTCTGTTTTATTTCGGCTACTCATTGCATATTCAAATAGAGACAGATTTACATTAGAAAAAAAAGTTGTCCTATTTTTTTCTGCTTACGACAGTACATGAGTGTCCATATCGACGGCACGTGTATTTCATATTATAATACGGTTCATTAAGTAAGTGTCAGTTTGCAGCCACAATGTATTATATTCAACAGTCTATCTGGTGCAGGGGTCATGTCGGTCATAATTGACTGAAATTCTTCGTATTCCTTTTGCCATCCCCATAGCGTGACGCATTGCAAATGAATTCGAAATAGATGTAACTTCGCTGCATATTGAGTTGAAGGCACACGGGAAATATCAAATTCCTTCATTTTCTTCATGTAATTTTCATAACAAAACATATTCAAGCTGCATATTTCCTATTTTCCTATTTCTACCAAACAAATATACGACTTTTGCAACCTAAGTCTAATAATTCTTGCCTACTTACATTTTCTCGTAATCCTAATCTGGATATCCAATTATAAAGCATTTCGGATTTTCTAATATGTTTAAATGCAGATTTACTTTTTCCAAACAACACACTAGTGTCGCACCCTGTTAACGCGTGAGTAAAAACGTTGCAAGCTTCTTTCCCAATTGATTTCTGCATGGCTCGACTACCACGTGTGTTATCGCTATAGACTGCATTAAGATATTTTTAGAAGAAAAAATAACAAAATATAAAAATTAACATGCACTTCGCGTAGGATAAAACAAATATGAAAATATATATTTTTTGAGCAATATTATCAATGTATTATATGTTTAATGGAGATGTGTTACATCCATTTTAAAGCAAAAAGCATTTTTTTGGGAATTAGTTACACCTTCTTTTATCTAACACGTTTCGTATATTAGTTGGTTTGTTTTACTTCAAAAGAAATATAGAATTTGAAAGATGGATGCGCCTTGTATTTGCAGATATTCAATATATCAAAGAGTTAGCGTGACTATGCTAATGTCACTGTCAAATTTGATTATCTTTACCACTTTATAAATTCTTTTACATAAGTTTTATGTTATTTTCATCATATCATACATGTGGTTGATTGCAATATATTTTTATGGTTATTTTGCATAAATCTATGTAAGTAACAAAAATGTCTGAGGGCAAGAAGGGACCACAGTACTTTGCAGCATGTTGCGTGTGCATAGGTAAGTAACATTACTGTTAATCATAATAATTGATATTATGTTACGGTAGCTAGAAACTTTCAGCAATGATGTAAAATGTTTGCAAAGATATAAATTCATTATGTTCAATGTTAAAACGATGATTTCACAATACTAGTTTATAGAAATTTATGTACGTCCGAACTTTTCTGCTATAAATTTTTATCATTATTATATTTAGCCCAATAAAATTGGAGGAAACTTGTTGATTTGGATGAAATAATTCAGAGCTGGGTGAAATTTTGGGAACAGACTTATTTTGTGGTACGTGCCATATCAAAAGTCCCCACCCGTAGACGCTGCCGGTGGGGAGGGAGGGGAGAAGAAAATAGCTAAAAAATCGGTTTTTCGCAAAAACCGGGAAAGTATCAATTTGACTGTAAAATATGTACACATGAAAATTATAGGCAATAAAAATCTGCAAAATTTCGTTTTATTTAACGTCGTATGAGCATTCGGATCTCAAAATATTTCAAATGATAGTTGTAGAGAATTTGATTATGAACAATTTCCTTTATTTTTCACTTCCATTCATTCAATATTGGCAGAGATGTGAATTTATAAACAGCTTTATAGCGCGCTATCAGAACACTTGTTTCATGATAAAATCGGTAAAAACTCGAAGACGATAGATCGCACTTGTGTAGTGTATCTTATTAAAGTTAAAGAGAATTAAATTTTGAATATGGTGGTGTATGTACAAAATCGTTTTGATAACGAGTAAAAGGGAAAAACGTGAAAAATTGGGAACTTTTGATATGTTAAAAAGTATCACAAAGAAGCCTGTTACCAAAATTTTAGCCAGCTCTCAATTATTTCATCCAAATTTTTCCATTTTATTGGGCTAATTGTTTAATTCAATTATTTGCAATGTGTGAAAACCACCAAATGAATACGTGTTCAAGCTGCAAGCAGCGCTTCTTCTTACCTCACTTTTATATTTAATATTTTGATGTGCCTTTGTTCACTAATACTTACTTGAAATATTATTAGGTGCACTGGGAACTGGTACAGTTCTAGCATGGACTTCCAACATTACAGATGATTTGAAAGATGGAAAATTGAATGACTTGGATATCAAAGATACTCAACTTTCTTTAGTAGGTTCGTTGCTACCTCTTGGCGCAATGTGTGCATGCATTCCTGTTGGGTGGATAGCTGATTCGATTGGTAGAAAACCTACTGTCTTACTGAGTTCTATACCTTTCGTCATTGGATGGCTGTTGATATCTTTTCCGGTACACATCGCCATGGTATTTCTGGGAAGATTTTTAACTGGTGTAGCAGGAGGTTCATTCTGCGTTACAGCTCCCTTATATACAAGTGAAATTGCCCAAACAGAAATTAGAGGGAGGCTAGGTAAAGTTGAATAATTGAACAAATTACTGTAATCCACTGCATTTAGGATTTTTCTACAGACCAATTCATACAAAAGCAAATTATAGTTTTCCAAGTAGGTTTTGGTGTCCTGAATAAGGTCTCAAAAGTACCCGAAGTGAGAGTGTAAGGATAAAATTTGGCAACGCTGTAAATGGCTAAAATCTTGTTCTGAAACAAATTTTTCGAGATATCTCGGTTTTCATTTCCTCTACGACAAAAATACATCAGGTCAAAAAGAAATCTATGGAAATTCTCTATAAAAAAGTCAGAGTTAATATTTTGCATATACAATACTGTTAGTTTCCCGGTCCGCCACCAGAATAGAATAGCACCACCGTCGCATTTGAGTATTCGACGCGGATCTCGCCAGTAATCCACCGCATTTAGTGAAAAATAACTCGAATATAGAGAAAATACCGGTCGACTTCCCCGGTTGCATCTTGGCGAAGAACTGTGCATCTTTGTTAAACTAAATCAGTGGAGGTGAAAAATAAAAGAAAGGAATCGGTAACTCGCGCTCAGATATGCAAGCGTTGTTTTTTTTATGTTTTAACCCTCCGTGCAATAAAAAATGCCACAAATATATTTTTTTTATTTTAGGTATGACTTTTACTCGAATTTTTAAACAAACCTATTGCGTATACGAAAAGTAGACTTTCTATCTTTTTTATAGAGAATTTTCATAGCATCCTTTTTGGCCTGATGTATTTTTGTGGTAGAGGCAATGAGAGAGGCAAGATGTTTCGAAAAATTCGTTTCAAAGCATGATTTTAGCCCTTTACAGCGTTGCCAAATTTTATCCTTACACTCCCTCTTCGGGGACTTTTGAGAGCTTATTCAGAACACCACAACCTACCTGGAAAACCATCATTGGCTTGTGAATGAATTGGTCGGCTCATTTTTCACTAAATGCTGTGTATTATGTATCATCTTCTAGCAAAATATTCAAAATGAGGTCTGACAGTAAATTTATAACGATTTATTCCAATAACGGATTATTTCGTGTTACATTAACATACTTTTTATAAACATCTCAAACTTTTATCAAATTTGGCACAGAGGTAGTCTCCACATAGAAAAATATAGTAGGTACAATTTGAAGCCAAAATGGTGTTCATCAAAACTCGTAGTACATGGTAGTTAGCGTAATTCATCAGATGACTATTTTAAGCGATTGAAAAGTGACGATTTTTCCCATGACCAGTTCACTATACATTTTTCCAGAATCAAAACAGAAAAAACAGGTAATGAAAAGAAATTGTCTTAATTACAAAAAATATTTCTTTCAATCTTTTCATAAATTGCATTATTCATAGATTATTAAAAAAAAGAAGTGCCTATCCATAACACTGAAAATTTTTGAAAATATACCAATTTTGAACATTAATTTCCTAGAATTCAGAACATGTATAGATTTAAGACCATCGCCATCTGGCAGCTTAGGAAGTGTGGTATCTATATGAATACATGCTACTTATATTTTCAATTTTTTCCCTTTTTTATAATTTGAGTCAATAATCCAGATAATAGTCCATTTAACGAGGTACAAAAAGGGCTAAAACATCAAAAGTTTGTAGGATCTTTTGCAATACATTTCTCCCCTCGTTTGCGAGGGTGAGGAAAACGACGGTGATGGTTTCGAGTTCTGAAACCGTTGCGTACTACCCCTATCAAGGAAAAACCACCTCAATTTCCATTTCTCGGTCTTGGTTTTGCGAGGGATCGTCGGATCAGGTTTTTTTGGGAATAATAATTAATTCAGTTCATTTGCATTAGAGTACTCTGGACCGACTAATCATTATTAAACCACAATTGACCTAAGCAACCCCTGGGGGTTGAAACTACCCTGCTCGCAACACCTAAATTCCTCGATAAACAGGAAAACGGACTTTAATCTCGATGGTTGTATTTTTCACTCTATCCTCTCGAAACTACCTCTATGTATAAAAACCACCCCCTCTTCCACGCTGTCGGTCCTAGGCATGCGTGGATTCGTCGAGTCGGGGTTTCTATGGGAATATCGGGGAACTAACCATTACTAAACCACAGTTGACCTAAGCAGCCGCCGGGGGTTCCAACTACCCTGCTCTCAAAACCGAAATCACTGAAGGGTTTTCGAGGGCGGTAATCACGATGGTGGCGTTATCTTTCACCTTATACAATGCGAGCCCGTTTTCCCGTTTTTTGTGGGTTTCGGACAGCCTGGAAGAGGGGTGGTTTTTATACGTAGGGGTAGTTCTGAGAAGGTAGAGTGAAAAGCAACCACCATCATGATTACTGTCCACGAAAACCCGTTGCAAGCCTGTTTTCCCGCTTTTTCGAAGGATTTCGGTGTTGCGAGCGGGGTAGATTCAACCCCCAGGGGTTGCTTTGTTCAATTGTGATTGAGCAATGGTTAGCTTCTCTGATATTCCCATAAAAACCACAGTCCGACGAATCCACGCATGCATAGAACCGACAGCATGGAAGAGGGGGTGATTTTTATACATAGGGGTAGTTTCGAGAGGGTAGAGTGAAAAATACAACCATCGTTATTACCGCCCTCGAAACCCGTGAGAAGTCCGTTTTCCCGTTTTTCGAGGTATTTCGGTGTTGCGAGCAGGGTAGATTCAACTCCCAAGGGTTTCTTAGGTCAACGTGGTTTAGTAATGGTTAGTTTCTCTGATATTCCCATAAAAATAACGATCCAACGAATCCTCGCATGCCTGGGACTGGCAGCATGATCGAGAGGGTAGTTTTTATAAGTTGGAGGTAGTTGCGGGAGGGTAGGATGAAAAGGTAACACCACTAGCGTGATCCCCGCCCTCGAAAACCTACAAAAAACCTTGCCGGGACGGATTTTTTTTTTGCGGATATTGCTATCACAGGCGGGGTTAGGTTCAATTCCAGAGGGTTGGTCCGGGTACTCTAATGCAAATTCACTGAATTTATTATTATTCCCCAAAAAAATTCGATCCGACGATCCCCCGCAAGCCCAATACCGAGAACTCGGAAATTGGGGTGGTTTTCCCTTGATAGGGGTAGTATATAAGGGTTTCAGAACTCGAAACCATCACAATCGTTTTTCTCACCCTTGAAAATAGGGGAAGAAATATATTGCAAAAGATTCTACAAACTTTTGATGTTCGGGACCTCGTTAAATGGACTATAATGGGTACAAAAAAAGTGGGTTGACTGCAAGGTTTGTAAAGTAAGATAGGTAGCATGGTAACTTGAACGGAATGGAGGGGTTACGAGAAGGCGGCCATCTTGCGCGTCATCGTGCCTGCCGAAACTTAATTGTACGTATGCATTTTTTGAGACGTTGCACTTATTTGTTGAGTTATTTCGAAATATTTGTTATTTTTGTGTTTATAATCGTGCAGTTATAGTTATTTAGTGTATAATCTAATTGTCAATTATTACTGTTAAATAGAAAACACTCATAGTATAGAGAAGTTTGTAAAGTAGGTATACAAGGCCGGTACGGGCTCATAGGGATTTTTTTCCCCTAGGTTGGTACTAAAAAGTTACTAAAAAAGTTACTAGATTTGGGTTGGTACTCCTGTGTAATGGTGGTACTAGGGTGAGGTTGTGTGTTCATTGGTGGAGGGCGGGGCCTAGCGGTGACGTAACACAAGCCTGATTGGTTGTGAGTGGGGTGAGGTCTTATTGGTTGTGAGTGGGTCTGAAACGTAAACAAGAGCGTGTATTGGTCGTGTGGGCAATATGGCTGCGGCGGAAAACAAGATGGCGGGGGCGTGACCAGAGGAGAGGACAAGAGAATGGCGGCGGGCGGAGGCGTAGCCTGAAGATCGAGGATGGAGATATTGGTAACAGTGAAAAAATGGGCGGGAAATTTGAAATCTGAGGACTAGGAATTTGAATTATGTGGTTGACAACTGGCATCGAGAATATTGGTAACAGTGGGAAAAAAAATTGGCGGGAAATTTGAAATCTGAGGACTAGGAATTTGAATTATGTGATGATAACGAGGAAAGGAATATTGGTAACAGTGTAAAATGGGAGGGAAATTTGAAATTTGAAGGATCTTGGATGTTCAGGTATAGGAGAGAGAGAGAGAGAGAAATAATAAATATTAATATTGTGATAGAAATAAAACACAAGAATAACTTTTTATATTATAGGATAACGTTACAAAATAATTTATTAAATAAAAATACATAGATATTAAATAATTGAATAATAACAATAATTAAAAAAAATCATTGCCGACCTGCCCAACATATTACAGTTGGTCGAATAGGTATATCCTCCTCCTCCTCCGGATTTTCCTCATCATCGGACACCAAGTCAATAACATTAGCTATGTCCTCTTCATCGTAGATGACAATAACTGTGTCCGTCTCTGAGTCCGTATCAGCGCTATAAAAATAATTATAATTGATAAAATGAATCGAAATAAAAAATTTTTTTTTAACTTACTAGTAAGCTGGAGGTGTAGGTGAATAACTAGGAGAGACGCTAGCTGGAGCAGGAGGGAGGATATCCCTCAATGGAATGAGGGGCGGGGGCAGGTCGTCGTCGTCATCATCGTCGTTGTTCCCATTAAAATAACTGTAAATATAATTATAATTGAAGCACTGAATTAAAAGAAGAAATAAAAATAACATACTTTTCTCTGGTGTAAGCCTCAGGATCGATGGGAAGCGTATAAGTTTGTGCTAAACGCACTCTATATTCATCCTCATTGAATTCACTAAAAAATAAGTATAATGTAAATTAAGTTAAATAATAATAAAAAAAATTAACTTACTTTTCTCTGAAGTAGGCTCCAGGATCCATGGGAGGCGTATATCTATTTATATTTTGTGCTAAACGCATCCAATTATACTCGTCGAATTCACTAAAAAATAAGTATAATGTAAATTAAGTTAAATAATAAAAAATAATAAACTTCTTACTTCTCGAAACGCACATCGAAACTATTCACTAACTGAGACATCTTTATCATGCAAGATTTGAAGTTAAAATAAAAAGGATTTCATATGTGGTGCGGATGCAGATTAATTTTTTTAACATAAACATATTTTTACAATCGTCCCGTGAGAGTAAAATGAAATAAGTAGTTAGTCACGTATGAAAATTTGGTAATGTAAATATATTCAATACAGAAACCGCGAGAAACAGCAAATTCAGCGTCTATTGAAATATGTTTGTGTTAAAGTGATTATAAGAATGAGCTAATAAAAATTAATTTATGGCTTCTTAAAAAAATATCAATCGGTGAGAGATTAAATGAAATAAGCAATTAGTCACGTATACAAATTTGGTAATGTAAATATATTTAATATAGGAATCGTGAGAACTGCAAATTCAGCGTCTATTGAATATGTTTTCTTTAACATGATTATAAGAAATGAACTAATAAAAATTAATTTATGACTTCTTGAAAATATCAATCGTAATGCCACAGCGTTAGAGTTTAAATGAAATAAGCAATTAGTCACGTAGGATATTCAGTACTGTACAAATATTCAATACATGGCCCTCGATAAAACTGCAAATTCAGATATTACATACACACATGTGTTTCATAAACAAATCTTGGCTTGTCTGAACGCTGACTGGGTGTTTGGTCACGTGTGAAACCTTGACGTCACAGATGATATAAAAGCTGACGGTCAGCGTGTTTTACTATAAGTTAATAGTTTGTATACTAGTGCGCTATTACGTATCATCAAATAACTGGACTTTGTGATAATTGTTTTGTGGTCTTATCTACAATAAAATAAAACGTGAGTAAATTTTGTTTTTTATAAATTTCAATTTAATTTAAAAGAAATTTTTTTTTTTAGATGGATTTAGAAAAATTAAATAAAGTTTCACTTTTAGAAAATAAACAAGTAGTGAGACTGGGAGCGTTACCTGAAAATATTCCGCAGCCCATATATGGTGCACAAATAGTAAATACAAAATACGGAGAAACTATTTTATTAGAATTGGAGAAAAATAAGGTATTTCTACCAAAAAGAATAGTACCAGTGATCAAAGAAAATTTGATGCAGTTTACTGATGGGAAATACAGTATAATTTATGAGGGCTTAAAGGATGTAAATAAGTCTTCTATGGGTGTGGTATTCAAGTTTATTGAAAGTAAGCCACATACATAATTTAAAAAATATATATATTAAGTTTGTAATTTCTTTTTTAGCTGAGAAGAAAGAGTGATAAGCCAACAACAATTCATATAAATATAATAGACAGAGACACATATTTTCACTTACTTCCGAACGTGTTGAGAGCGACCATGGCTTCTGAAGAAATAAAGAATATTAGTGATCAAGTTGTAGCAAAATTTAAAGAAGTGGAAGTAATTTTAGATAAAAAATGTACCCCTGGGGAGAGAGACATTTGGCTTAAACAGGTAAAACATCACATTAGACTTTTCAATAAGGCGATTAGAAAATCTGATCTATCTATAGGTACCTTGAAAAAATTACAAACAAATTTGGGGCATCTTAAAAGATTTAAAAAAGTAATTGAAAATTTAAGTCATATCGGGGCGGGATCGGTAAAACAAAAACGTAGTAATAGAATAAAATGGGAGGACTTAGTATCAGCTTTTAAAAGTAGGGTTCGTACTGGAGTAATTATCAATTTAAAACATAAAGATTTGATTGAATTTTTCAATGATGCTTTTCACCTTTTCAAAATTAGAATAATAAATGCTATGAAAAAAGTACCCATGCTTAAAGTTAACACTTGTTTCTGTGCCGAGTTTATAAGAAAGTCAGGAGACATAGAAATTACTGAAAAAAAATATTTTAATACAAAAAATAAGGTAATTGATGCAGGGACGGACTTAAATCAATGGTTTGTGGTCAATGTAAAAGATGATATTTTTAACACTTTATCAGAATTTTCAGAATCAGGCAGCGGGTGGGCTTTAAGTGAAATTATTAGCTTAGAAGTGAATATAAATAAATATGAAGTGGGGAACGGAGTCTCATCCTACATTAAGCTACCGGAAAAATTTTTAAAAAAGCAGGCGTGCATCAACATTAAAAATAATGATGTAGCCTGCTTTGCGTGGAGCATTGTTAGTGCCCTTTATCCTGCTGCTAATAATTCCGATAGAACATCATCATATCCTCATTACGCAACAGTACTAAACATAACGGGAACTGAATTTCCTATGACGTTACCGCAAATTTCCAAATTTGAAAAAAATAACACTGTCTCAGTTAACGTATTTGGCTTGGAAATGGATTCAAAATCAAATTTCTCCGTTATTCCCGTCCGTGTTACCAAACAAAAATTAGAAAAACATGTAAATTTATTAATTATTCAAGATAAATATTTTCCCAAAATAAATGAATTTGAACCGATGTCAGATAATGAAGACGAGCAAGTAGAAATTAAATACCATTATTGTTACATTAAAGATTTATCTAGACTTTTAAGTTTTCAGCTTTCTAAAAAGGATCATAAAAATTTTTTCTGCGATAGGTGTCTAAATTATTTTAGTTCTCAGGACAAGCTAAACGATCATGCTGTAGAGTGCGAAAAACTTAACGATTGCAAAATTGAATTTTCTAGGGAACGGTACATTAAATTTAAAAATTTTGTTTACAAGGAAACGGTTCCGTTTATTATTTATGCAGATTTCGAATCTTTGCTTGAGCCATTTAATGATGATAGTCATTGTAAAACGAGTAGATATCAGAAACACATAGCATACAGTGCAGGGTATTATTTTAAATGTAATTATAACAATGATTGGTCATATTATAAAAGTGCTCGAGGTATAGACTGTATGTCTTGGTTCGAGGAAGAATTACGTAATGTAGCAAAATTTCTCTCTTCGAAATTGAAACATGTGGAGCCCATGAATACTGAAGTTAGTTTACGGGATGCTAGTAAAACCTGTCATATTTGCGAACAGGAATTTGGAGAAAAAGATAAAATTGTTAGAGATCATGTCACCTCACAGGAAATTTTAGAGGTTTTGCTCATAATAAATGCAATTTAAATTATAAAAAGTCCTTTGTTATTCCTGTCGTATTCCATAACCTCGGAGGTTACGATGCTCATTTCGCGATAAGATATTTGGCCGAACGAAATCATGTTACATTATTACCTGAAAATAAGGAAAAATACATTAGTTTCACGGTTCACGAGAAAGAAACTAAATTGAAATTTAGATTTATAGACTCCTTCAGATTTATGGGCTGCTCCTTGGAAGAATTGGCTTCTACATTGAACGATGAAAACTTTGAAAATCTTAAACGTGAATTTCCAGACCTAGACGATGAAAAATTTCACTTATTAACACGAAAAGGTGTATTCTTTTATGACTATTTAGACAGTATGGAAAAACTGGACGAAACATCATTACCTGATATAAAATATTTTTACAATAAACTTAATGACAAAAGCATCGATGAGACAGATTATGCACATGCGCAAAACGTATGGGAGAAATTTGATATGAGAACTCTGGGCGATTATAGCGACTTGTACATGAAAACAGATATCATGTTATTAACGTGTATTTTCGAATCCTTTCGCGAGACATGTCACAAGACGTACGGTCTCGACCCAGGTCACTATTACACTTTACCCGGATATACTTGGGACTGTATGCTAAAATATACAGGGTGTAGGCTGGAAACCGTTCAGGATGTGGATATTTTAATGTTTATAGAAAAAGGTATCAGGGGTGAAGTGAGTCAATGCTGTAATCGGTACTCACAGGCTAATAACAAGTACTTAGACAGTTATGATGACAGCAAACCATCCACGTACATTCTTTATTTAGATTTAAACAATTTATATGGATGGGCCATGGGGAGCTATTTACCGTACGAAGAATTCCAGTGGACTGATTGTAACATTGACGTCACTAATATCTCCGACGACGCTGAAATCGGGTATATTTTAGAAGTTGATCTCGAATATCCTGAATCTTTACATGACTTGCATAAGGATTTCCCATTCTGCCCGGAACACCAAACCCCACCAAATTCTAAATTTTCCAAGTTAATGACTACCTTTTACAGTAAGCAAAAATACGTTATTCACTATAGAAATCTTAAACAAGCTCTACAGCATGGAGTAAAGTTAACGCGTATCCACCGGGTTCTACAATTCAAACAGTCTGCATGGCTTAAACCCTACATTGACTTAAACACAGCATTAAGGACACATGCAAAGTCGAATTTCGAAAAAAATAACTATAAATTAATTAATAACGCCGTGTTCGGAAAAACTATGCAGAATGTTCGAAAACACAGAATCGTTAGACTAGTAAATAAATGGGAGGGGAGGTACGGTGCTAAGAATTTGATTGCGAGTCCTAATTTCCAAAGCAGATCCATTTTCGGTGATAATCTTATAGCGATTGAATTGAAAAAATCTCGCATCATTTTCGACAAACCACTTTACATCGGAATGGCTATTTTAGATATTTCAAAAATTTGCGTATATGAATTTCACTATGATTACATGTTAAATAAATTCCCTATAGATAAATGTAAACTTTTATATAGTGATACAGACAGCCTCATATACGAAATTCAGTGCGATGACGTATATGAAGAAGTTATCAAACAAGATATTCATAGATTTGATACCAGCGATTACCCGGAAAACAATCCATGGCACATCCCTCTGGTAAATAAAAAAGTCCCTGGCTTAATGAAGGACGAGAACAATGGGAAAATAATGACACATTTCGTAGGGTTACGTTCTAAACAATACACCTATAAAGTTGAATCAGTCAAGGTAGTTAAAAAAGCAAAGGGTGTAAAGTCTAATGTTGTGAAAAATAAAATTACTTTTGAAGATTACCTCAACTGTCTAGAGAAATTTGCCGCAAAAAGTTCTCAGGAAGAGTGTTTACTAAATAAAACTCAGCGCTGTATACAATCAAAATTACATGAAGTGTACAGCGTAGAGCAAACAAAAATCGCTCTTAATCCTTTTGATGATAAGAGGTACACTCTTCCTGGCGTTCACGATACTCTCCCTTGGGGCCACTACTCCATCATAGGCATCTAATATAATTTCATTGCTAATATTTTATTCCATCAACTTGAAATCTGTGTCTGTGTCTATTATATTTAGTATGTATTATATTTTATTGTTATGTAAACAATTTTAATATTTAATATTTTATATGTATTCTTTACTTTTATGTGTATAATAAATGTGTATTTTAAAATATTTCATGATTTTTATTTCAAAACCTAACCTAGAAATAAAACAAAAAAGAATTCTATTAATATTTTTTATTCAAGCATTTAATAAATACATTTTTTTATCCAAGTCATTTAGAACCTTATCTCTATTGTAAAATAAACATTCACGTATACAGTGTATTTGAATATTATTACATGGATATAAATCACTTAAATTAAATAGTATCTTATGAGGAGGTAATTCATAATTAGATTCACTTAGAATATTATTAGTAACATTTAAAAAGTTATTATAGAAATTTTCAAAATTTAAACTATACAATAAATCCATATGAGACGATATGAGTTTGTTAATATTTATAAACTCGCGCACAGTATTTCCAGATAAATAAAATGTGCAGCAGGAACCATCAGTCACTTTCAGCATCTTATTACCAATAAATGGTGCCTTTATTAGTTTATAATTGGAAAACTGAATTTCTTCTTCTACTTCTTCGAGGTCCTCAGCTGCATCAAAGTAATCTGCAGTAAATTGTTGAAGGTAAGTAATGAAATCGTTCCAGTCTTCTCTAATGAAAGAAATATTGTCTGGTTTCGTGAATACCTGGGGTACATTCATTAACATTCTCACAGCAGGAACATAACCTCTTGCAGCACTAAGTCCAGTAATTATTTTATAATTAGAATGAGGTATGTAAAAGACGTTTTCACACACATAACGTTCCTCATTTTCTATTGCCTTTCGATACATTTCACTAACTCTTTCAATTTCTTCCCAGTAACCGGAGTCATCTGAAGAGAACGTGGGACTGGGGCTGATTGATGCCATTTTTTCACCAATACTGAGTAATTTCTAAAAATTTCTGATGTATTTATAATTTACATTCACATCCCCCCCCCCTCCTCCCCCTACCTCCATGAGCTAATCAAAGTAAAACAAAAAGGCCTCTCTGAACAATTAAATTGTGTCTGTTTTCCATAAGAATCAATGTATTTTTACCTATATTGATATACTTGAAACAGTTTCCCATTTAAATACATGTAAATCGAAACACAAACATCAGAGTGTATTTGTAGCGTCTATCCAGCTATTGTGAGATTTATCTAGACCTAACCATTTAACTAAAACTTTGCTACCTCGCTTGCGCAATACTTTTTCTACTAGGTAAATGTCAGAGTATTTAGCCTTTTGCAGTTCTTCGGTGTAAAAACTTCCACTGATAGGGCTTCCACGTAAATCTTCTAGTAGGTAAGTCGTGGGATTAGTAATTTTTACTTTTATGATTTTAAATAATTCCGTAGTCCAATTGGGTGTATAGCCTTTCTCAAAAACGTGTTTATATTTGCTAATACGAACGATATCACCGATTTTAAATTTTCTCGGGTCCATTGCCAATTTAATGTGATTATAAGCAGAACGTAAAATTGTTTTCTCATTCTTTTTATTTACTTCACACGGCTTCATACCTATCGTTCTGTGACGCTGTTTATTGTAATCTTCGGTTATTTTAGGTAATATATCGAGCCATCGGTATGTCCCATTTAAACTAAAGTATTTGTATAATTTTTCCTTTAACGTTCTTATGACACGTTCCACAATTGCAGCCTTTTTCGTGCTGAACGTACTATAATGATTAATATTATACCTTTTCATTAGACTGTTAAAACCAGCATTATAAAATTCTGTACCTTGATCTGACTGTAAATTTTTCGGAGTTCGTTTACTATCATTAAATATATCATCGACAGCTTGTTTTATCTCTTTACCGGATTTACTTTTTAAAGGTTTAGTCCAAACAAATTTTGAAAAACAATCAATTATCACTAATATGTATCTAAATAGGTTATTATCATGTACATGACCCATTACGGCTAAATCCATCTGCCAAAGGTCATCTAAACCTTTTATAACGGTACGTCTGCGTTTGAAATTTTTTCTAGCCGGTTTATGGAGTTCGTTTACCAGGTGAATCTTTTCTTTTGAATATACCCTCATCATGCACGCTGTATTAGTGCAACAATTTAACTGAATATAATTCATTTTTATGTCGTTTTTATATCAGAATTTTTGGCATATCATTTTTCAAGTTTGATATATCTTTACTTATTTTGACATCTAAATTAGTAATATTAGTGTTCACAGTGTCCACGTATTCTTTTAGGTTAGTAATGTCCACAACTATTTTAATTTCCAATTCATCAATTTTCTTTTTGAGAGATTTAATCTCATTCTTTAGCTCTGTACGTTCATTATCAAACTTGCGTTTATAAAATTTCATATTCAAATCAGTCCGCTGATTAATGATCTCAGGTATTTTTTTATCTATTATATCATTTGTTTTTTGTATTATATTTTCATCGGCATTATCTACGTATTGTTTATTGGTACAGTCAAGTGACTCTGTGGGTTCTTTAACATTACACAATTTTAAATGTTCAACGTCTATATTCCCATCACCGGTGAAAGTGAAACCATGTCGATAAGGTGAAGTTAAATGAGAATTACCATCTTGAGAGTGAATTACAATAGACCTACCGAACTTGTCTACACTCATATTGAAAATGATGGCAATGAATGATATCACATCTATTTAATCAAAAAATAATAACACCTATTTCCTTAAGCTCTGATAATATAGCTGAAATTTCATTGTCATGAGAATCGGTGTTCCCCGCAGCCTTTGAGGCATTCAAAAGTCTTAATCTATCAACCAATTCATTAACGTCATCCCAGTAAACGTATTCGATAGGTTTGTCATTGTAAACCATATTTATCCCCGCTCCACTAGACGATTGATGTGACTTTGTGCTCCGTTTATTCTTAAATAATGGCTTTATCACTTCAGTATACTTAAAAGATCGAGTTCCATTGAGCTGGCTTAAGGGCTCATAATTTCTTCTGTGAACATTACTAGCCTCTAGAATATCCTTATAGTTATGCAAATCTTGTTCATCATAGTCCTTAGGACTCTTCATAAATAGCAGTTCGTACAAACCCTCATTTCCAGGATACATTTTATTATTGATATTTATTTCGGCATTTGACCCAATGTGTAATTCCTTAGAACCTATATAAAATTTTTTCGTTTCTAAGTCGAGTCTGACACCATATGTTTTATCGATATCCTCACTTTTATTATAAAGTCCTATTAAATAATGTTTAGCTAGAGAGGGATATTGTTCAAAATTTTCATTTGAATCAATTTTATTTGACCCCTCATATATATCTTCGAAGGTAGAGCCTTCTTCTTCTTCTTCTTTATGTTTAATTGGTATTTTTAGTGATGTCTTAACATGTTTACCACCCATCGGTTTCATCAACATACCCAGTTCTTTTATTGGATCGATAACAGGTTTTAACAATCGATTAAGACTTTCATCTTCTTCAGATTTTCCTAATTTCAATGCTAAATACTTCTTTCTAATAGATTTCGATGCTTTATTAATTTTCTCTTTAAGTTTCTTATCTTTTTCCAATACATATGGTTTTACTTTGGCAGTCTTGTAGGTCTCCAAAGTTATTTTATTACACACCATTGCTGAACAAATCTTAAACAGACCTCAGACAGTTATAAACAGATCTATACAGGGTCTGTACGAAAAATAAACAGGTCTGTACAGGGTCTGTACGAAAAATAAACAGGTCTGTACAGGGTCTGTACGAAAAATAAACAGGTCTGTATTAGCTGAGTGTCTGACTAATAATAACCAATGATGTTCATATCACAGATTTATATACTGATCAAAACCCTTCCGATAACGACCATTATGTAAATCAAAATCTTTTACGATCACCATGACACCGTACTGATCGTTCCAGCATTGTCGACACATATTCTCAAATTGTTCGAGCGTCATATCAGGGGTCACGTGATCATCATACACATGTCGTAAATTCATTTTATCTTGTTTAAATAAAATTATACAGTTACTATTATCACGAACGAGGTGTTTTGGTATGCGAGTATAAGTCTGACAGAGATAGAAACAATCCACAAGCTTATGTCTGCCCATACTAAAATATGCTCTTATTTTATCCTGTTTATCGCAAGCCACATCGTCGAAAATGAATATCGAATTAGTTCTAGCCTCGGATGGATCGATTATACTTTCACTACTTCCATATGGAAAATAACTAACGCCTTTTACTCTCCTCAGCACTTCTTCTAACAGTTTGTATTTGGGTTGATATAATGACTTGGAGTACACGTATATATTCTCAAACCACAGTCCATTGGGATCGAATAATAGACTCAGCAACAAATTGGTTTTACCAGCTCCACTAGGTCCACATATGATTGTTCTTAGCGTACTAGGAAATAACTCGCTATGTTTATTTTCTCCTGCCGATTGATCTGTTAACAGATCCAAATTCTCCACAGGTAGTGATACCTTTTGTCTTTGAACGCGCATTATGAACTCATATCTTTTTGATCTATGTACCCCTTTATATAGACGTTTTATCACACCCATCATCAGTAACAATCTAGATAACGTTGAGGAAACACGTAAAAGGTAGAGGAATCGTTAATAATCTAATTAACAAGCTTCCTTTCGAGTTACATTTACCTGGTGGTTACCAATATTGTGGACCTGGCACAAAATTAAGAAAAAGATTGGCTCGTGGAGACCCTGGTATTAACGCTCTAGATAGAAGTTGTCGTGAACACGATATTGCATACAGTAACAGTTCCAATTTAGAAGATAGGCATAAGGCTGATTACGAACTTGAACAGCGCGCTTGGGAACGTGTTAAATCGAAAGACGCTAGTTTTGGTGAAAAAGCTGCCGCCTGGGCTGTAACTAATACAATGAAGGTTAAACGAAAGTTAGGTATGGGAATTATTCGCAGAAAAAATGTTGGATTTAGAAAGTCTGTCTTAATGAATGTGGCTAAAGTACTTAAGAAAGATGGTAGTAATAACATAAAAAGGGATGCTACACTGACTGTAAAAGCCGCTCGAATTGCCATCAAGAAAGCTGGTGGTCGGAAGAAAATCAAAACCCCTCGTATCTTACCGCTGCCGAAGACTGGAGGTATCTTACCGCTGATACCGATCTTTGCTGGACTTAGCGCATTAGGAACTTTAACGGGAGGGGCAGCAGCCGTAGCAAAAACCGTTATTGATGCTAAGAATGCTCAGAAGAAAATGATGGAAGCAGAGAAACATAATAGAAAAATGGAGGCGATAGCGCTAGGGAAAAAGGGATCCGGTCTCTACTTGAAACCCTATAAAAAAGGATATGGCTTATATCTGAAAAAAAACTCCCATTAAAGCTACCCAATAGAGCCCTCTCTGACCTAGACTTGGTGAAATGTGTTAAAAAGTTAAAAATTCCACATTTCAGAGGTGTCTTTATGCGTGATGCCTTACCATCATCCTCACCGAGAAAATACGAGTGTGCTATTATTAACTTAGACACGCAGAAAGGTCCAGGGACCCATTGGGTAGCATACAAGAAAACTAATAATTCCGTCTTATACTTCGATAGCTTCGGATCATTGAAGCCGCCAATAGAATTAGTTCGGTATTTTGGTGTAAAATGTAAAATTAAATATAATCCTGATGCTTTTCAAACGTACAATACAATAAATTGTGGCCATTTATGTTTAGAATTTCTCTATAAGAACAATAAACATGTATGATATACATTCATTATGTCTCAAATATTCACATTAAGCGGTCGAAGTTCTACTCTCTCTGTAGACTTTTATAATCCCATAAATCTCGATACTCGATATAATTATTCGCTGGCACTGATCGGTCTCCACACCTATAACAGTATACCGAACATCGAGGGTGGTGTAAATAATAAATTTTATTACTGGGAACTTGGCGATAAATCCAAGGAAAAAGTCATAAATATACCAACCGGATCGTACGAAATAAGCGATATCGAATCTTATCTGCAAAAGAAATTAATACCTAGTGGTGTAAGGCAAAGCGAACACGAGGATTATTTTTCATTGAAGCCTAATAACAATACGCTCAAGTGTGAAATTAAGAGTAAACACGGAATTAATTTTACACATAAAGACAGTCTGGCCACTTTATTAGGTTATAGTAATCAAGTGTTAGAACCTAATAGATTATATCAATCAGATTTACCAGTTAAAATAGTGAAAGTTATAACCATCCACGTGGACTGTAATATTACGAAGGGAGCGTTCTATAACAATAAACCCTCGCATACGATTTTTGAATTTGGATTGAAAGTCGATCCAGGATACGCTATAGATATAGAACCGAATAATCTAATTTTCCTACCCGTGAATAACAAACAAGAGAAGCGGTCGAAGTTCTACTCTCTCTGTAGACTTTTATAATCCCATAAATCTCGATACTCGATATAATTATTCGCTGGCACTGATCGGTCTCCACACCTATAACAGTATACCGAACATCGAGGGTGGTGTAAATAATAAATTTTATTACTGGGAACTTGGCGATAAATCCAAGGAAAAAGTCATAAATATACCAACCGGATCGTACGAAATAAGCGATATCGAATCTTATCTGCAAAAGAAATTAATACCTAGTGGTGTAAGGCAAAGCGAACAGGAGGATTATTTTTCATTGAAGCCTAATAACAATACGCTCAAGTGTGAAATTAAGAGTAAACACGGAATTAATTTTACACATAAAGACAGTCTGGCCACTTTATTAGGTTATAGTAATCAAGTGTTAGAACCTAATAGATTATATCAATCAGATTTACCAGTTAAAATAGTGAAAGTTATAACCATCCACGTGGACTGTAATATTACGAAGGGAGCGTTCTATAACAATAAACCCTCGCATACGATTTTTGAATTTGGATTGAAAGTCGATCCAGGATACGCTATAGATATAGAACCGAATAATCTAATTTTCCTACCCGTGAATAACAAACAAGAGATACACAATATCACCTTGAAAATACTCGATCAGAACTCGGAGCTGGTGAATTTTCAAGGGGAGGAAATTATCGTAAGGCTGGAACTAAGAAAATTACAATGAGGTTGATATTCAAACCAAAAAAATATATAAACAACAATTCCTTTAACCAACATCATTCATCATATAATCGGTGTTCAGAGAGGACATCATCATCCACCTTAACTCCAAACAATATTTTGTATTTAAAATCTTTGGGCTACCATGTTAGAAGAATTACAATTGTTTCAAGACCCAAGTTACGATGAGTCCATCGTCAGAGAGGAGAGTCGAACGTATTACCCTTTTGTGAAGTCATTTGGAAATAACGATGAAATAGAAATTGCCATTTACCAGCAAGATGCGTTACTGTTAATGAGCGAAGCGGCCATATCTATAGAGGGAAATTTAAAGAAAAATGCCGCCGGTACAGGCACAATTAAATTTACCAATAATGTTGGGGCCTATTTATTCGATTCTATAAGTTATGAATTAAACGGGAAGGAAGTAGATAAAGTACGAGATCCTGGTACGGTAAGCTCGATAAAAGGATTATCATGCTATGAAAAATATGATTGTTCTCTTAGTATTGGAGGCTGGAATTATTCCAATTCTGAAGAAGAAGAAGATTCTTTAGTGACATACGATCCGGTAAAAACAACATTCTCTTTAAGGATACCATTATGGCATTTACTGGGATTTTTTTATGATTATAGAAGGGTAGTGTTTGGTAAACAAGTTTTGCGGTTAATTAGAGCTCGTAGTGATAATAATTGTTTTAAAGTATCAAATGAGGATACTGTTGGTGAATTAACCATAACCAATATAGAGTTAAAAGTTAAACATGTATTTTTAAATGACGTTCTAAAACTGGATTTGCTATCTCAAATAAATAGCGACAAACCTATTTTAATGCCGTTTAGACAGTGGGAATTTCATGAGCTGCCTGCGCTCACCAATAGCACCACAAAAGAAGTTTGGTCTGTTAAAACATGTACGAATGTGGAGAGTCCTAGATACGTTATTGTAGCATTCCAAACTAATAGAAAAGATCAGAAGATGCAAGATGTCACCCAATTCGATAACATTGATATATCTAATATAAAATTGATGTTAAATTCCGAATATTATCCCTATGAAGATATGAAATTAGATTTCGGTTCTAGAAAATACTCTGAGGCGTATTATATGTATACACAGTTCTCAAAATCATTCGCTTCTAATAATACACCAATGCTTGACTTCATGGCTTTCAGTAACCGAGCATTATTCGTTATAGATTGTTCTAAGAGAAATGATTCAATAAAATCATCTACTGTAGATGTGAAAATAGAGATCGAAAGCAGAAAAACATTCCCGCAGAATACTAAGGCTTACTGCATAATTATTCACGATCGTCTGATGGAATATTTACCTCTAAGTGGAGTCATAAGAAATGCTATGTAATAAAAAAGAATGAGTTACACATTATAATTTCAGTAATAGAGGAACCATACGCTAATAAACATGAAATTGGTTGTTGTTGACATTCAGGGATTTAATCTTCCCGACTTTTACCCCAAAGAAATATCGTTCGTTAATGGTCAGCAAAATTCTCACTATTTGATTAAATCTCCAGTGTCCTACAGTGCGTTAAGTCCTGATATAAAAAGACAGGTGAAATATTTAGAATGTAATCATCATGGCTTGAAGTATAGCAGCGGTTACGTAAATGACGAGGATCTGAATGAAATATTACGCAATCACCTTTGTGCTGTTAATATAGTATACGTAAAAGGACATCAGAAGCAGGAATTTCTTGAAAAAAGACTACATGACTTGGAGGAAACTTCAACGCCATCTGTGGTCAATGTGGAACACCTTAATGTTACCATGGAACAACCTCCAAATTTCTGTAAAGATTTACCCCTGTGTTTATATCATTTTAATAATTCTAAAAAGTATGTGTAGTTTAAGAAATAGTTGTAAGCTTTATAATTGGTTGTATTCGAATTTGCCTAAATAAAACATACATATCTCTTATTGGTTGTTTCTTTTCCCCACCTCCACTATTCACCTATATCCTAGTCTCTGTTGATTATTATTATTCAGTTATTTACTAGATGACATAGCAGTAACATGTCTCTTTCTTTGAACGATTATAATTTATTATTAGAAGAACATTGCCGAAAGTTAGAGCAGTTGAAAAGTATTATTAACTTTTACGAAGAAAAACAGTGTGTGTTTTCAAGTTTTCAATCATTAAATATCAACAACAAAAGTGTATTCAGTGATAGAAGGCGTTGTGGAAGACTTTACCATGCCATTGCGGCGAGACGAATTACCCCCTCAAGCACGAGTGGAAATATTTCCCAATTCGGTGCCTGAGGATGAACAGTGGACATCTCATAACAGTGGTGAATTAAAATGTAAAATTTGTAATAGAAATAATCTAGAGGTTATGTTTCTACCATGTGGACATATTGCAAGCTGTATAAATTGTAGTTTTCATATTAAAAACTGCGTAGCCTGTGGAAAAAGTTTGGAGGTCACTGTACGCATCACTAAATAAATTGGGTTACGTACCTGTAATTAAACAGTATATTGAGAGACAGGACAATGATAAGTTCGCGATTGATTATTCTGTGTGCAGTGCTCCAGAACACTCTGTATATTTACAATCCATTAAATCCTAGAGAAATCAATGTCCGTTTCGATGGCAAAAGTGGATGGATAAAGATGATGCCGTATACTGTAATTAACAACAGTGTACCTACATTTACAACATCTATACCTAGCAACACAACAAAATATCAGATGCAAATACGATTTCAAAATGGCAGCATTGATGAATTCGGCTGGATTACGTTAGAGAGCCCCGTTGCTGAACCTAATAATAGTTATTCAACCAGTACTACTGAGTCGTCAGTTATAGGACTGCTCTGCTATCTAGTACTTTGTTCTTCAATTTTATTGTTAAAGTGCCTAATTAAAATTACAAAAGGAAAAAAATGTCTATTAATGCTGAATTAAAAAACATGGAAATAGAACATAATAAGCAGGAAAAGAGGGTCCAGTTCAATGATGAGGTTAGAATTCGATATATTCTTCATTGGTCCTTTGCCCACAAGATGTCGCGATGTGGTGACTGCTGGATACAGAACACTGTAGATCGCGAACGGTTTCAGCGCAGAATAAAACATTTAGCATTGATAATTGAACCTGTACTCCTCGCAAAGAACAAGAACAACATAACCTCATCTCATATATAATAATATATATAGGATACGGGAGTATACAGTTACTACAGTTATAAACCTGCTCTGCTGCTGCTGTCATGCGTGCACTTTACTTTGTTTCCCAGAATATTTAATAAAATTATCATCATGAGTGAAATTACATCTGTAGAACAAGCTGTGGGCTCTCTCCGTTATGCATTACGAAATAACATACTTCAAGTTAATCGAGAGCTACAAGAAAACAGTAATCTCTTTTGGTACGCTTCCGAAGAATTGAAAAAATGTAACAATGGAATTAAATTTTGCTGTCTTTTTCTTAATAATAGCATCTCTTTGAAGAAATTTTGTGTTTTGATGGAAAAGTGTGATCTCCACGACCAATTATACGAACATGCTGCATTGTTTTCCTGTGAAGATGTTATCGCTCAAATTCTGACTGACGAAGTAAATTAATATCCTGTAATACAATTATGCAATACCCTTATTTTTGTATGATGAAAAATAAAAAAAAAATTCCAACTTCTTGTTTTATTATTATCCTATATTCTCAAATAAAAATAAAAAATCATGCGTTCCACTAAATAATACTATATTATTCTAAAAATTACATAATAAATGCCAATTAGATTAAAAATGATTCAGCATTTTAATCATTCGATATCCACACGTGCATATGAGTCATCATTATAAAATACCATCAACAACCATAAATCAGATAGCCGCTGACGTTTGTTTATAGTAAATCATCTAAATTACAGACAAGTCCTAACAGGCCTGTGTGCATGCTCTCTCCTATAACAAAGTACCGCCATCACGCCCCCGCCATCTTGTTTTCCGCCGCAGCCATATTGCCCACACGACCAATACACGCTCTTGTTTACGTTTCAGACCCACTCACAACCAATAAGACCTCACCCCACTCACAACCAATCAGGCTTGTGTTACGTCACCGCTAGGCCCCGCCCTCCACCAATGAACACACAACCGCACCCTAGTACCACCATTACACAGGAGTACCAACCCAAATCTAGTAACTTTTTTAGTAACTTTTTAGTACCAACCTAGGGGAAAAAAAATCCCTATGAGCCCGTACCGGCCTTGTATACCTACTTTGTAACCTGTGTATTTACAGGAATAATTTCAAGGTAAACAGTTTTTATTATTTTCCGTTCATAATAATAACAAATAACAATGTTACATACAATTATTAGATGACTGGAGGAAAGGTTTGTAGTGTAGCTGTTTGCAAAAACAACTCAAAAAAGGCAAAAGAGAGTGGTGAGATGTTGATGTTTTTTTCCTTCCCTAAAGACCCTCTTATTAATTGCTGTGTCTAATATGACATGATAAAATTTAATGGCTCTCTTGTTAAATTTTATTAATAAATTATTGTATGCACATCTAATTCTAATAAAAAATTTGCATTAAAATTTTTTAATACTACGTAATTGTAAAGGTTGGCCTGGGGAAAAATTTCTACTCAGTACGTCATAAAATAAGAAACTTTTCTAAGTAACTCTTTTCGTTAGGGCGAAAATTAGTATCATGTATGTTTCTTCATCTATCTTATAACTTATTAAATTCGCTAAGAATTATATAAAGCAATGCAATCAAGACTGAAGTCTCGGGCAAGAAATTGCACACAAGATTAAAAGAACCTACTTCAGTCCCTTGATATAAAATGTACTTCTTTAACTGCATACATTAATTACTTATAAATTTGATATATAGTAATGTCAATTTTAAATTCCAAGGAAAACGTTATCGATGTTAATAATCATTAATCAAAAAATCATAACTAATTATACTTCTATACTAATGGTTTGAATGCCAGAAATTCGAATGAGTAGGCAGAGTGACGCGTTCCCGCATTTTAAATAGTGATCTCTGATTGGTCGAAAGTTACCATGCTACCTATCTTACTTTACAAACCTTGGGTTGACTGCACCATACTGGCTCAACAAAAACAATTCTCCAGCGGTAACTACTTCCGCTAAATCTGCATTTGGGTCTTCAAATACCTGAACTGTGTCATTTAAGCGATGGTTCCCTGATTAACCAGAACCGATGTAGTGTCGCAGCCACTGAAGGCATGCACAAACAAGATGTTCTTCGCAACAGCAGAAATTCTGCGGCGAATAGAGCACTTCTTCCTTGGTCCCCCTGGCCGGTTTTCACAAATAAACATTTGGGAGATCTCTGGTCCTAGCGGTCAACAATACGAGCAAGTCCACATCTTCTCCAACAACGAACACTGAAGAAAAAGAAGACATTTCGATGACAATCTGAACAATTAAAGAATCCCCGTCTTCAACTGCCCATTAATTCAATTATGTGTGTATAATTATGTTCTCCCAAGTTTAAATTTAAATAAAGCAATGCAATGAGGCACCTTTTGTTTTAGCTGTTCGATAAACAAATTTCTTGCGACACGGTGGGAATCATATATATTGATATATTTAAACTCCAGATGAATAGAAATTTTATATGAAGAAAGTGGTACGCGTTGCTTGCGTACCCGACCAACTTTTGGATGACGCAAATAATGAAAACGACGCTGCAGAACATCTCGATCATCACGGTTTTGCCGACCCTACTTCAGAATTGATGCCTGAAAATGATAAGAATAAATGCGAGTCTGGTTTACATCATCGTAAGCGAAGCAAGGTGAATAAACCTCGATTTCGACTGTGGATTAGGTGTATTGGGGATAGCACATAAAAAAAAACGAACCGATCAATTATATCCCAAGGGTGGTGCGGGAACAAGTTGAAAGTAATATATTTTATAACATATATTCAATAACATAATATATATACAAGGTGTCTCACCGGGAACTGAATCGATCGATATAGAGAAAAGTACGCATCAGTAAATTTTAAAAATTTAGATAATTACTAATGTCGGTATGGCCAATTCAACTAAAATAATTACAAGCAGCTGGCACTTCCGCTTATACCAGAAGTCGATACCAACTTGCTTATTTCAAATGGAATACCCTATATATTTTAGGGGTTTCGAAAAGAGCATAAAATTCTGAGTCGAAAATATGTATATACCTAAACCTAGCCGTTTCAGAGATATTTGACATTTTATAGAAAATTTGACAGGTGCAACGGTTTGCAAGAACCGTTATAACTTTCTTCCTGTAAAAGATCCTCATTTGCTTCTTGTCACGTGAAAAGAACACAAGGAGAACTACGTTCTACAACTGAAATAAATTCAATAATATCATACCAAGTGTTCCGTTTTTCGCGTTACATTTTGTCAACTTCAACACACACAGCATCTAAACAATCACCAACCTTGAATTTATATTCTTAATATCACAAATATTAATAATAATAACAAATGCATATATGGTTTGGACCTTTACTTGGTGAAAATCCAAGTTACAAGTACACAAAAAACATGTTTAATTGTTTGATCTTCACAAATTTATTTTTAAATTAAAAAACTTAAGTTTTTTAAGTTAAAAATAAATTTGTGAAGATCAAACCGTTGAACTTGTTTTTTTGTGTACTTATTTACTAATTACACTTACTAACCTGTACTCAAATTGAGTACAAATTGTTTAGCCCTAGCCTTAAATTGATTTAAGAGAGTTACATCCCTTATATTAACTGGCAGTTCATTATATAATCTAGGAGCTAAGAAGGTTAAACTTCTTTGATCAACTAATCTTTCAGTGGCAGGCACTTTCGCTTGGTATGGCCTTTTGTTTTATTTCTAGTTTCGTATGTATATTCAATTAAAACTAATACATGGTTGTTTTTCCACTGGTGTATAATATATGTCGGAAGTCCAAAATTGTTGCTTCTTGATAGAGTGAGTTTGTAAGTAAGTTTTATTTTTCTGATATATTATTATTTTTTTTATTTCTTTTGTAAAATTTCTAACTTTTTTATGACACTATTAGAAGCTCCGCCCCATCCAAGAATTCCATAAGATATTCGTGATTCCACCAACGCGAAATAGAGTATTTTTAAATGCGGTATATCTAAAAACAATCTGAAATATTTGAATTTACATAAAATACCTCTCAAGGTTTGAGTTATATTCTCGATATGACAATCGTAGATGCTTATCGATGGTTATTCCAAGATATTTAGCTTTTTCTACTGACGTAGTTTAGATTATTTTACAATGGTTGTTAATAGTTAATTTGTCATGATTAGGTAAAGAATTCTTGTAGCAGCCAAAGGGTACAAACAATGTTTTATCAAAATTAATGGTTAATATTTTATGGTTAAACCAATCGATAAGAATGTTTACATTATTTTCAACCTTTTACTTGAGGCCCTCCCATGTTGTATCCGTGTAGAAGACAGCGTTGTCATCTGCAAAACTAATAACTTTTCCTTCACAATCAATAAATTATTGATGTAGATGATAAAAAGAATAGGGCCCAGAACAGTGCACTGCGGTACACCACACGTTACTGTTTTCTCATCGCTGACTGTTGAGTTTATTACAACGGATTGCTACGATCAGTTTAATAGCTTATCATTAGTTTGTATGCATTTCCTGTAAAGCCCATATCTTGCAAGGCCCCAACAACTGTTCGTGATCAACAGTGTCAAAGGCCTTCACAAGGTCAAAAAACAGGATACAAACACTTCTGATTACTATCAAGAGTTTTATAGATTTCATTGGTTAATGTAGTAATGGCATCTTGCGTTGATGTCCCTTCTTGAAATCCAAATTAATTTTCTGATATTAAATTATTAACTTTAGTACATTTCACAATTCTAGACTTTATAATTTTTTCAAATATTTTTGCTAGATTAGTAATAATTGATATCGGTCGATAATTGGATGTTACATTTTTATTTTCGCTTTTATATAAGAGTTTTATTTTTGCTATTTTGAATTCTTGTGGACATATACCTGTTTCAATTATTTCATTTATCAAATGGGTCAAGGGTACTGCTATTTCTGCCGCGATTATTTTTAACGTCTCAGACGTGATGACGTGATCATGTCTACTCCCGGGGCTCTATTATTTTTTAACGTTTTTAGAGCGTCAATAACCTATACTTTATTTGTCAGTTGAAAACATAGAGAACACTGAACAGGGCTTTTAGAAGGGGGTAAAGTTGGTGGTTTAGTTATATTGTGGGCCAGGTTTTTTCCTACATTTGCAAATAAGTTATTAAATACTGTTTTTATTCTTAGTTTTATGGTTTAAGTCATTTACTGTAACCCATAACTTTTTTATATCATTTTTATTGCTATCAATTTCGTTTTTATAATGTAATTTTTATAAGGTTATTTATATAATTTCTATAGTTAATAATGTCCAGTTTCAGTTTTTCATTGCCTGGATATTTTTAACATTCCCTGTACATCTTGTCCCTTTTATTTATGGAATTTACTAATCCTTGCGTAATCCATGATTTTCTTTTCTGTTGATTTTTTTGTGTAATTATTTTCGTTTTATCATTGGTTTCTTCAGACAATATTTTGATAAGATACGCTGTTTTTTATCTATGTTTTTATGTTATACAGCAAATCCCAGTTATAATTATGTAAATCTTTTATTAAGTTCTTGTAATTAATGTATTTTTTAAAATGTTTGTTTGTTAATACTTGTGTGTTTTTTTAATAAATGTGCAAATTAAAGAGCGTAGTATAGTGGTCAGTTGTAAGTGTCTTGAGAATAAAGGACGAGCAAATCTCATTTAAATCATTTTCCTTATATTTTAA
The DNA here is from genome assembly GCA_963675555.1 of Leptura quadrifasciata. Lineage (NCBI taxonomy): Eukaryota > Metazoa > Arthropoda > Insecta > Coleoptera > Cerambycidae > Leptura > Leptura quadrifasciata. The sequence continues at coordinate 142,262,996 of OY776677.1, forward strand.
AAAGATATGATCAATACAGGTTCCCGAATATTCTTGTGGTCTTGTGATGTCATTTATTGTAAAATGAAAATTAAACTTGTTAAGTGTATTTAAACAGTTACATGTTAAATTAACCTTCTCGTCTAAAATATTAATATTTATATCACCCACAATTAAGTTATAATTACTAGTGTTATCTAACGACTTTTCGTCTAAATATTCATAAATGTTTGTTACAAACATTTCAGCATTTATTGATGGTGGTCAATAAATTTATGTTAAAGTAATATTCTTATTTCCCGTCAACAATTGTACCTCTTTGGAACAACATTCTCTTTTATTTATAATCTAACCTAATTGTTGTGATTTAAGGAATTTTTTATATAGTATGACACCATCATTTTGGTTTATATCTCCCTTGTTGTATATCAAAGAGTAGCCATCAAATTCAAAAAGAGAAGTGTCATATATTTTCCACGTTTCAGTGAGAACTGTACATTCAAAATTTACAACTTGATTGAGAAATATTTTAAATTCATTCAAAAGTTTAGATATACCACGTATGTTTTGATGACATAGCTTAAAACTAATATTTATTGCTCTGATTGTCTCGTTGTGTTCTAATACATGGTGAATGTTATTTGTTATCATTGGCGTGTAGTTGTAATCACGAATAAATTGATCCATTTTAATATGTTTAATTATAATAATCAGATGGCCAACTTAAAATGTTGCCTTAACCGCCTCTCAAGTTACCGAAGTAACCCCCTGGAAGATCTCAAGGATCTTAGACAGTGACAGATATTTTGAAACGTTTGGTTCCTAGCTGGCCTTTGGGGAGGCTTTTGTACCTGATTTGTACTAACTATTTTCGTGTTTATCAAACGGTTATCTAGGGCCCTCAGCGGAAAACAAAAAAGAAAATTTCATGAAAATGAGCAATTTCAAACGTTTTGTTCCTACCTGGCGTCTGGCATTTGGTTTTTAAAAATAAATAAATAAACCATATTTCAAGTCCCAGACCAACAGCGCGGGTCAATTTATATTTGCCTTAGCCAATTTATATTTGTCTTTTTTTTAGTATGTAAATTATTTATTGTAAAACTTATTCGATCGGGGGATTATGAATGTGAAAGTGATAAAGAAAATCAAATTCCAAATAAGTTTCAAATGAGAAAAAAAGGCATTTAAGTAGTGACGCGAAACAAATTTGTTTAAATGTGTATAATACTCTTTTACAACGACAAGCTAATGAAATGCCAGACGAGTGTAAATTGTTTGAAAATGCACCGATTTTTAAACGACCGTTTTTTTATTTTTCGATATTTTCATTCAACATATCTACGGCTGGGCCCAAAATTTTTGTCTGGGACTTGAAATGTAGTTTCTAAAGAACGCTCTCAAAATAGATGATAAATTGCAAAGTTTCGACTCTTCGTTTCCCGCTTATTTATTGACTAAATTTAATGTGCAAGGTCTTAAAACGTGTAACATCAAAAGTAGAAAAATCATTGATTTTTCCATTCTTATAAGATCAATAATTTCTAGCATATGTCAATATTTCAAATGCTGATTGACAAAACCGCAGAAGAGGTTTTTTGAACCCTAAAATGAAAATTGTTTCATAAAGATTATTACTGATAATTCTTTTTGTTTTAGGCACGTTTTTCCAGTTATTCATAACTATAGGAATATTACTGGCTAACGTACTTGGGTATGTTCTTCCTTTAACGGTGTTTAACCTCTTCTGTATGTCAGTACCAGTAGTCTTTGCGGTACTATTTTTCTTCCAATCAGAAACGCCCGTATACAGTTTGAAGAAGGGAAGACCTGAGGAAGCAGACAAGGCTTTTAAACGATTACGTGGAGGAGACTATAATCCTGGCGACGAAATCAAAGCAATACAAGAACAAATAGCCAAAGAGCAAGGCAGAAAAAATTTTTTGGAAGGCATGAAATCCAAGGCGGCCAAAAAAGCAACAATCATATGTTTCAGTTTGATGTTTTATCAGCAGTTAAGTGGCATAAACGCGGTAATTTTTTATGCTAAGGATATATTCACTGCAGCTGAATCCACTTTAGCTCCACATACGTGTACTATCGTCATCGGTGTGGTTCAAGTCATCGCCACTGTAATTTCATCTTGGTTGGTAGAGAAAGTTGGCAGAAAAAGTTTGCTGATGTTTTCAAACACGTTCATGGCAGTAGCTACCTTTTTACTGGGCCTTTTCTTTGCTGCAAAAAATCACGAACTAGTCAATTCGGATACGCTAAAGAACATGGGATTTGTTCCTGTTCTTTCGCTTGTGATATTCATTATAGCATTTTCAATGGGATCAGGTCCAATTCCATGGCTAGCTTCTTCTGAAATTTTTCCACCCGATGTTAAGGCTAAATGTAGCTCTGGTGCTGGAGCCTTTAATTGGTTCCTCGCATATTTAGTAACAATGTTTTACCATAAACTTGCTAAAGCTATCGGTAATGACGTTACTTTTTTTATATTTGCCGCGGTATCATTCAGTGGAGTTTTCTTTGTACTGTTTGTGATGCCCGAAACCAAAGGAAAAAGTTTTGCGGAGATAGAAGCGGAACTGGAGGGTAATTAAATACTTTATGGAGTGTGAAGATCTACTACACACAAATTTATTGTGAATGAATGTTTCAAATAAATATTCTATTCTAAGTTTTTTGTTTTATTTAAGGATTTTTCATTTCATCTTTTGCAACAAGCAAGTTTTGATACGTTGATAACGTTAATATCCAGTAATTTGTCGCGTTTAATAGTATTTTATTAATCGACTAAATTACACATACCGTCTGTCTATTTTATATATATAATATCTATTGTAGAATTATAAAGTTTTAGAAATAGCTGTCCCATTTTTGTGAGCTATATTTCAGTAAAAAGAAATTTGAAATCCATAGCCTACTTTGTGAGATATAATACAAAAAAATAAAAAATAGGAAAACCACAAACGGTTATAGCTTCCTCATTTGAGGATATACGGAAAAAGTTAAAGGGATGAAAGTTGAGGGCAACGACAATAAGAATAATAGAATAATATAATAATAGAATATCTAATGGTCAAGTTCAGAATTATTCATTCATTCATTCTTTCTGAACTTGACCATTAGATATTCTGCTGTTATCCGTTTATTTGTTTTGTTGTACCTAAATGTTTGTTTATAAATTTATTTATTTATTCAATAATAACACGGAAAACCTTCCTGATTAGTCCTGAGGATGATTTAATAATAAATCGAAACGTCGACAATCGTCAGAAATTGGTTTTCCATAATTTATTGGCCTATTCCCGTCAACACAACCTATATACAATAACAGGGTTATTATTATACTCAACAATAAGAATGATAATGTGTATCAAAAAATTTTAATAACGCAGTTGGCTTTAACATACAACACAAAAACAACAAATCTCAAAGTAGGCCATAACACCATTAATTCCGTTTATTTTTTCTCTTTTCAACGATATAAAACATGTCACAAAAATTTTAACTGGTAGTGTCAATACTTAATATTTTACGAAAATCTCAATTCATATCATTGAATCGTAAAAATGAGCTACGCCATGATTAGTGAAAAACAATGTATACGGTTATTAACAAATTTGACAGATTGTCACTATTGTATGTTGTATGTTGCGTTGTCGAGTTCTAAGACAAGTTTTATATCAGAAATTATGGTGTGCACAAAAAATAACAAATTCTATAGCATTTAGCATTTATTGTCAGTGCAATTTTGACGCTGAAATGGCAGTCACGGTTTACGGAGATATATTTCCAGATGCTCCGCAGCCAAATCGAACTATGTTTAGGAAGTTAGTTCAAAATCTAAAAACGCATGGTTTATTTTCAAAAAAAGTAATAAGGCGAGGGCATGTTGCGGATAATGTAAGAAAAGTGAATAGAGTATTAAATTGTGTATTATTTCGATGCTACATTCACTTACATTTAAATGAGGGAGATAAGCCGAGGAGAATAAGATTTTGTAGATGATTGTTAAATAAAAAGGGAATTACCCGTTGATATGTAGCAAAATAATTTGATCGAACGAATCAAATTTTTGTAATAATGGATTTTTCAATAGAAATATGCATTATAAATGGACACGAGATAATACACATTGGTGCAGAGAGACTGCTTTCCAAGGAAGATTTTCTGCGAATGTTTGGGCGGGTCTTGTAGGGACTAAAGTAATTGGACCTTATTTTTATGATGGCAAATTAACCGCTCGTAGATACCTTAATTTCCTGCAAAATGAATTTCAAGATTTTCTTTATGAATTAACAGTGGCAGAAAGATTAAATTACTCATATTAACAACAAGACAGGGCTCCACCTCACACTGCTGTAATGTGTACAAATTATTTAAATCAAGTTATGCCAGATAGCTGGATAGGCACTTATGGACCCATTGTATAGCCAGCTCTGTCACCAGAGATTACTCCCTTGGATTTTTTCGCCTGGGGTTACATTAAAGGCAAGGTATCTGAAACCGTCCCTGAAAATATTGAGGATATCAAAACCAGAATTAGAAACGTATGTGAGGCAATTACCTTTGAAATGCTCCAAAATGTAATGTGTGAGGTGTCCCGTAGAGCACGTTTGTGTATTTGTGCACAATTTGAGCATTTGTAGTTAGAAAAATAAATGTACACATTTTCTTTTCAGTGTGGTAGTAGATAGTATCGTTATTAGTATAGGAAAACTGTAGATAGAAGCCTGAATTGAAAGAACTAAATCTAAGTGATCTCATCTTTTGAGGAGTTGTTGTTTATAATGTATATAAACATTTTTTGTCGAATCACCTGCCAGTGGTACCTGGGAAAAATAGTTATAAACTATAAATTTGTTTAAGATTTCATTTTGTGTATATTGCACAAGAGATGGCTTGAACTTAATGGCATAAAATGGCGGCCAATTCAAATTTTAAACAGCAAATTCAATTGCGCACACTGGGTTTAATATTTTGGCACCAAATTTTCAGAGTGTCTTTGTTAAGAGTAAAAGGCCACCCAGCGGCTCTGGGCAGCAAAATGAAAAAATACGATTTTGGTCATTTTTTTTCATTTTTGTAGGTTACGGTTGCGCTTCCAAGTCCTACAGTAAATATAGATTTGCAGAATATTTAATTACAAAGATTTTGTTTTTTTTCTTTTCTGTTTTTTGTGTTCCGATAAGACCTGTATATCTCGAGTTATTCGTATTTTTACATTAGAAAAAAAAAGTTGTCCTATTTCTTTCTGCTCACCACAGTACGAGAAATAACGGGAAAAGGTCCTTCGTACTGTCGTGAGCAGAAAAAAATAGGACAACTTTTTTTTTCTAATGTAAATCTGTCTCTATTTGAATATGTAATGAGTAACCGAAATAAAACGCATATCACTTATAATTTATTTTTTATTTTAATGCTGTATTTATTGCCATAGTAAATGATGGATGGTTAATGAGACAAATTGCACTGCGTTATAACATTAACAAAAATTTGGTGTGTAACATTTTAAGAAAGTGGAGAATAAACGGTACGATTAGTAGAAATCCTGGATCAAAGGACAAAGAATATCCTATTTAACAAGAAACTAACTATTAATATTTCGTTATTGCACCATTTCTATTTATAACTTCTATAAGTCTGTTTGGCATAGAATTAAATAGCCTTATACAATAATCATTAGTAATAATATTTTCCCATGCATTATTTACTATTTCCAGTAATTCTTCGGCACTCCGTGATCTCACATTTCGTTTTTGGATACTTCTTACGAGTAGTCCCCATACTTCTTCCACAGTGTTAAGATCTGGACTATGCCAGTTAAGAACAGTTAGTTATGGTATGAGCAGTATGAATGGAACAATTGTCTTGTTGAAATATGAACTCATTATTAGGAAATAATTGTGACATAGAAGGGAGCATAATATTGTCTAAAATCCTAATATACGTTTCACTATTAATCATTCCTCAATACGCCACAAAACACCAGAACCACGTGCCAATATCCAAGCCCACATATTGACGGAAAATCTACCACTCTTATCATTGTTAGATATATATTTCTCATCGAATCGAGTATTTGGCGGGCGGTAAACACGAATACGACCGCTGTGTGTTGACTCGAAGGTTTTTTCGTCTGTAAAGATTATATTGTTCCAAAAATTTACATCATGCGCTAAAAACTCAAGCGCAAATCCTACTCGAGCTTCTTTATGTTCAACTGTAAGTAAGTGTTTCTGTGCTGCTGCATGACAGCGTAGCTCCGATTCTCTTACTCGCCGGCGATCAGTACTACTCGATCCAGGAAAATTCGTTTCTTGAGCAGCCTAAATATCTGAGTAAAATTGATTTTCTACTAATGCATTTACCAATTGCAAAATCTAATTGTTTAGTTGATATCCTTCGTCACCCTGATCCAGGATTTCTACTAATCGTACCGTTTATTCTCCACTTTCTTAATATGTTACACACCGAATTTTTGTCAATATTATAACGCAGTGCAATTTGTCTCATTGACCATCCATCTTCTGCTTTAGCAATAACTCCAGATTTAACTAAATCGCTTATATGGGGCATATTAAGTTTTTTGCACATTTGCAATAAATTATGACAACTAACTGACAATGTGACAAAAATTAAAGTTAGATGTACACAACTAGATTTTAGCAAAATGCCGTTATAAGACTTGTCCTATTTTTTTTTGCTCACGACCGTACCAGAGATATTGAAAGAATTTTTGTTATTCAAAAAGGAATAATTATTAGGCTAATGTTGACCACCATCTTTAATATGGACTTCTGGTGAGTAATATGACCATGGCATTATCAAATTTGGATTTAGCTATGTTGAGAACCCCCAGATACGCACTGGATTCCTTTTATAAGTTCATATCAGTAATATTTCAAAAATTGCCGCTATCTTGGATGCCATCTTGAATAACGTGCTTCCAGTTCATTTTTCAATCTGGCAACGGGCATTTTCGGATTCATATCATCATTCATATTACTCCATATTTATGCGATTTCAAACTATTAGATATGTGTAAAAGGAGATTCATATACATAGTAGGATTCGTTTTAAATGTTTTCAGACCAGGCAAACCTAGTTATTTATTTCACAGAACACAAGGACGAACTGATATTCATAGCAGAAATTTGAGACATGTTGAAAATAAAGTTTGTATCCCCCCCAGAAAATTTTACTTTTTCGTTTATCCTTTTCCTTCATAGCAGCTTACATTATCAATAATCTTCCAATCACAATACATCAGTGGCAATGGTTAAAAGTAAACTAAAAGAAGACATAATCCTCTCAAGATTAGGGAATTTTGATGCACATGTGTTCTAAATTAGAATTATTATATATTTTTATTCGTATTCACTAGTTATATTATTACATGTGTGTAATTGTATCTATACTTAGATATATTATATTATGTTATGTTACGTTATGTTATGTTATGTTACGTTATGTTACGTTATGTTACGTTATGTTACGTTATGTTACGTTATGTTACGTTATGTTACGTTATGTTACGTTACGTTACGTTACGTTACGTTACGTTATGTTATGTTATGTTATGTTATGTTATGTTATGTTATGTTATGTTATGTTATGTTATGTTATGTTATGTTATGTTATGTTATGTTATGTTATGTTATGTTATGTTATGTTATGTTATGTTATGTTATGTTATGTTATGTTATGTTATGTTATGTTATGTTATGTTATGTTATGTTATGTTATGTCAGGTTGCGTTGCGTTACGTTACATTATATTATATTATGTATAAGTTGTTTCCTTTATGTACATGTTATATCTTTTTTATTTCCATACTCAGGAAGTGGTGAAGAACAACATTGTAGTTCATTTTCGTTAGTACCTACATATACGATAAAAATTAAGGTTTGCTATTTAAAGTTCTGTAGTTTCAGTTTCAGTGTAGGACTTTACTACCGTTTCAAACCGTTGTCTATTCACTAGAGAGACACACAAACACTGCACGTAGTATGTTTGCCTGCTACACCTTTCCCGTGACAAGAATGCAATGAATCGAGACCGATTGGGGTGTTTTTTGGTTTTCCATTTCGCTTTCTAGTTGTTGGCTGCATCAGGTTTAAGCTACTCACGTATCGCATCTAACTCCCAACCGAAACACGTCCAGAAAATTTGCAAGTCAAATTGCGACATTCGAAAAAAGTTTTATAGTTAATGATGATATTCGTTGGCCCGTTAGACTACATGCAGTTGTTCGAAGGGTGAGATATTTAGAAAATTCTGTTATACGCGAAACAGCGACGGCTGTTTTGCATGATTTAGAAAAGGGTGCATACGTGATAACTCTTTCAGCTACAGGTATAGAGAAAAATATATTTAATGCCATAAGACTATTGACATATTTATATAGGGATGTACGGTGTAAAATATCAATGATCTGATGCCTCAGATCCTGGCAATGTCAAAAATCCATTTATTTAAATGTATTTATCGCTACAATATTTTTTATAATTTCATATATTACGTATTAGAATTATATGCTAATAGTATGAGTTACGGAAAGTTCAACTCAAGCGACGAGGAGCAGCAGTAGACAGCTTGCAGCGATAACCTGAAGATGGCAGATAAGATTCTGCCGAAACGTCGTTTAGACAACTGTGGCTCCGGGAGGAGCCGATCATCGACGCAGGACAGCACACGGAAATACACAACACTTCATATACCGGGTGTTAAAAAAGTATGGGGACGGTGGAAAATCTCGAACAGTTTGCATCAAATCGAAAAATAAAAAAATAAGCGTCAAAAATTTTTCAAAAAACTATCCACTGATACAAAAATGACCCACTACACTGTGGGTGGGGCGAGGGGCAACTTCAAAATTTCAAATGGAAACCCCTATTTTTTATTGCGGAATCGGATTCTAGGGAAAAAAATACGTAAACTCTATTCCGGACATTTTTTTAGATTCTTGCATTGTGTTGCTGTAATCGCAAAAAATGAAAAGAAAACATTGCTGTTTCAAGAGTGGCGTTTTGTGCCCATAAAAAAACGTCCAATTCAAAAACTGAAAAACACGTATTTGTTATTTTTACGAAATCTATCGAATGACATTGGATTCGACTCTCCTACCCCTAACCCAGTGGGTGGGGTGGGGGCAATGTTGAAATTTGTAATGAAAATCCCTATTTTTTAGAGCGGATTCGGATTCTACGGCCAAAAATACGTGAATTTTATATCGGGCATTTTTTTCGATTCTCGCAAGGTGTCGCTGCAATCGCACAAAATTGAAATCAACCTTAAACCACTGCAGTATCGAGCTGTTGGCTCTCGTCAGTGCAAGGTAGTGGTGTGTGACGTCTGGCACGAGAGCTCCTTTAAGTAGGATCAGTCTTGCGGCTGGTGTTTGTTGCAATCGAAGCATTAGCGTTTTGATGGTAATATGCAATTATTACAGTTAACGCGCGAGGCTTGTAACTTGTAATTCAGCGCTCGGCGGGGCAAATAACCCGGAGAGTAGCTGTTGGTTGCAGTCTGATTACGTTCTTTATAGTAAAATACAGATTTTATAGAGGAGTTTGCGACAAAAAATTTTATGTTTTAATATTCCGCCCTCTAACAGCACATTTGAACTCATTACATTGTGTTTATAAATATGCACTGTTACAAGTTCCTATACCTCGACCTTGCTGACGCGTGTTTATAATAACCTCAATGTTGGCCACGGTAAGCGAAACAAAATACACAATATGTAGATGACATCAAATTGCAGGAAGAAAAAATATGTTTGACATGATTAAACAAGGATGTAGTCTTGCGCAACTGATTTCTTTGATTAAAGTTCTTCTGGCGTCCAAAGAATAAATTCGAGAAGATCCCAGAGCGGTCTACGTCTTAGGAACAACCCCTTCGAAATTATGCAGCCGCCCTTCACATGATATCTCTTGCTCCGACCTGAATAAGCCAGCGAGGTATTTCGTAAAACAAATAAATTAACTTCGAGAACTTTATTTACCTTATACAAAAATATTTTGAATAATTCTGCCGTATTTTATCAAATATATTTCAAAAAATGTTTGTTTGTTTCTCTTTAAGACGTCAGGTTTGGCTTGTAATAAAAATAAATCAAATATTTATTTTCATTAGATATCACTAATTGATATCTTTTGAAAATATGCTTATTAAGGAATTTTTTTCTCGTTAGCATCGAACGAGTTTTCATTTTAATTATGTTATTGTCTTGATGGTGACACAGATATACATTTATTAAGCAAGGTATAAGAATAACAGTGTCATTATATTTTACGCTCAAATTCATATAAACAAAGTATATTGGAATGTCAATATTATTTTTTCTCTCTTTCAAAATATAACGTAACTATTTTAAAATATTTTGCTTCATATATAGAAGTTATTTCAAAATTTCAATTTTATTCGTTAGTGGAGAAAATTTTACATGGAGCAATAAAAAAATAAGTTTGTTTTGATGAAACTATAAGAATACCCTGAGTTTTCTACTTTGATTAGGTGGGGGAATCCTTTTTTCGCGGAAAAAGGGTAAATTGATCATTTTTTTAAGGGTGGTTTTTCAATTTTAGTTTATTTTGGACCCTTTAAAATGGTAGTTAAGAAACGAGAATGGGATCCTTTTATTGTCGATAGTCAAGAAACCTTCAGTTCAAATTTCATGAAAATCGGTTCACCGCCCCGCCCCCCTGCTGAAAAAACGTATAAAATTGAATTACGGCTAAATTGGCCAATATTTAACCGAATTTGTTGAAATTTTAAACGAAAGTAACCAAGAAATAGCCTGCCAAATTTTACCAAAAAATATCCAGTAATTTGTTCACAATTCCATTTTTAGTCCAAATTTCACAAAATTTGTCCAAATGGTCGTACGATTTTTTTTAACCAAATGAAGGTTTTTTATATACTTTCACGTGATGTAACTAAAAACAACTTTTTTTTGTAATTTAGCCGATTTTTAGTGTATATATGCGCGCGGTAATTTCCCGTCATTTTCGGAATTATACGTATGCGCGCACAAATATAGGTGCAATTATTCATTATAAAAATTTCAACATTAATAATAAAAAGTGATTATGAGCAGGTTTTAAATAGTTAGATTAAAAAAAACTCTCGAAGGTAAGATATTTTTTTTTCGAAAATTCATTGATTTTTATTAAACTATTTTTTTCAAAAATTCATTGATTTTTATTAAACTTTTTACAGGTATTGAATATTATTTTATTTTATTCATGTTTTATTTTTTAATAGTTGTACTAGATGTGCTACTTCAAGAAGTGTCTACTTTCGAATCGGTAACAGAAGTTTGGAATATTTCTTCACCCTCGTCGTCGCTAAAATCGTATACATCTGAGATATTCTCTGAAGTACAAACATCTTCTTCATAATTATCCACTTCTTCGAATTCTTCAATATCGTAAATATCAGGACTAATTTCTAATTGCTCAGGCTCTTCATCAACCACAGCTTCGTCAACACTATTTCCTGCATTTCGACACAAAGTATTCCTTCCATTGTGGAATAAACTGCTGCATGTGACACCAATTATTTTGCATGAGCAACGTTTAGTTTTGCAATCGACCTTACAACCACAAGCAATTATATTTAGTAATTCGTTAGGCAGGCGAGCTTTATCAGTCCTTATCAGCATTAGTAAATTATCTGTTATTTGCTGCCATCCAAATTCCTGTCAATTTTGGACGGCAGCAAACAACAAATGCACAAAGTATTCGTGACAAGCTTGTGGTTGATTAAGAGCCTGAGCAATTAGAAATTAGTTCTGATATTTGTGATATTGAAGAATTTGAAGAAGTTGATAATTATGAAGAAGATGTTTGTACTCCAGAGAATATCTCAGATGTATACGATTTTAGCGATGACGAGGATCAAGAAATATTCCAAACTCCAGTTACCGATCCGGAAGTAGACACTTCTTTCAGTAGCACATCTAGTACAACTATTAGAAAAATAAAACATGAATAAAATAAAATAATAATCAATATATGTAAAAAGTTTAATAGAAATCAAGTAAATTTTCGAAAAAAAATTATATCTTACCTTCGACAGTTCTTTTATCTAAATATTTAAAACCTACTCACAATCACTTTTTGTTAATAATATAGAAATTTTTATAATGAATAAATACACGTGCGCGCATACGTATAATACCGAAAATGACGGAAAATTACCGTGCGCATATATAAACCAAAAATGACAAAAAATCGGCTAAATTACAAACAAAGTTATTTTAGTTACATCACGTGAAATTGCATTTAAAAAATTATCATTTTCTCTAAAAATCTGTATTTACTCCACTACGTTTGCTTAACTATTTTGTTTGAAGATAGATAGATAAACAGAGGAGCTGGTTACTTAGCCTTTACCACTGTAACCTTTTCAGGTCTACTGTGGTGCTTCTAGAATACATTCCTTATAGTATCTCATCTAGCTATGTCCTTTGTACTACACTCCACAGATTTGATAAAGGCCCTTTTGTATAACTGTATGCCTTTGCTTTTTCTTCTCCGAGTACTTGGAACCTCAGTCTCGCCAGGACTTCACAATGGCACAATACGTGAACTAAGGTTTCCTCGTCTTCTGCCCAATTAGAAGGCCTACTATTACTCTGTTGGCCTTCCTATTCTGGCTTAGTAGATCTTCCGTGAATTTGACCGAACCTTTTTTAATGAACTCTTTGGCCTGTGACTGCCTTGGGAGATTCCTCCACCATTCCAGAGATTTATTTTGCACCCATTCCTTAGTGGCTGCTCGCATGCATGTCTTTGCCATGCTACAAAAGGGCTCAGGTCCTACTGGGGCTTTGAGTGCGCCTTCCTTGGCCAGCTTATCAACCTTTTCGTTTCCTCTGTGTCTCTTGTGTCCAGGTACCCATGCTAAGTCACTCTGATCTAACTTTCCAGCTCTATAAGGGCCGTCAAGCAGTCCCACACCAATCTTGAATTGACTTGCATGGAACTGATTGCTTTTATTGCGTTGTCCTATTATCTCCCTTGCGGATATATGACGATCACTTCATCCTCTCGAAAATATTTGGATTTTCGAGTTTTTTTCCATATAATGAAGTCTAATTGAAATTAAATTCTCTTCAACATAGATAACATTTCTAAGTTTTATCATCCAAAAAATTCTTTGAAACGCAGCGCCATCTACCTCTTAACATATAAAAATAACCGCTGCCCAAGGAATCACTACTTCCACATCCAGATTTTGTAGTCAAGTCTTATACACACTAAATCCCAATATAATATTTTATTCCCTCTAATAATGGAGTGGGGGTGATAGAGGGGGTGGCAAATGTAAAAAAAAATTAGAAGCCCTTGGTTTTCGTATACTCACTAAATCCCAATTTAATTTTTTATATACAATAGGGTGGGGGTGGCAATGAGAATGGTAGAAGGGGTAACTAATGCCAAAATAAATTTTAAAGGCCCTTGGTTATCATACACACACTAAGTCCCAATTTAATTTTTTACTCCCTTTAATAATAGGGTGGGGCTGGCAATGGGGGTGGTAGAGGGGGTAGCTAACTCCAGAATTTTTTTTTTTGAGACGTTTCGTTCTTGTATACACACTAAATTACATTTTAATTTTTTTTTACAACCTTTCATAATAGTGTGGGGGTGGTGTTGAGGGTGGGGGGTGGAAAAAATATTGAGATTATCTGTTTGCCTATTTACCCTTATTTACTACATTTACGCCCGAACCCTTCAACGGAATTAGATCAAAATATATAATACATAAGTGTACCAAATTATAAGTCAATATCATAAACGGTTCCAGAGTAAGCGTGCGCACAAAAAAGTTACAGACAGACAGACCGACCGACAAACAGGAAATTTTGTTTGCTCACATTTAAAATCTCGACGTTTCATGACATTTTACGCCTATTTCAACAAAAAAAATATTTTTTTTGCGTTGCTATACTTCCACTGTATGTGGAAGTAAAATTTTGCATATAAAACTATAGCCATTTATGTTCTAATAATGGGCTTTTACCTGGGAGATTTTATTGGCGCACCCTGTATATTATCTAATAGTTGATAAAAATTCTCTTCCTCCTTAAATCCAAAATACTTTTTTGGGTTTCTAGTAGATAATCATTCATTCAATATCTAATATGAAAACTTTCTACATACACTTTTGACCCAACTAGCTGATCAGGATTGGATCAACAGTATATGTAGAGTTTTCATTTTAGATTTTGAATGTATGATAGTTTTCAAGAATATGCATTTTCAGAGTTAAAATTGTTAATGAAATCCATAAAAACGCGGATAAAAAATTGTGCTTTCGATTAATTGGCTGTTTTCTAGTTAATACATACTATTATCATTCCTCATATACCTAATAAATTTTAAAGTCTTTGAATTAAAATTAGTCATGAAAAAAATTTCTCCAACTTTACTGTTATTTAATTTGTCCCTTCAACGTTATTCTTCAAACTTGGGCCATTTTACTGCTCCGTGTTTGCATTTATCCTTAATTTAAGGTTATGAGAGCCACCGTTTGTACAAAATATTTAGAACGAGGGAATTTTATCTGAGTTATAAAGTTAATATTTATATAGAGGGTCCTACACTCTGATCATTTCTTTGGTGTCAACAATACACTTAATTTACTAATTATTAAATTAGAGTGTTTTGAATTGGAAATTATTATTCTCTACGTGTATCCAAATTAAAATATTCTTGCAGCTGATACTATAGTGAAAGTTTACCGTGCTCCATGATAATTTTATATGTGATGCTATCAGGTGTATACTTACATGACATAATGAAGTTACTTCTCATTTTAAAGAAAACTTTACGTAAACAAGGTTATTTAACCAAGTCGTTAAGCCAACTTGGTCAAAGATGTTAAAGTTTCTGAATGCAATTGTTGCTAAACCCCCGTGTTACATATTTAACTTTTGTTTTGAAAAAGGTTTCCTTCCTATGCTAAAAATATCAACTGTGGCACCTATATACAAAATAGGTTATAGGACAGTAGTAAGTAATTACAGACCCATCTCGGTAATCAACAATATCGTAGAAGTTTTAGAAAAATGTATAAAAAACCGCTGCCCAAGGAATCACTACTTCCACATCCAGATTTTGAATCCAAGTCTTATGCACACTAAATCCCAACGTAATATTTTATTTCCTTTATAGAGGGGGTGGCTAATGAAAAAAAATTCAGAAGTCCTTGGTTCTCGTAGATTCGTCGTTATTCCCTTAAACAATAAGATGGGGGTGGAAATAGAGGTGGTAAAGGGGGTAACTAATGCCAAAATAAATTTTAGAGGCCCTTGGTTCAAATCCCAATTTAATTTTTTACTCCCTTTAATAATAGGGTGGCAATGGTGTTGGTAGAGGGGGTACCTAACTCCAAAAACATTTTTTTAGAAGTTTCGTTCTTGTATGTACACTAAATCACATTTTAATTTTTTTACCCCCTTTAATAATAGGGTGAGGGTGACAATGGGCGGTGGTAGAGGGGGTAGCTAACGCCAAGAGAAAGTTTTTGAGGCGTTTCGTTCTTGCATATACACTAAATCACATTTTAATTTTTTTTACCCCCTTTAATAATAGGGTGGGGGTGGTAATGGGGGCGGTAGAGGAGGTAGCTAACGCAAAAAAAAATTTTTATACCTACGTTTCGCTTTTGTATATTCACTAAATCACATTTTCATTTTTTTTACTCCCTTTCATAATAGTTTGGTGGTGGTATTGAGGATGATAGTGGGGGATCGTATGTGCCCTAAATTGCAATTTTATGGGCTCTTACTTGCTTGTTTTTCCTATTTACACTTATTTGCCCCATTTACCCCGAACCCTCCAACGGAATTAGGTCAAAATATAGTCTAGTTCCAGATCTCGTTACAATACATAAATGTACCAAATCTCAAATCAATATCATAGACGGTTCCAGAGTAAACGTGCGCACAAAAAAAGTTACAGACAGACAGACCGACAGATAGGAATTTTTTTCCGCTCAAATTTAAAACCTCGACGTTTCATGACATTTTAAGCCTATTTCAACAAAAAAAAAATATTTTTTTTTTCGTTACTATACTTCCACTGGACGTGGAAGTCAACCAGTGGAAGATTCGAGTAAATGCTGAGAAGTCCGAGGCGATAGTCTTCACGCGTCGCTTCACGGAGAACAAGAAGATGCGTGCTTGGGGGTCAGACTAGACCAGCGACCAACATTCAACACACATATCAATGAGACGATACGAACGGTCTATTCTCTGTCCAGGAGTCTGTATCCGCTTATGGTCAGAGGTAGCAGACTCAACAGACAAAATAAAAAATTGTTGTACACGATGGTGGTCAGGCCGTCTATCATATACGCGGCGCCGGTGTGATGCAGCATAACGACCACGACAATAAAAAAACTCAAAGTGTTGGAACACAAATTTATGCGCCTCGTCTCAAATTCAGGAAAGTACACCTCCCCCAGAGACCTCTACGAACTCTATAACGACATAACCCCGATAGCTGACTCCGTCCAGCAAATCTCTCAGAACTTCTACTCGTTCAAACTCGGCGATAGTCCTCTAACAAGACACATAACGCAAATTAGACAACATATGCGCCGTTTCGGATCAAATGCCCCTATCATACCAGACGTTACCAATTTTCCGGCAGCCACTATAGCCAAGTTTCACCAACTATACTTTCCTCTAATTCTATCCAGCTTTCACTAGTTTTTCATACCTTTCAATAATCTTTAATCCTTTCCTGTCCCCCTCTTCTTTTCTGTTTGTGTATTTTTTTAGCGTTTGTTTTTCCTTCGTTTCTTCTTGTACATTTTTGTCTCTAAATTCATTTTTCCCATCATTAGTCTCATAACCGAACGAAAACCATTTTTTTATCAAATGTATTTTGTAAACTCACAGTTTAGGCCAGCCCTGGGCAGCCTCTCGTTGGAACATTTCGCGGAAGGCACTTTGTTCCAGTTGTAGTGTCAGCGTCCGATGCGAAACTTTAAAAAGTGAAGTGCGCTAGTTACTCTAAAAATTCCTTATTCAGTTGTGTTAAGCTTATTTTTTTGCACACTAAATCGTATTACCTATTTTATTTTTTACTTTAAGTTTTAAAAAAGGAGTCTAGGTTTTTTTGTATTGTTTTAACTGTTGTTTTCGCTGAACCGGGCCTGTTCCGCCCAATCATGCAATCCGCCACCGCGTCAAAGCGGTGGTTGCACGATCGGTCCCGGTTCAGATTCGTGGTGGCAACTCTGGTACCTTTTTTAAATATTAATAAAGTTCTTTTGAATTGAATTGAATTGGACGTGGAAGTAAGGCCTTCTGCGTACTGAGCTTCTCGTCATAGATGCGTACAAAATTCATCTTGCAGCGTCGATTCCTTTACGCCTAAAGTTCTGTACACGGAGCTATGTCAAAGGAACGGGAATCGTTTCATCACTAATAAAAATTGAATACAGCAGTTGGAAAGATATCTAGGGATGAAGAGGATCTAATTCTTCCATTGTGTTTAGGTCACCGTAATAACAAAAAGAAATAGAGGAGATTCTGGATGCATCCGTATATCCACAGAAATAATAATAGCAGATTATTTGTTGATGCAAAGAAGTTATTTGAAAACGACTCTAAATTCCAAATGTTCTATAGAATTACTATTTCTGACCAACATTGATAATTTTCAATTAACTGCACAAATTTCACAGCTTGGTCGCCCATTCTATAATTTAAGAAACGCACTTCGCCGTGCATATGTCATTGTCTACGTGGACAATATTTCTGGATCTTTGTATACAAGAGAAAATAAAACCGCACGGAAATATTAACTCATACATACACACACCAAGTTAAAGTATACTAGACTATATCGACGAAGGAGAAGGGGGAGAACAGAGGTGAAAAAAATCAGTTTTTTGCAAAAAAATCGGAAAGTATCGATTTTACTGTAAAATATGTAAACATGAAAAATATAGGTAATAAAAATTCGCACAATTTTGGTTTATTCTTTACTTTGCACGACCTATTGGAGCCGAGATGGATTTCTTTTGAAATTTTAACAGTTTTGCGACGCAACCGAAATACTCGCATTCTTCGCTAAAATCTCAAAAATGGTCGTTCGGATCGTAAAATGTTTCAAATGAAAGTTGTAGAGAAATCGACTACGAACAATTTCCTTTTATTTTTCATTTCCACTTGTTTCATGATAAAATCGATAAAAACTAGAAAACGATAGATCGTACGTGTATAGTGTACCTAATAAAAGTTAAAGAGAATCAAATTTTGAATATGTTGGTGTGTGTTGTGTGTGTGGGTGTCGTTTTGATAACAAGTTAATGGAGATAAAAAGGAAAAACATGAAAAATAGTAAACAGAATATAGTAAATTTTGGAAAGAATCTATATAAATTGTTCATTAAATATTTTTTATTGCAGCACATTTTTTATATTAATTAAGATATCTCGCGTTTTATTAGCAAAAATGAGTAAAAAATGTGTTGCTATTCCTAATAAAATGACGTACAAAATACACACTGCATCGAACTGCCCAGTTGTATATCCGCCGCTGATGTTGGAGTTTCTTTTCTCAGATTTTTTGTGTTATTATTGTGATTATTATTAAGTGATAAAGCCCAGTTTCAGTAAAACCAGACGAGGCACTGTATTAACGTATGTATTAAAACATATATTTTTTAAGACATTTATTTAACGTCGGCCTATTTCCGCTACTGGGGCCTAACACCGACGCCTGTAGACGAGCTACCCCCAACCAGAAATTTTGCCGAACCTCTTCCCTTAAGAAGAGTAGGGATCTGTTACTTGCCTAACATTTAATAGAAGGGACCGACGGCTTTACATCTCCTCCGAAGGATGGTATATTGTATGGTATTGTTGTATTTAATTAATTCTTTTGGAATGGATATAACAATTGCCGATTTCACTAGAGCTACAGGGTGCATTGATAATATCCTAACAAATATTGAGAGCAATTCGTATAAAACAGGGGTTGTTGATCCCGGTCTGTCTGACCACTATGGTCAATATATAAATCTTAATATATCTATAACTAGTAGCTCTGAATCTGTATGGAGACGGAAAATAACTAAAAAGAGTATTGAAAAAATGTCGTTAAACCAAATTAATTGGGAAAATCTACTTACAGATGATGTAGATTTTCTTTAAAATTTTTTAGTTGATACGTATCGATCGCTAGTTCATAATCTCTGCCCTCTAATAAAATGTTTCTCAGTTGAAAAACCGGTGCACTGGTACAATGATAATCTACGTAACATGAGAGATACGCTTACTGCTATTAAGCAAATCCATAATACAACTAAAGATCCTACTGATAAGATTACTTACAATTGTTTGCGTAAAGAATATGTAAATGCTATTGATTGCATGAAAAAGTCAGCGTATGCTTCATTTATTCAACGATCCTCTAATAAATCTAAGGACAGCTGGCAATTAATAAACTACGAAAATAATACTGGTCCAAATAATATTAATGCTGAATATTCCATACCCTCTAACTCTTTTATTGATTTTTTTGCTACAGTTGCAGACACTATAATTAAACAACTACCAGCTCTAGACGAAAATGCATTAAATTTTTTAAAATATGCATATGAAAATTTCTTTTTTTCTTGAACCAGTCACTACATCTGAAGTACTGAGTGTGGTACAAAATCTTAAAAGCACAAGTAGCTTAGACATTTTTGATTTAAATGGTAACATAATAAAGGGCACGTTAGAAGTTATTATTGACTTTTTAACACATATAATAAATTTATGTTTTAGCCAAGGTATTTTCCCCGATGTTTTTAAGATGACCAGAACTGTACCGATTTTCAAAAAGGGAGATCCTAGTATCCCTGGCAATTATCGGCCAATCTCCATTATACCAGTGTTTGGCAAGATTATTGAAATCATATTAAAAAATAGGATTATGCATTTTTTTGAAAATCATTCTTTATTACATAAGTGCCAATTCGGTTTTAGAAAAAAATGCTCAACTACGGATGCCGTCTATAAAATTGTGAGTGACATTGTCCAAGGTTTTGAGGAAGGAGTCCACACAGCAGTGACGCTGGTCGACCTCAGCAAGGCATTTGACTGTCTCTCACAACTTATTAATAGAAAAACTTTACTTCTATGGTATTAGAGGTAGTCCCCTAAAACCATTGGATTCATATTTAAACTCACCTCAACAATGTGTAATCAGTAACAATGATAAATCCGATTTTAGGACCTTAATTCATGGAGTACCTCAAGGATCGGTTTTGGGACCTCTATTATTTATTATATTTGTAAACGATTTATTTTATTATCTTTTCCCAAAGAAAGTTGTAATGTATGCAGACGATGCAGCGCTAATGAACAAGAACAAAAACATAGATGACTTAAAAATGATGATAAACGAGACTCATAACCTTGCCGAACATTGGTATAAAAATAATGTACTTAAACTCAATAAAGATAAGACGCAGAAGCTGATTTTTTCCTCAAATAATTCTTTAGTTGTAGGTGATAGTGTAAAGATCCTTGGAGTTGTTTTAGATGATTCACTGAATTGGTCCTCTCATATCAAACAGCTGTGCAATAAAATATCAGGATGTATATTTCTCTTACGCCAACTTAAAAGATTCGTGGATGGCAAAACACTATTATATGCCTACCACGCACTCATTCAGTCACACATGAGCTAAAGCATAATCCTCTGGGGTAATTCTACTGACGCTAGTAAGGTATTTGTGTTGCAAAAAAGATGCATGAGAGTAATTGCCAATGATCATGACTATAACACTAGGTCTGCTCACCTATTAAAGACAACGAGATTCCGTCTGACAAAATCGGCAAAAAAATCGCTAGATTTAAAGCTGTATAACAAACTTCCTGATAATCTTAAAGCCTTGGATTATAATAAGTTTAAAATTATTTCAGTGAAACGCCACTTTCAAGAACATTGTTTTTACTCGGTAGATGAATATATGAATACCTCTGTAGAATATAACTAATGTTTTGTTTTCTGGTTTTATTTGATGTTATCATCTATAATTGGTACAAAAACTACTCTCCTTTATTGCTGGTGGAATGCACTTACATTTTTTGTCTTGTGGCCCTCTGTTTTAAATTGTTTTGGAGATTTTAACTTCTATATGTTGACATATTTTATACCATTGTATATGTATTTTTTATTTATAATATTCTATGTAAGGACTAGTCATTTTTATACAATACAATATATTTCTTGAAGTATATTATAATAATAATAATGTTTACTTTACAATGTAATTTCTACTGTGACTTGCTACAAACATTTTCCTGTAACATAGTTAAATAAATATCTATCTATCTATATCCCCTATACAACCCTCGCCTAAGGTTGCATAGCTTCCGCGCATACACTGATATACAAGCCGCCGGAAGATAATAATTTTAAAATATAATTTGACGGACTTATGCATATCTAAGAAAAATTAATGGCATGAATCATTAAATTTCACAGTCGGCTTAATTTTTTAAATAAACAATAATGTGATGTGTAATTCAAGTCTACTTATGAGAGGGGAGAAATTATAAACAATTTGGTGCAAATAATTCTTTTTTTAAATTGCTTGTGATTTCTCCGCCTTATAATAGTAATATTCGTGAAAGTTTCCACGACTTTCAACTTTTTTCAGTACAAATCAATATTTACAAGTGTTTTTTTTTATATTTATATAAATAAATTAATAATAATCGTAATAGATATTTATATGTATACTTAATAATAAGTATCTGTTGAGCACATTACTGTTATAATTACTTTTAATTTTGTCTGCTTTAAAATACCCACTTGTGGCTAACTTGAAACCGTTGGAAGCAGCAAATTCTAAAAATGCTTGCTGGTAAAAATATAACGTGGCACAATACAATAATACACATGCAATACGTGTATGCCATATACAGGGTGTCCCAATAAAAACTCCCAGATCGGATATATTCTAAACGAATAGAGATATTTTAACTCTGTAAAAGCCAGTTTGTAGAGCATAAAGAGAGCTTCATTTCTGAATGTAATTGTCTTTTGAATATATCAGTATATAGATGGCGCTGTGCTCTAAATAAATATTTCGATGGGAGAAACTTTGAAATGGGGTTTATGTGAAAGAAAATGCATTTCTAAGCAGATTATGTTCTAATAAAAAATACCATAAAACTAACCGTTTTCGAGATATTTGAGCCCAAATATTGGCATTTGCCAATAATGAATAATTGTAATCTCTTTAACATTTCAGTCCTTTAAGTTGGACGATCTGTATTCAATTTACAAATTTTGGAAGAAAATATTTAAAGAATTTTTCATATAATTGCTTTGTTATTAGGTTAGATTATAATTAAAAATATTTAATATCTAGTGAGTATAATAACCCTTATACCTTATAAATTAAATACAATTAAAGTTACCTTTCGAATAATAGTTTTGACATTTCTCAATTTCAATCACATTTTGTTTATTGGTATGTCAATAGAACTGTATTATTTTACCTAATTATTGTTTTCTTTGTGAATATTCATTATTAAATATGGTTTCTCATACAAATGAAGATAAATTAAACATGATTATAATTTATGGGGAATGTCGTAAAAATGCTTCAAGAGCTATAAGTTTATATGGAACACGTTTTCTTGGCAGACCTTCACCAGATCGGAAAACTTTTGTAAGTTTGTGTTCTAATTTGAAAATTATGGAGGTTTTAAGAAACCAAAAACAACAAGAAAAGAACTGCAACTGATGAAAATATTGCATTGATATTACATCAAGTAGAAAATATCCCAAACATTTCAGTACCCAAGTTGACGGAAGAAACAAATATTGCACGTTCCACCTGCCACAGAATGCTTAAAACAAACAAACTTTTTCCATATAAAGCGCATTTAGTTCATCATTTGATTCCAGGGGACAATGAGCGGAGATTAGATTTTTTGGCGTAATCTTCAATTCTCTTAGAAGAAAATCCAAATCTTTTAGATACAATTATGTGGAGTGATGAAAGTCGATTCCATAACAATGGAGTAATCACAAGATATAATTGTCGTTACTGGTCTCAAGAGAATCCTAGGTGGATGAAACATACCAGATCCCAGAATCGTTTTGGAGTAAATGTTTGGTGTGGCACCGTTAATGGTTACATTGTTGGCCCATACCTCTACCTGAGAATTTAACAGGTGAAAAATATTTACAATTTTTGCAAAATGATTTACAAGCACTATTAAGAAATTTGACCGCTCAGTTGGATAATATGTGGTGCAGGCTCACATACCCATCACAACGTTGTTAATTATTTAAATCAAATATGCCCAGGAAGATGGATTGGTACCAATGGAGTACTTAGATGGCCCGCTCGATCTCCTGACATTACTCCATTAGACTTTTATTTATGGGGACTTTTAAAAAGTGAAGTGCACAAAGAACCAATAGAAGACATGGCAGATCTTTATAATAAAATGTATGCTAGTGCTGCAGCCATTAATCGGCATACATTATTAAAAGTTTGTAGATCTGAACTAATTAATAGGTTTACGATGTGTGTTGATGAAAATGGCAATAATTTTGAACACCTATTAAAATAGTTATTTTAATTTCATTAGTTTGTAAAAATTGTATTATGTTCGTAATTGTTTTTTTATTGTTTAAATGTTTGAATTATATGATAAATAATATTTTTAGTTTTTTTTTTCAAGGGTTACTTCAAATATATTTAATTCATAAGATATGAAAAATTCTTTAAATATTTTCTTCCAAAATTTGTAAATTAAATACAGTTGTCCAACTTAAAGGACTGAAATGTTGAAGAGATTACAATTATTGGCAAATGCCAACATTTGGAGTCAAATATCTCGAAAACGGTTAGTTTTATGGTATTTTTTTTAGAACATAATCTGCTTAGAAATGCATTTTCTTTCACATAAACCCCATTTCAAAGTTTCTCCCATCGAAATATTACTTTAGAGCACAGCGCCATCTATATACTGATATATTCAAAAAGCTATTATATTCAAAAATTAAGTTCTCTTTATGCTCTACAAACTGGCTGTTACAGAATTAAAATATCTCTATTCGTTTATAATATATCCGGCCTGGGAGTTTTTATTGGGACACCCTGTATATTGTAGATCATAACCCATGTAACATTTCTGACAACTTTTTGCACATTTTGCCTTTTGAGAGACCAGTCAAGTAACTCATCCTCTATGGTTCCGAAGCGTACAAATCGTGAAGGCTAAATGGTCTCCCGAAGCATCTATTATGCATAGACCGTTAAAATATAATGAATTATGAAGTAATGGCGGATAAAGGCTCTGGCATACGCGAGTATGTAATCACAGTTTTGGAGTATCCCAGAAATGAGTTTGATGCACGCGCAGGTCGTCATAAATATTGTGGCACATACGTACACATACGCATACAATAATTATGTCCTCCACTTAACAACTTGTATAAAAATGGCATGTAACCAGAAATAATTCATTAGCATTACAAAGTCATAATTGTACTTACTAAATACAGTTGCGTAAATACTAATGATTTCTTGAATATCGCGTAAACTTCATAAAGCTAACACCTTATCCTAATCAACACGCCATTGTGCTAAAAATAATCAGAGTAAATTAAAATATCGACTGCCTCCACGTGATTAAAAGCCTATTTACATTTTTATGGCATCCAGTAAGTGACTATTGGTCGCACAGCTCGCTCGTATCCATCTCATTAGTTTAAAAACCGCGACAAAACTTGTAAAACTTTTCGCGAACTCTGAGTAATTTCGAATTGTTTAAATTACTTAATAATTTCGTTTAGGTGGCATTTTGTGACGTAATATGCAGATTAATTTTTAAAGTTTAATGATTAAAATTTAGATTTGTTGACATGTAGAGTTATAGAGGTGGTTAACCTTAGATTTCAATCTATTTACAGGACATGCTTAAAAGATCGACGTTCCAGAATTAGTTAACCCGGGGGTCAGAGCTGCGAAGGTTATGCTCTCGCTTCTCTATAAAACTAAAATGGATCAAATCAAATCAAATTTTATTGCTTTTTTCCAATTACAATTCTATAATTACAAAGTCCACCAATTTTTACACATTGCTTCCTATTTTGAAGATAATTTAAGAACGGGCCATTAACTATACCCTGCTACGTCAAATTTTAAAACTGCAATCTGACGTACCTAGTTGGTCGTCGTTTGTTGACTAACGGTATTTGCCGGCCGACTGACAGTGGAGATGGTCGGGGTTCTAAATTTCTTTGATGTATCAGGGCGCCAAGTAATTTTTTTTTCTCTCCAAATACCAGCTCAAGCACAATGTAACCTTAAATTTACTAAATAAATTACTTAGCGAGACGATAATGAAAAATTCAATTTCAGTTTTATCTTTTAATAACAATAAACGAAGTAGGTTAACTTTAAAACATTCAACAGTACAATAACGTAGGGTATGGTATGACAGACAAATTCAACACTAAAAAAAAACGTATCTAACTGGGTATATGCGTCTTACGTAAGTGCTTAAACCCCCAACAAATATCATAGATGTTTTAATTAATTGACAGAATATTTTCATAGAATGTTTAGCAAAATTTAAAATATATATATATATATATATAGGTACAGTGGTGAAATTTTGTAAGTAAAATATACAATATATTTAAAAATAAATCAATATATATATGGCGCAAGAAGGATACAAACTTGCAGGCAGCAGGGCTTCAGCTTCGGCTCAAATTTCAGCAATGGGCAACTTCCAGCCTATCAATTAACCCAGAAAATGGATGGCTCCTCCACAAAAAAGAAATTCCAGTCCAGCAAGGAGCAGTAACATAAGTACGTGTAGACCAGTGAAAAAAAAGTTATTCGTATCAGGGGAGACAAAAAAAAAACGTAGAAAAAACTACAAAATCCTAGGCGAAACCGTAGGTGAAAAAAAAAAATCCTAGAAATAAATTTTTACCATTGAACAATTTACTACAAGTGATATTTTGCTAGTTTCAATATAAAAATAAAATAATTACCTCGTTTCGGAGGGTTTTCTTAGAAAAATGTTGTTGACAATGGATGTCCTTGGCCTCGTGTAAATTTGGCAAAAATGGTTTTTACGTATAGATCCTTCCAATGAAGACAATCGATTTCCAATACCATAAAAATATGCACTCGTCCAAACATAAATGGATAATCGAAAAATATAACGTTGCGAATATATCCCAAAATGGTGAAATTACTTGTTTAAAAAATCGCAACTAGCACGTAAAAATACCAGTTAATAAATTTCCAAGCGTTCCAGCGAACTACACGTGAAAAGTGACAGAATACAGGAAGACAAAACCTAAGCCAAAAACTATTGTGAAGAAATAAATCTGTGTTACCGATCGTCAGTACGGTTATAGGAATCTATCTATAAACTAATTAAAAGTTATTGGTTTCCTAGCTTAAGAATTACAGAAATAGAGAGCCTAATTATATGCAACACGCTACACAACAAAATGTATAATGTCATGTCTACACCTAAGTGCAACAGATTCCTTACAATTGCGGGTTCATATAAACAACTAAATAATAAATATTACGCGTGACGACGGATAACACGAATTCGATAGACACCAAATGTAAGAGATAAAGTAATGATTTAGAGACTTTTTTTAATAACGTATAAATGTTAAATTGAACTGTAACAACCCCTTATATCATATTCGTTGAGTTGGTTAAGTAAAATGTCATTCGACACCATATCAAATGTCTTGACTAATCAAGAAATATTGTAATTGGTTTCTTATTATTATTTACAATATTCTACATCCATCTTCAGTACTTATACCTTCCTTAAACCCATATAGACCAATAAAATAAAATGGGAAAATTTGGATGAAATAATTCAAAGCGGGCCGAAATTTTGGGAACAGGCTTACTTTGTGGTACTTTTTAACATATCAAAAGCCCCCATCCGTAGACGTCAGCGGAGGGAAGGGGGGAGAAAATAGGTAAAAAATCAATCTTTCGCAAAAAACTCGGAAAGTACTCATTTTACTGTAAAATATTTACTTACACATAAAAATTATAGGTAATAAAAATCCGCACAGATTCTTTTTCTTTTTTAACTTCGTATTACCTATTGGAGCCGAGATAAATTTTTTTGAAGTTTTGACAGTTTTGCGACGCAAAGGAAACGAACGCGTTTTTTACTAAAATATTAAAAATGGTCCTTTGGATCGCAAAATGTTTCAAATGGAAGTTGTAGAGAATTCAATTACGAACAATTTACTTTTATTTTTCACTTCAATTCGATCAATATTGGCAGAGACATGAATTTTTATCTTATTATCTTTATAGCGCTCTATCAAACACTTGTTTCATGATAAAATGGATAGAAACGCGAAAACGATGGATCGTACGCATATAGTGTATCTAATGAAATTTAAAGAGAATGGTGTATGTACAAAATCGTTTTGATAACGAGTGAATGGAGATAAAAGGGAAAAACATTAATTGTCATTTTTAAGTGCATTTAGATAAATAGCTATTTTTTATTGGTTTTAGGCAATAAAGACACTAAAGGTTTGTTGAAGAGAATTAAATTACCTGTAATTTATTAAATATCAATTTTATCTTCTCAATATCGCCTCAATTTCGAAACGACGTATATGTAGACATATCGCAGACATCATAATAAAAACGAATTGTGCAAAGAATGAAAGTAAAAAGTTGAGGGCACTTTTTGGGTCAGTCTTTTATTTGTGAAATAAAAAACGCAATTTATTACTTAGATAGAGCGGAAATGGCCTAATATTATTTGATGACATATGTTGACAAATGTGGAATCAAGATAACGGACGTATCATATTCTCAAATTGATACTCTTCGGACTTTTCGTATTTATTTTATAGTTTATCACAAACACTTGGTAATTAAATTGTTATCAATGCAATAAATGATACACTGCATTGAATTTTGTTTAGTTCTTCATAAACGTCTTAATTATGTATTTCAGTACAAAATTATGAACTTTATTTAATGAAAAAATACATGAAGGACCTTAATTTCTATTTGTATTAACATCAATATTGAAATATAAAGAGAAGGTATTTGAAGCATTTGATATTTAGAACTTCAGAAAGTTCTGTTTCTGTATGTGCATGCTACCCTGTGCATATCCAAAATAAATCAAAATTAATTTGCTTTAATTTTAATATCATGTAGAGATATTGCAAAAGGCCTCTTGAGCCCCGGGGACTGTAGATTCCGTGGCATTTTCATATACCTGTGGTTCTAGTTTGGCAATAACACGCCAAATATTGTCTATAAGTTCTTCAATTGTCATACTGAAATACACCTGCAAATGTATGTTGGCCTCCCTGTAATACGAAAGTATGTGACCTCTGTTTTTCTCATATTGAGACGCAGCTTCCATTTATCAAACTGTTGTCCAAAGTAGATTACTAGATTATCTATAATTGTTGCTGTCGTGTTTCCAAGGGTTGTGTCCAGGTGCTCTATCGGTGAAAGCAAATTTACAGGTTACACAAAAAGTAGAAGACGACCAGCAATGATCCTTGAGATAGATCGCTGTTAATCTTTTTTTAATGTCTTTCATCATCATGGAGTTATCATTTAAGTTCTTTAATATTGTTCACTTTTTATTAATTTATCCCTTGATTATTCTATTTAATTTTCCTTTAAGTTGTTCATAAAAGGGGCATTATTTATATGAGTTGCACGTACAGATTCATTGGTATGTTTCTTAAAATGTGAATATCTACAATTTAAAATTTCCAACTGAAGTGATTTATATATATATGATAATATGTTATGAAACTTCATGGAAACTTCGTAATTCTTCGTGTATGGATTCCAGTCAGTAGTTAATGAACAAAAAATATCATCCTCTAGATAAGTTACCGAGTTTGAAGTTTGAAACTGGAGGCAACTTTTTATCACAACTTTCGAGTTTCGGTGACAACTATGATAACAGAACCGTTTTCTCCAATTAAGGAACTTACGTTTTACCTGTTAGACACACCAAATTTATTGTCCATTTTCAAACAAACAACTTGCGAAAGTTTTATAAATTATCCTGCTAATCGTAATTGTGATAAATCAAGATTTTAGTGATTTGTTTAATCATGCAGTGGCATGTAAACTGGTTATTTTAGGTTAATTTAATTTTAATGATTGATTGTTAAGCTGTAATGGAGTTAGTTAATATCAGTATTGTATCAGTATATCATTAAGCGTCATATTTTTTCCTTGCATACTATATAGGGTATTGCAAAGAATATCCAAGTTATTTCCACAGATTATTTTTGTCAATTGAAAAAACCTTTATACCCTACATCAAAGTTGTTATAGATAAAATCTCGAAAGTCTTGAAATACAATAACATGAGAACTATTTTTACAACACAAACGATTTCCAATTTATATAAAACTCCAAAAGATCAAACCCTTCCTACTACCATTGTATATAGAGTTCAGATTACCCTGAAATATACATTGGATAAGCCAACATACGGATTAACAACAGAATATATGAACATCGTCTTACAGTTAAAAAATCTATCCCGCATCATCAGGCCTCCTAACAGGTCATAATATACACTTCGATAACACCAAAATCGCAGCACCCTCATATTTTCAGAAAAGTTGGATTATTCGCGAAGAAAATGAGATGAGATCGAAACTAAAGGGATGACCTTCCAGTCGCTTGGAAATCATACTAACCACAAAATCTTCATTTCGACCCCACAATGCCCCAGTTACTGAAAACAAGCGTTCAAATAACACTTCATCATACACTACATGCATTAGACAGATTGAGGCCTTAGAGACGAACCGCGGCGGGACCTGATAAGTAGGTAAATAGAGGCCCTGAAATCGAACAAGTCCTAAAATCTCAGATCCACCCTGAGAGTTTTCCTTATGACACTTTTCCCTTTCCGACTTTCTGGTGACTTTCTATTCTCTTAAAAATGGCTCCAAGATGGGAACCGAATCGTTGAGAATTTAATAATTACAGACGAGGTTCAATAAAATATTTTTTTATAAATATACATCTATGTGTTTTAGATTGAAACGAAACATTAGTTTTAAAACAATATTATATTAATTTTGGATGTATTATTGATCAGAATTTATTAATTTTTTATTTTATCTATAAATATAGCATACAATATACAGAGTGATTCATAAGTAATGGTACAACACTTAACTGCAGCTAGTAAGAATCGAAATATTAAGACTTAGACAATAATGCCCTAATGAAATATTTGTAGGTAAAAGTTACTGGGTGTTAGAGTTGAAAGTAAATTTTTTATTTTCCTTTGTAATTTAATGATTTTTTAACATTTTGTCACGAAAATTGGTGGGTGGGGGTTATTTGTGGTGAAAAATCATAACACACCTTCAACTGTCATCTAGCTCCTAGAAGGCGCTATGTACGCTATATTTAATGTGTTAAAAGAGCTATAACTTTTTCAACCGCACCTTTATCGCAGATTTCGCATGAATTTTGTATTCTTCTATCATGTCTTAATAAAAGAGATATACTTGTTTCAAGTCTCTAAATACAACACGTTTTGGGGAAAAGTGCAAAATGAAAAGTTGCATGCAAATTCATACGATTTGGGAAATTATTTTGGCGGCAAAATTCGAAAATCTTTAGTTGTAAATATTTATATGGTAATTCTTTGTATGGCGTTTAACAACTTCTAAATTTTAGACATTAAAATGAAAACAAAACAAATAATGATACACTTTTAACTATTAGGCATAAATAATTTAATTCAAAATGGTAAACAATGTACCATAAATAATAAGAGCTAGAACAATAAGAACAACTTTAAAATATATAATATCTACTACAATAAATGTTCAACATAACCACCATTAACCTCAATACATTTTTTTTAAATGTTTATTTAGAAACTGTCTTACTTTAAATATCGATTTTCTGTTATCCCTAATAGTTTCCACAGCATTTTTCCCCATAATTTTTTCCGAGTATTTATGTTATCATTGTATACTAACTACTTATAGTAGCCCAAAAAGTAAAAACCCATAGGATTGAGGTCAGGAAATTCACTTCCTCGACCGATCCAGTGATGTGGCTAGTGCATATTTAAATGATTACGTACTTCTACCTAATAATGTGCTGGGGCCCCATCCTGCATGTACCACATATTGTTTCTAAAATTTATTGGAACATCATATAAGATTTCAGGGAGAATGTTTCTAAAAAGTCCAGATAGGATGCACCATTTAAATTTGGTGGTAACTCAATCGGCCCTAGTATACAGTCTCCAATAATAGCACACATATTTATTTTAAATTCGTGCTGAAAGTGTTTTTCCTTGGATAAATAGGGATTCTCAAGTTCCCACAAATAACTATTCCAGTGTCCAGTTAAATACTCCACCCCTCGTAAAAGTGGCCTCATCCGTAAACAATATTCGTTTCATAAAATAATTTTAATAATCTATGAATTGATGACTGACTTAACCGCCGCGTACTTACTTGCAGATTTTCAAAAACATCTTCTTTTTGGTCGACAGATATTCTTTTTGGAGGACCAGCAATATCACGTTTTGGGCGGAATGTACCCCGTTCAAACGATCAAAATTTTTTTTTAATAAGCTATGATCATGCTGCCTTCTGTATTCGTTACAGTTCTAAGTACCTTCGAGCTGCAGCACGACCACAAACATTACTTGAGTATACACAAACCATGTATCTCATGTCAGAAGTCAAAAAAGACGTATGGCGAGGCATTTTTTATAAAACGATATTTAGTGGATTTTGTGAGTCGGACGAACAAGTAAGTATTTTCTGACGCGACCAGACCACCTCCCCTTCCCGTTTTCGAGGATGCTGAAAACGATGGTGGTGGGCAAAATTCCTTTTTAAGCATACACAACCCCCCAAATTGGGGTGAAACGCAAAGGAGCGCGCTTCCGTCGGATAAACACCAGTTTATCCCCGTTTTCGAGGATGCTGAGACCGATGCCGGCCTTGAATATCATCCCCGATGCAAACCCACCCCCAAACAGTCAAAAACATCCCGGAAAAGGGGGTGAAATGCGAGGGAGCGGACTTCCGTTCGACAAACATTGGTTTGTCCCCGTTCTCGAGGATGCTGAGACCGATGCCGGCCTTGAATATCATCCCCGATGCAAACCCACCCCCAAACAGTCAAAAACATCCCGGAAAAGGGGGTGAAATGCGAGGGAGCGGACTTCCGTTCGACAAACATTGGTTTGTCCCCGTTCTCGAGGATGCTGAGACCGATGCCGGCCTTGAAAATCATCCCCGATACAAACGCACCCCCAAATAGCAAAAACGCCCCGGAAAACTGGATGAAACGCGAAGGAGCGGACTTCCGTCCTACAAACATTGGTTTATCTCCGTTTTCGAGGATGCTGAGACCGACGCCAACCTTGAAAATCATTCCCGATGCAAATCCACTCCCCAAGCAGCAACCTTTTTGTCCGCTCGGATGCTGCTTAAGAGAGAAAGTCGCTCTGTCTGGACCTCGGAAACATGTATATGTTGAAGGCCTTTGTCTTTTTTATCATGTTCAGTACATATGAAACAAGTACGACTATTGTCATCTTCTTCCATTGCTCTCAATACCGACGAAATTCTAGAAAGAATTTTGAAAATTTAAATGAAAACCGACATATACAATAATGCAATAAAGGTCTCTTGATAATATTCGAGTATACATGCAGCAAATCAAAAGAAAACATAGTATTATATTTTATAATGAACAGAAAAATAGAGTAATGCTCGTAAATATACTGCATTTATGAAATTAATAAATCGTTACACTTTGTACTTACTTTTTCAGAATTTGTTTACCAGAAGTTCATATAATATCATGATTTTATAATACACAATATCCAATATCACATTTATTGACGTAAAGAAACAGTTTTTGTTATTATAACAGACAGCGAAACAAAGAATTTTTCGACGTGCACGTGTACAAGCTACAGAGCGAATGGAGACGCTGCTGCAGTTCTCGGCCACAGAAGGTCTTCTGTGTCTCGGCTCTGATGCTCTGAAGCTATCATCGGTCTCAGCATTCTCGAAAACGGGGATAACCGTGTTTGTTCGACAGAAGAGTGCTTCTTTACGTTTCACCCCAATTTCAGTTTTTTGGTTAATGTTTGTCGGACGGAAGCCCGCTCGTTTGCGTTTCGCCTCCTTTTTCGGGGCGTTTTTGACTGTTTGGGGGTGCGCTTGCATCGGGGATGATTTTCAAGGCCGGAATCGGCCTCAGCATCCTCGAAAACGGGGATAAACCTGTCTTTGTCCGACGGAAGCCCGCTCCTGTACGTTTCACCACCTTTTCCGGGGTGTTTTGGCTGTTTGGGGGGGTGGGTTTGCATCGGAGATTATATTCAAGGCTGGCGTAAGTCTCAGCATCCTTGGAAACGGGGATAAACTAATTTTAGTCGGACGGAAGTCCGCTCCTTCGCGTTTCACCCCAATTTGGAGGTGTTTTTTTGATCGATTGAGGGGTTGTGCGTGCTTAAAAAGAATTTTACCCACCACCATCGTTTTCAGCATTCTCAAAAACAACGGGGAGGGGAGGTGGTCTGGTTGCGTCAGAAAACACTTACGTTTTTTCAAGGTTTTTTCCGACTCACAACATTCACTAATTAGAATTATATAAAAAACAGAACAATTTTAATTAAATAAAACTCTCCGAAACAACTAATTATTGTTTGAAAGATTAATTGTTTGACAGGTACTTTTTGTGTTTATTCCTATTCCTGGTCGATAGCCGAGTGGGTTAAGGCGCGAGGTGACAATCGCGATTGATCACACGGATATCGCACCACCGGGTTCGAATCCTGGCTCCGGCACTGTCGGAGGAAATGGTTGTATGTCCGCGTTTTTTAAGTGTGTAACCCCCTTCCGCACAAGCCCTGGCTTCTGGAATTGGGGGTTGTCTAATTTCTGTGGTGTTTATTTATTTATTTATTTGATAAAAATGCTTCTTTATTTACTATGATAATGCTGTGTCACAGCGCCTAGTTTTAAAATTATTATTTGAAAAGGCTTTTAAAAAATTTGGATGCAACTCTCGGTTTGCACTTTTCTCAAAACTTGTTGTACTTAGAGGCTTGAAACAAGTATACCTTTTTTATTAAGAAATGATAGAGGAATACAAACTTTATGCGAAATCTGCGATAAAGGTGCGGGTGGAAAAATTACGGCCCTTTTAACACATTAAACATAGCGTACGCAGCGCCCTCTAGGAGCCAGACAAAAGTTGAAGCTGTGTTATGATTTCTCATCACACATAATCCCCACCCACCAATTTCTATGATAAAATGTTAAAAAATTATTAAATTATAAAGAAAAATAAAAAAATTAATTCTAACCCGATCTTTTTACCTATAAACATATTATCATTAAAGCATTAATGGCTAAATCTTAATATTTCAACTCCTACTGTCTACAGTTAAGTGTTGTACCATTACTTATGAATTATCCTGTATAATTTTGTCCTGTTCTTATTACCCAATTATAGATCTATTAGCGTTTTCAATGTATTCACAAACAAGTTTTAAGAGCCAATTTTACATATTTGTCTATTGACATACAAAATTACGCAGCAACTGCTTCTGTTTGATATAATCGATATAATGCTTGCTTTATCCAAATCAATTATTTTGCCTGAGAAAATTCACATCGCAATTAGTTCCAAGATTTCTTCGCTAATTACCATAATCATCCACGGTCGAGTGGCCCATTTTAATTTAGTCCTACAATCGTGCGATTGTGTCTTCTCATCCTAAGCCCTTTTCTCAGCTCGAAACATTACGATCGCGGCTAATGTTTTCTCAAATCGCATCAAACCAACCAGATAAAAACAATTAGAGAAATAGCTCCCCGGAATCTCGAAGGAAGCCGGCATAAGACCTGTTTTGCTCTGGGTGTATCCCCTTGCGTCGTTTTCGAAATAAATGCCCGGCCCACTCATTTCTTTTCTTTCATTTTTCTTTGAACAATTTTACATGCATTAGGTCGACGCAGTTTTTTAAATTGACTTCATTTGTCTTAAAGGGTTTTTGATCTATGGGGACAGCTAAAGCAGACAGCAGTGCAATGGAGGATTTAGTTAATTATCAGGTCTTACAGCCTTTTGAATTTTACTTTGAAAGATGAAAACAAAGGTTTATGTAATGCATGTGTTTATGTGCCAGTTGAGCTACATAACATAAAAGCTGTCCATTTTATCAGGGCACTCGAGAATATCTCACTTAATATCGGTCGTACAAAAAAAAATATTTTTACGAAAATTGTGCCGATTTATATAACCTACAAAATGGTTTAAAGACATTTGAAATCCATGGCCTACTTTAAGAGTTATGGCGGAAAATATCGAAAATGCGGAAAACGTCTAGCCCAAATATCTCCGTTATTTGAAGAGATACGAGAAAAATTCTAAGGCGAAAATGTTTTGCAAAACAGAGTGTTTCAACGAGGTTTTATCTAATTTTTTTCAAAACCGCTGTATTTTGAGATTTACTCTTCAGGATGTTAAAAAAAATATTTTGAAACGGGCGGGAAATGGCGCCATTAAATAGAGTATTTTCCTGCCTTTTCAATGATATATCACATGCCATATTTATTCATTAACACTACGTTAGTAATTATAAAGACATTTTCTTAAAACCAATAATTTTTTTTAACAAGCATTATACTTGCCGTGGAGAAGTATGATTAAATAAAACGATAAAATTGAACAAGTTGTTCAAGTCTTTGCTATAATAAAACATTAACACAATTAAGAAGAATAAAGTAAATTCAGGTAACAAAAACAAAGTAATAATAAAAAGAATATAGCACACATAACATAAATATTTATCTAATCCTCAAAATAATTTTTAAGATATCATATCAAGTGTTCAAAGTGTCTACCGCGATTTCTTACGCACAATCGAGTGCGGCGAGGCACTGCATTTAAAACATTACTCAGCATTTCGGGGGTAACTGTAATACATGCTTGTTGAATTCGAGCTTTTAGGTTCTCTACATTTTGCGGTGTCGTCGAAAACACCTTATCTTTAATACACCTCCATATAAAAAAATCCATTGGGGTTATATCTGGAGAACGAGGGGGCCATCGAATAAATCCACTGGTACCTATCCAATGTTGAGGCAAAATTTCGTCTAAATAATCAAGGCAAATCTGAGAATTGTGGGGAGGAGCTCCATCTTGTTGAAAATATTGGAAGTTGTGTCGATTCTCTAAAGGTAGGTCATCTAAGAAATCATTAAATTCATTTCTCAAAAAGTTTAGGTACCTTTGACCACTGAGGTGACCATCATAAAAATAAGGACCTATTGATTTGGTGCCTAAAATACCTATCCACACATTTATTGGAAAACGATATTGAAACTCAGTCGGTCAATGCCAGTGTGTATTTTCAGAAGTCCATTTGTCCATATTGTGATTAGAAAATCCATTGTTGGAAAAATTTGCCTCGTCGCACCAAAGTATTTTACTACATATTAATGGATCGGGACGCTTCTTTTCCAACAGCCACCTACCTCCTTGGTTTGTCCCCCGCTTGTAAATTGTGAACTTTTTTAGCTTTATAACACCGGTAACCATTTTTCTTTAAAAGCATTATTTCTAGCACTTGTTTTATTTATATGACAAGCGATTTGAATTTTTCTTAATGATGTTTCCAAATTTTCTGTATTTTTATTTCTTACATAATTAATAACTCGGCTTACCTTATTTTTGTCAGTAACACTCTTTAACCTTGTCTTCTTGTTTAAAAATGAACCATTATTTTTCAGTTTCGTTGCTAATTTTCTGAACAGAGTTTTATTCGGCTGTAGTGCTTGTAGAAATTTGTTTCTATATTCTACTTGAGCCAATCTAGAGTTAAAATTGCATTAACAATATGTAACGAACATATTATAACGATCAATGTGAGTGAAAATCATTTTTGAAAATTCTAAATTCTTAAACGAGTGTGATTGAGTGAGAGTTTAAGTATTAACCGAGATGATCTGTCAAAAAATTAAATTGTCAAGTTTGTTCATAGCCAACTATTTTAAAATAATTGAAATAATAGTGAAATCATGAAATACAAACAAATGGATATTGTACTTAAATTAATTGGTAAAGATATTTTAACTTTCTGAGCAAGGAGTGACGCTTTTATGGAGGACCTCTATACATTGGCATAACTGCGAATACTCTTTCCATAATTGCTCCATGTTGCTTTCTTGATTATTATTTTGTTTTTGTTAAATGAATTTATTTTATTCTTCTTAATTGTGTTAATGTTTTATTATAGGAAAGATTTGAACAACTTATTGAATTATTTTGTGATATGATATATCGTTGAAAAGGAAGGAAAATACTCTATTCAATGGCGCCATTTCCCGCCCGTTTCAAATAATTTTTTTAACAGCCTGAAGAGTAAATCTCAAAATACAGCGGTTTTGAAAAAAATTAGAGAAAACCTTGTTGAAACACTCTGTTTCATAAAAAAATTTCGCCTTAGAATTTTTCTCGTATCTCTTCAAATAACAGATATATATGGCCTAGTCGTGTTCCGCATTTTCGATATTTTTCGCCATAACTCTTAAAGTAGGCCATGGATTTCAAATGCCTTTAAACCATTTTGTAGGTTATATAAATCGGCACGAAATATTTTTTTTATGCGACCAATATTAAGTGAGATATTCTCGAGGGCCCTGATAAAATGGACAGCCTATATAGTTATGTATTTCAAGGAATTTAACTCAGGTTTGGGGTGATCTTACTAGTCCATTCGATGTAGGTTTTAGCAAATAATACCAAGATGGCTCAAATTTTGCACATTGTTAGGCCATTCTATAAGGAATAATATAAAAATGTACATTTTCAATTATTTTCCTTAAAATTAGTAACATGTGATAAATTGATAGGTGCAATTGATAGACGAAAAAAATTTCAATCAATATTTTCCTAAAAACAAGCTAGCTATCTCGCTTAAAATGCAGTTAAAGCTTTTTTCTTGACCGCCTTATTTAGACTAATGTCCTGGCGGAGTTTAGCAAGAACTATTCCACCACTCAACCAGGACACATACACATAGACAATTATACAACGACCATTCCCTACGACATTGCCATCTGCCTCAGCTGAGATTAGAACTCAGGATTGGTACAGCAACTAACCGTGTTGTCTCTCACACAACCTCGTCTAGTCCACTGCGACCATCTCGGTAACCCATGAAAATTATCACTAAACATCCGTACCCCAGCCAGGATTCAAACCCGGGGCTCCTTGGTTGTACTACATAAGCGTTAAGCCACTGAGCCGGTAACTTACTTCTATTTCTCTCTAGACACATAGCTCACGAAACATATGTGCTCCAAATTTACGGGCTGCCGGACAAGAAAATGAACAATCACTTTCAAAATGATGAAATTGAAGTAACTTTATCGAACAATAAGCACAAAATTTCAGCACAAACTTAAAAGACCTTTTCTTCAAATAATTCAACACAGAAAATTATCTCCACATTTTGCCGATTTTGATTGGTACACATCTCTGTGCACCTTTAAAATATGGTTTCTATTGTGCTTTAATATTGCCAGTGTGCTAGTTCTAAAGGCGATTATTATGCTTTCCTTCGTATTTTGGATTGTTATTGGTGTATCTTTGTAAACAATTTGCTTGGGGTAAACATTTTTGTAAGATCTGAGGATCTAACAAGCCAATTAGTGTGACCATTTCTTCCAATCCTTCAGTGGATTGGAAGTGGGTAGATTATTAGGTATTTCCTTACTGGATTAAGATAATACGGTGGAACACATCTTGCTGAAACCACATTCTATTTTGCATCCTTTCAGGAAGATTTATCAATAATTATGGCAGAGACTTCTTCAGAAAATGAAGATAAACGACTCTGGTCAATCATGAGAATTGTACCTGTCAAGAAATATATTTTTTTTGAAAATATTACAGAAAAAAGTAACATCTTGTTGGATTGTACCTCTGACCCAATTACAAAACTATAATCGTTTTTGAAAATCGTCATCATTTGGCTCCTGGTGCATTTATTATGACCTAAAGTCAGGTCAAGCAAACGAAGTCCCAGATCTTACGAATCTTTGTCGTGAGAGCGAATAATAAAAAGAACAAGTAAAAACAGATATGATATATTATAAAAATAAGCAGAGTACACTACAAAAATTTAAAAGCAAAAAAATCTTACAATAAAATATATCAAGTCTAGGGTTGTTAAGCTAACGCTAGGGAAAAGAGTTATTAATTTAAGCAATTTTGCAATGAAAAAAAAATATATATATGAATTACTTCACATCTAATTAGATAGAGGTTCTCTAACGCAGAGGGCAAAATCATATGCCAAAAATCGTGTACCAAAGAATAGCAGAATGATCCAAAAATCCAATCCAAAATAAGCAAAAATAGAAATCTAGCCATACCAAAATCGTCTATCAAAATTATAGAATTAGTCTCTAATGTGAGCACGTGTCTATAATAAATCTAAGAAATATTCCGATTTATATTATTTGCAAAACATAACCTCTGACTGTTCCTTTGGCGTAAACGTCACGGGCGCAGAGGTTTTTTTCCAATAATTCTATTATTTTGTAGATTCGGTGATTTGTTTTGAAGAGGATAATATTACATGTGGTAGGAAACCCAAATAATAGGAAAGAATACAAATCTAAGAAATTAAAACTTACCCAGAATACTCTTCTGGACGATA
Organism: Leptura quadrifasciata; assembly: GCA_963675555.1. NCBI lineage: Eukaryota > Metazoa > Arthropoda > Insecta > Coleoptera > Cerambycidae > Leptura > Leptura quadrifasciata. The sequence continues at coordinate 142,302,785 of OY776677.1, forward strand.
CTCATTAATTAAATCCGGATTAATCGAAATTGATTGAAATATGAAATAATCCAAAATATTCATTGAAAATATGAAATGTAGTTTTTGATTCGGTACCAAACCGAGTAGCAACCACGTGCCTTTTTAACTAAATTAATCACTTAGCAAAGTCTTCAGCTTAATTTCTTGATCAAAAAAGAAAGTTTGAAGAAACTTGGCTGATATTTATAACTATTTTAACTCACAAAAATAAGAGGAAATTAATTTAACTGACAGTTGAACAAATCAACTGTCATACAGTACCAACTTGAAAATTTTAAGAACTAAATCAATTATTAAGGACTTTTCGATCATTAGCTATCTTTGATCCTATCATCTAGTAGACAATTTTTATACACCAATTATGATAATAGTTTATATTTTAGATTTCCTATGATATACACATCTATTTAATAAATCGGTGTATTTTTCTAGTGGGAGAAATTAGTTGGCGGAAAGCTTAAACTTAGGTGGAAATTTGGATAGAAAATTAGAGTGTGGTGGCATCCATCGCCGCATGTGTAATTTATTACAATGATTGACCAGTTGATTAGTTAAAATCTGTTATTATTAATTTGTGGAAACCAGCGAAAGATGGCAGTCTTAAAAACTGTTTTTAAGAATCTTTAATAATGTTCGCAAGGCCGAGACATATGTCAGACAAAACTGATTAAAACCCATGAAACAATAAACCAAGTGTTTATTGTAACTATTCTTTAGAATATAAATATTATAAATGTTTTAAGCGCCTTCGAGATCACCTGAATGGTCCTCTTAAGGTGGACATATCCAAAAGAGAGAGATCCGATAAGGAAATATTTATTATTTTTAGCAATAACTTTTTTTTAAAATACATATATTGGTGAAAAAGTATAAGACTACCCAAGTAGAACTATAACAGGTGTAGTGCTATGAATTTTTAGTCAATAATTTCAATTGTTTGCAAAATTAGTTAATTTAAATTAAAAAATAGTGCCAATCTTCATATTTTGTCATTTCAAATTAGTCTACTTAGGTAGTTTTATACTTTTTTTTACCAATATATGTATTTAAAAAAAAGTTATGGCCAAAAATAATAAATTTTGCCTATCGGATCTCTCTCTCTCTCTCTTGGATATATCCACCTTATCTAGATTTGTGTGAGTAAAGGAGACGGAGCCCTACAGTTTATAGTGGGTTCGAACCACTACTTGGGACTCGAATTCGCTTCGCTAGGTATGCTCAGAGAGAAAGGTAGACGCAATTAAATCCTTTCACAGGAAACATTAGAATATTGGCCTTTCGTAGTATGTATTTTACTACATATATATTTTTGCAAAAATTAATCCACTTTTGTTAATGTAACTTAGTTCGAGTTTTTTTGCCAATTTTGATTGGAATAAGTCGCTACGAGATGGAGCTGTTCGATAAGTTGCGGACTCCTATCGTCTGTAATTTGATAGACTAGAAGAACAGTGTAGAGATGTTGTGCATTCGCATATGTCGTACTGATGAGAACTAACAAGCTTGAAACTCTAGTCTGCGGCTGGCGATGCACGACGTCCTACACTGTAGTCCTTTCTTTAGGATTAATCTGCCTGCTGGGGCTTATTACAATCAGATTTTATTTTGCATCTTCCGATTCAAGACATTGTATGTCACAAGTTATAGGACATTATTTTCAGTCATTTTGGAACTGCACATTGTGCACTTTAATGGGTGGCAATGACTTTATTTCCTTTCACAGGAAACAGTGGAATTTTTAGTCTTTTGTAGTATCTATTTTAATACACTTATTTTTGTGATATTTTCTTAATTGGCTTAGTCAATCAATCAATCAATAAGACTTTATTTCTTATTTTAATATAAAAAAAGCATCTCCCCAGAACCCACACCGGGTCCGACAGTGCAACCACCGCGCTAATGTGGTGGCAAATTGCATGGCGGGGCGGAGTGTGACTGGTTCGGCTAAAAAGAAAATTAAAACAACTAAACCTAGGCTCCTTCCGTCGCAGACGGATTATAAAAGGTGTTAAAATTAGGAACATGTTTAAAGAACAAACTTAACAAAACTGAATAAAAACTACATACTAAATTAAAACACTTGCGCACTGATCACTTTTAATTTCGTATCTTAATTGACTTAGAGGAATGTAAAATGCACCTTTTCTCTGATGACATAATTTATACATTTCTGATACTTGTGTTAATACTGTCATTTAAAAATTAAATCCCATCTTTATCAAAAATCTAGGAATTGGATGAAAACAAACAAACTCTTTGCATATCCAAATAAGTCTAAATATTGGTAATTGGTATTTGGTAATAAAAATATATGTAAAGTAACCGCTCAATGAAAATATTAAATTTAGAAGCATAAATTTAGATAAAATAGAATATGCAAAGTATTTAGGTGTAGATATTTATCAAACATTAACACTTTCAAAGTATATCGATTATATTTGCAAAAAAAAAAATTAAAAAAGATTAGTTCTGCTTATCGAGTAAGTAAATACTTCGTTATATTATGTTATAGTTGAAATCACGAATGATGTCGTTCACGTCATCAATTAATGTACTTATCAACGACATGCGATTTTTCTATCTTTACAAATACAAAGCGCATAGGATGTGAATAACAGAAAGTCACGTCTGCTGAGGCTACGACAGAAGTTCCGAGCATAACGATTCGTTTTACAAATGAATATTATAAGCGTTAGTCGTAGTCGCAACCAACGTCGAGCATTCTGTCAGTTCTCTGTCAACTCAGTAGCGTGCGGTGGATAAAAGGCCGGATGCAGTAGCCAGAGACACGGTGGTGAAATTAAACGAGTGCTTTAATCAATAAAAACGTAAAGAATGTTCCCTTTTACCTTTGGAAGAAATCCATGAGGTGAATTGTAAAATTTAATGCGCCAACGAATGTTAATAGTTATTTGTGTATCAAGGCCGTAAAGTTGATCTTTCTCGGCCGAGTTGGAAGTTTGCGACTGAGGCATAGCCGAGGCCAAGCAAGCTTTTGATAAGACCGTGAAAGATCATTTGGCCGACGTGCACACAACATTTTTTAGGCAACTGTCTCAAAAAGTAAAGTAAAATATTTTAAAAATTGTTTCGTATAAATTACTGGAGATAGGGACAAAATTTTGCAAGAAGGCTAAGATGACAATTTTAATTCGTTTTTAAGTTAACAACGAAAACAACTGAAAACATCACTAGATAGTTTTACTGTCTTCAGCTCGATTAACACACAAACTTGCTTTTATGCCTTTATTTTTAATATATATATAACTACAAACAAAAACCTGCTTAACCTTTATTAACATGGCTACCCACCAGTTGTTGTACCCCTCTCCATTCTCCTATCTCTCCATCCCTTACTTACCCTAACCACCAATACATCTGTGTACATAGGTATATATAATATATAACTAACACAAGATAATTTTACAAATTTAGTCGCTGAGGAACTTTTACATTTCTCTGAGAACGTCTTAATTCAATAGGAGATGATTGATATTTACATAAATCTTTTGACATATTTTCGAATTTAGACACAGTTACTCTGTCTGAAGCTGAGACAGGTTGGCTAGTATCCTTTAGAGTCTGAGCATTACTAGTTAAAGGCTCTTGGACCTCAGATATATCTACAATTTTCGAAGCATCAGGTAATCGACCGTCATCAATATTCAAAGAAGGGATCAACAGCTCGGATATCTCAAAATTCTCGCTTAGCTGACATAAAGTCAGCATCTGCAGCTCTTGATCTTAAATCTTCAATATGAACTAAATGAGTTTTCCCAATTGATTTAACTAAATATGTGTAGGGACTTATATTCTCGAGAACTTTCCCTTCTACCCATTTCTCGTCTTCTCCTCTTTTTGATGTTGTATAAACTATATCTTCATTTTTGAATGACAGGGTTTGTAAAAATGTTTTAGGCTGAAGATTTAGTGGATTGAAAAGGAGTGGTATATTTCAAATATTAAGGATCAAGTAATACATGCGGCCGTGAAGTAAAAGCCGCCAAAAAAGAAGTAAAAGTGGCCAAAAATATAAGATTGACAAATGAATACAAAGAGATGAACACTCTATGAATGCTGTTAGATCCGATGAACGTTATTTTTTCTGACAGTTGCCTAAAAAATTCATTGTATCGCATGATATTATTATTCAGATATTTTCGTCACAAAATACTTGCCTTTTGCATACGTTGCTACGGCCATTTTGTGTGACCTTGAAATGATTTGATTCGGAAATTAAAGGATAATGACGTGAACGACAGCATTCATAATTTGAACTGTAGTGTCGTCATATTTAACTCAGTTATTAAACTGCACTTTGATTATTGCTCTTGAATTTTCTATATTATTATATATAATAACACTGATTTGCACAAACTTCAGTTATTACAAAACCGTTGCATGAGATTCATATTAAAATATAGTAATTATAGTAGAAGCATTATACTGATGCAATAACCCTTAATTGGCTTTCAGATAAAAATTATATTAAACTTGAAACACTACTATTCATTTATAAAGTACTAAATAATTTGCTACCAACATATTTAACTCAAAATATTCAATTTAGAACAAACATTCATAATTGTAACACAAAACAGAAAGATCATGTATTATAATAACTTACCTGAGTTTATTAAAGGATCATTAAATGTAAATAAATTCTTTAAAAGGTTAAAATAATGTTTACTAACGTAAAATAAATAATTTTACCAGTTTTAATTATGCAATATGAGTATTATTTGTTTAATTTTACGTATTGATACTAATTCTAGTGTTTAAATTAATGTTTAAATTCAGAACTCTTTATCGTTTAAATAATCAGAGCCAATTTTCTTCCTTGAAAAAATTCACTGGTTGGTATCAATAAATCGCTTTAAATTGATATCCGATGGAACGAACTAAAACTCTGTTAATATATAGGTGTAGTTTTCCCAAACAGATAGATCGAACCTTCCTCGGCAGCGAAACCAATACCGATTGTGTAAATATTTGATATCGTGTAAGAAAACCGTTCCATAGAGGTATCTTTATTTAATTTATTAAAACAAGATCACCCAAGTTGATTTTTGCTAAAACGTATTTAAAGAATAGCAAATAAAAGAGAACGCATCCACTGCCTAAAGCAATATCTGAAGAAATGTTATTTTAATATTATTCCTCGATGTGCCGGGACAGAGGAAACCTCGTTTTCCCAAAATAACCCCTAGCTCTATTGTTCCTGGGACCTTCAGCACTTTGCCAAACATAACTTGGAACTTCTTAATATTACTTTATTCTGCTGCTGCTGTTTTATTTTTCGCGCATTAAGGACGATTCCGACGTTGTCCCGCTGATACAGGGTGAATCACCTTTTATTTCAGCTCACAATATTTTTTGCATATACCAAAAAAACAGGTCAAATCAATATTTCTGTTTCAAATACCCTATTGTGATATATCGGATTCAGTTACTTGAAATTCAATGTAACACGACTGGCTAACATTAAGTCCTTACATTAAAAGCTTTTACTTTTTTCTGAGTTTCGAGATTACCAATTTGTAGCATAGAGTTACTATCTGATGAATGGCAAGTTTGAAGACACCCAAAGCTCTTGATTTCAACAAATTTAGCTGTTTCCTGGTATTTTTTATTTGTTTGACCACTATATCCTGCTAATTTCTTGATAATGCATTTGGACTAACCCTTTTATTTAAAGTGGTTGTAACATTTTAAAATTAAAGACCTTTAATCTATCAAGAATCACTACTGAAGTTACGCTGTTCACCAACAGGTGTTACCATCGATTGATCAGTATCTACATACAGCAACCATTTCAAACCATAGTTACACTTTCCACCAAAAGATTTGGATTGTTTCGAGACTACTGAGAGATGGCGCTAGTTACGCTCTACTACGGTGGAACTTAAACAGTGTCTATGAGATGAGAACTCCGGGTATTGAAGGTATCACTTGCACTGCACTGATGAGACCCAAAACTAGGTCGAAACCGGTCTGCAATTAGTGAAATCCTGAGATGAAGGAGGCCCCGCATCTTCCTCGTAGCATTCGAGCATTCCAAGTTATTTTATTTTAGTGTTAACTGTGTTTAGACAAAATATGCAAAATTTTACCACAGCGCTCGTAAGGGGGAATAGCTGTTTTGGGTTAATTTGTTGAATCCTTATTTATATAAGGCACTTGCAGATAGGTTGGAATATTGTAATTCCTATATTTTATCTGTAAAGGAGTTCGACATGGCTATTTAATGAAGCACTTAACAACTGTACAAATGGAATTAAAGTAAATGGGGTAAACATATCGACGATCCGGTATGCAGATGACATGGTACTGCTGGCTTATTCAGATGTAGGACTTCAACGCTTAATGGATAATATTAACGACGGCGCCTCGTGTGAGGAATACGGTATGTCTATAAACATCAAGAAAATGAAAGCTATGATAATATCTTGTAACCAAAATGTCTCGATGCCTATTTATATAAACGGAGAGATACTAAATAATGTATATCAATTCGAATATTTGGGATTTATAATCAATGCTAAGCTAGATCCTGAAACAGAAATCAAAGCCAGAATAGAACAGGCTCGAGGTAGTTTTATCCCGATGAGAAATATACTATCTGACCAACATCTAAATCTCGAACTTCGCTGCAGACTATCGAACTGTTATGTCTGGTCCACTTTTCGGTAAGAAGCAGAAACGTGGACCCTGAAAGTCAGCTCAATGAATAGGCTCGAAGCTTTTGAAATGTGGATATATCGTAGAATTGTTCACATAACGACGAGGAAGTCCTAAGACGCGTGAATAAGGAAAGAGATCTGCTTCATACTGTAAAATGTAAGAAGATATATATCTTGGGCATATTTTACGGAATGACAAATATTACATCTTACAATAAATTATTAAAGGAAAGATTGAAGGGAAGAGATCAATTGGTAGGAAGAAACTGTCTTGGTTGAGAAATATAAGGAACTGAACTGGCCTAAATTTCGAAGAACTGATGAGAGCTGCTGAAAATAGAAAACAATTTGAAATGGTGATCTCTAACCTCCGTTAAGGGGACCTCACTAGAAGAACAAGAAGAAGTAAGTTAATGGCTAGGCCAATAACTGGCGTACATCCAGCACCCTTGCTTCTTTATACAATAAGTTAGTTAGTGAATGTAAGTAGTTGTTATTAATTCCCACCCCCTCCCCCTAGCTAAAATTGCATAGTTTATGTGGCTTTAAATTTGTGACTGATATATTAACAATGCAATAATGCAATTTATTCGTTCATCCCATCTTAAATGTCAATCTATGATAACACCCAGGTATTTGACGGTATCACTTTCCTTTAGATTTATAACGTCTTCATTTATTTGGATTGATATGGATTTATACTGACGCAGGCCGCCTTTGTAAGAACTGAAGCCATATATTTTGTTTTATCCGAGTTTAAAGTTAAGGTATTATTATTAAACCACGTTATTATTTTACAAAGGTGTTTTTTATGTTGGTCCGTAGAGAATTCCTATATAAAATAACCGTGTCATCAGTAAAGCTTGTTATTTTCCTCAATCAGTTCAAGTTTAATAAATCATTGATGTACACAGAAAATAGCAGTGGACCTAGTACGGTCCCCTGTGGGACTCCATACATGACTGTTTTAGGATTACTATGTAGTTCTTGTATTGAGACATAATTGATTCTATCTTCCAAATAATTTACTAGAAATTGAGGAGTCTGTCCCCTGAGAAGTTTAGTATAGCATACAGTATCAAACGCTCTGGCAAGATCGATGAAGCTAGTTTGCTCTTATCTAAGGACTCATAAATTTTTGAGGTTATACTCTCAAATGATAAGTATAAATTATTGTTAAGACATTAATGCCTAAAGATTTTTTATGGAGTAACAATGTAATAAACTTAAAAACTTTTCTGTTTCCGATAGAATCCGTTTAAAAATTACAGTTTACTGATTATAAATCTCGCCCAAAATGGATAATTAACGATGATTTTCTGTAACACCCAGTAGGTTCACAGGAAATTCCACGATGGAAAATATCTTATTTAGTACCTCAAAATAAAATAAAAAATTCAAGAAAATTGTCCGAAACCTTTTGCTACCGTGCTATATCTTTTTGTTTTGTTTTCAAAAGGACGATGGCCTTATAAATATTTTCGAGTCTAAAAAAAGTCCCTAATACTCAATCAAGCGTGGTATGATAAAAGCCGAAACTGTTTACTGCCATATTTATTTTCGTCTTGCGGCTTATGTATAGAATAATATATCAAATAAATCTTTTACTTTCTGACGCAGCGGCGCGAAAAACCCTTAATTTATTTAAAGACTCCATTTTATATTTTAATATATTACTTTTCTCTCTGCTTCCAAATAACCATATTTCATACAGATAGAGTGTGGTGAATTCATTCAGAATATATGCAAATTCTGAACAACTGCATGGATGATGAATGTTGTTAGGGACTCACTGTTTGGTGGAGTAATTTATCTCAAAGCTGTATTATAATTACGCGGATGGAACCTGAGTTTTTCTAAAAATATATTTGGGACATTCGCGCTGGGGAGAATAGGGCAGATGTTATCGTAAAATAACAAGCGGTTGATACAGAATGCTAAAAGTAACTTGAACCGAAATATATTTTTACTTCCACATCCAGTGGAAGTATAGTAACGAAAAAAAAAATATTTTTTTTTTGTTGAAATAGGCTTAAAATGTCATGAAACGTCGAGATTTTAAATTTGAGCGAAAAAAATTCTTGTCTGTCTGTCGGTCTGTCTGTCTGTCTGTTGTGCGCACGTTTACTCTGGAACAGTTTATGATATTGACTAGAAATTTGGTACACCTATGTACTATAACGAGATCTGGAACTAGAATATGTTTTGATCTAATTCCGTTGAAGAGTTCTATGGTAAATGGGGTAAATAAGGGTAAATAGGCAAAGCAGGTAGGTAAGAGTCCAGAAAATTGCAATTTAGTGCATGTACGAAAAGTCAAGGACTCGACATTTTTTCTGGCTTTTTCTTGAAGCTGTTTAAGTGTGAAGATTAGATCCGATGTGCCTCGGTTTGGTCTAAAGCCACTCTGTGTTTCAGGAAGTAACTTTTCCATAACAGGTGTTAGCCTATTTGCCATCGCTTTAGTGAGTATCTTCCCTCCAACAGCCAGGAGAGCTATACCCCTGTAATTTCCACAGTCCGCAGCGCTCCCTTTGTTTTTGAAGAGGTTGATTAAAAGTGTATCACGAAACTCCTGCGGAGCTTGACCACTTTCCCACACGACATCAAACAGTTTTTAGAGGTAGGGTATGAGCTCTGACGACACAGCTTTAAAGATCTCAGCTGGGAGTGAGTCGGCGCCGGGAGATTTGTTATTTTTTAGCTGCCCAATGGCGGTTAAGATCTCTTCCGTTGTTAGTGGTTTATCTAAGTCTTCGAAGGTGTCATATTGAGGGATGAGATTTATAATATCGTGATCGGCTTGACTTTGCTGGTTAAGAATGTTAGAGTAGTGTTCTTTCCATCGGGCTCTTATTTCCTGGTCTTCTTTGAGGAGATTTCCATTTAAATCTTTAATAGGGCACATATTTTTCCGACTGGGGCCGTACACTGCTTTTACTCCTTGAAAGAAATTCCTGTAGTCGTGTGAATCGGCGTACCTTTGAATTTCTCTGGCATTGCTTGCCCACCACTCGTTCTTTATTCTTCTGATTTCGCGTTGCGTTTCATACTTAGGTTGGATAAAAGCTTCTGCTTTTGATGAGTCGTTGGGTTGGTTGATAGCGTTTTGGAAGGCAATATGTTTGCGGTCAAGAAGTTCTTGTATAAAAGCTTCATTATCATTATACCAGTCCTCCTGTTTTTTACTTGCTGCAGTGCCAAGAATTTCCTCACTCGCACTTTTTAAACTGTCTTTAATTTGTATCCAGGTAGTAGCGACATCTACAGAATTGGTTTCTTCTAGTGCACTCAAATTCTCTTGAACTTTTTGCTTTAGCTGTTCGACGGTTTGTTGGTCACGCAATTTACTAATACAGAGACGGGGTCTACGTTTTACTCGAGTTCTTCGGTGTTCTTCGTGTTTATACCCATCGGTTGGATAGTTCATTTCTTATTCAAGTACTGCAGGAAGGAACGGCGATGGCTAACAGCAGAAGGAGGTGATATAGATACTTACGGCAGTACCTGTAGCCCACGACAATACAGGAACTGCAACAATGAATTTGGAATGTGTATGAACAGAGATTTGTTCACTTCTTCAGTGTCGTTCACTAATATGTTGCAGAGCTCTTCCTGTCTGCAGGCTCCAAAATAACCCAAAAAGTCATCTGAAACCTCGTTTATAAATTTCGCGACTTATTCAAATGCAAGATTTTTGTATTAATAATAATATTTAATGTTAAAAATGGATACACACTTTTCATCTTTTATAACAGGCTAAAGATAATCGCTATTACTAGTAAGAAGTGAAATGGAATTACAACAATTGTTCGAAATTGCCTCTTACAGACTCTGCACAAGTTTCACAAAGCTGGTAGTGGTTCCCTAGTAGACGTAAACTCGAACCACTTTTGATGTACAAGCCTCGCAAAGTCTATCTTTCAGGTCGTTCAACTCCAAACATTCGGTTTGATGCACGAGATCTTTGAGATAGCTCCACAAGAGTAAATCTAATGACGTGAGGTCAGGGGATCTTGTACGCTAGTTAATCTGACCCCTATTACCGACCGGTCTATCTTGAAATACACGTTATTTAAATGGTCATTGATTGAATTATGGGGAGGAGTACTATAGTGTTACAATCAATGAACCTATCAAAAAAAGGCCCAATAATTTAAAATAAAGACATAGTAGAAAACATCAAATTAATGGTATACAAAAAATGACTATTATAAAAATGAATTTAAGAATGCAAACAATAATTACAAAAAAGTATGGAAAATCATCAATGATGCGACGAATACTGAACCGAAAAAAAAAAAAATGAACAATACATAATAGCGGACAAAAATACTGTAGAATTAACAAATGATACAGACAAATCAAATTTATTCAATATATTTTTTATTAATATTACGAATGAATTGTCGAATAATATACCAAATGATAGAGCCGCAGCTACAAGAACCTATAAGGGATACACTATTTCTTGCGCCGGTAAATAAAAATGAACTAATTCAATATATAAATGATTTATATATCTACGATTTTCATAAAAAAGTATCATATTTCTAGTAAATCCCGTAATGCACATATTTAATTTAATATTTCTGAAAGGCAAATTACCGAAACAATTTAAGGAATCCATAGTAACCCCTGTATTTAAATCAGGTGATAAAAAATTATTAACCAACTATCGTCCTATATCTGTTATAAATAATTTCGAAAAATTGTTTGAGCACTGCTTAAAATTTAGATTAATGAACCACCTAACACGACATAAAATCTTATCTACAAATCAATTTGGTTTTAGAAAAAATGTTTCAACAGAAAATGCGATTACACAGTTAACTAATACTATCATAAAGGCGGTAAATGAGAACAAGAAATGTTTGTCGGTATTCCTAGACTTACGCAAAGCATTTGATACCATAGACCCTCAATTATTGTTGTCAAAATTCGAATCAATTGGCGTAAGAGGTGTGCCCCTTGAAGTGTTCAGTAGTTATTTATCAAATAGGCAGCAGCGCGTTAAAATAAATGAAGCTATAAGTGACCCACTAGTTGTCGCCAGGGGCGCCCCTCAAGGGACAGTGGTGGGTCCAATATTATTTCTAATCTATATAAACAACTTATTAAAACTACAGATTAGTGCTGAAATTATATCTTATGCTGACGATACTGCTGTACTATTTGTGGGTGACTCTTGGAACACGATTTACCAAGATGCAACAATATCTGTAAAAAAAAATTAAAATTGGCTTAGTTCAAACCTCTTAAGTGTAAATATAGATAAAACAAAATTTCTAACTTTTTCAACCACAGCGGATGGACAACCAAATCAGGATACCCTGGTAATTCATGGAAACTCTTGTAATAAAACTCAAGACTGTGACTGTCAATCTGTTGAAAAAGCCAATAATATTAAATATCTCGGTGTCATGATTGACCATCACCTAAAGTGGAAAGAGCATGTCACTTATTTGAATATTAGACTTAGGAGATTGTTTCATAAATTTTATCTATTGCGCGATGTATTAAATAGAAAAAATCTATTAATTGTATATAATGCTTTAGTTGAATCGATTTTAAACTATTGTATTGTTGTATGGGGTGGCATGTATGATCAGTTCTTAAATAATCTTAATGTAGCACAGAAAACAATTCTAAAAATAATGTTTAAAAAGAAAAAAGTTATTCATCAACTTCACTGTTTTCAGAAACAAAAGTATTTACAATAATGAAACTATTTTCCTACCAATATCTTCTATGGATGTACAAAAACCCGCTATTCCATGCAGAAATAAGTCATAAGCATGACACCAGGACAAAAGAGAATCTGTCTATCAAACTACCTCTTTTCACAAAGTCGCACACCCAACGATTGGTATTTTACTACGGCCCAAAATTATTCAACCTTCTACCTCCAAAACTAAAAAAACTGAAGCAAGCTAATAACTTAAATCTAAAGAAAATAAAGATGGAAATAAAAGCATTTGTAGACGATAATTTTGAAAATTTTAAAAACATTTATAAACACAAATAAAGCATTGAGTATAAAATAGTACATACACGTACATATAAATGTTTCCGTGGTTTCTATATGTCTTCATCCTTTTGTTGCTTCAAGTGATAACTGTCTCCATCAAACCACCACCTCGTCGTCTGAATATATTGTGTCCTTCTACCCCTATACCTGTATACTCTCGAAAATTTATATTTTGTTTTTCTTATGTATTTTTCATTGTATTATGTAATCAGGCTTTTCAGTACGCACACAAGCAGTCTGTTGCCTAGGCGGCTTATAAAATTACACTTTATAGAGATATTATATATTTAGTATAATACTTTGAGAAAAAATATTTTGTATTGCATGAACTCTATTTTTGGGATAAATAAATGATTGATTGATTGATTGATTGATTGATTGAATTAACTTTACAAGTTAATCTAAAATATAATAGAAAAACTATTTAGTAGTCTTATTTCAGGAATAAATAAAAAAATCCATAGTTATCAAAATTATCTCAAATTTGCAGAACAGCCACAAAAAAGCAGCCTTTGATCATTAAGATGCAATTCAGTTACAAAAATTTACTTTCCACTGTTCTACAGTTATTCATTTTCTAAATTCTAAAACCAATATTAATTTCACTTTATAAGTATTAGAGTATTTTAGTAAATTCAACATACAATTATCAATTCTTAGCAACAAAGCACAGAAATCATGAAATTTCTTTATTACTCTTCCTAAACTAAAATTTGATAGTTTTTATTGCAGTTACCAAAAATTTACAAAGTTTTTAGAGATTCTAAAATCATTAATATATTATTAAAATATCATTATCATTTATTTTCAGTATTCTCCTTTGCTTCATAATTAGTGCAGACAAACTGTCGAAAAAAGCCTAAATTGAAGATCTCGTCTTTAGAAGAGTTGTTATTTATAATGTATATAAGCATTTTTTGTCGAATCACCTGCCAATGGTGCCTGGGAAAAATAGTTATAAACAAATCTAAAAAATATTCAGTTTTTTGCTCACATCTCTCTAATTTTGTAACTGTTATAAGAAAATTGAGGTGTCTTTGCCCTGCTAAGGCACCTTCATAAAAGTGTGGCCCAACTGAATGACTATTAAATAATGCGCACCAAACAACCCCAAAAATTACATTTAATTTAAGCTTAACTTTCCAGGTATTGACTTTATCAGGTACAATTTTGATAGCAATTAATTTTCAAAGTTGTAAATATCAGAAAAATGAAAATGTTACTTATAATATCTAGCAACCCTGTCTCCCCTACACGGATGCTAATTTTAAAGGGAAACAAAAACTCTGTATGGCTATTGTGGTGCACGAAGCCGGAAAATTTCCTTTAGGCCGCGGTTTTCCACAATAAATCCATTTCAGGTATATTAAGGCACCTTCTTGATTCTTGGGTAACTTACATTACACACAGCGAGTCGTCATTATCATATTCATCATGTGAAGTAGGGCATTAATAAATTTAATGTACGGTGGGTAGCTAATATTTGGACAGTTTTATTTATAGGATTCTCAGTTTTTAAAATTCTGCAGCTTTAAGCAGAGAGTAGTTTTCATAGAATTCGTTAAGAACATATATTTCTAGGTTAAAACATATATTAAATAAAACTCATATTATACAGACAACCAAACAGATGTCATATTAGTTATTAAATACACAGTCATTTATTAAAAAAAATCATAATAGGGTAGTTCTAGCACAACAGAAAATTTTTTGTAATAAACTGCCTATAATTTCATAAAAGTGGACTTGTCATTATTTTGTGTCAAAATCTCTGTTTAGTAAATTGGGGGAGTTTTGGAAGTTTTCAGGTGTATTTACTTGGCGTCCAATAAAAGTACCATCTTATTTGAACTGCGCCCGTCTCCACTAAGTCTGGCCGGCAAATACCCAGTTGTCCAACGACAGCTGCTTTTATCCCCCCCCCCCCCTTGCAGAAAGGGGTAGGTGACAACCGCTCTACATTACCCTGTGAGTTTCCCGAGTTATAGAAAGAAAGCAGAATATGCCCTGTATATAAGAAAGGCTCTAGAAATTAAATTAGGAACTACCGACCAATTTCTACTATTTGTAATTTTTGTAAAATTTTTGAAATTATCATACATTACCATGTATATTTCCACACAAGAAACTTGATATCCCCACATCAGCATGGATTCATGTTGTTGAGATACCTCAGCATATTTCGAAGGTACTTGATGAGGGAAATCAGGTAGATGTTATCTATACTGATTTTTCTAAAACTTGTAACCGTCTCGACCATAAGCTATTGATATCAAAACTGGATGCATAACGGTATTTCTGTTAATTAGCTTGAAATTTTTAGATCGTGTCTTAATGACAGGTTACAGTTTGTCCAATATCGTGCTTTCAAATCTGGACAGTTTTGGCAATCATCAGGAGTTCCACAAGGTTGAATTCTGGGGCCGTTACTTTTCGCTATATTTAACAATGACGTAACACAACTTTTTAATGTCAACTATTTACTATATGCGAATGATCTAAAAATTTTCATTGGCATTAAATCTATTTCAGACTGTGCGAAGTTACAGGAAAATTTCTCAAATTAAATGATTGGTGTGTAAAAAATCATCTACCTTTAAATATTAGTAAATGCAACATTATGCCATATCCTCGGCATAAAATAATATATAATAAATAAAAACACCACAGGTAATTACGACCCCCTTTTATCCCGGGGGCTATACATTTAGAGACAAGGGGGACACACCCAATATTCGTGTACAGTGGAAATATAGTGGAAACACCCCTCCACTGCCACGGTCGGGAATCAAACCTAGAACTGTTGGGTGAGAGGCAAGTGCGCTTACCACAGAAGAAAGACTTGTTATATTTGCTTGCACTATTCACTCAATTAAAATACTGTCTGTCTGATTTGTTAACATTTGTAATGTTACATGCTAATATAGTTTTTAATGGTCCAATTTATTTGTGACTGTGGCTTTGTATATTTTTGCTTTTAATAATTTTTGTTTGTGTTTTACGTCTTACAATTCTTTACATGTTATGTGTTGTCCTTATCCAATAATTGGGCCTTAGACTCGTTAGGTTGTAATTTAAATAAATAAATAAATAAATAAATAAATGAATGAATGAATGAATGAATGAATGAATGAATGAATAAATAAATACATAAATAAATAAATAAAAATAATTAACACACAGACAGACAAACAAACAAACAAACAAATAAATATATAAATAAACAAACAAATAAATATTTTAATAATTAAACAAACAAACAAATAAATAAATATTTATTGATTACTCAAGTACATAAAAGGTTAAAAATCCCAAAGGGTACAATTTCAACGGGTAATTAATACAATCAAGCAAATTAAATGGTATCTAATGTTTCTACATCAAATATTTATCTAACATTAATGGTTTAATGATATATTTAAGTATAATAATAAATAAATAAATAATAATAAATAAATACACCACAGGTAGTGACGACCCCCTTTATCCCAGGAGGCTCTAGAAGAGCCTTGTGTGGGAGGGGGCTACACATTTAGAGACAAGAGACCCACACCCAATATCCGTGTTTCGTGGAAAAATCCCTCTCACAGTATTTTCCACTGCCACGTCCGGGGATCGAACCCGGAACTTTTGGGCGAGAGGCAAGTGCACTCACCTCTTGACCATCAGTCATACTATAATAAAAATAACATATATAATATATATAGTATATATAATATATATAATATATATAATATATATTATATATATAATATATATAATATATATAGTATATATAATATATATAATATATATAATATATATAATATATATAATATATATAATATATATAATATATATAATATATATAATATATATAATATATATAATATATATAATATATATAATATATATAATATATATATAATATATATAATATATATAATATATATAATATATATAATATATATAATATATATAATATATATAATATATATAATATATATAATATATATAATATATATAATATATATAATATATATAATATATATAATATATATAATATATATAATATATATAATATATATAATATATATAATATATATAATATATATAAAATATATAATATATATAATAAAAACGAAAAGTAAACATAGTATTGGCTTTAATTTATATTTGCTCAAACGTAACGTTGAAAGTAACTGGTTTTCAGTTATAATCATGACTGTTATTGAAACAATAGATATCCAATCGTAATATATGTCATGGCTAATCTGTAGGATTCCTTATAAATAACGAAGTGGATGATGATACCACGTCGGAAATACGTCGATAATATGAGAATCCCTGTACACACGTCTACTTCCAAAACACCTGCGGTAATATTAATGATCACATCATAAAAATCGTCCGTATTTTTACTTTTATTTCTCGTAAGTTCCACAAGTGCATCTCTTTGATTATTAATTAAGAGGTATATTTCGCATGGCAAGACAAATTGACACAAATAAATTAAATAACCGCGAGGAAAAAACTGAAAATCGTACTTTACAAAATAAGCCTTCATTTAGTGCTATAATGTGATATAATTAATGCTTTCGGAGCTTGGTTAATAAAATACAAATGCAGGTGATTAATTACAAAATATAATGAAAGAGCCCAGAGTAATTAATAATAATGCTTGATGATAGAAACACGTGCACTGTTGGTTCACCTTGCTACTCCTTATTTTTAACATTTTACTCGTTGAATATTTAAGTAATATAATTAAATATCATAAACGAACAGTTTAGTGGGATCGTAGACAATATGTAATCTCAAATATTCAGCAATTAGTAAAACTGTTGAGATAAATAAAACTTGATTCAGTCACTGCTAAATAATAATCATTATACAGAAGCTTTCGAAATTTATATAATCTGCATAGCTCATAGTTAGAGAATCCCCACTTAATGAGGGAAGATCGAACACAATATCAATTTAAAGTAAATTTGGGAACAGGCATTCTAAATGTTAAGCCCATTCGACTGTCACCAACATTAGCGTTGTTACCTCCTTTCACTTGTTATTTATTTTTGAGAAAGAATTGAGGCAACATATGCGGACGACTAGCTGGTTTAAGTCGGAGCAGAGAGTCGTGGGTCCAGAGTATTAGCAAGAGTGGAGAAACTTACCCTTTCTGATATGTACAGCATAAGCGACAGATTTCTGTTTATTTCGAGAAGAGGAGACAAAGAAAATTGGTGTTAAACTGGGCACCATCTATAGTGAAAACAAGTAGAATTGTTTCTTTTTCTCGAATAACTAGTCTACTATAGATCAGACTGAAATTGTTGGTAAGAGAAATAAAAAGATAGTTTAAAATGTTAAAATATATTACATGAATAATAGACAAATCGGTTTATAAAGACTAATTGAAATTTAAAAAAATATATATATATATATATATATATATATATATAACAAACTTATACCAGGATCCTAGATTGAGTATTGTTGAGATGACTGGTTCTGGGACAGCAATCCAGGCCCACAATTGTCTCTTGTTGCGAGAATGGATTCTCAAGTTTCCTTGGCAATTTACGTCTCTTAATGAAATGGAGTGAAAGTTGTAGGAAAATTAACCAACTATGTGGTTTATGAAAAGATAACGAAATTTTATCTATGAAAGATAAGCTGTGCAAAAGCTATGAAGGAATGAAGAAGCTATGCAGAAACGTATACAGAAATGTATAAGTATATATGTGGATAAACATATAAGTACATATAATATATAGAAATATATAAGTATTTAAGAATTTAAATATCTAAGTATTTAAGTATATAAGAATTTAAGTATATAAGTATGTACAAAAGCTGATTTCTTAGACTATAAATTGCCAAAAAATAAAAAAGAAAATATTTTTAAAACCATGTGGTACATACAGATTTTAACTACTTATTGAATTAAAAAGAATTGACCTTGGAATTACATTTATTTTAAAAATAATTGAAATTACATCAAAGACAAAAATTGAAGATTAATTAAATGTTAAATGAGTAATAAATGAAATTACATGTATATTAAACACTTGTTAACGTGGATGTAAAATGTAATATCATTTACTGAAGTCCACAGTTAAAATTTATATACGTTCGAATCAGTACAAAGGCTGCAAGCAAATGATTTCCTGGTGAGTTTTACTGATAAGGCAAATTTTTTTTTGTCCTACTTACTGCAGAATAATTCTACCGAATAAACTTGAGAAATCTAATTCCCTAATTAAATTGTAAGCTATAAAATATGAAAATAGTACAGGTATGGCCATCTGTCAACTGTTGAGGTAAGCGCAACAACCTGTCTGATGTAGATTACCGTACTCACAACTAAAATAGTGGCATATGATCGATAAAAGGAATCTATAATAAAAGTTTTTATTACTTCCATCCCACAGCTGATTTGCCTTCGCCTCAGTTTTTAATTTCTATTTTGTACATAACCAACAATATGAATAGCTGTAAATAAATATTAAAACGTATTGTGATAACTCAGTAAATATATTACATCTTATAGGATATACTATATATAGAATGAGAAAAGGTAAGAAAAATAACCATATGTAGTTACATAGTAAACAAAAATATAAAAATTGAAATATAGGTATCTGATGTGAATAAATGTTTTGTAGACAAATTGTTAATTGTTTCCTGGAATGCTATATAGAACAGAAATACATAATAGTTAATAGAACATGACTGAGTTCCTAAGATATAAAATATGTACATAAAACAGTGTGAAATGGTTTAGCAGTTATACAAGTGAAATTCTG
The DNA here is from genome assembly GCA_963675555.1 of Leptura quadrifasciata. NCBI lineage: Eukaryota > Metazoa > Arthropoda > Insecta > Coleoptera > Cerambycidae > Leptura > Leptura quadrifasciata. The sequence goes on from OY776677.1 coordinate 142,322,308, forward strand.
TTAGTTGAGAACAGTTTCACTTACAAAAACTGAATCAAAATGATACACAGATCATGCTAAATATAACCAAAATACTAGTTTTTATATAAAACTGTTAAATAGACATAGGCCATGTAACAGAGTCAGACAATTATTTCTAATTCCTTCAAAAACCAGTCTTACTAGAAGACTTTCCTCTACCCCTGAGGATGACAATGTGGCTACAGAACGACGGATGTGCTGCACATCATGGAAGACACGTGAGAGCATACCAAAATTTGAAATATCCGGGAAGATGGATCGGTCGCTTAGCTCCAATTCTGTGGCCACCCAGATCGCTAGACCTAAATCCATTAGTTTTTTTACTGGGGATGCATAAAGGAAGATATGTTCTTCCGACCTGTTCAATTCTTAAACAAATTGCATGAGCGCATCGGTGTAGCCGCTGAAGAAATCAGCCGATCCGGATATTCACGCAATTTAAAACGTTCCTTTATTGAAAGGTGCAGAGCTTGGATCAGGGCTGGGGGAGTTGTTTGCATATTTCTTTTTAATAATGTTTAATAAATGCAGGTGAAATATTTTTTTATTTTATTTCGATCTTTCTTCGTCTTCTTACCTCAGAATTTTAAAACATTTTGGAGTACATAATAATAAATGGGCAAGTTTTTAAGATAAGTGGCAAGTATCACTTGTCTCCTTTACACCATCGAAGGTCAAAGTCAACAAACAAATCTTGGTGGAACCGAAATTTAAGAAAAACTTTTTTTTTGTTTTTAGAAATACAGTCTTCGTTATCTAAAAACTCCTATAAGCGTTTGATAGCACAACCACTCTAGCATACTTACCAAAAAGCGGAATGAAAAAATTCTTACTTTATGGCAGTGGCATGCAAAATACTATCCTAGAGTAGAAATTGTCAAAATTTTTAAAAAATGCCCATATCTTGAAAACCGTAGTGTCTCCAATAAGGTCAAGCTGTGATATTATGAAATGTTTTGGCCTGACCTATTACCATTTTCAGGACAATCCATTATTTACGCGACACCCTGTATATGAGTACAATGGACCTCATACGAAGACACATCCACATTTTGAACCAAAACCCATAGAATTTTCCGTTTACATAGGAAAACGGACCAGATAAATTGAGGGAGCTAATTCTTTAACACCGAAGTTATAAGGTGTACTATCGACTGCATAAGTATCCTAATTTTTGGTGACTTTAAGGCATTTCAATCGTCACTAGAAGCACGAGAAATAACGGATACTGAAAAAACGTAGACAACATCCATTACCTACTGACATTTCCAGTTTCGTTGCCGGGAATCGAACCCATAAGAGCATAGCCTGGCCAAGAGAATTCACCACACAATACGCTTTAGTCTATTGAGCTAACATGCCAGTATCGCAGCGTTAACGGCAATGCTTAAATTGTTACTTACAGGCGTATCACACTGTTTTACAGCTTTTTTTTTATAATACTTCCAATTATTTTAAGTGTTTTTGGTAATTTAGTAAAAATCGTATAAAAATCAAGTTAAAAGTTTTCCAAACAATAATCTGTTTATCCGACTCAAATTAACGGTCACCAATGTGTCTCTCCGGCAAAGAAAACACTTTACAACTGTATCTACGAAATGTAATTCAACTCATTCGCCAAATGGCTTCAATTAGAATTCAAAGCATTCCCCCTTAACAAAGAAATTAAATAGAATTGAATTTTGTTTAATAGAAATTCCAATTTCATACTACTCTAATTCTATTAATTAATACGGAGTTACCGCTCGTTTTGAAATGCTGCCAAGACTCTTCCCATTTGACTTGTATTCATTTATCTTCATGTTAACTTCATTTTATATAAAACGTATATAGCATCAATTTGAGTTAAATGACAATTACTTTTAACGTTATTATAAAATTAGTAGACGATGAAACTGCAAAAATTAAATTTATGTCAATCGAACAGTAATCGTATAGTAAAACTATCAAAAAACGCCCTCGATCGGCTATAGGAACTGGTACCGGGGTTGTGGTACAAAAATAAGTAAAAATATTAAAAGAGAATTCCTTTATTCAAGGCTTAAAATATTCTGAAATTTTTCTTAAAATCGTAAAACATATTATAATTCAATATTGTTTTTTAACTCCATCTCGTGGATACCAAAGTGAAAACCATATTTTAATTAAAGATGGCTGGGGCTGGCTAGGAGAGGAGTCCGTTGTCAGCATGCAGTGAGAGAGCATGTAGTGAGAGAACGATACATATATTCCCCCTGCAAAAATGAAATCAACCTGCCAAAAAATCAATACTAAACCTAACCTTTTTAAAATTAGTATTAGCAGGATGATCTATAACGTCATTCAACAAGTACGCAGGCTTAACTCCGTCCAAACTGACAGTAACGTTTTTCCCGCGTATCAGAACCAAAATGATTTTGTTTGTACGAGAGACAACACGGAGGGGTCCCTCGTACAAAAGGGGTAAAAGATGGCTAAAGCCTCTCCTGGTGAATAAAAACTTAGTCCTAAGTCGATAAATCAGGGCTGACAAAAAACTTTTGCGAAGCATTATGTTTGGGTTTAACGAAGTTTAAATTGTCAAAAATTGTATGCAATTTTGAAATGAATATAGAAACTGGAGTATCGACATGTGATTTAATAAAAAAAAAATTACCAGGGAGACGTAAAGTCTGACCGTAAACGAGTTCGGCAGATGAAGTAAATCGTCTTTAGGCATAAACGCGTAAACCTAGTAAAATATTGGTAATTCATCATACCAGTGAGGCGGATTGGACTTGGCTAATAACGCTGTGTTAAGAATTCGGTGAAAACGCTCGACTATACCGTTACTTTGGGGGTGGTACGTAGTGAAATGGATTCAATGAAATCTTAAAAATTTAAAAAACTCGTGAAATAAGTTTGACTCAAACTCTGCGACGATCCGGAAATCCAACAGTCGAGGATACCAATTGTGGCGCCAGGATTGGAAGGTTGGAGCATCGTGTAGTTGTCGGGGTCACCAATTGTACCCGGGTTGTGGTACAAAAATAAGTAAAAATACTAAAAGATAATTTCTTTATTCAAGGCTTAAAACATTCTGAAGTTTTGGTTAAAAACCATAAAACTTATTATTATAATTCAATATTGTTTTTTTTAACTCCGTGTCCTGAACACCAAAGTGAAAACCATATTTTAAAGATGGCTGGGGCTGGCTAAGAGTCCGTTGTCAGCATGCAGTGAGGGAGCATGTAGTGAGAGAACGCTACAGAACTCTCAAGTTTTTGAGTTAAAGTCTGGAGCTGCTGAAACTTCTATTATTGTAAAAGTTAGGTTATTTTCATACCTATTATTCTGTCCTGAAAAATTTTTCTTATTGTTTAACTGCTTAAATTAATAAATGCTCCCAACCCACCCCCTAGCGATGCAACTTTGAAATCTTAAATAGAAACTCCCATTTTTATTGCACATTCGGTTTCCACGCTACAAAATACGTAGATTTTATCAGATACTCTTTTGTTTCGCGATAGATGGCGTTGCAACCGCAAAAAATAAAAATTTTCGCAATTCTCGAGAAATACACTTTGGATTGAAAAATAAAATAATACGTGTTCAATATTTTTTAAAAATATTATCCAGTGATAACAGTTGATTGTCAACTCTCAAAAAATGGGTACCCCCATTTTCCATTGCAGAATTAGATTTTACCTATAAGTTTTAACTGAAACAATTTTTTTCATGCGTGATAGCATTTAATTCTTTGTTCAAGGTGCTACTTTTAGCGTTAATCAGGAACAATCACGTGGAGGACGTAGGTTTTTGTTCCTTCGGGGTTCTTATTTTAGATGAGTCTCCTCACCTCTCACCATCGGGGTACGTGTTGTATGTGAGTTCCCTCGCCTCTCACTAAACACTATGAAGCAAGTAAAAATTTATGCCATAATATGTTGAAATTGACCACCTTCCTGTGCTTTTTAGTGTACTAACCGAAGGTAAACTTGTTGAGAAATATTTTCCAGTATGTTTGGTGTTATTGAGTTTGAAAGATTGGATATTCTCTATTTCAGCTCATCAATATTGTCGGGTTTGGTCTCGTAAACATTACTTTCTAAATATCCCCAATAAAGTTAGAGAGGGGTTAAGCGAGGGGACCTTGGTGGCCATTATAAAGCACCTCTTCGACCAATCCCTTCCCGGAAAAATATTATTCAGCAAATTGCGTACAATTAAAGCATAGTGCACTTAAGCCCCATCTTGCTGAAACGGAACCATACGTAGTCAAATGCATGTCCAACGGTTTTTTGTATTGCAGGTATTATTTCATCATTTAAGATGATGATATACTTTTGAGGGTTCAAATTGCCGTCAATAAAAAATGGCCCTACTATCCTATTACACAAAATTCCAGCCCATACATTGACTTTTTGCGGATATTGGGTATGACAATCTCTCATCCAATCAATCAATCAATCAAAACAACTTTATTCATATTAATATATAACAAATATCTAACCAGATATCTACCTCGCATTTGAACTTATGACCAACGTATATTGTTTGTCACGTTGGTGGTAACAGGGCCCAGTGAAGCAGTACTGGTTCAATTTATAATCTTATTGGTTGTATCTTGAATACATCTAGTGATGTATTCAAGACACAATCAACACACTCATTCTCCTATTTAAAATGAGTAATACAATTGTACATTTCTAAATAGCTGAAAATAATTAACAATAAAATTTGATGATATATCACTTAATTTTGTGCTACTGGTGTGGGTATCCAAGTCTATAATGATGAATCCCATTGCAAGATTTCCAGCGGCGAGCAGATGATGTTACTGCTGAATCTTTGTACTCTATAATTTCTGGTCTAAATATTATTTTGATTTTACGACGTACTAGAGATAAATTTATATAACAAATATAACAAACAGGAACAAATAAAACATAAAAGTACAAACATAAGAAGATTAAGAAGTTATGAAATATCAGTGCAGGTAGATCTTAGTTAGTTATAGTTGGTGAAGGTTTGGCTGTATATGTTGCCGGAAGATGGGCAGCGCCTGGTAAGGTAAGGTGTGTTTTATTCGAAAGGGGGCATTATGCTGTCTAGTTTGTGTTGTATTTTAGGTTAGCGGACTATCACCCAGTTTGAAGGTGTAGAATTTTTCTGATATATTCTGGATGTAGTCTCCCCTATTGACATTATGTACCTGTCAGAATTCGAAATGAGGCGCATAAATTTGTGTTCTAACACTTTCAGTTTGTTCATTGTCGTGACCAGTATTCTGCACCACACCGGTGCCGCGTATGTGATTGCCGGCCTGATCACCATTGTGTACAATATTTTTTTATTTTGTCTGTTAAGTCTGCCACCCCTGACCATGAATGGATACAGATTCCTGGACAAGGAGTAGACCGTCCGTATTGTTTCATTTATATGAGTGTTAAAAGTCAATCTTTGGGCCAATCTCACCCCCAAATACTTCACGCACAATTTGGTTGGAATTTGGTTTCCCCTGATCGAAATTGGCGTTAGAATATTGTTCTCAGTGAAACGGCGCGTGAAAACTATCACCTCCGACTTTTCGGCGTTTATCCGAATCTTCCACTGACCGTAATAAGCCGTGGCATGAGCCATGTGCGCCTTCAGCAGTATATTAGCCGCCTGTGCGTTGTGCTAATGCGCGTACATGGCTGTGTCGTCGGCGTACTTGGCTAGCTTAGTATTCGGAAACTCAGGAAAATCAGAGACGTAAATATTGTACAACTTTGGCGATAGGCATGATCCTTGAGGGACTCCCACGCGAATATCCCGCCGAATTGATAGTTTATTATTCACTCGGACTTGCAGGGATAATCCGTCATCCAGTGAAGATTTTCATCAGCCCAATTTATCATATTATGCGCTTTACAGAACCGTAGAAAAGTAGCTTCATCAGAAAAGCAAATCCAGAAAGGACCTATTGTGAACAACATATCACTGCAATATTTCATCACAGAATTCAACTATATGATCAAATTTATCTTCGATATGCTCTTGTACTAGTTTGACTTGATGGTAGTGATGCAACTTCATAACTTTTAGAACTGAACCTTGACTTATTCTGACGTGTTCAGCTACTTTTCTACTCGCTGTATGACAATTTTCTTGAAAACGCAGTAACACCTCTAAAGACGTCTCTTCAATTGTAGCGTTTTTAGGTCTTTCATATCTTGCTTCAACTTTAACAGAACCAGTTTGTCCAAAATGATTAACTGTTCGAAATACAGTAGATATTGAAGTACGTTCACGGTCACCATTAGTGGCATTGAATAAGTCTGCAACATCCTGGTATGATCTTACTGTTATTATTTCCGTTTCTGAAAGAGACATTACAAACAAATTTTGAATTAGCGGATTAACGGAAAAAGACAAATCGAACCAGAAATAGTGATGGGTAAACTCAGATGGATCTTAAAATCTAATGGAAGTACAAGTTTTCCCCGAAAGCTGGAAATGAAACGAACATTGGAAAATGAAACTAGCGAAATAGAATGCCATATTGAAGTGGATTGAAGCAAGCATCAGAAAACGGTAACCCCAGGGGTGGGGGTAGGGGATAAAGTTTGGTTCTATGATTTCTATTTGATTCTATGTGTATTTGTCAAGATATTCGGAACTTTTTACTCACACGGTATATGCCTCCAAAAGGCGGAATATTAACTAAATATAATATTTCAGGAACAGATCCTCAGCAAAGCCACATGTTTTGGAATGTTTTTCGTTATAGAACAACGAATTGATTGTCGTAGTTTTTACTTCCCTCGTGTTTATGGGCTGAGGTAAAATTACATTAATTTCTTAAATCAATTTCAAGCACGTCTTATCATTTTTTAATAGGCTTATAAATAATAGATATCCCTAATATTCCAGCTGTTCGCGTTCTAATAAAAATGAAAAGTATTTGACTTTTAAATTGATTATATAAATTACTTCGACCTAACCTTTGTCAGCATATCTATTATTTCGTCGTCGAAACGAATAAACTTAGGTTCCCTACATAAACAAAACAAAATTAATTTTACCTGTTAGATGAGTTCGTTTGAAGTCTAAAAGGCTTAGTAAAAGTGTTACAAGATTTAATTTAATTTAAAGCTGTCTTCGTCTGTCACGTTTCGTCATTGAATTAGACCTAATACCGATACAATAGAGGGAGCAGCGTACCAATCCCATTGTTTCATTTAACCGAAACTCGTTCTGATAGTGTTTTTTCGGAAGTTTTACTGGCAAGCATCTTTGGTTTAGCTACAGAGTGGAACAAAATAGCAATAAAAGAATCAATCGGTTAGTAATTTTATAAGGATCACAATTACAATTGTTTTGTTTTATATTCAAGAACAAATTGGCAATGATGTTTCTTCTATAGAATTCTGGTAATTGACTTCATGAACAACACATAAAAATTCCTTACTGATCCGTCCATGTTGAAAAAATGGCGGATCTTATGTAATTTTACCTGATTTATTACGACTTAAAATCCCATAAAGATAACAAAGTCTCAGATATTACGAATCCTTATAGTGAGAGTAAAACGATAAAAGAAATAAGTAAAAGAAAATACAATTATTATAACAATAAGCAAAGAACAGTACAAACAAAAGAAATTTCGAGGTAAAAATCTTACAATATAAATAACGCTAGGACGACAATTAAAAAATTTAAACAACTTTACAATAAAAATAATATACAGGAATTACTTAGCTTTTGCAAGACTGGAGATTTTCCAGGCACTTCAGACATGAAGGTTTCAATTGTTGATCGAGATCCTTAAACAGGGTTTTCTCAATTGGAAAGGGTAAATCAGAGCAAATTCGAATACCAAAAATCGTGTACCAAAGAATAGCAGAATGATCCAAAAATCCAAATCTAAAATAATCAAAAGCAGTATAGTTGGTAAGTTCTGTACCCAAAACATAGCTGTACCAAATTGAAATCCAGCCCTACCAAAATCGTCTATAAAATTTACAAAATTAGTCTCAAAATTAATCTCTAACATGAGCACGTGCCTATATTAAGTCTAAGAAATTAAAACTTACCCAGAATACTTCTGGATGATACTCGCTAATTAAATCCGAATTAATCGAAATTTCAATTAAAATAATCAAAAATATTAATTGAAAAGATGTGAAAACCACTTTTTGATCCGGTACCAAACCGAGTAGCAACCACATGTCTTTTAAACTAAATTAATCACAGCGAAGTTTTCAGCTTAATTTCTTTATCAAGAAGGAAGTTTGAAGGGACTTGAGTGATATTTATAAGCATTTTAATCCACAAAAACAAGAGAATATGACTTAAATTGATAGTTCGACAATCGACTGTCATACAGTACCAACTCGAGAACTTTTAAAACTAAATCGACTGTTATAAACTTTTCGATCATTATCTACTATCTTATACTATTAGTTTACAGATTTTATAATATATACTAATTGTGATAATAGTTTCTATTTTAGATTTCCTATGAAGTACAAATCTGTTTAATAAATTGGTATATTTCCCCAGTGAGAGTCATCTGTTGGCGGAAAGCTTAATTTAAGTGGTAATTTGAATGGGTAATAAGGTAGAGCGACCTCTATCGGAGAAAGTGTAATTTATTGTTATACATTGATGAGTTCATCGACTAACATTAGTTATTAGTAATTTGTGGAAACCAGCGAAAGACGTCACAATGCCATCCTACTAGAATAATTTTAAAAAAATTGTAAAGAAAATTTCTTTTAACAATCAAAGTTATTTAAATATAATAAATATACCAATAAACTTCTACTAAATGAGAAAATATACCTAGATATACATATCTAAATAGAAAATTACCAAAGATGTTTTCTAAGAGTAACAAAAATAATTGATGCGCAAAATTTGAGTCAAAAATAAAAAGTGCTCTGGTACTAGTTGGCGACAAGTAAAGCTGATCTATAATTTAGTATTACAGCCCCAAAATGCGTGAAATTTCAAGATATTCTTGCTTAATAAGAAAACATTTTTGGAAAATGTGCAAGTAAAATATTGTACAAACTTTACAGTGACGCTGAGAGAAACACAACTAAATATCTCAGTACATTGTAGTATGTACCAAACTAAAATATTCTAAATCTAAAATGTTAAACTTGTCGTGAAGCGACAAGAAAAAAATAAAACACTAGAAGGGTGGTAGAAAAATATATAAATGATAAGATTCAAGACATCCTTAGGTTATATTATGCATCAATACACTTATTAAACATTTAAAACAAAAGAAAATGTAAAAAGTACAGTATATTATAGCTTATACTAGCTAAAACTAAGAATTGGATATTCTTAGGAGGGTCAAGTTATAGTACTTGCAAGAACCACAATTGTCATAAAGCGACAAGTGAAAAATTTGAAACACCAGAAAGGTGGAAGCAAGATTTGAGCCAATGGATGAGGTTCAAAATATTTTTAGGATAGACTATGCATCAACTCACACTGGGTGTAGATTCCTGTGGATAGCAGCCACTTGTATCAATCAATCAATCAATCAAAATATACTTTATTGTCCAGAAGAATAATCTTGTTGACAAAGCATAAAAAAAATAAAATTATACATACATAACTTATATAAAATACAAATATATAAAACTATAAACATAAGATCATACAATAAAACAAGCTACAAATCACATTTTTTGGTCAAATATTAAAAACAAAATATATATCTACATCAGAATGTATCATCTAAATATTCCTTTATTTCATAATATGGTTTATCAATAAGTAGATTTTTCACTGCGTTTTTGAAACCCTGATTGGAGACGATGTCCCTAATATGGCTCGGTAAGTGATTATACATTTTAGGACCATTGTAAACCACAGAATCCCGGACAAGTGTAGTTCTTGGGACTGGCAGTGTAATATTACCTACTTGTCGAGTGCTATATGTTGAGGTCGTATAAACATTATTTTTGTACTTATGAACTAAGACTACTGTATTTAATATGAAAATAGATATCACAGTTAGAATTCTGTTGGCTACAAATAGTTCTTTGCAAGAGTCGCGAGCCCTAGCCTTACAAAGATATCTAACGGCACGCTTTTGTAACACAAGTATTTGTTGCAAGAGAAATTTACTACATACGCCCCAAAACGCAATCCCATAACTCAGATGTGATTCGATTAATGAAAAATATACAGCTCTGGCAGCTGAATATCCTAATTCATTTGAAACCACCCTGACTGCGTAGCATCCAGATGCTAGTTTACTATTTAAACCAATAATATGTTCTCTAAACTTTAATTTGCAGTCAATATTTAATCCTAAAAATTTCAAGCACGTTTTGTTTTCAAGTACATGGTTCCCTAGGGATATATCTGGTATACAATGTATGGAGACTTACACCGTGTACATTCCAGTCAACCAGCTTCGCCACGCTCCACTATCTCCTCTTTCACGCTCCCAGTCACCTACTAGATATAAAACACAAAACTACATAAAATTAAACTACCCAAAATTAGACAATAACGCCAAAAAAAAATTTAAAATTTTGATCCATTTTTGGCCTTCAGTAACAAGAGTTCAAGTTGTTCGGTCACTCAATCGTTCATTGGTATTTAGGATACGTTGTTCGTCTTATTAGATAAAAAGATCCCACCCAAGAAAATTACAAAATGCAAGATTTTCTCTTCTCCCAAAGTACCAAATAGGGTGAACTAATTGGTAAATCACCGAAGAAGAGAAAATGTGCGGTGCGGTCTTCGGTTCTTCCCAAATATCTCTGAAACAATTCTTTTTTCTTAACAAATGACTATATAATCAAGATTGAAAATTTCCTCCAACAAGTTTTTTACTCATTATCATGAAAAAGAATAGAATTAAAAAAATACACTTACACCTTTACATTATTCTGTTATCTCAACACTGTTTAGATAACATATCAATTTTTTTTTAAGAATTGGCTTTGGACATAGTCCATTCAGCCACGAGATTTAGAGATATAGACCCTACCGAAATTAAATAAGAGATAATAAATAAAATAGCACCCAACAATAGAACACAGGGAACACAGGCTTCACGTCAAGGTGCTTCTCATGACGACTTTCGAGACAAACAAGGACAACGGAAAGTATAGGTTGATCACACAGGGTAAAAACAAAGGAAACGACAGCTAAAAGATTCTAAATCTCTATTGTACACAACTTAATAAATTTTGTATGTGTTGTGGTAACGGTATGCCATCAGCTCACCTATCAAAAATTTTATTGCGATTCTATTGTGCTGGCATGTAAACATCCAATGCTTCAGATCACCGATGCTACTGTCTCAGTCACAGGAGGCATTAAAATATCAATAGATGTATTTAAAATAATAAATTTTCGCATACCTTATATTTAGAATTTCATTAGAGTATAATAGACGTGTATAATTTTTTGATTTTCTTATAGACAACTTTTAGTATGTAGTTTTGCACTAGCTTGAGTTGTTTTATTTTATTGTCATACGTACCACCCCGTGCTATTATTCCATGACGGATCAATGATTCTATTAGTGCTTTGTAGATTAGTATTAGCAGTTTCTTGTCCAAAAATTCTCTTAGATAAAATTTGCTAATTTTTTCTCTCACAAAAACATGGTCAATACACAGTTTGTTTCACGAGTTACACGAGTATAAGAGTGTACATATGATACAAACCCACAATAGTTTAGAGTAGACATATAAGTATTAAAAAGTTATTTTTGTCATACTTTTCAAATAATATTGGAGTTACTAAAGTATGTTTCATTATTTTCAGGTACGTGCCCTTTAAAATACCACCCTGCTTGGTCAAAGATAAGTAAGCCGGCGTAGGAGATCAGCAGGCTATGTAAGTGCTCCTCAGGATTTTCAGGAACCTTATCAATGATCGCTATTTCTCAATATACTCCAACCGCGCAACTATTCCCCTTCGGTAATATCGTAATAATAGGACATAAAGACCCCAGACACGTACGTAGCGAATCCGCAATAAAAATAATAAATTCTTACAAATGTACAGAAACGTTAAAAAAATGCAAATGCTTGTCTCGGTTGATATAAACGTAGTGTTTCAAGGAAATCACTATGTGCTTCTGAGTTGTAATTCCTGAACCGATCTGAACGATCCTAATTTATGTTTCCGTGTAAGTAGGTGGTATCTTAATAGAAATCTAGAAATGCAAGTTAAAAAACAAATGGAATTTCGTTTTAAGTTTTAGGAACTGATCAGAGCATTCTTGGCACATACAAATTGAAAATGAACTTTACGTCAGTCAAACTCATTTATCTTCAGTTAAACGTATGGGAGAACATAAAAAGTTTGATATAGAGCAATTTTAATTGAATAATTGATAACTGCTATTTACTATATACTATTATCTACAAAAGTATATACAGGATGTCCCGAAGCACCGTTGCCATACGAGCGATTGGGTACAAAAAATAATATTAAAACAAGATCCTGGGAGCACAGGTTCGCAAATGCTTCTTAATGGTGCTAGACCCCATTTGCCGAATTATGTTTATAGGAACTTTTTAAATGTATTAATTTTAGTTTTAAACTGCATATTATTTAGAGTTTGAGGTCCACTGAATTCATTTAAGACCTCGACAATCTGTACCTAGAAATATATACATAGTATTATGTGCATGCATATCGGAGTGCGTTTTCAGTTGACTTTTTTTACTATGTATCTAAATCAACCCCCCCCCCCCCCCACAACACTTCTAATGCATAATACTGCAAGCTAATTTCCTATGTGGCTTCCCCGCAGCCCCTGATCATCCATCATGTTTATCTTTTTGACTATATTCTTCATGATAAGCAACATAACCTTTGCTTAAACTAAACTCGAAGACAATAACAAAAAGCGCTTTACCGCTATCGTGGTGCCCTGCACCTTCTAACTACCTTTACTCGCGCCTATCTTCACTTTGTTTACTTAGCCTCCTGATGACAAAGATTGAGCTAGATAATTTTTTACACAGTTGATCTATATGTACATCCCACGTAAACCGTCATCTATTATAGATAGCCTAATGCCTAATAATTTAACACTATTCCCTCTAATAATAGTCGAGTCAGAACTGATGAATAAACTTTGGGTTTTATTCTTGTTTAATTTTAATTTAATTGGAGAACCACAGTTCAGATTTTTCTATAGCTACGGCTGATTGTTCTTCAAGTTCTTCAATATTCTTTGAGAAGTTTTTTAGGGCTAGGCCATCTGCAAACAGAGTGTACTTAATAAGGTCTAGAAATAGAGGCAAGTCGATTATATATAAATAATGAATAAAATTGGGCCTAATACGGAGCCTTGAGGAACTCCATGCTTAATAATTTTAATATCAGAGTTTTTGTTATTTATAAAAATACACTGTCTTCCAGATATGATTTAAATAATGATAGAAGTAATCCTCAAACTCCGCAAAATTCAAGTTTCTGGACTAATATATCGTAAGAAATACAATCAAATGCTTTACTGAAATCGAATAGTGTAACTGAAGAATAAAAACTGTTCTCGAGCGCCTCTATTATATCGTCGATGACACAAGAGGCAGCCTTTATTGTGGAGCAGTTTTCGTAAAGCCGAGTTGATAAAAATTTAAAATGTTCACTCCTAAATATTTCACCAATCTTAATTTTTAAAGAATTTCGATAATTTCAAACGTCTCCTTTTTTGAAGATTGGTATAACTTTGATTGTTTTTAAGAAGTCAGGGAAAATGCGTTTATTAAAACATGCATTGAATAAATTACTTAAAGGTATATCAATAGTGTCTATTATATCTTTTAACATAACAGTGTTAATACCGTAATGTCTGGTGAGCTGGTTTTCTTTAATGACATAACCACATTAATGATTTCTTGTGACATAATGGGGTACAAAAATAATGAACAAGATGGCATTTGTATGTTATTTAGAAACTCTGCAGTTCTATAACCCATGTCTTCAATAGCATTAACAATTTGTTTAAGTTCATTACTAATCCATCGAGGTTTTGATTTTAAGCTATTTGTTGAACATCTGGTCAAAGGAAAAAATTTTTCGATGTGGTTCTGGTAAATATTAAGAAGTAGATGAACATAATATTCGATGTTGTCTTGAGGTATTAAATTAAAATTACTCCAGTCAAATGAATTAAGGGATACTTTCATATCGCTTATCCCACGAGTTTTAATAATTCTTCTAAAACTGATAGTTGTATTATTATGTCCTTTAATGTTATTCATGAAAAATACATTGGGCATTGTGGTCCGAAAGACGTGGATCAATTTCCCTAGACGTGTAGGCAGTCTCGTCAAAATTAGTAATAATATTGTCAAAGTTGATGAGCTATCAGTAACTCTCGTAAATTCAGAAATGGTAATATTTAATCCAAAAGTAGAAGTTAAACAAACAAACTTTAAGATTGAGTGTTGAGCCACTAAAGTTAATGTTAAAAACACCAGCCAGTAAAATACTTGCAGATCTATTTGTAGTGAATATGATATATGAAGATTTAATCAATTTTAATTTTATGTTATATAACTAAGACTAAGCAGTTTAACCTTTCTCTCTTTGGACTTGATATATTGACCTTCGATCTGGCTAGATATATTCCATATCACACCACATAAAATAGGAGTAAAATGTAGTATCGAAAATAAGCAGTATATTATTTCCTTTTATTTGAGTTTTCTACCACATTGTCCTTTTCAAAAACAAATCACCGAATAAATAATATAAATCGGAATAAACACAGAAATAATGTATTTTGCTGACGTTTCCGAAAGCAGTCTCTTTCCGTTTTCAAAGCTTCTTTTCGAAGAATACTTATTTTTTGTGTATGTCAAATACACAGCCTTAAGATTCTGTTTATGTTATTTCCATAGATACTTACTACTTACACCGAACTGATGTTATTTTCTTTCAGATTGAGTTTGTTAAGTTTTTCTTTTAACATTAGTAGCCAGGTTGTACAAATATCCACATAACAATTCGATACGTATTTATCTTCATTTAATAATATTATTGCTGATTTTTAATTTTTCTTTTTTGTTATCTGCCTCTTTTGTTAAAATTTTTGCCGACTCTCAGTTTATTCTATGTCCGTTTTCCCAAGCATATTCACAAACCTTTGTTTTTTGAATTTCTTTCTTTCTAATGTAATTCTTGTACTCTTGCAACCTTACAGTGAAAGGTCTGGATGACTCACTACTTATACGGCGTAGCTTCTCCGATAGTCCGTATACATAAGAAGTTGTTGCTGTATAATGACGTTCAGGTTTTTGTCGTACCTGAAGGTCTCTATTTTCTACATTTATGAAAACTATCAACAAAGGCTTCAGGGTATTGATTTTGTACTAGAACCTTTGATATTTTTTTTTTCGTTATGTTATTTCACTATTAGATGAAAATATTTTGGCCCTATCGTATAAACATTTTACAACACCCCTTTTAATATTTACTGACTGATTTGAGTTAAAATTTAGATATCTATTAGTATGTGATAGTTTTCTATAAACGCTTGTTTCAATTTTATTATTTACCCTTTTAATAAAAACACCTAAAAACGGTAGTTCATTCCTACTCTCTACTTCTAATGTAAATTTAATAGACTATTTATATTTTCTAAAAAACTGTCTAGTAAATCAACACCATGAGGCCAATTGCAAAGATGTCGTCAACCTATCTCCACCAGACAACCGGTTTGTTTATACAATTTTGAATATCTGTGTTCTCAAAGTTCTCCATAAACATGTTGCTTAAAATTGGTGATAATGACTTGAATTTGGTATGGTCATGACCATACCAAAATCCTGCTAATTTGCTGATAGAACACATTTTCCACATTGTTAAGAGCTCTATTATGCTATTTACACTTAATTTAGTTCTAGTTTCCAAATTACTATCATTCGGCAACCTATCTTTAACTATTGTTAAGGTTTAATGTTAAAAGAAGAACTTAACTAACTCAATATTATCTAAAAGAAAATAACATCAGTTCTGTGTAAGTAGTATCTATGGAAATAGCACAAACAGAATCTTAAAGTTGTTTATGTAACATACACAG
Source organism: Leptura quadrifasciata (assembly GCA_963675555.1). Classification (NCBI taxonomy): domain Eukaryota; kingdom Metazoa; phylum Arthropoda; class Insecta; order Coleoptera; family Cerambycidae; genus Leptura; species Leptura quadrifasciata. Next base: position 142,338,362 of record OY776677.1, read on the forward strand.
CAAATAAGTGTTCTTCGAAAAAAGCTTTGAAAACAGAAAGAGACTACTTTCCGAAACGTCATCAAAATACATTATTTCTGTGTTTATTCCGGTTTATATTATTTATTCGGTGATTTGTTTTAGGATAATACATGCGGTAGAAAACCCAAAAAAAAGGAAAGGATATTCTTAGAATGCCACAAATAACTTTCAGACAATATAAGTAGTATCTAACGACAGTTAGAAACGAAAGACCAGGAAATTATGGCTAACTGGTGCCTTCTATCATATGGTTTGTGAAAATTTGTATTTAAATATAATAACACAATATTTATTTATTGTTGGAAATAAATGTAAATAATTATAAAAAGAAAACAAAATAAACAAAAAGTTGCATTTGAAAATTACCTAAAATAAGGACGAATCAATTACAGTTCCTTAGAAATGAAACAAAATTGTGAAATAGGTTTAAGTATTCGTTTTCGATGTTCAGTTTTCATTTCTATTTTAATTACTTTTTTTATCTCTTAATTTTCCTATGGATATGATTTACCCATGCTCTTTAGTTTTATCTCGTTTAATTATTTTCCTTTTTATTTCACTATGTAAAAAATACGGAGATTAATTAAGCAGTTTCTTTATCATGCTTTATCCCTCCAATGAATATACTTATAGGGCTATAATGGAGTTATAATGAATATATAATATTTGCGACGGTAAACCTTTTTGTGTGCGTAGTTGAGTTGGCTAATATCCAAAAATTTCGTATTCCCCGCTCGTGAATATAGAATTATATTCGATTTCAAATTTACATGTCATTTTGTCTAGACACTTTCTTTTATTATATTTGTCAGCCTGAAACATTATAAATAGTTTTATAAGTGTGCTATCTCGTTAATGCATGAACATCAAGTACTGATTTCATTCGTATAATTGATAGTTGAAGTAGGGCATAGCGATATCTACTTATATAAGAATATAAAAAGGGATTTACTTTACTTTCTTATATACTACGTATATGGAAAAGTAAAAACAGTAAAATTGTAGGAAAAATAATATTTTTTTTTGCTAGCTAAAGTTCTCAAAGTAGAAATATATCTACTGAAAGATAATATTAAATTATTACAAAAATTTTCTGGAAAAGATTTAAGTAAATGCAGGTCGGTACAAATCATTTCTTGTAATTCACTTCAGAGGTAATATAGTAACTACTGTTAACTTACCAACTTAGAAAAACTATATTACAATGAAAACAGCCGAAAAAATTTTGGTCATTTGTGAAGTCACTTAAAAGTGATAGAAGTATGCCCAATTATGTTACATACAAAAATGAAAATTTTTACGAATCAGCTGAAATATCAAACGTATTTGCAGACTTCTGTCAAGAATCTTATATCAAACCGACTAATCTTAATATCACTAATGCACTCCATACAGTAATAATATCCTCACAATAAATCCTCCTACTTAAATTAAAGATGACAGCCGGTCTAGATTTAACAACACCAGCTTTTATTTTAAGAGACTATTCACATGTTTTCGTAGTCCCACTTATTATTATATTTAATCTATATATATGTGGAAGAACACTAAATTATTCCCCGTTTTTAAAAAAGGAAGCAAATTTGATATTACCAACTACAGGCCCATTACAATAATATGCAACTTTGGGAAGATATTCGAGTATTTATTACATGACAGTATATATATAATCATGTAAAATCAAACATAACGCAACAGCATGGTTTTATGAAAGGTAGATCTATCGTAACAAATCTACATTTCATAACCCAATTTTTATGGCAATCTTTAGAGCAGGGGTGCAAACAGACGTCATTTATACAGACTTTTCTAAAGCATTTGATCGATTGGATCGCGAAATCTTACTGCACAAACTTGATTTAAATGGCCTCCAGAGGACTGCTTCAGCTGTTTAAGTCATTTTTAAGCGGTAGAATCCAATTTGTGCACTACAATGGCTATAAGTCTCATGAAATAACTGTCGAATCTGGAGTTCCACAAGGATCAATCCTGGGACCCCTGTTCTTCAATAAATTTCTAAATGACATTAATAAAAACCTTAATTCTAATAGCCCAGTCTATGCCGATGACGTGAACTATTTACGAATATTCGAAATTCTAATGATTGTCTAAATTTGTGAAGTAACCTTAGCCGATTAAGTACATGGTGTGTGAACAATGGCTTTACTCCTTTATGAGTAAAATGTAATGTTCATATTTTCAGTAAAAGTTCAAAAATATTATATTTCGATTATAAAATTGACAATATATCTCTCAACAGACCTGATACGCTTAAATATCTAGGTGTTGACTTTGATAGTGAGCTGTCTCCCGTTCCTCACATGAATCACATAATCCAACAATCCTTCAAAACTTTAGGCTTTATATGCAGACTGGCTGTAGTTTTACAAATACCGATACTATAGTATATACTCTGGAGTATGTTATTCAGTACGTTCGTAAGATCTAAATTAGAATATGCCTATATAATTTGGAGCCAAGGATATAAAACTTTATAAAATATTCAGACTATTAATGAAATTTCTTAGTTTTTAAATTGATGGTTTTTACCCGGCTATCAATTCGGTACTATACTAGTACAAGCGGGTTTTTGCCTCGAACGCCAGTTTCTGTTTAAAGTGCAGAAACACCACTTTCTTTATTACAAAAAAAATAATAAAAGCCCTAGATAGAGCCAGTGAAGACGGTTTAATACCAGGGGTCGAAACTTAGACCGTCGTTCTCAAGGAATGGACAGCTGTAAAATATTTATATTTGTAACACTTTCATTTGCTCAGGACAGTTGAGATTAAAGTAGAAACTCGATATAAGGTACACAAAACGTTTTAATATTATATTGAAAATATTTACACTTTAAAATAGAGATAAATCAAAGTAAAATATGCTATGAATTTGCAAGAACTATGTATATTTACGGGAAAAACAGAAAATAATGCAGTTCAAACAACGTTTCAAATAATAATTGAATATTTAATTTTTTTAAAACAAAATCTGTACAATCATTATACAACAGGTGAAGATGATAGCAAGCAGGTAAATGATAATATGCAGGGCGAAATGCAAGATAAAGCAAGCAGGCGGTAAATATGACTAGCAAAGCAAAGCGGCGGTTTGGCAAATGTGATATAAAGTGACTTGGTGATATACAGGCGGTTATTTAGATTTTAAAGAAATTTTTGACCAGAAGCAAATAATTTTACTTTTCTAAAAAATAACAAAATTTTTATAACTTGACGGGGTGAACCTGGTAAAGTAATATTTAATGATTAGTCAGTGCGGTACATCTCAAATGGAGTGTCCCACTTGCAAGGCAGCGTATCCGACTGAGAATTTCGCGGACTAAATTATCGTTAGGCAGAATTAAAATAAAATTTGAAATTTACAGTTCAAAGCTTCGGTGTAACGCCTCTGGATTGTCCCACTTGCAAGGCAGCGTCCCCTGAGGGTATTATTCACGGTAAAATGTTTTCCCGGGATAAGCTACGATAAGATACGATCGTTAAATTCAAAGTTGCTACTGGTTGCTGAAGGCAAAATTTATCAAACTAAAGCAAAGACCAATTAAAATTATATGTATCAATACAGAAAATATTTTAAGTCCAAATTGCCAAAATAAAAATAGATATAAATTTGACACAGTGAATTCTTACCAAAATAATCGACTGGTCAGGTCGGCAGTTGAAACCAAAGAGACTGTTAGCAGACAGCCTGCGCAAGACATCTCCGTGCCACAGTAGAGAATATACCAGTACTCCCACTCGGCCGGAACAGTGGGATAAGATTTTCAATGCGCAAGCATGCTCCTGGGCTTAAATTCTGATACGCAGTGGACAGCAGTGATGTTATTGGGTTGGTGTTTATTGTTTACTCGAGTAGTGCAAATGCAAATGCGCGTGGGATGGAAATAGTGGATGCGCAGTGGACTAAAGAAAGGGACCGCCGAGGAGTGAAATTACTGATCTATTCTCTACTGTGCCCGTGATAGGCTAAAATTCATCCTGTCGGACGCACAATGCACGAGCATATGTGAGTCAGGCAGTCACTGATTGGCAATGAAACAAAATGTTTTAAAACCGGTAGTGCCAATTGTTATAAACAATAGTTTCTGAACAATTTACATGACTGGAATCGATTGCAAATAAACTAAACTTTATATGATTTCAGAAAAAGAACGAATTTAATAGCCCCGATATTACTACTTATAATTCTGAATCAGTATACTATTTTTAAATCCGGTTTTATATTAATTATTTCGAGCGTTAATTAATTCAAATAATTGACTCTCACGGTTTAAACTACTTGCAATCAATTTGTAATGAAAACGTTACCTGGTGACTAAAGAACATTGAATTTTATAGGTCCTAGTTTATTAATTATTCATCTAAATAAATTTAGTGAATTCCCATTGATTCTCTCATGACTTTCAAATATAATCTTTTGCTGAAATTAAATTGCTTGACAGCTGTTCCTTCCCAATTTACTCCATATACCCGGTGGATAAGAAAAGTCTATGACTTTAAATTTAAATTAAAATGAATAATTTTAAAACAAAAATAACTTCATTACACAACATGAGATAACCCACAGTTATGAAACCATATTCAATAATAATTATAATTTCCCCATTCACAGGTTATGCATGACAGAAAATGGTCCTTGTTATGCCGGTATGAAATATTTTAATTTAAAGAGTAAAAAACATAAAAAAGGTAAAAAGTATAAAAGAGAACTTTTTAATTTGTTAGTAGAAATTGAACCATATAATGTAAAAGAGTTTATTGAGTATAAAAGGGCAGGCTTATAATAATTATCATATCTTTTTTTTTTTAAATAATTTGTAGCTTTTTTTTGTCTACTTATAGTAATTTTTGTTTGTAATCTACTTTGTAATTATACTTTGTTCCTTTTGACGTCTTTCAACCCACTGTTATATGATTTTATCATTTGTAATGTGGCTGTTTGAAATGAATTATTATTATTGTTTGCAAAAAAACAAAACTAAAATATAAAAAAAATCGAAGAGAAATAACACAAACGTCAAATGTAAACATAATAAAACATTTTTATAAAAAGTATTTTTTACATAAGAAATGGTATTTTTGAAACAAACTACAAAAAAATACATTAATTTAAAAACAGATTTAATCAAGCACTCCGATATGTCATAAGTAAAGGAAATCGCGTCGGCCAAGTATTAGTGGGGAACCGAGCCGCCTGAGAAATGCCAGTAAAAAGAGGTCTATACCAGTCGAGGACCTAAAAGCACCGAAAATGGTCTCCCGTAGAAAACCATCTGCTACATTCTAATTTTGAGGTCGCGTTGAAATTCGGAATTGCGAACACCCCCTAAAAGTCAATTTTACCCCAAAATCGAGAGATCGGAAATAACATTGTTTAATACTTCTCAAGCCATATCTTCGTTATTAAAAAAGTTTTCGAGGCAATTTGTTTTGCTAACTGACTATTAGTATCTTGGCTATAACTTGGTGCTATTAAATTGTTTTCCATTGAGCCGTCTTGAAGAAAATTACAAGTTTATATGACCTTGTCATTTTTATGTAGTGATATTTTGAGTAATCGAGGAGCGACTGTTGTTTATTGAAATTTAAAAAGAAGGCAGCGACAACATTTCGCCCAAAGTACCATAATTGTTTTTATTGAAAAAATTGTGTCTCTAACTTCAATACAAAATAAGTTATAGTAAGTTAAACCCAAACGTCTTTTGCGCTATCTTTGCTATTATTATCATATTAAACATTTAGCATTGCACGTCTGTCTGCTTTTTTCGTTGTCGACGTCCGACAACACAATTACACATTAAAATAGAAGAATAAATAAATAGTATTGCTTTGGGAGTTTCGAGAAAGTATTACTGATACGTAAATTAATATAGAATATAATACCCATCTTGATTATGTTATTTTAAATATATGTAAACAAGTTATTCTCCAAAATGCCGTTAAATATTTAGTAGCTCAATAAAATGAGAAAATTTGGATGAAATAATTCAGAGCGGGCTGAAATTTTGGGAACGGGCTTATTTTGTGGTACTTTTTAATATATTGAAAGTCCCCACCTGTAGACGCCGGCGGATGGGAGGAGGGGGAGAAAATAGATTGAAAACATCGGTTTCTTGCAAAAAACTCAAAGTTTCAATTTCACTGTAAAATATGTACACGTGAAAATTATAGGTAATAAAAATCCGCACAATTTCGTTTTTTTTTTTTTAACTTCGAGATAGATGTTTTTGAAATTTTGACAATTTTGCGACGCAACGGAAACGCGCGCGTTCTTCACTAAAATCTGAAAAATGGGATCGCAAAATGTTTCAAATAAGTAAAAGTTGTAGAGAATTCGATTACGAACAATTTCCTTTTGTTTTTCATTTCCATCACTTTCGGTCACTATTGGCAGAGATAAGAATTTTTAAACATCTTTATAGCGCGCTATCAGAACACTTGTTTCATGACAAAATCGATAAACGATAGATCGTACGCATATAGTGTATCACATAATATTGTTAGATATAGTTATAGTCACACTTTTTAGCAATTATATTTTAAATTTTTGTACCGTTATGTATGCATTGTAAGATTTTAAAATGTATCTGACCATTCCTATACTGTGAAAACAGTCTTATTGGAAAATAAATATTTATTATTATTATTATTATTATAAATGAAATTTAAAGAAAATCAAATTTTGAATATGTTCATGTATGTACAAAATCGTTTTGATAACGAGTAAATGGAGATAAAAGGAAAAAACATGAAAAATTGTCATTTTCAACTGCATTTTGACAAATAATTCTTCTTTGATTGGCTTTAGGCAATAATGACACTAAAGGTTTTTGAAGAGAATTAAATTATCTGTAAAATGAGCTCCAAGTGACCTTCATGCGATGAATGTTTCACGTGTTACAGCTGTTAATAATATATTTTTTTTAAATTGACTGACCTATTTTTATTAATTTAAATACATATGAAAGTAATGCAATAGCATAAGCCGTTCACAAGGTATATTTTCTTTAAAAAAAGGTTGTTGAAAATGTTTTTGGTCCAGAAGAATTGAACCAGTATTATTTTTTAATTCCTTTTTTGTATATATCATCGTTTCTTTTGACTTTACGGCAAAATTTCATAAGACCTAAATGAAAGCAATTGCCTACAAAATACACTTTTTCGTGCATGATTTTCAATAAGTAGCGACAGGGAACTAACGATTGAAAATGCGGTTGATTTTTAATTTTTAGCAAACAGGCAATTTTCGTCACGTTTGAAGTGCAAAAGAGTACATTTAACAATATTTTTTCACTTTTTGAAGTATCAGAAGTGAGTATTTCTGAGTCATTTCATACTTGGTCCATATTTTTTGTTCTCCCCCCCCCCTTCCCCTCCGCCGGCGTCTACGAGTGGGGACTTTTGATACGTTAAAAAGTACCACAAAATAAACCTGTTCCCAAAGCTTCAGCCCGTTCTGAATTATTTCATCCAAATCGACAAATTTCGTTCCATTTTATTGGACTATAATGTCTACAGATTTAGTCTTGGAAAAATTATTTTGGTACTACATTATGGATATTGTTAAGTAATTATTATACGGGAGAAGTAATATGTATATTATAATATAATATATTAGACAAAATAAATATTCTACTGCAAAATTTGATTATAAACACTGAGTCAAAATTTGGATAACAAAAGCTTAAGTTGCAGTTTACTTATTTATATTACATTAAAATTATCAAATTAGATATAGACATATTGTCCTTGATCTTAAAAATTATAACGTTGCATCCAAACTTTTATTTTGATCTGAACTTGATAATAATTATGTATCAATCTACTTTTAAGGGTAATTTAGGTGATATTGATAACGCGATGCATCAGAATAGTGTCTCTTTAACAACTCAGTTCTCGAAAACTAAGCAAAATTTGTAAAAATTGTTTTAATAAAAAAACTTCTTTGATTCATTGGCTACAACTTTGTCGCTTATAGTACCCAGTTATCTTTAAGAATAATGTAGTTATCAAGCGACTACATTTTTATACTGCAAATAGCAGAAACTACGTTTTTTCTTTTTTCTTCCATTAATAGGGCATTAACTATCTTGAATTTTTTAACTTTGGTCATTTCAACGTGATTGGAAGTATTTCAATGTTACCTGTTTCAAATTTAAGATCAATAAACTTACTAATAAAAAAGATATGACAAGTTAAACAAATAATCCCAAAAAATCTCAAATTTTAGAAAAAAGTCGAAAAACCCACATATCACTGGTTTCGCAATTCCAAAATAATTCGCGACCAAAAAATTCGGACGTATCAGGTCATTTTACATAAGTTTCAATGTTCAGTTCTTTTAGGTCCTCGAGTACAAGATGTGAAATTCAAATGTCTCGGTTTCCTACTATATCACGAAAAGGACACCTGTTCCTGGGTTACGATAATAGTAGTTTCTTGACAAGTCATTTTTCAGTAATTGAAAATTTGAGAAATAGAATTTGTTTTAAGAGGCGAGCGTAGGTGCGTCTTTACTATGTACATACTTCGGTATGCGATGTAAAGCAACGACAGGCGCAGTTAGTACTTGGATGGTGACCATTCCAACGGAAACCGCGTTCTCGCTTCACACATCTTCCAGCGGCTTGTTTATCAGTGTATGCGCGGAAGCTATACAACCCTTAGGCGAGGGTTGTATAGGAGATATACCATCCTTCGGAGGGGATGTAAAGCCGTCGGTCCCTTGTCTATTAAATGTTAGGCAAGTAAAAGATCCCTACTCTTCTTAAGGGAAGAGGTTCGGCAAAATTCCTGGTTGGGGGTAGCTCGTCTACAGGCGTCGGTGTTAGGCCTCAGTAGCGGAAATAGGCCGACGTTAAATAAATGTATAATAAAAAATAAAATTTGTTTTAAGACTAATTTTGATTATTTACAACGAGAGTATGGTATTTTTTTTATTGCAAACGTATTACAGAATCGTATGTACAGGTTCTCAGTAGAAATCGAAAAAAATTGAATTTCGTCGATTACAGCGCCATCTACCATGAATTGAAAAAAATTTTGCAGACAAATTTCTAGCCGTAGAATCTGAATCTGCAATTGAATAAGTGAGTCCAAGAACAATACTTGTCCAAAATCTGCATTTCGAGAAAATAATAAGAAACTGCCTAGCTTCTAAACTACCGAATATAGAACATTAATTTGTACAGACAAGTTGTAGTATCTACTCCCCTAAGTATTTTTATATGTGATAATTTATGAAAAAAGCTAACCACGCTATGTTGTATAAAAAAATATGATGGACATGTACTGTTCTTGGATTCAAGTAATTTTCAAACAATAAGAAAAACATCAAACAAGCAGGAATTGACACAAAAAGACGAAAATGTTTTTGACACATTATTTATTATAACAAGTAATCATCATTAATATCTTATAAACTTATATTGCATTATATCTGGGCATCCTCTTCAGTGTTTGTTGTTGGCCACGAAGTTATGTGATAGTAAAACTCTAATGTTTCACCGGTAATATATCGCATTACTTTCTTAATGTCATTGATTTTCTTGTATTTAATAGAAACTGGTTCCTTATAAGCATGTACTGTAGGCAAATCAGGACTTGGTTTATTTTGTTTTAATAATTTGAATGTCTGCGATATAAAGCTGTTGATTTATTCGTAAGTTTTCACATAGCCTGGAGTAGAACTATCGTACACAAACTGTCTATAGTTTGAAATAGTGAAACTTTCAGCCTTAGGATTACTACCAGTCTTGATTGAGAGGGCAGTTTTCTGGTAACTAGCCACCAGTTTTTAAAATCAAGGATATCTTGGTGGGTTATTTGTTTCACAGTGAAAGGTTGCTTTTTCCTGGAAGATGTTATCATCTCATAATATTCTTCTGGAAGGTACACTCGATCATGTTTTCTAACTAATCTCTTCACAGTGCCAAAATCTCTATCACACGGCAAGAAAGAGTGACCTCTAACAGGGAAGTAGTGATATATTTTGTTGAATCGTTTAGTACCTTGTAACGCCGAAGAAATCGAACCATTGTATGATTTCGATTCTGCCCAGGGCATCCGTCAGAAAAAATATGCAACTCTGTAATTTCTAAAGGGATGTGATTTAATATATAATCGTTAAGGAATGTGCACACCTCGTCCGGTCCTTTTCGGGCCTGACCCTCGTGATAGGTATAGAAATAACCACTATTATCTTTGAGATTATGAATCTCAAAAGCGTATACCCATAGTTGTCTAAAGTAGAACATCTCTTGGACAGGTAGGTTCGGAAGGGGTAGGTTTTGGATGTAGTCGAATGTGATAGCTCCAACTTCCGGACGTTCTGCACACTGTTTTTCTACTTCTTTTAGTTGTGTGTAAACATTTTTTGCACGCCTTTTATGTACAATTAATTCCGCAGCGGCAACTCTTTTGGCATTATCATTGAGATTTTTATCTTTCAATTTTGCACCTAACATTTCACACTCTGAGCAGACATCGACTTGAGGTCTTCCAAACTTAAGAGCATAATTTTCACTGAAATATTTCAAGTAGTACTCATATTTAATGACACCTTGTAATTCTGGATGTTTTTTAATAAAAAGACTATGCATTGTTTTTACGCTTAGCTGCGCGTCTAAATAATGAACAGTTTGTGAGGAATAATGCGAAGTTTTTAGTGGGAAATTTTCAATATGTTCCTTAAGTTTCACGAGAAAATCATTAGAAATAGCACGGGGTCTGTTATTATGAATGCCTCTTAAATCTTTTGGAGATTGACCAGCCGCAAGTAGTGACGTTAAACGCTGAATTTGGATATGTGACACAGCATGAAGACTCATGAATGCTTGTTTGCATACAGGAATTCGTTCCGAAAATTTTAAAACAAAGTAAGAAAAATTAGAGGATCTTGGTTTCGCATTTTATTTGGAACGCTGTCTCCGTCTCTGAATAGGCTTCGTTTGGATTAATCCCTGTAAAAATGTGTCTTGTTCACTTTTTGGCATACCATCATACAACTTAGATATTACTGCAAACTTTTCCTCTTCATTAAACTGGTCTGTACATTTTCGTTTACATCTGGTTAAAAAAGAACAATGTATGTCGAATTACATCAAAAGATTTATTTAAACTTACGAACAAGGAGGTCCACTTGTTTTGGCGCCAACTGCCCTTCCTGATGTAGTAACATACGATTGACTATGCGCACTAGCGAGTTTCCTTTTACTATCTTTCTAAGTTTCTACATTCTTTTGTCTTTTCCTGCTACCGCGAACAGCAACTTCAACATCACTACTGTCATTACCAGACATTTTTTTACTATAAATCTCTCACGAAATAACAAAAACTATGCACAAATTACGAGCAACAACGCCGTCTTGTTATCTATGATTATAAATGGTAAACTGACATTTATGAGTTAGACAACAGTACAAGTCCGGACTAGTACTGTTCTTGTAATCATCGATGTAAATGGGAGCGTGAATGCGCCGTAGCGGAAATAGTTTATGTAATGTTTTTAAGCTCACTCGATGAACGGATGAATTTTAGGCATTTTGGCTATGTCAACTTAAAACGCCATATTTGGGACTAGTACTGTTCTTGGACTCACCTATTCCTATTTAAGATTTCAAAGTTACCCCCCCCCCTCGATTACAAGGAGGGGAGGGACTACATTTAGCACAATGTATTTCCTCCACGATATGACTAAATTTTGATTATGTGTATATTTGAAAGTTACAGGTTAAAAAATCGCCTGGTATAAAATACCTCGTACAATACTAACTTCAAGTGGTAAATCGGTTGACTTTATTTCATACAAAATAAATAGTGCGGCTCGTTTCATAAGAAGGAAAATATAAAAATGCTAATCAGTTGTGAATTAATAAAATACATTCGAAGTTAACAATGACGACACGAGCAGAGCCGTTAAGAGCTTCACAGCAGATCAAAAGGCCTGTATAGGGATATTCAACAAGGAGCTTACGCCTTTGTTGTATTGAAGCTTGTTGGGCCGCATTATCTGATGTTGCGGAGTGTCGAAATGATGCTATGCGATATTGCCCACAAACCTGTATTGTGAGTTTTAGTAGTCAAGATTTTCTTGCAAATCTGTTGTACACAGAGAGAACGAACAATAATCAGCGTTTAGAATTGTTCAAAGGCTCACGTGTATTAATAAGGGCAAAGGTAAATTATTGATTACTGATAGAGAGAACGTCTTTATTATTTATAACACTAAAGGGGTTTTGTTCTTAACACGGATACATGGTATGGTTAATATTAAAGCTATAGTCATTTACACGCACCAACAATACAACTATAATAATAATATTTTCATTGGTGCTAATATACTATATACAGTATTTACAAAAGTCAGTAAAATTCATTACAGTTACAATATACAAAATGAAAAACAGGATGAAGAAAAACACAAAAATTATAATTTAAAAGTTAAGATCCGTGTTTAAAAACTCATTTAAACTATAAAACGCATTCTCTAATAAAAAATGTCTTAAGGGTTGCTTTAAAACTATTATTGTCCTGATTTCTAACTTCTGTAGGTAACATTTTATAAAATTTGATAGCATAATACCTAGTTCCATTTCGAGTTTTACAAAGTCGTAAAGAGTCAAGATTAATATTTTCGTTGTTTCTAGTAGAATAGGTATGCATTTGTGAGTGTGTGGTGTAGAGATTAATATTAGTTTTTATATGAAGGCGATATTGAAGTATATAAATGCAAGGAAGTGTTTTAACAGCTTCTTTACATAGTTCAAATGTGCTTTTAGAGGGCGGAATATTAAAACATAATACTTTTAGTCGCAAACTTCTCTATAAAATCCTTATTTTACCATAAACAACGTAACCAGACTGCAACCAACAGCTACTCTCCGGGTTATTTGCCCCGCTGAGCGCTGAATTACAAGTTACAAGCCTGGCGCGTTAAGTGTAATAATTGCATATTACCATCAAAACGCTAATGGTTGCAGTCTGGTTACGTTCCTTATAATAAAATAAGGATTTTATAGGGGAGTTTGCGACTAAAAATATTATATTTTAATATTTCGCCATCTAAAAGCACATTTGAAATATGCTAAGCCCAGTCAGGCTATTTATTTTTCGATTGCAACAGACACTGGACCGCTAGATGGCGGAAATGTAATCGAAGCATTAGCGTTTTGATGGTAATATGGAATTATTACACTTAACGCGCCAGGCTTGTAACTTGTAATTCAGCGCTCGACGGGGCACATAACCCGGAGAGTAGCTGTTGGTTGCAGACTGGTTACGTTCCTTATAGTAAAATAAGGGTTCTATAGAGGAGTTTGTGACTAAAAATATTATTTTTAAGCTTCTTTACAGTCATTAAAGCCGTACTACAATTCTTATTGCTCTCATTTGTATACCGAAGACAGATGCACTGTGAGTAGAGTGGCCCCAAACTAAGATAGCATAAGACAATCTGTAATGTATAAGTCCAAAATAGGCTGTAATTAAAGTTGCTTGTGATATCTAACTTATTAGATTGCATAACAAGCATATATATTTCTGGAAGCATTCTTTCAATCGAAAATTGTGTGATTTTCCCAAGTTCATTTATTATCCAAGTAAACTCTTAGGAACTTTACACAATCAGCTGTATCATTTTGCATATTAGCATTGATTTGATGAAGTGAAAATACCGTATTTAGATTCAGATGCTTTAATGTCAATTTATTCGCCAAAAAACCACTCTTGACTATGTATAGAGAACATTTGGTAACAAGTTATTTATATGCTTATTCTTTGATATAACAGCTGTATCATCAGCAAATAGGACAAAATCAGCACTAGGGGCAATACTGGGAATGTCGTTTACATAAATAAGGAAAAGTAATGGTCCCGGTACCGAATCTTGAGGGACACCCTCCGTAATAACGCGTGGCTCCGATTTATTACTACCTATAGACACAAACTGAAGACGGTTAGTTAGGTAAGATTTAATAAACTCTATACTACTGTTACGAAATTTTTAAAGAACTAACTTTTCTATTAAGATTTTATGTGACACACAGTCAAAAGCTTTAGTTAAATCAAGATATTGCGTGTAAATAAAGTCTCCTTCCTCAGAACCAGTGTTTACAATTTCAATTAATTTATTTATACCATGCGTTGTTGACATATTACTTCTAAAGCCGAACTGGTGTTTACTAAAGAGCATATTGACTTCAAAATAATGTGAAATTTGTAACTTCAGTATAACGTCAAATATTTTTCCAAAAATTGATAAATAGGTCTATAATTATTGTGATTATCAGTAGCATTCTTTTTATAAATAGATACAATACGACCTAATTTTAGTACATCGGGAAAAGCATTATTTAATATGCACCAGCTTATCGGGTTTGTTAGAGGAATTAACATGGAGAAGCTAAAATTTACCGGTGTACTATCAGTATTTAAATTCCCCAAATAAACATCAAATGTATTATTCAAGGAGGTAGTTCATTTATTAAATCAGTGGCAACATTATTTGTAAAATATACATTGTGAAATTCCGTCTAAACCATCCTGTTTTTTGTTTATAATTGTTTACAATTTTCCACATAGCTTTTTGTGAATTTTGTGACTGGGATATGTAGGTATCATGAGCAAGCTTTTTCGCTTTAACTAGTTCATTTCTGTGGCACGACTTCTTTGTATTCAATATATAAAAAAGAGAAATTATATGATATCGCATTTACACCATTACAATATCTTTAATGTTGAAAATGACAGTCAAGAGTTATTAGATACTAGCACAACAAGTAATAAGGCCAGGAAGAATTTAAGAAGTGGCCACCTTAGTCATGCGGGGGTAAAATCTGATAGAAAATATTATTCAGTATTATAGTGAATAAAATTTTTAATTAGATTGATTTTCATTAATATATCAAATTCAAATAATTTAAGGTGTATTTATCGTTTGCCAGTTACAAGCAAACGCCTTTTTTCCTCTGTAGCATCTGATTCATTACCTAGATATAATAACAAATGGTCCTACAATATTTAGAGAACTGCAGCCTGCAGTCAATAATATTATTTTTTTGGATACTTGAGTCTGTTCTTCTAATTTAGTGATTTGCGTAAAATTTTACTTATTTCGTGCCACGTATATTTGACTTTATATTACAAGAATTTTATATTAATTATTTTAAAATATAAATACAGAGCACAATGCTTTATATATTTTTATTAAACTAATCACTCGCTTAAATGATAAATCAACACAAGTCTAGTCTAAAATATTATATGCAACAAAATATCTTCCATTCAATTTTTATGAAGGAATCTACCGTAATTTTAGATTTTCTGGAATATAATGATAATTACCGGAATATTATCGGATGAAATACTGCCACCACAATAACACCACATGTGAAATTTACCATCGGAATATTTTATATAATTTCCAAAATATTCCACGATCGTTTACTAATTATCTCTGATAATGGTAAACTCATTTTAAATTAACAAACAATACATAGTATACAAGAGGTGAAAATCAGGTTAATAAGTTATCACAAAGCTTATATAACAATGTTATGGACAATTGCGTTGATAGGAATATAATTCAAATGGTACATATTATTTCTATACGAAAGTAATTATTTTCATTTTATATTAGTTTTATTAGCAATTATTGATTAAAATAAAAATTAGAACAGTGAGAACAGATAGATATTATGTAATATGCCTTCAAATAAAAGTAAACTAATTATTATTAATGCCTTTAATAACAAATAAAATCCAATAAAAGCTTGCCTCAATTCAACTATTTATCGTTTTTGTCGAACAAAATGTACGAAGTGTTAAATGTGTAAACAATTCGTCGATTAAATATGATAAACCCAGAATCATTATCAGAGAAATTATCATGTTCTGCTACATTTAAATATGTTACAGTTATTTCTAATAAGGTTTCCTAAAAATTTTTATTTTCAAATATATATTGTCATGGCCACACATACCGTTACAAATTATGTCAAAATTTGATTCAATACAAATTATAAAGGAAACAACAAAAGGGATGAAATGAAGAAAGAAATAAGTTATTGCCTTATACCTCAAAGAGAAACAACAATGCAGCTACTGGCACGTGTTTCGGAGTTATTGCTCCTCATCAGCGTAGCATAACTTAGCGAATATATCTCATAGTTGAGCAAAACTAATGAAGATAGGAAAGTAGAGTACACAGCACGCCAATTGTACTTTCGTACTTCATGTGCCACATTTAAGGCCTCAAATGGAGGAAAGTTTGTATTTTTTGAAATTTTTGTAGATACTTCTTAGTCGCCCTGTATGCAGTGACTGGATGAAAAACACTTGGTTTTGTCGGTAATTACTGTTCTGATTTATAGAAATGAAAAAATTGCAATGGAATAATTTTAAGGAGTTTATTTCGATTTTCATTACACTTCCCAAAACGGTAACTCTTCGACAATAATAATTCTGGCTGGCAAAATTATCTTTGGGGTTCGTAGTTTTGTATAAAAATAACTTTTTTATTTATGCGCGGAGGCAGGGTAGATTGGTTGCAGAAATTTATTAAGATTGGGACACTAGGTGCGATGCGCGAGGGCAAAATAGATTTAAAAATATACTTAAGATTAGGGCAAAAGACGCGAGATGAATTGATGCGCTAGGGCAGAGTAGATATGAAAGAAATTCGGTTCGCCAAGGAAGGCATAACGGAGAGTTTTGGAATAAAAATAAAGCTTAGAAAATAGGAAGCTAACTCGCATAGAAAGCGAAAAAAATAATTTCAGCAATCTCCCGGAGGTCACTAATTACAATGTTTAAACACTATTTTGTTCAAAAAGACACTATTTCACTTCGCGATAATTTTTAGACACTTAAATCACTTCCGGAACAGAACTTGCATTCGCGAGTGGGCTTTTATGTGTTTGAGAATGGTTGCATTTATCGCGCCCCGCAAGTCTCGCATCCCGTTTTAAGGTCTGGAAAAGGCTGGAAATTGCTCCGTGTGGGCCGAGGATGAGTAATCAATTGCGTAATGTTGCGCAACATTGTGCAACATTGTCGAAAAGTTAAAATTTCGAAGTGAAACCTAAATGACTGTGTATAGCATAAAAAGACGAATACGGTTTATGCTCGAATCGATTTGGAATAAAAAGTTATTGTGGGTTTTTATGCAAATAAATTGGAGAAGATATCGCATGACCCCGTAGTGTAGCGTTAAAGCCACGCACGTAGTATTAAAGTGGATACAATTTGCGTACCCGTGTAGGCAGGCGGGACGAAGTGAATCGAAACAGATATAGTATACGGGGGGCGATGATAAAGTAAAAGGAATTCGAATTTGTTCAGATCTTGAAGAAAGTTAAAGACGATAAAGATTAATTAGTAATTGTTAATGTCTGCGAATGTCGTATCCAGGGGGCAATGAGAAGTTACTTGGAATTGAAAAGGTTGTGAAAACTGTATACAGAGGGTGATGAGAAAGTACTGAAAAGAAACATTGTTGAAGAATAGGGAAAAGCGACGAATGTCATATACGGGGGGCGACGAGAAAGTAAGTCTCATAAGACGAGAGGCGATGAGAAAGTAAAGTATTTATGAAGGGAATTAAAAATAGTCTGACTGACGGTTTGGAGAGTATATCGAAGGTGATCTTATGATATATGGGGCTGGTATTTTTAAGGCGGTGAAATTTTATTGTTGGGGCTGTAAAATTACTGTTTGGACCTTCTTGGTGACTTTGCTGATGGAATGCGATTATTTGTGAATTATCGAGTGTCTATGAATTTTTTTCGGATTTGATCTTTGGAAAATGTGGTTTTTGATAAAACAAAAATGATGAATACTTTTTTTCAGTTTGGCATTGCGAGGTGACGGATTAGATCGAAAAGTTATTTTTAAGATTTGTTCTGATTCAATTTCTTGTAGTACAGGGAATGTACTATAACAAGATCGGTTTGTCTAATTAGCATAAATAGCATGTATGTATGTATTAAAAAAATAATTAAAACTTACCGTTAACCAAAAAGTGCAATGAACAATCCACTTGAAGAGATTAATGCTGTTATAATAGAATTTGGAATCAACAACAGACACAAGAAACCTCCATCATCCAGAAACTGACGTTAGAGGTGAAAATAGTGTTCGATTTTGCGAACGAACCGGTTTAACCATGAACCATGAACAACATAAAAAAAAAGCCATATTTATTTAGTTATAAGTCGTAATTTCTGTTTGTATATTTATTAATTGCCATTTGAACGATAATTAAATAAAATCTATTGAACTTGAAAACTTTAATTTTAAATATGACCATTTACATTTAACTGCACAAAGTGTAGTATTTAATAGGGTACTGTGCTGCTGAACCTACACTCTGGGAGGAGTTTCATCTGCGTGTATAAAACACGTAGACTCATGATAATAAGGTTTGTTGTGGTAAAATTACTGGAACATCTCATATATTTGGTCATCTGGCGCCTATTTCACATTAGAACTTTCATTTCAACATTCTTTCTTTTTCGAAAAATCACAACAATATATATATATATAGTGTGACCCATTTCAAACCTTAACACCCTCATAAAAGTTGTATTTATTAATCGATTTTGACCGGGTTTTTTTTAAGATACAAAACACCAAAAACTGCACTTTTGGAAAAAAACGTCATATTTTATTTTTTAAAATCATGGCCTACTGCGATTTTTCTAGGGGCTATAATTAAAGAAAGCAAATTCAAATCTGTATACATCCCTGTATTCAGCTCCGCCCTAAATAGGTATGTACTATATTTTATAGAAATATTTAATACGAATTAATAAAATTATTGCAGATAAATTTAAAAATTAAACTATTATTATGCATTTATTATTGCAGACATAGTAAGTCATGGAGTAAACATCAAAAATAGACAATAAAGTTAAATCTAATAATATTACTGATTAATTAAAATTAATCAGATTGATAACAGTGGAGTACGGTAATCCCTCCATTATATTTAATTTGAGGTCAAATTTTCATTAATGATGAACATTCATTTACCCTTATAACCACTTCACCGATTTTAGAAAATAATTTTTTTGAGTTTTATCATGAAACCTGTAGATAATGAGTAGCAAATAATCCTTTTTTTTTTAAGAAAGTTCTACTGATTTGTTGTTATAGACTTGCAAGCGAAGTTATTATTTTTTTATTATGCCTTAAGTTGGCCATGAAAAGGCAATTGTAGCAACACTAAAAAATATTGTTAACTGTCGTTTAAGGTGTGAATAAGTTTTGTGTGCTAAAATTTGTAAAAATAGGTAATATTTGTTATGATCGCAAGGCCGAAACATATATCAGAGAAATCTGAACAAAACTGATGAAACAATAAACCAAGTGCGTATTGTAACTATTCTTTTGAATATTTATAATTATTCTATTGAATATGTTTCATCAAGAACCTACCGCAGATTCCATCCAATTAATGATGAATTTAATGTTAGACATCCCAATGGACCAAACGTCAGTAGTACCACTGTATACAATATAAATAAAGTTTTCAATGACACAGGTGCCGTATCAAAATATATTATCAGAGGCATAAATCACAAACATTTTGTAGGTAGACATAATGATCAAATTTTGAAATATTTTCGTAATATTCCTAATTCCAGCTTAAGAAGCGCCAGTCTAGATTTTAATATTCCAAGAGAAACTATTAGAAGATGTCTTGTAAAGAACCATTTGAAGAAGTACAAACCAAAATTTTTGAATACTTTGGAACCCGGAGATGAAGATAGAAGACTGAAATTTTGTTTATGGGCTCAATGAGAATACCTCAATAATTCTAATTTCATTAGAGAAGTATTATATACCGATGAAGCCACTTTCACTACTAACGGTACAGTTTCGTCCCAAAATTCTCGCTATTCGTCAATAGAAAATCTAAACTGGGCTATCAATTGTAAAAGACAATATTCACTAAAAGTAAATGTTTGGTGCGGGATACTCTATAATAAAATTACTGTTCCGTTCTTCTTTGAAGGAAATTCAAATAGATTCCAATTTTTGAATTCTTTGTAGAGTGAATTTTCGGAAGCACTGGACAGTTTACCCATTCGTGACTGAGTTAATTTAAAATTTCAGTGATGAGTGTCCTGTACATAATGCAGTCATAGAGAAACAGTGGTTAAATAATCATTTTCAAAATCAGTGGATAGGTCCCAACAGACCTCTAATTGAATTTCCACCTAGGTCACTGGATCTAACATCAATCGACTTTTTTCTTTGGGGTACTATTAAGGAAAATGTATATAAATCGAGACCCCCAGACAATTGAAGACCTCCGAGCTAGAATAAGGAACGCATGTCTAGAAATTACCCCTACACAATTAAGAAAAGTGTCAAATAATATTAAAAAAAGATATGAAATAGTAGTTTGTGCAACAAGAATGGATATGATAGCCATATCGCACGAGAAAGAAGTTTGAGTACGACGCCGTAGGCGGAGTGCCTCAATCTTTCGAATGCGATATGGATAATCCATTCGAGTTGTACAGTATACTTTTTCTACGACCGGATTAATAAAAAATTACAAATAATAGTTTTAATCAAATTTTAATATACAAACTTAGCTTCTGCTAAATCTTATGCTTTAGGTGCAAATATTTTATAAAAGCTTCAGTAGCCTAGCGGTTATATGAAATGCAAGAGACAATTGGTTCAATCCCCACATATAGCTACTTTTTTTTTGGTCATAATATATCTCTAAAATTTTGTCTGTATATAATAATTTCAATAAAATTTTAGGTGGTATACCGGTTATCGATTCTTCACTGGAATCGCTCATTTTAAATTATTTTCTAGTCAAACTGCGCGAATACACACTGACAATTACTTTGACAGCTTACGCACTAACTTGAATTTTTTAAAACGAATAGTTGCTTATGTACTTAATACACGAACTGTGATTGGTCGATTTCATATCCATCCTAGAACGTATATGAAATATATTCGTTCAGTTAACTGGAATGGCCCACTTATCCATTCTACAGACTGTACGAAAAACAGCAAATTTACATAAGGGAGTAGAAAAAATGTATTACATTGAACGGTGGTTTGGTGGAAGCTTCAAAAAGTTAGTTGTTTCTTTACAATCGTCATTTATTATATTATATTTATTGTTGTTAATAAAATTTTTTGGTGTTTCATTGTTTCAATTATTTCATGTCATCGTTATTGGTTCCATGTTAATTTTGCGGCGTGATTAGAGACATTATGTTTTCATTGCTTATTAGATTCAACTTTGTTGTCGTTTTTGATGTTTATTCCATCTGTTAAATGTGTACTAATATTTTCATTTTTAAATTTATCTGCAAAAATTTTATTAATTCGTATTTTTTTTTATGAAATTTGGTATATACCCATTTGGGAGAGAGCTGAATACAGGTATGTATTCAGATTTTACGTAAAAAAATCGCTAATACGATTTCATAAATTTTAGCCCCTAGAAAAATCGCGGTAGGTCATGGTTTTTAAAAATAAAATATGACGTTTTCTCCAAAAGTGCAGTTTTTGGTGTTGTACCTTTTAAAAGAAATCCGGTCAAAATCGGCTAATAAATACAACTTTTATGAGGATGTTAAAGTTTGAAATGGGTCACGCTATATATCTGCTAATATACATCAATAAGTTTGTATTTCGTGAAAAATACGTTAGTTATGATAAATAGCAAAACTATGTCAATTTCATTAATGAACCAATGATAAATATGATTCTTTTTGCCGAAAATTTGTGGACGCTTTTATCAGCATTTATTTAAAAATGTAAATATATTACCTGCAAAATAATATTTCACAATCTTTTTTAATAACCCTGGCGTCCCTTAGTGGTTAAATTGGACCTCATATATCCCAGTTTTCTGTCAATAATTTCGTTTTTAATGGCCAGCGAATGGGTTTCGGACCTTCATAAGTCACATGAAGGTAATACTAATATGAATGGGCTCAAAGAAGCTGTATCACCCTTATGTTTAAAATCGACATTTGTTATTGCCTATGTCAGTTACACCATCCCTTAGAGTGATCGATGGACTTACCCTACTTCAGTTTCATGCCGGATCTGTTAGACTCTATAGATATATCATCATCATGTACTCTTAATGGCATTCTATAGACACATATCTAGTGTAAAACATGAATTAATCCAATATAGAAGGACTTCACGTATTACTAGGGTTCAGGAAGTGTATCCGGTGCTGATATAAATCTACCCAAACGTAGAGGAAACTTTGATGGACAACAACGTACTTATCTGAACTGGATAGAAAAGTTAATAATAATAAGTCCTGAGTTATAGTTTTCATCTAAAATTTGAGGAACTGCGTAAAGAGTATTTCATTTTGGTATTCTATTACTTTCCGAGTAACATTTTGAATCTTATAGAAAACGTGACGACGCGAGGAGACCTTGCTAAAACTTCTTTATGACCAAATCTGGACGGGTAGGAAAGGATTGTCATGAATTTCATATAACTTTTATATGACTTAATTGGATACGATCTTTATAGGGTCATTGGGTCCTGTGAATTTAAATACTTCTTAAAGTCATAAAGAAGAACATTACAAGATAGTGACTACCTTTAGTACGTACGACCTTCATACGACCTGATAGTCATAAAGGTGCTCTTCCGATGCACGCGACAGCGACCAGAAACCGCGACCGGAGACATGTACCACGCGACAAGTTAGAGATCAACGACAGGGAGGGCTACTCTACACGCGACAGCGACATACAGTTGTGAAGTGCGTTGAATACACACGTTCAACACACTTGTACGAGTGATGAACGAAGACAAACAAACTGCAAGAGCGCGACGCGACAGAAAAAGGTGTCGCGGCACCGCTACCGAATCAGTCCAGAGATCTACTCGAGCGATGGTTACCAGAGATCGAGACAGCTGTCGCTCGCTTCGGTAGAGCTCCCATTTAATTCCACTAAACCGGTGCCCTGCGCGATACTTGCCGCTATCTCTCGCTGTCTCCGGTCGCGGTCTCTGGTCGCTGTCGCGTGCATCAGGAGAACACCTTAAGAGCGAAATGCAATATTGCCACGAAAAAAGAGCGTAACGAACCAATATGTATTCTATATATTTAAAAGCTTTTATGGGGCGAGCGAGGGTGCGTATTTACTATGTACATACTTCGATATGCGATGTAAAGCAACGTAAGGCGTGGTTGTATACGGGATATACCATCCTTCGGAGGGGATGTAAAGCCGTCAGTCCTTTGTTTATTAAATGATAGGCAAGTAAAAGATCCCTACTCTTCTTAAGGGAAGAGGTTCGGCAAAATTCCTGGTTGGGGGTAGCTCGTCTACAGGCGTCGGTGTTAGGCCTCATTAGCGGAAATAGACCGACGTTAAATAAATGTATAAAAAAAAGCTTTTATTTAACTTGCAATGTATTTTTGTCAGTTGGCTGGGCAAATCTTGCAATCAAAATTTCGATTACTTCTAATTAAGCTAAAGCTTTGAAATTTTGCACGTGTATAAATCCGATGACAAGACACTTTAACATTTTCATATAAGAAAAAAAGAAGATGGCAGACGACTTTATCGTTTATGATTCGATTCGACTCAAAATCGATATCTGGGGGTTTTCGAGATCGCCAATTATGAATTGTTAGTAAAAATTTAGAAATTCAAAATGGCGGCGCCAATATGGCGGACGAATTTTGTCATTTATGGTCCAAATCGGTCAAAATCGATATCTGGGGGGTTTTCGGGTTCGTCGAGTACGAATTTCTAGTCAAAAATTTAGTTCAAGATGACGACTTTAAGATGGCAGACAACTTTATTGTTTATGATCCGATTCGACTCAAAATCTACATCTGGGGTTTTTCGAGATCGCCAATTATGAATTCTTGATCAAAACTCAGAAATTCAAAATGGCGGCGCCAATATGGCTGACGACTTTTGTTATTTTGATCCAAATCGATCAAAATCAATATCGGGGGGTTTTGGGGTCGCGGATTACGAATTTCTAGTCAAAAATTTAGTTCAAGATGGCGGACTACTTTAGCGCTTATCATCCGATTCGTCTCAAAATCGATATCTGGGGATTACAGCATATCAAAAGACTAAAAAGTAAAAATAAAATTTAAAAAAAAGTTTTTATTTAAAAAATGCTCTGAAAAGTGGAAAATAAACTTTGAAGTAAATAAAACCCATCATTTTGTTACATTATATAATTTGTTTATGATATAAAAGCTTGTCGCGAAGGAACATAGGAAAATCTCGCGACAAGCTTTTATATCATAAAAAAATTATATAATGTAACAAAATGATGGGTTTGATTTACTTCAAAATTTATTTTCTACTGAGCATCTTTTAAATAAAAGCTTTTCTTTTTAAATATTTTTTCAAATTTTTTTACCTATAGTATGTCTTTTAGTCGTTCGTTTAAGGCTCAACGATCAAACTGCTAAGTGCGAAACCAAATATGTGGTGTTATTTAACTAAATGTTTAATGTCTAAATCGATTTCTAGCGAAGTTATGATGCGAAAACTGCTGCGAATTATTTTTTATTATAAAAGTGTCGAAAATATTCACAGACAATACGACTCGCCTTCAAAATAATGAAAACTAAAGAAAATGTAAGAAATCATAAAAAATTAATAGTTGGGATTTATGACGAAATTACCGAATGTTTGCGCCTCGGTAGACAATATCCCCTCCCCGTTTCCGAGGATGCTGAATAGGGTTTTCCCAGAAAAAAAATTATTGCTGAAATACTTAGCTCAAGTAAAAAAATGATTTATGGCATATTTATTATCTTATTAATTTTACTAATAGTAACAAAAAAAAACAGCTTGAAGTTTGAAAAATATTGGGTCCATTTTAAACAGCCATAAATTGGCGCGTTGTGACGTCAACACCCTGAAATCCAATCACAGAGGTTGTCTCTGTTCAAGATTGTTTACTAATCTTGGTCTCTGTTAACATAACATAACCTCTATTTATTGACAGCACTCAGCACTTTTCTACTTTAGGTAAATTATCAGAGGTACCTTTAACATATCCCTCTTCCACTTGATTCCATTTTGATTGTAGAATTAATAAAACATAAACCAGAAACTGATAAAATATTATTTTCACTCCAAACAATACAAACATAAAAATATAAATTTAACGTTTTAGGTTAGTCATCTGATGTGTAATGTCGGTGAAGGTTAAACCTAAACTACAGTACAAAATATTAACGTCCGACGCTTTCACGAATAACTTGTGCGGCATTTATCTGGATTCTGATTGGCCAATATTTACACGTCCACTGCTTTAGACCAAACACAGTACAAGCATTACAAATTGAAATTCTGAGCAGTTTCAGAGGAAAGCTTTCTTTAACACACAGTTAGAATCTATTACAAACTAATTATATCCATAATCTCATTGGTTTTCCGGGTAGATACGTAATTCTGGCGCCTAAAAATGCCCGTTTTAAAAAGCAGTGAAATTATCAACAAGTTGTTTTAAAGATATTTTCTTAGAAATAATTCTTATTAGAAAAGTAAATTGTTGTAAATTAATAACATGTTTTATTATATCATTTTCACGACACAAATTGTTAAAATAAAATTAGTGGGAAAACCATATTGGTTATATTTTATGAACTGTTGCCTTAACGGTGCCAAAATTTTTGAAATTCTCCATTATTCGTTTAATACTGTTCGGAGACGGTTTTTGTTTATCTGGATATCTATTAGCAAATATTTCACACGTTCTTGATAAAACTTTGTTACATTCTCCATAGATTATAAACAAATTTAAGTAATCCTCGTGCGTATAATTTAAGCGCCCCGGCATGGTAATTGATACTTGTCAAATGGTAAGTGACAGCTACATACATTTGTTTAGCACTTAACGTCGTCATAGCCAACTAAGAGTAATTTAACTTAATATCCATAACTAAATACCCATATAGAAATATTTAATTGGGAATATCTCGAAAATTAAAAATTTTCGGAATAGACATCCATATACAAACTTGCCCTTATTTTTAATGGCGAATAAGATAAGATTATAAAAATTGGGGGTTTCCATTTGAAAAAATTGATTCTTGACAGTTTTCTCAATTTCATCTTTATTTTTATTTTTTGAACACTCTGTATTAATACTTATCAAAATATTATAAAAACTCTATTAAAGTAGGTCTTTTTCAACAAAGAATCGAACCCAAAATAGATAATAAAGGCTTCCTTATAGGAAAAACTGATAATTCTTTTAGGGCCCGCAAACGTCATTTTTGACATAAAAATTGAAATATCTTAAAAATGGAGAGACCTAGGTATAGGAGATGATACACCAACTCGGCCTAGAATTTTGCGTACAATCCAAAAATGTAATAATATATAGGGTGTCTCATTTAAAATAAGCAAGTTAGTATCGACTTCCAATATAACCGGAAAATATTTGAAAATATTTTAGCCGCGTTGCCCCATCGACATTAGTTTACTACCAAATTTTCAAAATTTTCCGATGTCTACTTTTCAACATATCGATCGCCGCAGTTCGTCGTGGGACACCCTGTATAGTGAATAACTCTGTACCTAATGTGGTAAAATAAATGTTAAAATAATTGAAATGTTGCCCAATTTTTTCTTGAAATATAACTGCGTATCATAAAACCTGAGGGCTATGCCATATCGAATAGGAAACATATTTTGTGTAGACAATTATTTTGTAAATGCATTGGAAAAGTACAAAACAATTAATACTTTCTCGAGTTATTCTAACTACTAGTTCATTAACAAAATCGGTGAAGGTCAATAATCTTGAAAAATTTACCATCAGTTAATTATTTTCTATTATTTGTGTACCTCAAATTATCTTACACTTAATTATTTACTTTGTGTATAAATCGTATAAATAACAAACGCTGACTTTACCAACCACCAGAACAGATTTTGAAAATGAAGACCGCAGTGTTATTAGTTTGCTTAATTGTATCAGCGCAAGCTCTGCCAAAAGGAAGAGTTGGAGAAGACAGTACCCTCCCCCTAATTAGATCATTACGTGCTTTGGGAAACGCAGCTCACGCACTGTACCCGTTAAACCTGGTGGATGAAGAAATGATTGAGGAAGAAGACGATAAACTCGATCCGGATCAAAAGGAAGTTTTGTTAAAGTTATATGAATCTATCGTCGACAACGTAGTGTAAAATGACTTTATAATACAGTGAGAAGCACAAGATTAATAAAACTTGCTAGTTTTGCTATACATAGTGCGTGAAATTTTGAAGGACAAAGGTAGGACTAGCAAATTTGTACAAATGATATCCATTAATGTGATAATTTTTCTCTGTATATTACCAGTGCAATGTAATTATAAGTTTGGTATGTTTATATTAATAAATAGATGATTTGTTAGTTTGCAAAGCAATACAATTGCTTTGCAAACCAGTCTTTATGTTCAAACATTTATATTAAAATACATAAGTTTCATTTTAAAAATGTGTTTGTTGTGGCCCTTTCAACAATGTTTAGAATTTTGTTTTTACATTTATTTAACGTCGGCATGTTTCCGCTATTGAGGCCTATCACCGACGCCTGTAGACGAGCTACCCCCAACCAGGAATTTTGCCGAACCTCTTCCCTTAAGAAGAGTAGGGATCTTTTACTTGCCTAACGTTTAATAGACAAGGGACCGACGGCTTTACATCCCCTCCGAAGGATGGTATATCCCCTATGCAACCCTTGCCTTAGGTTGTATAGCTTCCGCGCATACACTGATATACAAGCCGCTGGGAGATGTGTGAGGCGAGGACGCGGTCTTCGTTGGAACGGTCATCCATCCAACTACTAACTGCGCCTGACGTTGCTTTACATCGCATATCAAAGTATGTACATAGTAAAGACGCACCTACGCTCGCCCCTATGTTTAGAATTAGTTAGTATTAATTTTCGATTTAAATTTTATTATCGAAGCCATTTAAATTTTACTATGAGCTCTAAGCGTTCTGTTGGTAATATAATGTGATTATTACACTTAACACGTCAGGCTTGTAATTAGTAATTCAGCGCTTGGCGGGGCATATAGCACGAGGAATAACAGGCGCACTTTTAAGGGCTCTAAGGGCCCGGTGCAAATTCAAACAGTATAGGGGCCCGCGGTAACATACACAATGGGGCATTCTATATTTATTTTAAAGCTAAAAACAGTTTACTTTTATTAACTCTTCCATGTTTATACTGCATAATGTATCTTTCTCGATTGTAAGCACAGTTAAATTTGTTCTTTCTTTCTCGAGTAATTCTTGAGTCTTCTCAGAATACTCAAAAATCTCTCTGCACTCGCCATTTCAACTGACAGGGTGATGAATAAACGTAAAACTAATTCAATATTTGGGAAAACATCTGTAAGTTTCTGGTGAAGAAGATATTCCAAATACCCAATGTGCCCTATCAAACCCGATTAAAATAAATATCGGTGAACTGGATCATTTCGTCAGAACAGTGTTCAAGTTTTTCTTCATCGTTATCACACTTTATACTGGATATAAAAAACTTTTGAGAGAAACTCTTAAGAATACACTTTCGATTCGCGTTTATTCAAAAACTAAAAAGAAATTGTTTGCATTAGGCCTCTTCTCCACAGGGTGCGATCCGAACGCTTGCGATGTCGTGTTATAGTTGTCACATTTGTACTCAGTATATCCCCTCCAAAAGATTCGAAACTGATCGTGACGATCTCGGTGGAACGAAAACGCAGATTGCGCTCTATGTGGAGTGGATATGTTAAAGAACGCTATAACCCCGATATACTTTTCGACGTTGTAACAAAATCCGACTTAGGAAATATTTCGTAAGAAAAGCGTGCTTCACGTAAAAACGCCGTGGAGGAGGTTTTTAATTCTTGGAAATATATTTTTGCTCTTCGGAGCGTTTTTTATGCCAAATTTTCGCTAACTCTTCGAGGAGCGTTAATTTGGTAAGTGTAGTAAATGTCGCTGCACAGGGACGTAATGTCGCCCCGACCACCCAATTTTGGAAAGTATTCTAAAATTGGACTTGAACTTCCAAATTTCCAAGATTAAAAACCCTTTTACGAATCCACGTTGTCAAGCACTGCAACTCTTACGAGGTATTGAATATGAGGACAAGTTAGTCCAACGACTATCCAAAGTATATCGGAAGTTATAGCGAAAATAGCCCTTAGCGACATGGGACCCCCATCATTTCCTAGCAGTCGGATTTGACGGGGAAATGATGCGTTTTGACGGGGTTTGCCCTAAACCGGTTCCTCAGTGATTCGGAGTCAAAAAAGTATCTATACCATGTACTCACACGTGCATGGGATCTGCCTTGCCTGAACGTAAAATTTGTTATTGCATAATACAAACGAAGTAGAGACGCTTCAAGCAATTTTAAGCTCCGAGGAGCGACCAAAATTTATGTGAATTAATAAATACGTTTATAAAGACAGGCAAGCATAAGCCCACCAAAATTTCAGTTACATGAACTGTTCCTTGAATCTTTTTGTGCATCGTTAGCTTTTCAAACTGCATATTGGATGGTAGTTGGTACCGTATGAATCGTCCCGTTCCTCACCATGTGTTGTACACGGGTCAGACCATTGTTTGTTAACATTTCCTCTGAAGAAGTTGTTGTAAAAACATAAATTTTTTTAAAGATTTAATATACATTTTTTGAACTTTATATTGTCTTTTACTTGTGTTTTCTAACAAAATTTCCCTTTCAGATTTAAATTTTAAGAGAGTGTAAAACAGACAGTGTTAGATTTATAGTGTTACGACGTCTTCCAATTAGTACCATCAGAGCCGCAGTTAAGCATAAACGACAGTAAGTATGATTTATCCATTAATCTCCGTCTGAAACAGTCACTTGAACCCTAAAAATTTTGTGAACGTAATATTTTTATTTAGTATTTAGAAAAGGTTGAGGAAAAAGAAAATTAATTTTTTCTTTTTCCTATTTTTTTCAATTTTTCTAAGTTTTTCGAACAAAAAATACGTCCTTCAGACTTCCATCAAAAGCATGGATCGTTCACATGGCGCCCGAACAGGGACCATGCCGTCCCCAAACCCAACAAATCCTTTCTCATTCATGGCGGAAGACTCCGAGGGGTCGACCCCAAGAGAATTTTATGAGCGAGTCACCGCACCGCTCGTCGACGACGGTTCTAGAGGGATAGAACCACAGCGACTGTTTCCGGAGGGAGATAATGTTAATTTATCAGCTTCACAGCCACAAACTGCTTCGATGGAGAGTATGTTTCTGAAAATGGCAGAGGGCTTCGTACAGGCGATACAGAACGTGTCGACCTGTACGCCCCATGAGAGACAAAGATGTCCGAACGTGACGTTCCATGGGCTTGATCATGAAGATCCAGAAGCTTTTCTGAAAATTATGGAGGAATATTTCGACAGAGCTCGCATAAGCCACGACTATGATCGCCTCCATAACGTAACTGGCCAACTCAAGGGCGAAGCTCAACGATGGTCCGAACAATTTAGGACGTTGACTACTTCGTATGCCTTATTCAAGGAAAGATTCCTTACGAGATTTAATTCTCCCGACATACAGTCACGAGCTATTGCTCAACTGTATGCCGTCAAGCAAACGTCTTTAGACGACACGGCAGTGTTTATCACAAGGAAAACCTGTCTTTTCGATCGTATTGATCCCTTTAAATCCGAAGCCATCAGAGCTCGGGTCATCATGGACCAACTGCGTCCAGAAATTAGGTCACGCTTGAGAAGCAACCTAATTTCAAACACAGAGATGTTAATAGCAGCGGCTACTAACGTCGAGCGGGATTCAGCTGACGAACAGACGTCGCTAATCCAGCTTATTGATCAACGTCTGTCCCGCGCGTCTTACTATCGAGAGCCGGGACACATCAGTCAACAAAATTCTAGTAACAGGAGCAATGGAAGCCCAACTCCGACAGCACCGAGGGTGCATTTCCGAGAGGACGTATCTCGACAGGACGGTCCAGGCAGAGCGCCTGGTCGTCCTTTTTTTATGCCTAATTCTTCAAGCGGATCAGTGAATCCTGACCGCAGGCAAACTAATTTCAATGGCGGATCGGGGAAATTCCGAGTACCCGACCGACCGGCAACCCCGTGCCGATACTGTACAGACACAGTGCAGTGGCACTTCCATAGCCAATGCCCGAATAACCCGCATCTCAACAGGAGACCGGGAAACTTTCGAGGGGCCAGAGACCCAGGCCAGGGTCCATCTGCAAGATCCCCGGCACAACGGCCGAACCAAGGCGGCAGCAATGTCCAGTAATTTTTTCCGATACTCATGACCACTACGACGCTCCTCTGCACAAGACAAGAGAGTCAATAAATTATATGAGCGAAGCGTTCCCTTTGCCTCGTATAAAAGTTCAAATTAATGAACATGCGGTCGATGCACTGATCGATTCAGGCTCGACGCGAAACGTTATCCATCCGAGGATGTTGGATAATTTTAAAAATCTCACGACACGTCGATCATTTGCTATGGCGTGCGGAGATCGAATGGTGGACTCTCTTGGCACGACAAAATTACAAGTAATAATTTCAGGCACCTCTTTTGAAATTGATTTTCAAGTAATCGAAAATTTGAACGAAACGATAATATTAGGATCACCATTCTTATATATGAACAATGTCGCATATGATTATGGCAGAAAATGCCTATATGCCGGCACAGAAGAGCGTATTACCGTCTTCTGGAATCAAGCTTCTCAGAGGGAGAGACAGCAGGCAAAGCTTCCTGAAGAGCTTGTTATAAATGACAAATTTCTACGGCCGCTGTTCGAGGAATTTGTCGATCTGTTCACTGCGGAACCGACTCAAGCAACCACAGTGACTGTGAAACACAAAATTACAGTGAAAGACACGAAACCATTTAATATCAGACCATATCCGATGTCTCCGAGTACTAAGAAAATCATGTACGACCAAATCGAAGAGATGTTAAAAGCTGGCGTCATCGAACCTAGCACTGCCCAATATAGTTCACCACCAGTGATAATAAAACGCTCCGACAAGAAACCACGATTTTGCATCGATTATCGCCATTTGAATGAAATGACTGAAGACGAGGCTTCCGTCTTACCCAAAATACACGAAAGTATTAAAGATTTAGGCAATTCGAAGATTTTTTCTGTGTTGGATTTAAAAAGTGGATATTGGCAAATACCACTAGATGAAGCATCAAAAGATTTTTCGACTTTTACCACTCCTGATGGGGCAGCTTACAGATTCAATGTCATGCCTTTCGGACTCAAGACAGCTCCCTGTACCTTTCAGAAATTCATGGCAAAGGACGTTTTAACGGGTTACCTGCACCATTTCTGTAAAGTGTATTTAGATGATATAATCGTTTACAGCGTAAACGTGAAGGAGCATATGTCCCACTTGAGATTAGTCTTTGAAAGACTACGTCTACACAATCTGAAAGTGTCACCGGAAAAGTGTGTAATAGCGACGAATGAAATTCAATATTTAGGCCATACAATTAGAACCGATACTTCCCAACCATTAGAAAAACATGTCTTACAAATTCAAAATTATCCCGTTCCAGCTACGAAAAAGCAGCTACAAAGTTTCCTAGGGCTTTGCAACTGGGTACGAGAATATCTACCAAATGTGGCGATGATCACGAAGCCACTAACGAAACTTCTTTCGAAGGAAAATCGTTTTCACTGGAACCATACATGCGATGAAGCGTTTAGAAAATTAAAAGAATTATTATCCGGACCGCTGGAACTCCATCGGCCGGATTTTTCACGTCAATTCATTTTGCAAACAGATGCATCACTACAAGGCCTTTCGGCCGTATTATATCAATTAGGCGACAACGGCGAAAAATACATAATCTCGTATGCAAGCAACACGTTATCTCCAGCGGAGAGACGTTACCACATAAATGAGCTAGAATGCTTGGCGGTGGTGAACTATATTAAAAAGTACAAGATGTACTTAGCAGACAAACCGTTCTTGGTGAAGACGGACAACAGGGCGTTACTTTGGTTAAACAAACATAAGGACGACAAAACAAAATTTACTCGATGGTCATTGCTATTGCAAGAATATGCATTCAAAATTGAACACTGTCCAGGAAAGGAAAATTTATTAGCAGATTTTCTAAGTCGTAACCCACAAAATCAGTATGTCGAGACAGACGATGAAGAGGAAAGAATGTTCCTACCAAATTATAAGTGTCCAGAACGTATTTCTGTTTTAACGCATTCAGAAATATACGAAGATATCGTACAGGCTCAATTGAGTTCACGAGATATTCAAGACAAGATCCGCCGTTGGAATGATCTATTTCAACAGGAACAACGTTCCGATGCGGATCTTAATTTTATGAAAAATTTTCACGTCCAAGACGATGTACTTTTTAAAGATTGCGATCGAAATTTTAAATTAATAGTTCCAAAGAGGAAAATAAAAGAATTGATTTACCATTATCATGACCGAGATGAAGCATGTCATCCAGGAAGAGACGAGACTCTCAGGAAAATAGCGAAACGCTACTATTTCAATAATATGGCCAGGATCGTAGGCAAATACATAAACGACTGTCTGATATGCCAGTCTGTAAAGACAAGACAAGCCCAACCCAATGCTCCACTTAGAAGTCATGCACCACAAAATGCATTTGAAACCTTGAGCGTCGACGTAATTGGCCCGCTGCAGAGGACTAAAGACGCCGAAAACCGATATATGATTATCGTCGAAGACGTTTTCAGTAAATGGATAGAGGCAAAGGCATACATTCAGGTCGACGGCAGAACGATAGCCAAATATATCGACGAAGAAATAGTAGCAAGATTCGGAGTCCCTCGAGTCATAATATCAGACAACGGTGGTCATTTCAATTCCGAATGGTACATCACATTTTGCGAAAGGAATGGTATCGAACGATACTTAATTCCAGCATATCACCAACAGTCCAACCCCGTGGAACGACGGGTGCAGGAATGCAAGAAAATTCTAAAGACACTTTTATTCAAAAAGCCAAACGACACTTGGGATCGCTACGTGCATCAGATGACATACATATTAAGAAATCGTAGGAACGCCGCTACAAATCAAACACCTAGCATGATCGTGTTAGGATATGATCCAGCCGAAAGAGGCGAATGGGATTTGTATGCCTGGAGGCAAGAAAGAGCCAAGCAACAAACGCTTCCACGATACGAGCGAATCAAGGAAGCACGTCAGGCCCAACAAAATTATAAACAGAAATATGCGCCGAAAGAGGCCGTCACTCCGATCGTCTACAAAGTAGGAGACAGAGTCATGAGTAAGAGAAAAAAGAAGGTACATACCTTCACGCCGTCTTGGTCAGGCCCAACCAGAATTCTGAAGAAGTTTTCAGACGAAGTGTATCTCGTGCAAAAGGGAAATGCAACGACAAGAGTACATGTCGATGATTTGAGACCAGCCCCGCCAGAGGAGCACAACTTGGAAATCGAATCTTCCGATGAAGAAAATGCTAGTCCAGGCGGAACATCACTCGATGGAAATGATTCCCCGTTCTCAGACGATTCCACAGAACCTCTACCGCCGGAGCAAACGGTTGTACAAATCCATGCACCGCCACGAGATGCTTCCACTTCTGATTCAGAATCCAGTTCTGGAGATTCAATCATCTTTTTATAACATTTTTCAACCTAGGCTAAGTTTTAACTTAGTGCTAGGTTTATTTTATATCAAAATTTCCATACCAACTTCTTGTCGTGTCAGGCAAAAGTTGGTATTTTTTATGCATTTTTTTACAAGTTATTTTCATCTGAGGATATTGTATCCATACATATCTTCCAAATTCACTGCAGCAACTCTGACCGTGTCCGGCAGAGTTGGTATTTTTTATAATTTTTCTAAGTCCTCAAATGTTATTAAACATTCATCTGTAAGCAGAGTCCGACCCAAAGGGTCCAAACAAATGTTCCATTGGCACGGCATGGAAAGACGACAACTCTGACGCAGAGCGCGATTCAGACGAGTCTAGCAACTCAAGGGCGAGATGCCGCCACGTCTGCTGGAGGGGCAGATGCAACGATCCGACGGATGCAGATTCTGTCGCAGATTTCTCCCAAGAAGAGATTTTAATAAAAACTATTTCAATCAATATAAGTCAACAAAATTCAATGTTCCTATTCTCAAAGACGACGATGTGATATCGGTCGCAGATTTCTCCCAAGAAGAGATTTTTTAACTACACGAAAACCATTTCAATCAATATAAGTCAACAAAATTCAGTGTTCCTATTCTCAAAGACGACGATATGTTATCGGTCGCAGATCCCCAGACGGGATGTAAACAAACATTTTACTAAAATTTTGTTTTATATTGTTTCATATAAATCGAGCAGAACCAATGTATAGCTGGAGCCAAGCAGTCCGAGGACCACCTAAGCTGTTCCAGAAGGCAATTCGACACCGAAGGTGATCGACGAGGCATAGACACGAGGAGGAGCAGACGCAAGCCCGCATTAGTGGAAGAACACTAAGAAAGATAAGTGCGTCGAAAGTGTTTGTGTTGTGTTATCGAAAATCCGAGGATTTTCGATTTTTTTTTTTTTTCTTTTTTTTATGCCATTTTTGAAACACAATGTTCAATGATTCAATCGAATGCTATGCATCGACATATGTTCAAAAATTTATCGCCATTTTAGATTTGCATCTAAGTTTTGTTCAGATAGGCCGGTCTGAACGATAACCGAATACAACACATGGGAGACTACATCCAATGATCCATTTTATTTTCAAACAAACAATTTACCAAACGTTACACAAAAAGATTCACGGAAAGGAGGGGAGTGTTAAAGAACGCTATAACCCCGATATACTTTTCGACGTTGTAACAAAATCCGACTTAGGAAATATTTCGTAAGAAAAGCGTGCTTCACGTAAAAACGCCGTGGAGGAGGTTTTTAATTCTTGGAAATATATTTTTGCTCTTCGGAGCGTTTTTTATGCCAAATTTTCGCTAACTCTTCGAGGAGCGTTAATTTGGTAAGTGTAGTAAATGTCGCTGCACAGGGACGTAATGTCGCCCCGACCACCCAATTTTGGAAAGTATTCTAAAATTGGACTTGAACTTCCAAATTTCCAAGATTAAAAACCCTTTTACGAATCCACGTTGTCAAGCACTGCAACTCTTACGAGGTATTGAATATGAGGACAAGTTAGTCCAACGACTATCCAAAGTATATCGGAAGTTATAGCGAAAATAGCCCTTAGCGACATGGGACCCCCATCATTTCCTAGCAGTCGGATTTGACGGGGAAATGATGCGTTTTGACGGGGTTTGCCCTAAACCGGTTCCTCAGTGATTCGGAGTCAAAAAAGTATCTATACCATGTACTCACACGTGCATGGGATCTGCCTTGCCTGAACGTAAAATTTGTTATTGCATAATACAAACGAAGTAGAGACGCTTCAAGCAATTTTAAGCTCCGAGGAGCGACCAAAATTTATGTGAATTAATAAATACGTTTATAAAGACAGGCAAGCATAAGCCCACCAAAATTTCAGTTACATGAACTGTTCCTTGAATCTTTTTGTGCATCGTTAGCTTTTCAAACTGCATATTGGATGGTAGTTGGTACCGTATGAATCGTCCCGTTCCTCACCATGTGTTGTACACGGGTCAGACCATTGTTTGTTAACATTTCCTCTGAAGAAGTTGTTGTAAAAACATAAATTTTTTTAAAGATTTAATATACATTTTTTGAACTTTATATTGTCTTTTACTTGTGTTTTCTAACAAAATTTCCCTTTCAGATTTAAATTTTAAGAGAGTGTAAAACAGACAGTGTTAGATTTATAGTGTTACGACGTCTTCCAATTAGTACCATCAGAGCCGCAGTTAAGCATAAACGACAGTAAGTATGATTTATCCATTAATCTCCGTCTGAAACAGTCACTTGAACCCTAAAAATTTTGTGAACGTAATATTTTTATTTAGTATTTAGAAAAGGTTGAGGAAAAAGAAAATTAATTTTTTCTTTTTCCTATTTTTTTCAATTTTTCTAAGTTTTTCGAACAAAAAATACGTCCTTCAGACTTCCATCAAAAGCATGGATCGTTCACAGATATACTGAGTACAAATGTGATAATTATAACACGAGATCGCAAGCGTTCAGACCGCGCATTGTAGGAAAGAGGCCTTTATACTATTTTAAGATTTGTTGTTGGTTTTTACAAGTACTATGCGCAAAAATGAAAATATTGTTTATTAATGTTGGCCTAGCTAGAGTTCCTTGAGATGAAATGGAGAAGCCATAAAAATGGTAATGTTTGCTGACCCCAATTTAATATAGCATATGACATGTTTGAATGAAAAAAACTATAGTAAACTACTATTAAGGTTTTTTGTGACACACTATTCACTAGATTCCTTATTAAAAAAATTATTTTTGGAAGCAGGTACTCGATGTGTTTTTCCTATGTTAGTATTGGATCAATGTAGACCCCTAAAAATTTTACCGGTTCGCAATCTGAATTACGATTTGGTAAATTACGCAACGTAATTAATGTTTCAGTTTTACTTTGATTTACGCTTAATGCATTTGCTGCAAATGAAGCCTTTAAATTTGAATGTGTATTTGATACATCACGTTTAATTACATCTAACGATGGATTTTGAAACAGTTTGATTATATCATCTGCGAGCAAAATAGAGTCGGCATCCGGGCAACAGTTTGGTAGGTCGTTGATGTAGATTAAGAAGAGGATGGGTCCTAAGACAGAACCTTGCGACACGCCATGCTTTACGAACTGCCGCTCGGATGTGCACCCATTATAGCTCACATTCTGCAATCTATCCGAAAGGTAAGACTTAATTAGTGCTATACTATTAGTATCGAAATTGTAGGCTTCTAATTTTTGTAATAAGATTGTGTGGGACACATAATCAACAGTTTTTGTTAAATCTAGGAATGATGTGTGGGTGTATTATTATTTATTGCCAACGAGGTAGATCTGTTGTTCCTAAAACCATACTAACATGGGAAAAACAATGTATTACACTCAAAGTACTCTGTGATTTGGATTTTAAAAACTGCTTCTAAAATTTTTGCAAGTATAGGAACCAGTGAAATGGTCTGTAGTTACCCATATCATCAATAGATCTCTTTTTAAAGACAAGAATAACTTTTGCAATTTTAAGGCAATTAGGAAATATATGCTTATTTATACAAATGTTTATTAATTTAGTAAGGGGCGCAATAATAATGTTTAATAGACTTTTGATAATTCTTACAGTTATGTCATATGGATCTTTATTTTACTATTTTTTAAATGACTTATTATTGATCTTACTTGGTTAAAAGTTACTTCCTTAAATTTGAAGTTTCCTGTGGCATAGTTTGCAGCATTGGTTTTAATATAGTCCACCGGGCTTACGTCTGTTTGGGTAATGCATTTACTATATCTTCTGCAATATTGACAAAAAAGTTATTAAATTCGTTCGCACTAATGTTCGCAGTTTCAGATAAGTTTAAAACTGGGTTATTACTTTTTATTATGTCCCATATGGCCGACTGACTGTTACTACTAGTTTTTATGTAATTATCGTTTGCTTTTTGCTTGCTCTCAGACAATGCCTTTTTATATTTTGTTTTATAGTCCTTTAATTGCGTATCAGTTACAAAGTTTGAATTTTTTTTATTAACATTACTCAGAAGTTGAAGGCTTTCTCTCATTTGTTTAAGGTTCTCATTGAACCAATCAACTTGGTCCCTATTTTTAAAACTATTTTCAGATTTTGATTTAATAGGTAATGACTTTTCTATGCCAGCTGTTAGTATATTAATAAAGTTTCCAAATTTTGTATCGACATTCAGATTAGGATCATCTAGAAAAAACCCAACAAATATTCTCAATATAGTTGTACAACTAAGTTAAACCATGATTCGTGATTAGTCTATAGTTTACTCTATTACTATTAGCAGTTTTCTTTATTGTGTGTTCATACCTAAAGCTAATACCCAGGTGATCTGAGAAATTAGGGTTAAATGTTGATATATTTATTAATGAGTCATTTAGGTTGGTGAAAATATTATCGAGACACGAATCATTTCTAGTATTTACCTTGACTGTATGTTTTAAGCCGAATGATCCAAACAAATTACAAAACTGTAAGGCTCTTTGGTCTGCAGTATTAAAATATACATTAAAATCTCCTGTTACAACAATATTTTGGTAATATTTAATTTATCAAGTAATAAGGTAATTTTATCTAGAAACATTTTAAAATCGCCCAAGGCAGATCTATATACTGTAATAATTTGTACATTTTGAATTGTAATTCCTGATATTTCACAGTGTACTTCTACAGTGCACTCTTCTAGGTTAAGCTTAGGTAAACATTTTAGGTAAAATAGATATACCAAGTCTATTCTAATATTTACACATAAACATAAAATTTTACTAAGTACAGTAGAACATGTACAAGACACAAGACAAAAATATCAACATCTCAAAGATTTATAACGTATTATGGTCCAAAATTTTATAATATTCTACCTGTTCATTATAAGCAATATGATAACATAGTACTATTCTGTGGTAAATAACTGAATACTTAATAAATAACAAATAGAATTTCACGAAATTATTGGTTGGTGGTTAAAATATTGAATAAAATATAATATAACAATGTCATCTACTGATCATATTTCGCTTACGATCATTGTATAGGGAAACTATAAACAATAATTAAGGTTTTATAACATAATTAAGCTGTTGCTGGTACACATACAAATTGTTTATGCAAATACTCTGTAATTATTGAGATTGTTATTGAGAAAAAAAAGCAATAAATTTGATTTGATTTGATATATTAAAACGTAAATCGGCTAGAGCGCGTTATGTGGCAAGTTCGCTTTGGTCAGACTCTGTTGTGTTTTGGGTTCAAACTCCCGCACCGACACTGGCAATGTCGTGGGTAATGGATTTTTAAAATGTGTAGGAAAATAATTATGTTGTTGGAAAGCACAATGCTGGCCCGTAAATAAATTTATACTACATTTAGATGTACCTACCACCAATTTCGTAGGTAATTTAAAACACTCCGAAACTTAGTCATACTAAAATAAATGTAACGATAAATTACTCCCACGTCACCGAGAAAGGGTAAAGAAGTAGAATAATTCTCCGAATTAAGCCCTACATCGTAAAATATGAATAAATAAATTTATCGTGTAATTCCATTTAAAAACAGTCCCCGAAGATCAAAAAGGCAATCTAAATTTCAAAAGTAATTGCACATCTAATTTATAATTCTGGAGATATTCGGGAACGGCAAACTTTAGAGATCGTGCGACACCGAAATATAGAACTGTATATAAGGTAGTTGTTTAATTTGAGTTGAAAAGACAAAACTAGCACTTGCCGCAATATAATCGAAACTTCGAGCAAAACTTTGGGACGCCGCCCTTCCCATTGCGAGAGGCAATTCTTGTGTTGAACGTTCGTAGCTTTATACACAATTTACATAATCAAATAACGCAGAAATTGCCTTTGCAATTTACAGTACAATCAAATGATTTATTCAATTAGGTCTCGATATGTTATTGTCATATATGCCACAATAAATTTTGTAACTGTTTACACGGTTCGCAAATATGTGGTTAGAGACTGTATATATTGATGTGTTGTGTTCAAAAATTATTTTTTTGTGTACAGTCATTAAGTTGGAAACCATACATTTGGTGCGTTATTTAATTCAATTATTCTTATTTTACTCACTTTGTTTATTTGCTTGTTGGCAGGCGCGATCATAGGGGGGGGCATGTACCCCCTCTGAAAATTTACATGGAATAATATCTCCATTCAACTCTAGAATAAATTAGACGGCCGTATTTCTATTTTTATTTATTTAAATATTAGAAATTACTATTTTTGCTATAAATTGACTACTTATAGTACAATAAAATTAATCTATCGTTTGGATTTTACTTCTCAGGGGATAATTTTATGATCAATCGATGGGCAAAAATGTCAGGAATAACATATTAAAATACTTACGACTTGGGTATTGTAGAAACTTTTAAAATAAATAAAAACTATCAATAAATTGGCCTTGTTAGACTTTAACATACGATTTATAAACATAAAACGCTTGTGCAGAAGAAAAATCTCCTTGTATTAAAAAAATTCATATTTTGCCAACTCAAAATAAATGTTCTTTTCGTAAAACATCCCCACCTCCGATTTACCTGTGTCTACAGCTCATATTAGCTCTAATCAAACTAGCCATTTTTCAACTCCCCGAGCAAAGCAGCTAACATATTACCCACTTTATCTGATGTGTGCTCGTTATAATAACAAGGAAAATAATATGACGCTATATATTTCGTTGACCTGAAATATATTTAAGAAAGAATTCGTGTAATTTTATTGCCCGAAACTATTTATCTTTTACGTTTTATATTATTTTCCTCATAATAATCTACTTTTATTTAAATATTTAAGGACTTCTTTAAAGTATTCAAAAATACAAACATCAGAATAAGTACAGCTGAATGTTAGCTATCCTAACTGCATGGAATATTTTGATAATGTTAAAAAGACTTTTATTAGAAAATTCGACTATAAGAAATGCGTTTGTTTTGTGTTTTTTATTAATCGATTATGACTTTTTTGCCTCTTTATACAAACCTGTCATACTGGGACATATTTTTTTCAATATAAAATGATTTTAAACGAAAAGATATCGAAATTTTAGGTTTTTACACTTACTCGCCATGGGTTTAGTTACCCAATGTTGATGATGGACTATAACAATTTACGAATAGCGAATGTACGCAACAGAAATACAGGTAATTGCTCTTTTGATAATTTTTCGTCAGGGCTTTCATCACGCAGACATTGCTGAAAATATTGGCCACGGGCATTAGTCACAATTTATTACCTTTTATCAGTGCTGGTGTTGCTGTCTACAGGCCGATATTTATTAGGAATTTTATCTGAGGTCATTCCACGCGTTAAAAGAGACATTATCAATAAATTTGAAACACTGAGGGTTGTTAGTAATCTGACGTTTAGGTAAAATTATTTATGTGTCAATAAAAGTCGCTCATTTCAGTATTACGGTCGGTTAGTAGTCTTTATATTCTTATATAATACAGAGTGGGACCTCGATATCTCGAGTTCTACGATAGCTACAAATTTTTTAAAAAATTACAAGTAAACTAGATAAAAAAGTCTATAACTGGAAATTATTTTCAAACATACAGGGTGAGCCAAGACGAAATTACAGGGCCAAGTGCCTTTTTTAAAATGGAATGCTATGTATATCAGTACATTTTTTAAAGCCTCTTTCTAGGTTCTATTCATTCCTAATTAGCATTGAATATTTCCCAACCACTTGGATGTAATGAATTTTTTTGATGAAATAATGCAATCTGCAGATGGATATTAATAATAATAATAATAATAATAATAATAAATTTTATTGATCCTTTGTATACTACAAACATTGTAAATAGGATACGTCAAAACGAGATACAGAAAATGCACAAACTATATAACAAAAAAGAAGAAACGTAGAACTATACATGTATATATTTAAAATCGGAAAAATACCACACTATCAGGAGACTTTGTTTTTTAAAAATACTATAAATTCAGTAATTGAATAAAATGGTTCAGTGATGAGCAGT
This sequence comes from Leptura quadrifasciata, assembly GCA_963675555.1. Classification (NCBI taxonomy): domain Eukaryota; kingdom Metazoa; phylum Arthropoda; class Insecta; order Coleoptera; family Cerambycidae; genus Leptura; species Leptura quadrifasciata. The sequence goes on from OY776677.1 coordinate 142,381,078, forward strand.
TTTTTTAAACGTCTTTTAAAAATTATTATACAGGGTTACTGGTAATTCGATACATTCCTTTGGAGATGTGATGGGGCACGAGCTAAGGAGTAAATCTAGCCCTAACATACATTATGCAAAACTCAATAGTTTTTGAGATATTTCAATTTTTTTGTTTTTCTCAAAAAAGTAGATCTTAATGTCTTAAAAGTTAATTTCCGAAAAATCTACTTGACATTTTTAAATTTTTTTTTACTGGATTACTTGTCCAATATTATAGATATCCGTTTGGAATGAAAAATATCCGGAAACATTACGATCATGTGAACATCTGAAATAAAAACTTTAAAATTTTTTTTTTTAAATCAGCTATGAAATATACCTATTAGATTTTTTCAAAAAAATATTAACGTAACACGCGTATAAATTATTATAAAAACTGCCTTATTTCAATAGCTATCTAACAAGGCTACAAATGTTCAATGTACTCTTAATAGTTCTAAGAAAATACTAGTAAAAATAACACAAGTAGTACGAATTTTATTTTTAGATAAACAGTAAAAAACATTTTAAAAGTAGAGTTTAATTCTTCATTAATTTCAAAGTTGTACTTTATTTTTTATATGTCTTGCTCAAAATGGGAGCCCCTCTTCCGTATACAGACACGGCAGCGTCTTCTTATTTCCGTCCTTGTTACTCTGGTTGTCAGATTATACCTTATGTGTTGGGCAGCATCGACTATGCTTTGTCTAAGGTTTTCTATAGTATTGACTGGTGTGGCATAGACCACCTCCTTCATATGACCCCATACGTAATAATCAAGGGGTGTTAAGTCAGGGCTTCGCGCTGGCTAAGATATTGGGCCCGCTCTTCCAATCCAACGATTAGGGAAACGTTGATCAAGTAACTGTCGTGCTGTCAGCCGATAATGTGCTGGACAACCGTCGTTCTGAAACATCATTCGCTGTCTGTGACGGCGAGAGGAACATCTTCTAAAATCGCCGCCAGATCATTTCTTAAAAAATTTTCATAGATTTCCCTGTTTAAATTTTGAGGAAGAAAGTGTGGCCCTATTAAATAGTGGCCAATGACTCCCATCCACACATTAATAGAAAACTTCATTTGGAAACTAGTTTCACGTGTTAACTTGGGATTTTCCTCTGCCCAATAATGTAGGTTGTGGAAATTTGTTATACCCTCGCGATTAAATTTCGACTCGTCCGTCCATAAAATACTTGTTAAAAAATTTGCACTTTCTGCATCTGAATTTAACATAAAGCGGCAGAATTCCACTCTCCTTCCAGGATCGCCTTCCTCCAAGCCTTGGACAGGGGTATATAGTGGTAAGGATGACATCCAACTCTACGTATCGTAGACCAAACTTTCCATTGTGACGCTCCGGTTAGTCTTGCGACTTTATTAGTTGAAATAGTTGAGTCTTCCTCAAAATACCTCAATATTTCTTCCTCATCATCTGGTTCATAAACGGGAGGAGCACCAGCGTCACTTCTTCTACATTTAACGGAGCCAGTTTCAGCGACATTTCGATATGCCGTACTGAATACACGTGCATTTGTTAAGCGGCGGTTAGGGTACCAAAGACCATATTCTCGGCGAGCTTCAGCAGCGTTGCCGCCACAGTATCTATAGACAAACAAGATATCAGCGTATTCTGCGTTGGCATACGCGGCCATGGCACAGAAAATACAATAACAACAACTAATAACAACAACTACGAGCAAAATCAAAATCTTCGATAACTAATTTAACAAGACCAACAAACTTAAGGGACACGGAGATAAGAATGTCAGTTAATGACATATATGCACAAACGTCAAAGTCAAGGACTGACTGACTTAAATGAAATTGAACGATTAGTCGTTTAATAAATTCCGCCACCAGCATTATCTTTACTAATTTTTTATTAGAACTATCAAGGGTACATTAAACATTTCTACCTAGTTAGATAGCTATTGAAATAAGGAAGTTTTTATAATAATTTGTACGCGTGCTACATTAATATTTTTTTGAAAAAACCTAATAGGTAAATTTCATAACTGATTTAAAAAAAAAATTTTACAAGTTTTTATTTTAAATGTTCACATGATCGAAATGTTTCCGGATATTTTTCATTCCAAATGGATATCTATAATATTGGACAAGTAATCCAGCAAAAAAAAATTTAAAAATGTCAAGTAGATTTTTCGGAAATTAACTTTTAAGACATTAAGATCTACTTTTTTGAAAAAAACAAAAAAATTGAAATATCTCAAAAACTATTGAGTTTTGCATAATGTCTGTTAGGGCTAGATTTACTCCTTAGCTTATGCCCCATCACATCTCCAAAGGAATGTATCGAATTACCAGTAACCCTGTATATTATTAATAAAATCACCAGTCACAATTATGGGGTTTAAGAAAAACTTATGTGAATACCAGTTACGAGACATCTAATTAACGTTTTTGAATCATTCTCGTTTCCTAAAAATGTACAGGGTGGCCAAAAATTATTTTTCAATTAAGAACATTTTAAATTGAATTGAAGATCCAGAAAATTATATATAATTAAAATTTATAAACATAGAAATAATCCAAACATTACCCTTCTTAATGACCAGTTAGAAATTGGAAATTCCACTTTGTTTGCCGCCTTATTGTAATGCATCAATACCTCATAATTTATTTTGTAATTTACTGTGCTTGAAAATGTAGACTAGATACTACGAAACTGCAGTCGCAACAATTATAATATATAGTCCAGTCAGCGAAGCAAAGTGGGCGGAAATAAATAGTGTAGACCCAGATTTTTGTACAGTGGTAGGAGGTACCTGCCTGAACAACATACCAAAAGTCCTGACCGCTGGGGTGTGAGCATTGGGAGGGTCGAAAGGTCCGTTTCCATATTTTTCGTGAATATCTCGAAAACGGCAGCCTCTAACGGAAAAGTGTCGTAGAGAAATTAAAGTAAATTAAACTTTTTACTAAAATCGTCGCACTCATTTTTCTCTACGATCAATACTTACCGAGATACGGGGGGTGAAAAAATCGAAAAGTCTGAAAAACTCGTTTTATTCGAGTAAAGTGAATGTGTACGACAAATTTAAAAACAATAGCAATGTTAAAAGACAAAATCGTCAAGGTCGTAGAAGTTGAGCTTCGCGATAATTTCCACTAAATCCCAAACTTTCAAGTAGCTCCAAGTTTTTTGATCCAAACTTTCTGTGGATGAACAGGACAACACTGTGCAGGATAGGACATAAAAAAGATCGAGGGTGAATGGCAGCAATCAGGTCATGTGATATATCAGTCAGCTTCCTTTCTACTTTGAGCTTCGCCCTTTTCGTTGCTGCTAAGCAGTCCATAAAGGCCTGGAGCGTATCCGGTACCATTTATTTTGCGCCACTACAGCAGGTGGAAAACAGGATTGTCATATGCCATTGGCTCAATATCCTCCAATATTATTTTGGCTGCCGTTCTGACGATTCTCTGCCGTTCTGTTTGTGGGTCTTTGGACCCCGAAGAATACCACATTCTTTCACCTATAGCGCGAAAGCACACAACAGTTTTCTTATTGCTTATTCGGCTGAAAACAATGGGGTCCTTATATTTGTCCTTCTTTCTCTCTTTGATAGTTTTTGTAGTAGGTATTGTTCCCGAAACTTGCCCTAATAACTCGTCCAAGAGGAACTGGCACTCACCGTTTACTTCAATGTATTGAAATATCTTCTGCCATTGCCTCAGAAACTCCTCTTTTCCTCGAGGTTCGTTCAGACGCTATGAAAATGTTTTTGTGGTAATTCTGATAGATTGCATCTGCAGCGTGAAGATCGGCAACCGCACAGATGCGTCTCAGGATGGTTGACAACCAGTAAGGGACGCAAAATACAAAGGAGGAAGGTGGCTGAACTCAGGCATCTTATTGCGTCACGGACAAGGGCTGGGTATAGCTAGCTGGGTATCGTAGAGAAACAATGAATAGGATTATTTTGGTAGGAATTTTATTTATTTTAATTTTGTATATGACGCTGTTTCCGCTAGAGGCAGCCGTTTTCAAGATATTCACGAAAAATTTGAAAACGGACCTTTCGATCCTCTCTCCTCCCAACGTTTACACCCCACTGGTCCGGACTTTTAGTATGTTGTTCAGGGAGGTATCCCCTACCACAGTACGAAAATATAGGACTACATGATTTATTTCCCCAGAGCCTTTTTGGGCTTCGTTGACTGAGCTAATATAGCGATATTTAACAAAAAAAATTTTTGTTCGTTATTTATTGTAATGAAATATCACAAAGTAGCAGACAACTCCATTGATACCATGTACAAAATTATGCAATTTTTCTTAATTATCTATACTAAATACAAAAAATATACTTTATTTTATTCTGTGTTTCAATTATTCCCTGTATACAAATTACTTAAGAGATAATTTTATTTTTGTATACAACATAACATCTAAAAGTAGCTCTGAAACAGTTTGGATTAGTATTTCAAGTAGTTGCCAACTGTAAATAACTCTCTGCCACTATAAATTTTATGGACAACCGTCCAGGCAAATTGAGCGAATAATGCCATCAGGATTATAATATTTAATTTGAATCTGCTGAACAGCTCGAATAAAAACATGAGAATAAATCCAGTGTTAAGCTGTGGTGCGCGCATTGTAACGCATTGTTGCTGGAACAAGCTGAATATAAAACGGAATTACATCCATATTGTCGACTTGTTTACATTTAAACAACGCCGCTACACTCCTGATTAATGCCCCTTCTGGAGCTACGTCTTTACCAAGATCTGCCTCACAATGGGAATACTTTGCTTCGGTTAAATTTTCGGAGTTTTCATATTCACGCCTTAAATTTCATTGTGCTTAAAGTTTAACGTGTTACGAAAATAATAAATTATGTTGCCGATTCATACTTCATCCATCCTATATTTAAAATTATTTGACGTAAGCCAAGCGTATTGATAAGACTTTCTTAAAAATGAGCTTACAAATGGTCCATTGTGCTCAGTATTTCCCTCACGTATCTCATAAAATTGTATAATTAGAAACGTAGCTGTAGCTTAGAAACTCGAAAACAGTTCAGAAAACGGCTTTTAATAATCTATCCATCATGTTGTAATTTTATTAAAATAAAATAAGGTAATAAGTCTTACGACGGGAACCACTGTGATATATGTAATTTAAAATTAAATAAGTTAAACTAGCCAAAGATAAGATAAAACCCCTAACTTAGGGAAGCCGCTATAAGTTACAACAAAATATATCACCCTGTGGAAGCTCAACTCAGATACAGTTACCTTTGTTTAGATGTGCTTATATAATCTAGATTTTTATGAGGCAGCTGCAGTATATCCACACAAATTCACTGGCCACGGCTCAGCTGTTCTAGGAGGCAAGAGTCGTAGGTGAGGATTATTAAGCCACTAATCAGAGTACTGTAATGTGTCTGTGCGAAACTTAAAGGCCTATGGGCTCTCCATGAGCTCTAGTAGCCCAAAAAGATAATAAAAAATAGAACAAGCGAGGTAAAACTAGGTACTTCATTTACTCTCGTGCAAAGATAAGAAAAATACAAACAAGTTAACGAAAGCTCTAAAATAGAAAAGATAACAATAACAAACAATACGATACTTATGTATATATAAAATTCTATAAAACGTTATTGATTACTAAGTTAAAATCTCAGAAAAATATACTAATTCACAAATTGGGCACTAAAATTACTTTTGGTACTCAATAGTTTATATAATCCCATCACAAGAACAAGTGATATTGACACCTAATAAAATTGTGACAAATACATAACCTAACAAAATTGTGTCAACACAGATGCCAATAGCACAAGAAAACGTCCGCATAGCTAATCTATAGCATAATCATCAAACTAATAAAGTATAATCCTACATAAGCAAAATAATTATATCGCTACGACGAACAAGATTTCTAAATAGGAATTACATTATGAGGTTTACCCCTAAGTACCAAAATTAATTTAGTGAGTAGGTGAAAAGTACAAGACAGTGCTAAAAACTCGGTATCGTATTGTTGCAAAATTTATGTAACTACAAATCTACTATAGATATGTCAAAAACATAAGACATGAAACAAATAGTGTAAACTGGACATATCATTAATGATAATCGTACCAAAAAATAGTAATAGTACCAAATGATAATTATACCTTATGATAATAATACCACATAATAAGAATGCCATATAAGAAGAATTAAATTTAAATGTCTAAAACAGAAAAAGAGAATAATGAGAATAACAGCTATAATATATTAATAAATTTATATTACCACGTGAACGATATCCTTCGAAGAAATTTAATTACCTATAGCTATACAACCTTAGGCGAGGGTTGTATAGGAGATATACCATCCTTCGGAGGGGATGTAAAGCCGTCGGTCCCTTGTCTATTAAATGTTAGGTAAGTAAAAGATCCCTAACTCTTCTTAAGGGAAGAGGTTCGGCAAAATTCCTGGTTGGGGGTAGCTCGTCTACAGGCGTCGGTGTTAGGCCTCAGTAGCGGAAATAGACCGACGTTAAATAAATGTATAAAAAAAAAATTAATTATCGAAAGCTCAGGCTTAAAACAGCCGGGTCGTTCAACATAAAGTACAGTTAAGGCGCACATGCATAATATAAAATTTCCAACTCAAACCATGAAATAGAGAAATTTTACCTGATCACTGACTCGACAAGCTGTTATTCAATTTGTTTTCAAGATACTAAATTTTGACTATATACAATGACTAGAGAAATTTAAAAAATGGAAAAAGTACGGCTCTATTGACAGTTAGCGTACCACGTATAAATGTAGCGGTGGAGAATTCGGATTGGCCGAGAAGTTGTGCCGCTAAAGTGTTCAAATTTACAGTTGTAACGGGTATGGAACTATCACGTTACAATGTCTAAAAAAAATTAACTCCATCAGCAAAATTAGAAAATTAAACTTAAAAATCTTTTTTCTTTGTATACAAATACTTGTAAAAAAGTTAATAATTTTTATCAAATCTGTGTAATAATTACTCCGGCGAAACCGGAAGTGAAAAAAATCAATTGTATGTCAAAAAGTGCCGCTTATTATGTATGTAGCATATCCTAAATTTTAATCAATTATCTTCAAAACTAAAGGAAAAATAGGGGTATACCCTGATCCTATTACACCCGGTATAGTATATTAATATCTTCTTTTAATGTTATGTCCAAGTTATGTTAATATCACCAAAATATTTACTAGGAACTCTACAACATATGCCTGTGCTAATTTAGTCGTGAATGTGTAGATACGTTTGCAAGAAAGAAAAGTAGTTTTGGAACATCAAATTAAAGTTAATTCTTTTGAATTTAAACCCAAACGCAATTATTGCTACAGCCTCATATTACAAAATCATGTTCAATATCCATTTAAAATATGTTTTATGGGTCAACCATATAAGCAGATTTTACAGTTAAAATTTAACTGCCATAAGCTTTTAAACACCAGAGGCCGGCTTTATTACATATAAACGCAGAAGGTAATTACGCCATGAACCTTTTATGCACACAGCGAGCATTCGATATTTGTTTTCATTAGTGATGACGCCTAAAATGTTATATGTTTTAAACAATGTTTCAGCCCAGCGCCGGCCGGCTCTTACCGCAAAACCTAATCTAGAAGTTTACAGAATATACTGAACACTCGTACTCATTATGCTCTTTTATTACCCGACCCTAATCAGTGCTGGCCTCCAGAAAGGTAGTTGTCTCCTAGTTGCACATTTTGTTGGGCGCAAAAACTCTCAGAAATTATTTTACAAAGGCCGTGAACTATGTACGTCGGCCTGAATATTTCTCTTGATCTTGAAGTACTTTAAATCAAATATTCGATCAGATTTCGCCGAGGACAAACGTGTTACATTATAAGGGCCCAAAAGAACAGGAACATAGACAACAATAAATTTCATTACTTTGCCTTTCGTGATAGAAAATATGCTTACAAAAAGACCTCCTATAAATAAGTCTGTCCATAGAATTTAGTTTTTAATTGGGAATAATAGATTTCTGGATGTTATAAACCCCTACAAAGTTTTATAAAAATAGTCGGCGTTATTTATTATAGAAATTAGGTTAACGCGTCGAGGCTAGAAATCGTTCCCTTGGCGCGAGACTAGGCGGGGACGTCACATTTAGGCGTTGCTATTAGTGGGGAACCGAGTCGTCTGAGAAATGCCTGTAAAAAGAGGTCACTACCAGTCGGGAACCTAAGAAAACTGAAAATGGTTTCCCGTCGAAAACCATCTGCCGCTTTCCATTTTTGAGGTCGCGTTAAAATTCGGAATTGCGGACACCCCCTAAAGGTCAATTTTACCCCAAAATCGAGAAATCGGAAATACGCATTTTTTAAATACTTCTCTCTTCGTTATTAAAAAAGTTTTCGAGGCACTTTTTTTGCTAAATGATTGTTAGTCTCTTGGCGATAACCTGGTGCTATTAAATTGTTTTCCATTGGTCCATCTTGAAGAAAATTACAAGTTTATAAGACCTTGTCATTTTTGTGTAGTGATATTTTGAGTAATCGAGGAGCGACTGTTGTTTATTGAAATTTAAGAAGAAGTCAGCGACAATATTTCGCCCAAAATACCATAATTGTTTTTAGTGAAAAACTGTGTCTCTAACTTTAATACAAAATAAGTTATAGTAAGTTAAACCCAAACGTCTTTTGCGCTCTCTCTGTTATTCTTGCCGTATTAAACAGTTAGCATTGCACGTACTGTCTGCTTTTTTCGTTGTCGACGTCCGACAACACCATTCCGCATTAAAATAGAATAATAAATAAACAGTATTGCTTTGGGAGTTTCGAGAAATATTACCAAAGTATTACTGATAAGTAAATTAATATAGAATATAATACCCGTCTTAATTATGCTATTTTAAATATATGTAAACAAGTTATTCTCCAAAATACCGTTTAATGTTTAGTAGCCCAATAAAATGGGAAAATTTGAATGAAATAATTCAAAGCGGGCTGAAATTTTGGGAACGGGCTTATTTAGTGGTAAAAGTCCCCACCTGTAGACGCCGCGGAGGGGAGGGGGGAGAAGATAGGTTGAAAAAATCTGTTTTTTACAAAAAAATTCGGAAAGTATCAATTTTACTGTACACATGCAAATTATAGGTAATAAAAATCCACACAATTTCGTTTTTTTTAACTTTGTACGACCTATTAGAGCCCAGATAGTTTTTTTTTGAAATTTGGCAGTTTTGCGACGCAGCGGTAAAGTGCGCGTTCTTCGCTAAAATCTCAATAATGATCGTTCGGATCGCAAAATGTTTCAAATGAAAGTTGTAGAGAATTCGATTACCAACAATTTCCTTTTATTTTTCATTTCCATTAGATCAATATTGGCAGATATGTAAATTTTTGAACATCTTTATAGCGCGCTATCAGAACACTTGTTTCATGATAAAATCGATAAATACTCGAAAACGGTAGATCGTAGACATATGGTGTATCTAATGAAAGTTAAAGAGAATAAAATTTTGAACATGTTTATGTATGTACAAAATCGTTTTGATGACTAGTGAATGGAGATAAATGGGAAAACATGAAAAATTGTCATTTTTAACTTCATTTTAACAAATAGCTATTTTTGATTGGCTTTAGGCAATAATGGTACTAAAGGTTTTTTAAAGAGAATTAAATTATCTGCAAAATGAGCTTCAAGTGACCTTTATGCGATGAATGGTTCACGAGTTACAGCTGTTTGAAGCTACGAGCAAAAATTTCTTTTTTATTATAAATTAAGATGTTGCTGCACCACTTTTTTTGTATAGTATGGCCGGAAATTGCCACAACTTTCTTATTTTAAGTAGCACCCTATATATTTAGTCACATTTTCATAAAGCTGTAATTTCTCTTTCCAACGCTTTTTTCCGATTTAAAATCGGATGAATAATAACCTTATAAATGGCATTTATTTGCTATTTCTAGTTGGCTTTGGAGTTCAGGAACAAATTTAGAAAATTTCAAAATAGACTTTGAACTTGAATAAAAGGGTATTTCTCAACAAATTAAATGTAAAATTGGCCTGTTTTGTTCATTTGCTTGAATTTAGAAATATGTTTCCATTTATCCATTTTATGGAAATTCAATTTGTCATAACTCCAATTTTTCAAATAGTACCTACCCTGTATGTTTTATTTTTTATCAGAAAGAGTGGTAAATTTGCTTCTGACTGTCTTTTTCCGATTAAAAATTGAATATAAATTAAAATAAGTATTAAGCTCGAATTGTGTCTATATCTTACAGTAAGCCATGAAAAACAGATGAACTTTGACGCCCGAGCGTTGGTATCGGAACAGTGCGATTGCTCGTGCGCAAGTTCCTATTTTAAATGTTGGAATTATATTACCCTACAAGTCGGTCAAGCAGGGCTTCAGTAACTCCAGTGGAGACACGGCATGTATAAATATATAACACGTATCGCATATTTTGCATTAACGGTTGCATTTAAGAAAAATTTAGTAGGAAACTTTTTGCTTACAATTTTGTGGTCTTCAACTCTATATCGAAGGTATGTATATGTATTCATATTTCCATATTAACGGATATTGCGAAAAGCCCTAATTTTGTACCTTTCTAGCATTTTTTTATTTTCGATTTACTTATCTTAAAGCGCAGATTTCTAAATTTGTTTTTTTTTTTGAACTTTTAATTTCAAATTTGGTATAGCACCTGGGCTAATATTCAATATATTTTTATAATGTATTTGGTATTTATACTTTTATCCATATCGATAAAAAAATTCATTTCATATAGCAGAAAATATATTCTAACATATACAGTGGCGTTAAGTATACTATTTTGTCTATAAAATGAGTCTATTTGTTTTAGATAAAATATATTTCTTATACCCTTCTTTTGAACAAGTATACTTCTATTTATTTACACCGGATTTTCCCTCATTATTTGATAGCTGCGGTAATACAAGAATGGTATACATACAAACATTTACTAGCACTGATAAAATTGATAATCAATGTGTGTGTAATCGGTACCACAGGGAACTTAGCTTGGTAATTAATTTTTAAATATGAGTTTCTCGTATTTTATAAGCGTCAATTTTAGTATTGTCCGCATTCTTTTATCTATTTTCTGAAACATCAGCGAAATATCCTTGTTTTTGTTATAATTTGTATTGGTTGGCCAAAAATAACCGCTGACTCTTCTTTTGACATAAACATTACATGTGTAGAGATTATTTTCTCAATAGACAATAGTAATTTTATTTTTTCTTTATCTCATATTAAACTAGACTGAAGATATATTCAAATTCGATGTTTTAACTTAACTGATAAGACATTTAGAAAGTCTTTCATACACCTTATAAGTAGTAGCGGTCCCATCAGAGAACCCTGAGGACGCCGCCATTCAAAGACTTCTGTTAATCGTGTCACCGATGTTATACCCGATTGTATGAAATTTTTTTTTTTGCGTACGGCAGCTAATTTTTTGAGTGAGAACAAAGAACATGAATACGGAGTGTGGATAAGAGAGGGCGCCACTTGGTTGTTGAAAGGTTACTTACTATCTTGCCCAGCCATGAAGACAAAATTGTTTAACCACGTTTACTTAAGACTTGAAAGTTATAAAAATTAATATTTACTTATTTAAAAAGACACGATAGATTTACTATTATTAAATTACCAGACAAACATTATTAGAAACGATGCAAGTATTAAAGCAAAATTTCTACAAAAAACATTTATTATATACAATATATACACACAGGCTAGAGAGGTTTAATTATGATCAAGTGCTAATAACAAAAAGTGAACAATACGTAATAGCGTTGAAATAATGTTTATCCAAGACTATCGTCTAGGTACGATGTTAAAGGACTGGTAGCTTCGCATGGCCATGCTCTGCCTTACAAGGCTTTTATTTTCAAAAAATATACAAAAAATTACTCATGCTATGAGTCCCATGCCTCAGATTAAAATGAAATTCAAAAATATATTTTTAAGTGAATGACAAAGTTACGTGATTAAATGAAGTTAAAATTCGTGACAAAAAATAAGAAAAGGGACTGATCGAGCTCATCTACAGCATGGCTAGAATGTTTCTGCAGTACGACATGCCGTGGTCATCTTCATGACACCAAGTGAGGAGGTTACTATGATGTCCCTGACTATTATAGTTGGTGCTCCACTGGCTGCATATGATTCCATGCATCCAGTTCTAGGCTGGTACATCGGTAAATCACAATAATTGACTTGAGCGTAGATTAGTTCAAAAAATAGCCAGTCCCAAACACTCGTAAGTTTTACAAGTATAAGAACAACCTAATAAAACACAAAAGTAAAACACCCCTACAAGTAGAGAGTAGCACATGAATTTCACAAAAAAATGAAGAGTCTTCTCGGAAATAAAATTTTCATGTGACAGCTGACCAAGCATCCACACAAAAGAAATAGTAAATTTTGGTTCACAAAATGCCCAAAACGAAACTGAGTTGAGCCAAACGAGAAGAGAAATACATGAGGCCCCGGTAAAGACAAGAAATTAGCCATCTTTCCCCCGGAAATCTGACGTCTTTCCAGTGCTGCCAACTTAAATTTTGTCTCAAAAGACTTTCTGCAGCCAACCAATAAGAAAATATATTTACATAAAAAAGAAAACAACCCTTACTGCTAAAAAAAATTAATGATACTAAAGAAATAAACAATGTGAAATTGAATTAATTGTTATGAAACTGTTATAGGTTGATCTTGACATTTTATGAGTAATGCGACAGTATGCACATTTGAGTGTCTACCTGGTTGCATACTCAATGGTCTCACAAATTCACAGTAGTATTTTAAAATGCTACAATGGGTTGTATTAATTTTTTGTACACTACTTAATGAATAAAGTTTTATTAAGTTTTCAGCACCACCTATTAACAGAAACTTCTCAAAAGGTTCATTTATATACCAAAATTCCTCAGCCTATCGCTAGGCCCGAGTGATGAACCTTGTTGAATGCCTTAGCAATGTCCTTGCATACGACACATCAATGATTACAGGATTTTTATTGAAAATTCGAAATAATAGCATCAAAAACTTTCTCAAAATAAGTGAAATATATTTGTAATTAGTTACATCACTCTCGTCGCTAGATTTGCATAATTGCCTAATTTTGTTCCAATTACAAGAAAATGATGGTTCAGCAAGACTGTAGTTGTACAATTCTACAAAAATAGCAAGCTATGATGTCTCAAAATGTTAGACGAGTTGATGGGTTTCCAGGAACTTATAAAAGTTATATTAAAATTGACATTGTTAATAATTTAGATCCGCTCTTCATATCTGACGACATACTTTGCTTGCGTTTTATATGGATTAAAGTCAACAGAGATACTTGGAGCCCATTCCACAATTTGAAATAAATCCTAACGAATCGACTTGAACTCTGTACATCTTGACTTATTTCAATTGCTACCCAGTTAATGAATTCTTATCTGTTAGTCGCTGTAGTGCATTTGCTATCAGAAACACCGTTCTATCATCTAGCATCCTGCGTCAGACTTGTAATTAATCACGGACTTGGGTTTATCGGAGATTTGTATTTCTGTTTAAGCTCTATGCTGAAAACTTCCATAACGAGCCTCTTTTTGCTCAGTCTGACGCACATGGCCGTTCATATTGGAGAACAGAGCAATAAACACGCAAAATTAATATTAGTAATAGTTTCATAGGATGAACCTATTCAAATCAGTCGACAGAGGAGTTTCCGTAATTGTGAATATTTTTGACACAGATAAATTTTATAGCGACTGACTCAAACAGAGGAAATAATTTGTCGATTTTCGTTAGTAAAGTATATTGTTTATATTTATATAAAAAAAAAATTATATAAAGTACATATATGAAATTAAGTGTATACAAAGTAGCGGTAAAAAAATAAAGCAAAACCCCCCGAGGGAACATCTTGACTAGGCAAAGTTGCCTGTCTTGTTATGTACTCGCTCTGAGCATTTTGTAAAGTACAAAAGGAAAGCAGTTTTGTCAGGTTCACAGATTATAACATTTTAATTAAAAAAGAATAGACAGAGGATGTACAATACAAACTATGTATACAGGAACCGGAAGACAAGGGCTACATAGGTTATAATTTACCGTGGCAGTTAGGTCATTATCTGGGGCGAGCGTAGGTGCGTCTTTCCAACGGAAACCGCGTTCTCGCCTCACACATCTTCCAGCGGTTTGTATATCAGTGTATGCGCGGAAGCTATACAACCTTAGGCGAGGGTTGTATAGGAGATATACCATCCTTCGGAGGGGATGTAAAGCCGTCGGTCCCTTGTCTATTAAATGTTAGGCAAGTAAAAGATCCCTACTCTTCTTAAGGGAAGAGGTTCGGCAAAAATTCCTGGTTGGGGGTAGCTCGTCTACAGGCGTCGGTGTTAGGCCTCAATAGCGGAAATAGGCCGATGTTAAATAAATGTAAAAAAAAAAAAAAAGTCATTATCTCGTAAAATTTATTTTATTGGTCCATTATGCAATATCTAATTTCTTTTTTAAATTTCTTTAACTTAGGTAATTGTTTGAGGTGTACTGGGATTAAATTAAAAAACTTGGGACCAAAGAAAAATAGAGACTTTGAGTAACTGTTTTTTTGAAAAATTGCACAGTAAGGTTCATGTTGACAGTGGAGCGAGTTACACGAGTGTTTTTATACTCAAACTTTTCAGGAGAAATATATATTCTTATTATACATTGGTAAATGAAAAGTAATTAAACGTTGAAAATTTTTGTTTCATCATATAGCTTTTTAGTGGAAAAAAGTCTCTCTTTTCTGAAAATCATTTTTAGAATATCATTTTGGACAGTTTGTAAGATGTTAATTGTTGTATTGAAAGCACCACCCTATGCTACAATGCAGTACCTTATGATTGATTCGACTAATGAATTGTAAAGCATAATTAAATTTTCTCTAGAGAGAATTTATCTTAGCACATAAAACTTATGCATCAGGGTTCTCAACCAGCGTATATATTGATCTAGAATAACTCCTAAATACTTTATTGAAGATAATTTTTCTATTGCAAGACATTTACAGATATTTTTTTGACAATTCGAAAAATGCAATTTTATGGAACAATTAGTAAGTTGGTTAACAATTGTAGGGCTAAAAGTGCTGAATTTCGTTTTTTTTATATTTAAGGTAAGCATATTGAATTTAACATTTGTAAACCGGATTCAGCAGTGAGTATAACATCTTCCCATTTTTTTCCTGAGAATATTATAGCAGTATCATCGGCGTAACATATGAGATGACCAGTGAAGTTATAAATTTTTGTGATATTGTTCAGGTACACAAGAAAACGTATTGGACCTAATACTGGTCCTTGTGGTACTCCCATTTTTATGACCGAATCGGAGCTTACCTCATTACCAATTTTTACTCTTTGGGTTCTCCTCGGACACCAAAGTTGCTTAGTTTATTGAGTAATACTTCGTGACACGGTGTCGAAGGCTTTAGCCAGATTTAGAAAAACTGCAATACACGCCGATGATTCGCTCAAAGCCCCGACAGTCTTCTCTAAAAAGTCGACAACGGCATTTTCGGGTTTCGTACAAATCCATACTGTCTGTTAGTGATGACATTGTGAGCATGAAAGAATTTAATTAGTCTTGTTTTTAAGGCGTTCTCAAAGATCTTGGCAAAATTGTTAATTACTGATATGGGTCTGTAATTGTTTAATTTTGTGGGGCCATCGGATTTAAAAATGGGGGCGACAATTGATTCCTGCGAGATTTTTCCACATTGGAACCATATATTAATAATATAAGTTATTGGGGAGATAATATATTCATGAATGTTTTTTATTGTTTTAGCAGTTAATTTATCTGGACCAGGTGAAAGTAACTAGAGAGAGTAATAATTTAGGAAAAATGTCATATGAATAGAATATCAGATTTTTGTTCTATATAGATTAATATTAAATATGTCTAAGATGTGTTTATTTATTATGCTAGAGCTTGCCAGAACTATTAGAACTGAACGAGGGAAAAGGCTGTGCACAAGTTTTCATATGAATTGATAATTAATTGATAATTATGTATACAAGAACGAAACGTCTAAAAAAATTTTTTTGGCGTTAGCTACCCCCTCTACCACCCCATTGCCACCTTCACCCTGTTATTAAAGGGAGTAAAAAATTAAAAATTGGGATTTGAACAAAGGGCCTCTAAAATTTATTTTGGCATTAGTTACCCCATCTATCATTCCCATTTCCACCCCCACCCTATTGTTTAAGGGAATGAAAATTAACTTGGGATTTGCATAAGCCTTGGATACAAAATCTGGATGTGGAAGTAGTGATTCCTTCTGCAGCAGTTTTTTCTGAGTTAGAGCGACTTAAAAACTGCCATTTTAGCTTGAGCAAACGGTTTCTGTAAACTATCACATATAATATTAAAATTATATAGTATTGTTACGTAGGGAGTATTCATATTTGAGGAGAAAACTATAAAACAGCTTTAGTAGGTTACATATTGATACAAATTATTTTTCCAAGTTCTAAATAATTGATATACTTTGCAATAATATTAAACAAACATTGAGAACGAGACCTGACATTAAATTATTAAACACAAACAATAAATATGAACTTGTACTCAATAGGTAACCTGCTAAATAAGCATATAGTAAAATTATAAATACGAATTTTATTAACGCGGGCGACAGTCGAATTCTTAAGACAGTCCTACTCTTAATGTGTTAAGAAGTGCGACTCCTTATCCTGACACATTTCCCCACATCAGTGAAGTTGGTAAGAGCCCCATTTGTTACTATTGTTGTTGTGCCTGTGTTGTACTGTGACACTGTTTGTTGTTATTTTGTTAATAAATTATATATGTTTTAAACTCGTCTTCTACTTTGACTACCCAATCTCCCTCTCTCACAAGCCAAGTGGCCGTCAGTCGCGGCTCTCCCAAAGGGGGGTCGTGACAGTATAGACAATTTCATCTAACAAAGTTTCTTTTTAACCGCTTTCAGGCAAATTTTTAAATTAACAATAAATTAAGCTCTCATAGCCTGTTATAGCTTTGTGATAGTTTTTTAAACACATCAATATAATATATTATGTAACATATAGATTTTCGACTCGAGCTTCTGTTCGAGTAAATTAAATAAACTTGTGTTATAATGTTATTACACAATGTTCCACAATGCCGATTTTTAAAACACGTACTGTCAAACTAGCACGTAATTCAATTTAACTGCATTTAATTAAAATTTCCATTAAAAAAGATGCATTTAATAATTCGCTTGATTTTCCGCAAACCCGCTTGGGCGTTTTTAAATTATAATAAGTTATCTAGTTATATAAAAATGAAATGGAATTGAATTAATAAATAATTTTAAACTAAAATATAAATGAGACAAGCTATATTCCTTTAATTCCTAGAGGGTTACAAAAAAAATCAACCTACAAATTTTCGTTCAGTTTCAGTAATCAACTATTTAAACAATGTATAATCGAGCTCAGATGAGGCAATAAAACTTTACGATCTCATTAAAATACCGTTAAACTAGTAATAGTAATCGCGCCCAGGTACGCACTTGAAATATTTAGATCAGCAACTCAGTCGTTCAATTTTAACAGCGCGTTACGGTCTAGTATTATTAATATATACATTCTAATACATACGAATATTAAGTACGGCTGTGTACTATTTCATTCGCAAATTGACTCACTTACCTTTATAAATTTTTAATGTGCGTCGGCTTTTTTGATGATACCAGACCGAATGATCCAACGACGATAATAATGAGGTCGTAAAATTTTTGTT
The DNA here is from genome assembly GCA_963675555.1 of Leptura quadrifasciata. Lineage (NCBI taxonomy): Eukaryota > Metazoa > Arthropoda > Insecta > Coleoptera > Cerambycidae > Leptura > Leptura quadrifasciata. The sequence continues at coordinate 142,398,896 of OY776677.1, forward strand.
GCCTTTTTTGAGTGCACCGGAAATTTGAGCTCGACTATAGTTTAAAAGATCCAGGATGGATTATAGCACTTCAGCATGTTGTTTACTAGACACCATCGTTATTATTACTGGGTATTTTAACCTTCTTCCTTCAGAAGGAAAAAAAACAAAGCGATGACTTTCTAACAAAATATTTTGAAATTTTTTTAAAAAATGCTTATTTGTGTGATATTTGATGTGAGAATTTATCAACAGTAAAGAAACTAGTAGTAACATACTAACAGTAATTTATTACAAAGACAAACATGTGGCAATTAGTAACTGGCTTTGCTGAATATTCTACTACTTTAAGTGTTTCTATTGAGGACAATCTCGTAGACTAAAATACCGATTTTTTGACGATTAAACAGTTTTCCAAACTAGATTTTCAAATTCCTTCAAAGAAATATACCATAAGCCTCGATAAAATTCCAGCAATTACATGCTAGTGTGTTTAGAACTCCTTTAATACTTTATTTAATTTGACTTTAAATAAGATATATTTCCAGGTGTCTTAAATATTAAAAAATTATACCTATATATAAGAAAGTGAAGACAATAGGAAATTTCAAACCTAAAGTGGAGCCAAGAAATGAGAACTACGATTAGGATATTCTGTGTAAATTGCCACAGTCGACCAAATGGGTTGAATGTGTGAGCGTGGCTACATTTTTATACCTTATAATTTGTTGACTGCTGTAAAATCGGCCGTACTTTTATAGACGAAGATAAGTATTCGGGCAGCTCGTCATCTAGTGGTACCACACATATATTTATACTCATAATCATCTTTATTGACCATTACAGATACAAAAAAATATATATATAGTACGTCATTGAACAATCTATAACAATAGTAGAATGCAGGTTTTCACGGCCGTTGGCTAATAAAGTAGTTTCTTCCGGGTCTTGCCGTAGTGGTCGAACTTGACTTGATCTTTCGCTGATCATCCTGTCAGCTTCTTCACAAGGATTCTAAAGACTGAATTTGTTGTGTACACTCCTTGTTATATACCTAGGCGCCGCTTCGCTTCGCTGGTCATTGGTCGTGCTTGGTTCGCTTCGTTGCTCATTCGTCGTGTTTGGCTGACCGTGACTTACTACGGTGCTGATACTTGGCAATACCAGTCTCCACGTTTTACTAAATCGATACCCATCCACTTTGTCAAAGTTGTTCGTTTTTTAATTTCCAGTGATTCCCTAATGATTCGCGGATAACAGCGCGTATTTCTGTATAATATATTGACGTCCTCGTAGTAGATTTTATGGTTCTCGTTATTATGGACATGTTCTGCTATCGCCGACCTATCCATGTATCCAAATCTGGTAGTTCTCTGGTGTTCTTTGATTCTGCACTGGATACTCTGTCCTGTTTGTCCGATGTAGCTCTTATCACATGTGCATTTCAACTGGTAAACACCTTTTGATAATAGTTTGGGGACAATCAAAGACCCTGAAGTCAAGTTCGACGACCACGGCAAGACTCGGAAGAAACTACTTCATTCATCAATCTATAACAAATACAAAATAAATAGTACATTAAAAGAACAGACTTCTATTTATTTTTCCTCAGTTGATTTAAACAGTAACAAACTGGCGCAATTCTCTATCAAGATGCCAAGAAAAGTGGTCCAAGAATGGAACCTTGAGGTACACCAATAATGGATTCTAGACAATCCGATTATTCACATATACATAATGCCTTCTATTGCTCAAGTAGTTTTTGAACCAGTCTAATGTCATTCTTCTAACATAACATTCCAACTTGTTTATCAATATTTCATGGTCGAAAGCTTTGCTTAAATCTAAAAATATGCCCACACACTTATGACGTCGAACAAGATTCTTATATAGCAAATTTAAAACATGTAAAATAGCAGTTGTTTTAGATAGGCCCTTTTGGAATCCAAACTGTTTAGGATTAAATGAATTATATTTAAAAAAAGTAACAATTCTTTTAGCAACTACTTTTTCAAAGATTTTCGCAAAAGACTTAGAGTAGAAATGGGCCTATAGTTTTCCAATGTATTTTTATTGCCTGATTTGAGTATTAGTATTATTTTGGCCTATTATTTGAGAATATGCCTTGGTTTAGAGACATTTATTAAATAAGCTCATTAATTTCTTACATTTTTTAATCACATTGATGCTAATACTATCACCACTTGAGGAATTCGAATTTTTTAAATCTACAATTAATTCTAGGACTTCTGCTTCTGTGACAGGTTCAGAGAAGAAAGATTTTTGATTTCATCTATTTATCAGATGTGTTTTAGTTCGATTATCTAAATAAAGTCAAGTGAATTATTGTTAAAAGATTTATTGATTATTATTATTTATTATTAATTAAAGTAAAATTATCAACTGTAAGTTTAATGTATTTGTTAGTTAGAATTTAATTATTGTTCAGAAGATTCAGTGCTTACACATCCAGCAATATTTCGTAATCTCGGTGTAATATTTGATAGCAATTATTTGTCACATAAATCCGGCTCATTGCCTCAACGCTTATATGACTAAGGCGTACCGGGTTCGAATCTAGGATTTTTAGTGGCATGTTTAATGTGCAGCTGGTATCTATCTCTTAACAAAGACTGCTTTTGTTATTTACAGAAAATTACGCCTGTTTAAGTTTCGTCAAACTTAATTTGATAATTTAATAAATTCAACAAATAGAGAGAGAGAGAGTAATTTCTAGAGGCTCTATCGGCAGTCAAATGCTACAAACTGACAGACAACTGACTATATCTGTAGAAATAACTTCTTCGTTTTCCTGTACATCGAGATTTTAGGTGAAATATGTCCTGCAATATTTCATCAATATAAGGCTGCTGAAAGTGACCCCAATAATGACGCCGTAAGAGAAACGTTCATATATTTTTTTATTAAAAGGAACTCATAAAGAAAAAAATCGTAAATATACACATGTCAAGACGATACAACACTCGGTAGTTATTAATGTCGAGTCGTTTCCTTTTACTAGTGGTTTATTCCTGTAGAATCCTCGATATTAAGTTTCGATATTTCTTTCTGTCGGTAAAAAATGTAACATATCTTAATATGAGAGAACTAAAGGAATTTTTCAATTTGACTTCCGACACACCAATATGTAGTAGCTATTTGTTTTGTTACCGCTTCTCTAGAAACAATCTAGGAATTTTACATTTTGAATATCTTCTTCTAACTCGTAAATAACACTACTTAAAAAATATTTAGTTGGAAAGGTACTTAAGCGGAAATAAATATTTGATTCTTTTCTCATTTTAACAATGTTTACGGAATTTCTGCGTATGTGCTCCGATTAAGTATATTTGAAAACGTTTTGAAATGTTGTTTATCGTCTTCCAGGTCACCTGAATGATCCTCTTCAGTCTAGGAGACGAAGAAGACCTACAGTTTATAGTGGGATGCGAACCACTTCTCGGGGGTAATTTATAGTTGAAAATTACTTCGCAGTAGGTGGGTCTCGAACCCACTTTGCTATATACACTAGACGTTCTAACTACTGAGCTACCGCTAACTGTTATTTCTTATTTCATTAAGTAGTAAGTTATGAAAAATACGATTATTTGGTTACCACTGTAATAAGTGAAAAATAAATTTAACTTAGATAACAGTTACCTTTGTGATTATGTGCTAATTATCTCGATGTTTAGGAGACAGTTATTGTTTATCAACACAAAGTTACTGGTCACTGGTCACGGCGAGTACAATTCTATGTGAATGAGAAACTTAAAGGCTGCTGGGTGCCATGGGCTCTAGTAGTCCAGAAAGACTACGAAAAAATTAAACGCACGAGATAAAATTTAATCTCGAATGAAAAATAGACGATACACTTTACCATACAACAAAATAAGCAAAAGCTTGAAATATAAACAAATGTAAATATTAAAACATAATATTTTTAGTCGCAAACTCCTCTATGAAATCCTTATTTTACTATAAGGAACGTAACCAGACTGCAACCAACAGCTACTCTCCGGGCTATGTGCCCCGCCGAGCGCTGAATTACAAGTTACAAACCTGGCGCGTTAAGTGTAATAATTGCAAATTACCAACAAAACGCTAATGCTTCAATTGCAACAAACACCAGCCGAAGGACTGATCCTACTTAAAGGAGCTCTCGTGCCAGTCACCCCACACCACTTGCCAGACTGCAGTATCGAGCTATTGGCTCTCGTCAGTGCAAAGCAGGCATGTGAAGACTGACACGAGGATCCTTGGACTATTTGGTACATCTCGGTATCGTCAGGGTGGCGACATGCAAAATAGTCAGCAGACGCCATCTAGCAGTACAGTGTCTGTGTGCAATCGAAAAAAAAATAAATAGCCTGACTGGGCTTAGCATAGTTCAAATATGCTTTTAGAGGGTAGGATATTAAAACATAATATTTTTAGTCGCAAACTCTTCTATGAAATCCTTGTTTTACTATAAGGAACGTAACCAGACTGCAACCAACAGCTCCTTTAAGTAGGATCAGCCTTTCGGCTGGTGTTTGTTGCAATCGAAGCATTACCGTTTCAGGAGTCACCAAATTATATTTCTAAGTTAGAGTATATTAACGGTGTTGATCCATATAGTATAAAAGTAGAAGATTTAACTGCATCGCTAAATGATATCCCAAAAATTTCTAAAATTCTGGTGATGGATTATATGTTATTTCGAACGAGCCCTACGACCATGATGACCAAGTTAGATGCCTTTGCTCAGCTTGCCTGTAAATTGATAGAATTTCTGGATACAAAAAAAATTTGCAAGCGATATCTCGTTGGTGAAGTAAGTGTAGATTCTATATGAATGAAATTCAAAGTTTATTATCAAAGTACACTGCTTATGTCTGTAATGTCTAATCACAAATTACTGCTTTTCAACATTTGTACATAATTATAACAGATTAAGGATGAATGTAATTTTTGCTTTAAGTTAGGCATTCTCAAAGATTACCTACCAGAAGTACCGTTTAAGCCATGGATTGTTGTATGAGGATACATCTGTGACGGATGTATTGGCTTATTGAATAGGAACTCACTAACAAGAACATTGATATGGCTGTAGTATTAAAAAACAAGGCCAGATGCTTAGAATATTTAAAAATGTTCAGATACATTGAAAATTCAACGAAGTTTTTCAAAAAGTTAGGGTTTTATTTTTCATTCTTCCATGTATTTTGCATTGTTTAGTACACCCAGTTTAAAATCTGATTTGATCTTAAAACCTACCTTCATTTATCAACCCAAAACTATGTCTATTCGCACGTTACTGGAGGAGAATGTAATTAATAACCATATAACTACATATTCAATCAGTTTTATTTGTGTTATTTAACAATACTTTTTTACACAAGTCAATATAATAGAATACATGTTAAAATAATATGTAAAGCGTACTAAAAAAAAAAAACGTTACATATCACCTTAAGAACAATCTACACTTTAAGTGAAATTTTAAGAACATTTATGCATCCTATTTTGATTAAATAGGCAGTTCACTGTCAACATTGCAATATTATGTTATAAATCATGTAAAAACTATCATATAGGTACCCCAAAATGTTTGGGACATATTCTTGCATTTTTTATTTTCGATTAGAGAAAACCATCTCTACAGAACGCTGCTGTGCTGAGTATGTATTTCTATTCTTGTAAGCTCTACTTGTCGTCTGGTTTGAGCAGTTGGAAATCCCAAAAATCTGACTGTTCTTTTTCGATTCCATCGATTAGTGCACACAACAACAGCCGTCGTCGACATTCTGTTTCTAAAATGGTAACAATTTCAAACTCATTAGAAACTTTTGAGCTTGAAGTACAACCCTGCCAAAAAGTGCTCAGAAACAGATAAAAATAAAGCTATAAGGTTCTATGAGACGATATCAGTTTTTGAACGAAATTAGTCGATTCCACATACAGTCATATCAATAACCATAAAAATTCCAAGAGATATTCTTTCTCAATATGATGGGCAGTTGTTGTGCAATAGAATGGCATAGGAACTCGTGTAAAACTGTTTTATCATCTACATAGATCCTCTCCATGCTTATAGAAAAGCATATATTTTAAATTACTTTTGAGATATTTCTATATGCCATTTTTGGCAGGGAATTAATAATATTGTCAGAAAATATAAATTTCACAGCAATGGATATTAATCTTTTATAAAACCATCAATATTAGTAAATAGAAATTACTACTACCTAATCTATTATATTCTGTCAATATTGGCTTATACCAAATCTATGAATACATATATTAAATGAATATTTAAGCAAATAAGTCATACAATATACCTACTTAACTACCTACTAAAAAAAACCGAAATACAAAATTATTAGCGTTAATAGTACTTATTTTTACAATTTACGAGTTACGAGTAAAATTTGAAAATTTTTTAGTATTAAACAATACTTTACAACAAAATTATTTACTGAGAACTAGTTTTCTCTACTCGTATAAAAATATTTAAATTTAACTACTCTGACAGTCACAGCCATGACTATAAGCTTTAATCACGTTTCTACCTATTGATTTATATCCGCGAGGTATCGGTGGCCGTATGGAAAGTTAACTATTCGCTGTGTTTTATTGAGGCACAAAAGTTAATTAACAGCGTTTTGTTATTGAAAAAATCTGAGGTGGGGTGTGCTACTATAAATCAGGAGAAGCATAATCCACCGAAAGGAAAACAAATGAAATATTTTTCGCTTGGAAATGTAAATTAAGTTCGTAAAATATTTCATTAAATTCATTGAAATGAATTTTGAGCAGGTATACGACGGATAACTCATATTAACGTCCTACCAATATTAATTTATACATTTTTTGCAAATATTTTTCTTTATAAGTAAAAGCTTTTCATATAGATTTTGGAGTGGGGCCTTTTACGTCTGCCTGAGGCAATTTTGTAGAGCGTATTTGGAATATAAAATTTAATTATCCAAATAAAAACCGAACGAAATTGGAATATCTTTGAAAAGATATCTATTTGTTTGTAAATTGAGAGCTCTTTGTGAAAGGGCTCATGTCACCATTAAGCAACTGATATTATCGATAACGTTGTTTTTGACTAATTTAATGATGCAATATAATTTTTATTGCTTAACAGAGTATATACGGTGTGTTTCAATTTCCATATCCACGCGTCTTTAAAATTTTATTCAGCCACAAAACTTGGATGATGATTTTTTTGTAGCTGTGTGCCTATGATGTACTTGTACAACCTATTGCGGCGTCCAGGTTACCACTATACTTTATTTATTTATTTATTCTTTACAGCAAATTACATAATAACTTGTATAATACATCAACAGAGAAAAGGAGAAAAAAAAACACATATGCCGATAAGGGCATTATGTTACACAAACATTTGGTTAAAATATAAAATATCAATATCTATAGTGTCTTTTGCAAAGTAAGTATAATTAGGAAGGAAGGCTTTCCACTGAGAGCGCAGCTTGATTAAAATTCATCACTGATATATTCATCCAGACTATAGTAAGCCTTTTCTAAAAGCTTGCAGGTTGAGATTTTTATACGACTTTGGCAATTTATTGTAGCATTTTATGCCTATATACTCACAATATGTTTGGCCAACCGCAAGACGACTGAATGGCACTTGAATCAAGTCATTGTTTTTTGTGTGGTGGTTATGCAGTTGATTTCTGTGTATAACTGTATGTTCATGTTTTTTAATATGCTCTAATGAGAGAAATATGTATAAGCCGGGTATGGTTAGAATTCCTAATTTCTTAAATTCATGCTTGCATGTTTGTAAGGGATGCAGTTTTTGAATACATCTGATTATTTTCTTTTGAATTAAAAAAATTCTTTCCAAGCCACTTGCTCCTCCCCAGTGTATCAACCCATATGATACTACTGATTGGAAAAGAATATAATACTTGAAATTATTATTACAAAAAGATCAAATACATTTAATAATGTACAAATTAAATACATAATGTTATGTAACGTATACGTGTATTACAATACACATTTAAAAAGGAAACATACGTCACACAAGCATATTAGTTTTTCTTGCGAACTATATAGTTTTACACATTTTAATATCTAGACTTAATTTATTTTTTAAACATTATCCACGTAAGAAATCAACATCTCTGCAATACGTGGCAGTCTTACTCTTTGTGTATTATATATGTGCAAATAAATTAAAACTCAATAATGAAAAAACTAAATATGTGTATGGTTCTTGGAATTAAAGTTAATTGCCAAAAATATATAAATGGTCAACAGTTTCTGCACATAATAGACAAAAGTCGAATTTGTAAATTAAATTAAACACTTAGGAATTACTTTAGATCAACAGTTAACGTCTTCAAAACCTGTTGATTATTTATGCAAGAAAATTGGCTAAAAGGTATCCTTTTTCCAAAGATTAACTGCAGTTTTAACGCAATGGTCAAAATTAATTAAATATAATAATAAATTAAAACTATATACATATGTTAAAGCACAATAATAACTATATACAAAATTGTGTTAATATTGTAAATAACTCATGCTAAATAAAATCTATTCTATTCTATTCCATCATATCATATCATATCATATCATATCATATCATATCATATCCTATCCTATCCTATCCTATCCTATCCTTTCCTATCCTATTCTATTCCATTCTATTCTATTTATCCTGCTCTGCTCTGCGCTGCACCGCTATACTCTATTCTACCCTATCCTACCCTGACCTACTTTTCTTTTTATTTGTGGAGGAGAAAACCTTCAAAAGGTTCCCGCACTGGTGTTCTATCGTGCTGGGATATGTGCGATTTTTACGCACTAAAAAACCTCTCTCTTTATGCTCCGGAACCGTCGCAAGACATTACGTCGGCGATGTTACCATACTATAATACATTCCGTTCTCTCCTTCCTCGTCCTTGAGTTTCATAATGTTACAGCATACAGTAGTAATAGTCAGCCATTGTTCGTTGTTGGCGAGCATAACGTCTACAAAGTTGTCGACGGTAACCGTTTGTCCTAGCCTTCTGTACGCTATGTACTTGTCTTCAACCAATCGGGGGCAATGGGAAATAGTGTGTTCCGGTGTATCACTCGATGAATAGTATTGGCACGTGTGCGTCTGTTTCCTACCTATCCGTTTGCCAAAAATACCATACACGAACGTTCGGAATAATCTGAAAGGTCCATCTGTCTTCAGTGACAGAACGGTAGAGGTAGGCGCAACAGTGTATATCGTTGTGTTTTAAGGAGCCGGCCGTGGTTTCTGCCGGTTTTCAGAGCTCCGACCCAGGCAGGGGCTGCATAGGGAACAGTGGACATGGCGACCGAGTTAAGAAGGCGCCTGATGCTCGTCTTCGGGCCGTCGATTCTCGGCATGAACTTCTGCAGCGCCACGCCCACTTTCTCCGCCTTCTGTGTAGAATAGTCAATGTTTTCATTGAAAAATAGATTTCTATAAATGTATACTTCCAGATACGGTTTTAGCGTTAACCCCTCGTCCAAGTATGTTTAATGAAATTTCACCGACGTGCTTCCGCCCGGTGAGAGCGACTGCCTCGGATTTTTCTGGAGCCAGTTCGAGGCTCCGAGCCTTTATCCATCCGTTAACGTCCTCGATCGCGGACTTGATATTGGCAACAACACCCTCTTCTCAATAACCCCCACGATCAGGGCATCGGCGAAAGCAATGAGCCGACAATCTTTGGTAGTGCTCGGTGTATCCAGCCCAAGGATACCGTCGTATAAGACATTCCATAGGAGTGGACCAAGCACCGAACCCTGCAGGACCCCGCACGTGACACTTTTGGTGTGATTGTCGACAACGGGGCATCTGTCCGTAAAGTAACTCTTCACCAGCTGGACGAGGTGCACTGGTACACCTCTACGTGTTAGCTCCTCAACGATTGGTCTCCATGGAGCCATGTTAAAGGCGTCAAGAATGACAGCCAGGCAGATCTCCCTTTGTCGCCAGTTGCCCGTATTTGCGGAGCGTGCGACTCGCACCACCTTCTGGACTGTGTCAACCGTGGATATACCCTCCCTGAAACCAAACTGACTGTTGGAGAGTCAGTCTCTGGTGTCTAACTCCTCAGTCAGTCTAGTCGTTATAATATGCTCAAGCAGCTTGGCGCTCGTGTCAGCCAGACAAATTGGTCGTGAAACCGCGCCTGGCTTAGGCACTAGCATTAATTTAGCACGCTTCCACTGTTGAGGTATGGATCCCGTCGTCATGATATCGAAATATTTTTGAGAAGCCGTCGGCGTCGGTGTGATTAACCTCCGCCAATTTAACCACTTCGGGCGGCATGCCAACCGGGCCCGAAGCCTTATAGGTTTTAGTCTGGCCGCCGCCTTCAGCACTTCCTCGCTCGTAGCTAGCCACTGCTCGGGTTTCCACGTAATCTCTGCCCGTTGCGGGAACAGCTCATCGGCGAGTTCGAGCTTATGCTCGGTGCACAGAGACAATTGAGCTCGGACACACTCGTCCGCTTGCAGGCGATGCGGTAGCTATCGCCCCAAATGTCGTTGTCGACACTGGCGATGATGGCCTCTCAGCATCACCGCTTAGACGTTTTTATGCTTGCTCTTAGGCTCCTTCTGGCTTGACGGTAGGTCTCGTAGCTATTCTACATGGTCAACAAGTCGTCCAATCGCGCGGCGTTCAGCCTCATCAATTCCCTTTTGGATTTAAGGCAGTTGTCCCGAAGCGCTGCGATCTTTTAGTTCTATCAATACACAGGTTTCCCCTCGGGTGGTCTAAAGTAGTGAACTCTACCCTACCCTACTCTACTCTGCTCTGTTCAGCTCTGCTTTATTTTATTCGTTTGACTTGAATACTGGATAAATTTTCGATATTTTCCAGCAATTCGGAAATACATACTTATATAGAGTTGGGCTGAAAATCTTACACAACAGTTCCTGAAAACAGTTAGTACAGACTTTAATTTAAAAGATGCTGGGATGTGATCTGCACCTATAATGTAATAAGATTTTATTTTTTTAGTTAGTCATAATGTACGATTGTTTGAAATAGCTAAAATAGCCATGATATCTGCGGAGAGACTTGTATACTTATAGCAATGAATTATGAAAACATTTACCTATACTAGGTGGCTTTTCAAACGGATTTTCTTTATACAGTTTTTCGCATTTCCTCGTGCACATGCCTCAAATTCTGGGTACGCGATGGCCTACACGTCAGTCTTATCCATTGTCTGCCTACTTCGCAAAATTGATGTTTACTTGATTGAGCAACATAAAAACTTGAAAATAACGTTTCCTTTTTATAAAATAAGCAGCAATTTACGATTGCTCCCTCTGAGGCTCTTATATCTGGTAGGGCTTTACTTACTGTTTTAGAAATACGTTTGCTGCTTGCACTTGGAAATCTCATCAAATAAATTAATTGGATCTTGTTCAGTGTATTGTTGGTGCCCTGTTCGAGCGGGGTTTGTCTCGGTGTGTGTAAAATCAAGGAGGTTAAACAAGAAGACCCACAACTGCCGGATATTTAAATGAGTGGATAACGGAGATTCTGAAGTAAAACATCTAATTTGGCGATATTGATTTCACCTTTGAGAGCTCTCTGAAGTTGATTGTTGGGATATCATGATTGAAAATGCCAGTAGTTATTCAGTTATTGATTTTCTATATTTATTGTTGAAGTGGGTCTCCAACAAATTGCGCTTCTCGGGGTCTTCATGTCAGCATTCTCCGAGACAATGGATGTAGCGACAACATGTTTTAAAATATTTATGTTAAGGAATCGGAAATTAAACACATTTACTGTGGTGGTCATCATTTATTTTATTCAAAGGTACTTGTAAGCTCACTTTTACTGTTTTTGATGAGAAAAATATGTACCTTCTTTACAAAGTGAGGAAATTCAATTCATTTTAATTGAAATGACAATTTTTTTCATTAAACTAGTTAGGTATCAGAAATTGTCAATAATTATCATTTGTGGAATATTCATATTTTCTAGTTTTTCACTTTCTGGAAACATATTAAATAGCTAGTCATAAATAAGAGGACAATTTGGATCTGAAATATATTGCAAGAAAACAACTTTTAGGTCACCGCATTCAAATATAGGCCATCGCCAATCCTCATCACGGTATCGGGAAATTACTGTGCTAGTCACCTTTTTGCTTGACTAAGTTACCTCTAATCCACTGAACGTCAAATACTGTTCTAAATTAAGTAATGTACTCCTAGAGGCCTCAAATTATCGGTAGGGCACATCACACCGAATGTTTCAGCACGGCCTGATGGTTTCAACAAGCTCTCCTCTTTGTGTCGCAGTTTCAGTATATAACAGATACATATTCAGAGAGCACTGGTCCATAAATATTGCTCCATTTCAGTTATTTCATGTGCCTATCTAACTGATCTTGACCAACTCACAAAACTTGTTTAACATCAGTGGCAACTGAGGGAAATACGTGGTGCACACCAGCCTCGACACTCTATGTTCTTTAAGTCCGCTCAAATTAGATACGAGTTGTTCACTTATAAGTAGAGCTTATTGTAGTTGTAAGATTTTTTTCATGTACCTGTCTAATTGAGTTTTCCCAATGTACATAACTCATTTAAAGCCAGGGAAACTCGGAGATTATTGGAGTTAAAAGTAGATCGAAAACTAGAACTAGGTTAATACATTGAAATTTCTACAAACATATTGGTCTTTTCTAACAAACTACGAGGATGTCAATGTAAGAAGGCTCCTATAGTGTTATTAATAATATATTTATGACATGCGTGCCGAGGACTTATCCCTCGGCTTATTCCAAAAGTCATCGGTATCGTCTATGATATAGCAGAGACACAATCTATGACATTAAGGGAAAAATTCAGCATGAAAAAAATATAAGCATTTCAACAGTACTCAGGACTGAAAAGTTTAAGACACTTAGATCGAGATTAAAAAATGATATTAAATTAGCGCATAAACAGTATGTCAACCATATTAAAAATAACTTTAAGACCAATCCTAAATCTTTTGGTCATATATTCATGACAGAAAGAATACGACAACCACTCCAAATAATATGACCTACAACGATATTCCTCAAGAAATTGACGACGCATTTGCTGAGCTTTTTAAAGCTGCTTTTACAGAATCATCTGAGTACGTAGACTCTGAGAACACTGACATAGATGAAGATGGACATGAACCGTCACAGTTAGTCCAACTAAACGAAGATATGTAAAGCTATCAGAAAGTTAAAAAACATTCACCGCTGGTCCTGATGGTATGCCATCATTTCTTATTAGAGACTGTGCTAATATGTATGACTGGTGGTCGAGAGGTGAGCGCACTTGCCTCTCACCCAAAAGTTCCGGGTTCGATCCCCGGTCGTGGCAGTGGAAAATACTGTGAGAGGGATTTTTTCACTATACACGGATATTGGGTGTGTGTTCCTTGTCTCTAAATGTATACACCCCTTCCCACACAAGGCTCTTCTAGAGCCTTTCGGGATAAAGGGGATCGTAATTATCTGTGGTATTATTTATTATTTATTTATTTATATCTTAGCGAAACCACTGCTTATTTTACTTAACTTAGCCCTTAACAGTAACACATTCCCAGAGCTATGGAAAAACTCCAAAATTATTCCAGTGCTTAAAAAAGATAATCGGACTGACATAAAAAACTATCGTCCCATCAATGTCATTAATAACTTTAGTAAAGCCTTTGAATTCACTCTATACGAGGAGCTCCACATACATATCAACGAAAAAATTTGTCCTAAGCAATACAACTTTGTGGCATGCCGGTCGACAATCAGCAACTAGTCTGAGATACACAATTTAGTTCGGAGGTGTTGGGTCGTAACGGACAGGTAGATGTCATTTATACAGACTTCTCAAAGGCTTGTGACAGACTTGACCACGGCACTGAGAAAGCTTTCTGCTTTCGGCTTTAATCGAGACTTAATTCTATTCTATTCCTTCTACTTAAAATGTAGAAATCAATGTGTTCAATATCGTGGGCATAAATCTGAAAGTATTGTACCACAATGGTCATTCTTGGGTCTCTTATTCTTTATTTTATTTATAAATGACATCGTACTTGGTCTGAACTACTATTATCTACTGTATCTACCTATCAAGGATGAATCTGACGGTTTGCTACTGCAAACTGATTTGGATGTAATAAATAACTGGTGCACCTTAAACTTCTTACCTCTCAACGCTGCTAAATGTAAAGCTGTCACCTATACTAGAAAATTCCTGTGCAGTATGAATACGCTATAAATCAGGTAAATTTAAACAAACCAGATGTATTTAAAGGTCTAGGCATCACCTTTGATACTAAGCTGACGTTTAATCAGCACGTCAATATCATTCTATCATCAGTTTACAAAACCCTGGGCTTTATCATTAGAAACTCTGGTGAGTTTAACAGCATCGAAAAAAATTCTATTTACGTCTTTTGTGCGTTCTAAACTTGAGTACGGCTCTGTCGTGTGAAATCTTAATTACTCTGTACATAGTAAAGCTATCGAACAAATTCATAGACGATTTTTTTACGACTTTTAAGGGGGACAAAATCTATCCACCAATAGGGTTTACACATGACAAACTGTTAGAGAAGTTGAGTGCTGATGAACTAGTCAGAAGGCGGTCTCCTCACTCTGCTATGTTTTTACATAAACTTGTCAATAATATAATAAAATGTCCCGAACTCTTTTCAAAGGTCAATGCGCTTATTCATATGCCATTGGTGCAAACAAGACTAACTAATCTTTTCTACTTATCAACATCAACAAAAAATCTATTAAAATTCTCACCGGTGTATGTTATGTGTCACAAGTGGCATGATATTCAAGATAATATTAACCTTTTTAATTGCAGATATAAGAACTGATTACTATAACAATTAATTTTAATTAATTATATGTGCTTTTAATAAGCTATACGTTACGTTATACTTCTCTAAAATTTTGTAATATTATGCATTTTGTAATTATTATTAAGTATTTCTGTTATTATGCATAGTGTATTTCTCCTACCCTGTAATTGGAAAATGTTCTGTTGGGTATTGTATAATAAAATAAAATAAAAAATTTAAAAAAAAAAACTGAAAGTGCTGAGTAATAGAAGGAAATATTAATATGTTGTTAGATGTATGACTGATGGTCGAGAGGTGAGCGCACTTGCCTCTCACCCAAAAGTTCCGGGTTCGATCCCCGGTCGTGGCAGTGGAAAATACTGTGAGAGGGATTTTTCCACTATACACGGATATTGGGTGTGTGTCCCTTGTCTCTAAATGTGTAGCCCCCTCCCACACAAGGCTCTTCTAGAGCCTTCCGGGATAAAGGGGGTCGTCATTACCTGTGGTGTATTTATTTATTATTTATTTATTTAATATTAATGCCTGCCATTGGAGTCCCTATTCTTCAGACAGAAATATAACTTTCCTATAACAGAGCAACTTACGTCAAAATTAAGATGGTTAGCATCAGTTCCAATTTTCAGTTTTGCTAAATCTCAATGCAGTTGAAATATTTAGTGTATTACTTTTACAATTTTGTATTGTCTGATCTAAGTAAGTAAGTATATTCAGTTTTTTCACAGTTTCGTATGTGATGATCAGATCCACTTATAGCAGGTGTAACAGGAACATGGTATACCCCCCTTTTCTATTTTAGTTTTGAAGATAATTGATTCAAATTTAGGATATACTACATACATAATTAGTGGCACTGTTTGATATACAATTTTTTTTCACTTCCGGTTTCTGCCAAGAGAAAGAGCAAATCTCAGTTCACATATTGTGCTACTGTGAAAGCAAGGCGAGACTGAGATTCCAAGTACTCGGAGAAGAAAAACCAAAGGTGGACAGCTATACAAAAGAGCCTTTATAAAAGCGGTGGTGATTAGTACAAAGGACAAAGCTGGATGATGTACTATAATGAGTACCACAATAGATCTGAAAAGGTTGCGGTGGTAAAGCCTAAATAACCAGCTCCTTTGTTTATCTATCCATCTATCTATCTACCTAATTAATGGGAAAATCAACAATAAATAATCCTAAATAAATATAAGCCGTTAATTATACAAGTCGGTGTACGCTTGTATAGTCTAATATTGTGTCGAAATTATAAATAAAGAGAAAAAACCTGTTATAAAATAAAGTGCTTCGAATAATGGATTACTCGAAGTAAATCCAGAGTAATTTCAATATTCCCAACAAGAAATAGAAAAATAAGCATCGTTTAAACAAAAATTTTCATTTCGCAAGCTAAAAGATGAAGCTGGTATAGATTGGAGTCAGTCCATGCTGAATCGAGGTACAAAGCGGGTGAAGCGATTTTCTAAGAGACAACAAGGGAGCATACTAACGGCCGGATGGTTATAAAAGGTTTCTCGTTCCATATGAGATCTTTAATAAAAAAAATTTATGCATAAGACATTTCTTCAATTCGTCAATTTACAAAATAAAAAAGCGTAATTAGTTTTAAGATTCGTTATTGTTATCAAACCATTTAAATCCAAAATATTTTCATTTATAATTCACTGTATTGTTGAGAAACCATTTAAGTCTCAATATAATTATTGTTTAACTCAACTTGTGAGTCTTAATGATAACTAGGTGGAGCTGAACCTACAAGATACCCTGAGAACAAACTCTTCATAAACATTTTAAAAAATAACTGAATTAACTGTTATAAAAATAATAATACCTATTACATTAAAAATTGAGTGCAAATGTGTCTTTAAGGGGAAGAATATTAAAACATAATATTTTTAGTCGCAAATTTCTCTATAAAATCCTTATTTTACTATAAGGAACGTAACCAGACTGCAACCAACAGCTACTCTTCGGTCTATGTGTTCCTCCGAGCGCTGAATTATAAATTACAAGCCTGGCGCGATAAGTGTAATAATTGCATATACCAACAAAACGCTAATGCTTTGATTGCAACAAACACCAGCCAAAAGACTGATCCTATTTAAAGGAGCTCTCGTGCCAGTTGTGCTACATCACTTGCAGATTGCAGTTTCGAGCTGTTGACTCTCGTCAGTGCAAGGTAGGCATGTAACGACCGACATCAGGATTCTTAGACTATTTGGTACATCTCGGTATTCTTAGGATAGCGATATGCAAAACAATCAGCAGGCGCCATCTAGCGGTCCAGTATCTGTTGCAATCGAAAAATAAATAACCTGACTGGGCTTCGCATAGTTCCAAGGATCCTCGTATTGGTCGTTACATGCCTACATACCTTGCACGGACCAGAGCCAACAGCTCGAAACTGCAGGCTGCAAGTGGTGTGGGACAACTGCACGAGAACTCCTTTAAGTAGGATCAGTCTTTCGGCTGGTATTTGTTGCAATCGAAGCATTAGCATTTTGTTGGCAATATGCAATTATTACACTTAACGCGCCAGGCTTATTGTAATTCAATGCTTGGCGAGGCACATAGCCTGGAGAGTAGCTGTTGCTTGCAGTCTGGTTACGTTCCTTATAGTAAAATAAGGATTTTATAGAGGAGTTTGCGACTAAAACTATGTTTTAATATTATGCCCTTTAGAAGCACATTTAAACTATGCTAAGCCCAGTTAGGCTTATTTATTTTTCGATTGCAACATACAGTGGACCGCCAGGTGGCACCTGCTGACTATTTTATATGTCATTATCCTAAGAATACCGAGATGTACCAAATAGTCAAAGGATCCTCGTGTCGGTTGTCACATGCCTACCTTGCACTGACGAGAGTCAACAGCTCGAAACTGCTGTCCGGAAGTGGTGTGGAACAACTGGCACGAGAGCTCGTTCAAGTAGGATCAGTCTTTCGGCTTATGTTTGTTGCAATCGTTTTTTATTGGTAATATGCAATTATTACACTTAACGCGCCAGGCTTGTAAATTGTGATTCAGCTCTCGGCGGGGCACATAGCCCAAAGAGTAGCTGTTGGTTGTCTGGTTACGCTCCTTATAATAAAATAAGAAATTTATAGAGGAGTTTACGACTAAAAATATTATGTTTTAATTAATAATTTGATATTAAAAATAATATAACAATTTTGTCGATGCAACTTGGGGCATCAGGGCGAATAAAATAAAATATAACAACATTTATGTTTAACAGTGTTCGCTAAAAAGAAGTCCCTTTCTATAGTAAAAACGCGTGTTACTAAAATAACCAGTTTGTAACATTTCTCTGCGTTATTCTTAGGGTAATATCATATTTGACAATACAAGCTTTGCCCTCATCATAATATGCGTCTGGTTATACAGTAAGCCTTTCGGGTTTCACCCTTGGTTGTGTGTTTCCCGGCTCACTGGAAGAGCACTGCTTATCTTAAACAAATAATATTAGCTGGTATTGTTGAATCCTTAAGTATTTAAACCGATTACGGGGACCATTCAGACTGAAAAGTAAAGAAGTCGGCAAATTAGATTGCTGGAGGATTGCATCCGAGAACTCCAAACTCGTTTAAGTAATCCAAAGTACATTAAGGGAACACATGCTCCTCCATTACCTCATTCATTGGTATTCTTGGTCTATAAGCAATTACTGTCGTATATGTGATGGTGTATAATTACTTAAACAACGAACGTATCACAAATTAAATCAAAGTCAGAATAGCTCTACAACGTAGTAGTGGAGGTGGAGATATCATCTACTCTTACACTTAATTACCTGGAGGGTCTCGGTAATCGAAACTTTATGTTGGCTGTTAGACCGGCGCGGATTTATTTCTAAGAAGGGCGTCGCGTTTTGTTAAAATGAAGCAGTGCGTAGGGAAAGTTCATTAATTAGGCTGAGTAGCCAAAAATGTACTGAAGCTGTTAAATTAATCAGCTCTATATTTAGAGCGAATGGGGCTATCATATGGGATCTTTGAAGTATTGAACCTGAAAAATGTACCTTACTTTATTTTCTTAAAATTAATTGTTCATAGTAAAATAGGACATATTGCGCAATACTATTGCAACCTATTTAGGATAACTGAGCTACTTACAGTAAAATTAGTGATGAGTTATGGGTACATGTTATAGTACGTTCCAATTTGAAATACATCATAATATTTGAACCTATTCAGCACGATGACTGCCAAAAATTCTTTAAAATAGTCATTTGTAAAATATGTGAAAAATAAGGAACATAAAAATTATTCTCTATTGATCTAAAATGTCTACCACGCTCATGAACACGCAAGTAAACTTCCTTATTCGTTTGTAGGTTATGTATGCGCTTGATAGTTGCCACATTTACGTTATATGTGAGATTTATCAACCAGTCTTTCCCCTGCGAGACGGTTTTAGTTTTTTTTTGTTTATCCATGGAATTTTGAATTTAAAACATCGCGGATTAATAAATTAAGTTATACTGAGTTACAGGTTTAAATATTATGGTGTATTTCAAATTCATCCTATATAACGTATAGAATTTTTTTTTTAAAAATCTTAAAATTTGCCAAAAAATTCAAACCTTTCACGTCAGTTTGTCAAAACACGATAAAAAACTAATCTAACACTTAATTTTGTCAAAAAACTACAATTTTCAAAAACAAATTCTGAAAAAACTCACAATTTATCAGTAATTCATAACTAACCTCAATCCATCAGCACATATCATAAAATATTCAAATTACTGATTTTGTGGATCTACCATTACAAAATATCGTCCTAAAAAATACCGGGCCTAAATGAGCTTCATTAGCGCAAACGTGTCTTGAGGAGAAAGGGATATATAATCAAAACTACTTTTCGCGCTTCGATTGAGACATTTGAATTCACTTCCATTAATTTTCTATCTAATAATCTTCCCTTCAAATTCAACTCTCAATCCGTTTCGTATCTTTAATATCAAAATCCAATCAATCTGTATTCATATCCTTCAATAAAGTACTGTTACTACTGTCCCCCATTAATATCAATACTTATTTCTAATCGGTGCCCTTTTGTCAGCAAAACTTACTTCCTTTCATTCACCCTAAATGTATCGGCACAATTTTATATCATATTCAACTCTAAGTGCAGGATCTTCGGGACGATTTTACTCGGTCATTCCAAATTTATTCAATTTCTTCAACTTAAAAGAATTATAGGAGCAATTTTTTGTCAAGTTAATATAATTAAACAATCAGTAATTAACATACGACCATTAGAAATAAGACCAGATCAATTACCACTTTAATAACTTCAGAATTAAAGTCGACTCAAGTTTCATTCATATGTCCAACAATCCCCCATTTCAATGCCGAGCCGGTCATATAATTTTCCTACCAGAATTTTCCATTTTTACATTTGACAATGCAATATTGTGAAATATTGCGCAATGGTGCCCTCATGGATTGGCAGGGAACATTTCCAGACATTTCCAGATCTCCGCACGCAATGTACCCGACGGACCATATAAAAGGCCGAGGCATGACGCGCTCAAGCTAAGTAAGTTCTAGTTTCGGTATCTACAAAGTTAGTTCTCGCGTTTTTAAAAGTTTTAGTAGTGAATTAAAAGTGAACGTACTAGTATCTCTTTCGGTTCCTAAAATTAATAGAATTTAGTGCCGTCTGTCTAGTCCAGCTTATCCGCTTTAACTTAAATGATAAATTCCCTGTAAATACGCCGTCATGACTGCTTCCTTGGCTGCCCCAAGTAAAAAAGCTCAATAAATCTACTTTAAATTAATCTTCGATCACCGCGCCTCCTAAAACATTAAACCAAACTTTCTGCCTTCGCACAAAATAAAACAAAGTGAATTCTTTCAGACATTTTAAATCATTTACAAATAAAATAATTTTTTCCTCAAGTTGGAATTTCCGTTGTCGAAAAGCTCTTTCCAACTGTTTTTTAGAATTAAATTTTTCGTTTAAAAATGTTACGAAGTCTGTTCATTTAATTTAAATAAATATTTTAAATTCGTTTTAAAACAAAGTGTGTTATTTCGAAAAGCAATATACAGATTGAAGCTTTAGACCCTTTCACAGACACTAAACAATAAATTTTAAAATCAAAGTGTTAAACCAGACTCTCAGACTACAAATGAAATCAATCACTGGGATTTATACAGGGTTTAGTCTGGACTCCGCCCGACATCTTAGGAGCAACCCCCCGAACCCCTTTAAAAATAAAATTAAGTGCACGAAAAACCTCAAGTCTCTATTAAACTCTAAAGCTCCTATCTCAGCTCAAACATTTTTCATTTTATCAACTTAGAGGGCTTGTTCGTGTTCATGAACAGTTTCGATTTAACTCGTAACTATTAATGCTCTAGCCAAATTAAGGTTCTTAAGAGAAAGAAATTATAAAGGTTTTAAATTTTGGCAATAACCTTGAAAAGCTTGCGAATATGGTTCAAATGGGTTCCCACCTCTATTATGGATGGAACATCACCTTTATTGCGAAAACCAACAATAAACACCAGAGAAATTAGACAACCCCCAATTCCAGAAGCAAGAGGTTTGTGCGGAAAAGGGTTACACATTGAAAAAACGCGGACATACAACTATTTTCTCCGACAGTGCCGGACCCGGGATTCGAACCCTGTGGCACAATACCAGTATGATTAATCGCGAATGTCACCTTGCACCTTAACCAACGCGGCTATCGGCCAATATTTATTACATTAGAATTAAAAAAGTCATTGTGATCATAAGATTCCGGAGTACAAATTTTTGCCATTGGAGTGAGAAACTACCCTCCTTTAGTAAATCAACTTATGGTTTAAAATGTGAGCGTATCCTTGAATTACAACAAATTGTTTGTTATAAACTTAGCAGTAAGCTGTAACACAGTAGCAAAATAAAAGTGCTCTCTCTCTGCGCTCAATGTTAAAATCGCATGCAAAGAGTAAAAAATAGTGATTTTTTAAAGAACGTCGTGAAACTATTTATGTTTGGAAAATATTTTCTAGAAGAAACAGTTCCAATTTTTTTTTATTTTTATAAAATGGGCGGTATAGCCTATTTTCAAAATACACGTTTATATTTAAGCTTTGGAGACCTTAAAATATTTGCATTCTTTAGTCCGTTTTTGAAATGATGCCCCTCCTTTTATTTAACTTCTGAAAGAAGGAAAACCTCTTTTTTTTTTAAATTACATTTCATTCAACTAAGTTGAACACTATTCTACATGCAGACCCCTTACTATTACACATTTTTCTAATCTTTTTTCTTTTCTTCATACACAGTTTACAATGAATACAAATGGCCTTAGAGTGCCGTAAGGTTCAAACCCTGGGGCCTTTTTTATTTTCATATTTATTATTGATCTATCAGTATCAAGAACTTATATTTTATTGATATTATTTAGATATTTTAAAAGAATATATCTGCAAGCGATAGTATTTGCCAAGAAAAATCGATAGAGTAGAAGTAGAAATTGGTAATTATTTTAGTTATAAATATTACAAATTGTTCTATCATTATTGAACTATCAGCTACAGTTATATGTATATCATGTAGCTTTAATGAACATATCAAGACTATAAAAGCAAGTTGGAAGAGTTTTTATTAAAATCCACAGGGCATTTCACTGTATATTATAGGACCTTGTTTTTTACTCAGACAAATCTACACCTTGATTTCAGAGGTCACTGAGATGTTTAACAAACATTTCAGCAAAAGCAAGAACTTCTGACATTGAAGGAGACATGTTACTACTAGAAGATTAGAGCTAAAAGTGAATGTATCTTAGTGATGGGTCGTATTCGTATGAATCGTATAATAATACGACTCTTTCCGATGAATCATATGATATGAATCTTTGCAATCGATACGGTTTCATACATGTCGTACCACTTGTACCTAGAGTATACACTGACTGAACGAGAACGCTTGTTGTAAAAAAGGAATTTAACAAACTACTGGTTCATATTTCGTATTGATATAATTCGTACCTACTTGAGGTAAACTGAAATATATTAGTAGTATTTATTTCGTATTTGACTGACTTGTATATGGTTGAGATGAGTCAATGGTGGCGCTGTAGTAATTGTAGTATCGCTATATGATTACTAATATTACATTAGATAAATAAAACGTAGATACAGAAAACAACAAATAATGTATCAAGCTCAAACCTCATATTTGTTTTTCATGCATTATTTAGAATACCTCGAGTTATGACTGACTAATTTAAATCACCCAGTCAACACAGATATTTTCATGTTTCGTGTCCTAGAATCGAGGATCCATAGTGAGATACGACATGCGCTTAGGTACGTTTAGTACGAAATACGGATACGAATCTTTTGGTACGAATCTTTTTGTATACGGAGTCAGTACGATACGAATCTTTGAAAACAGTCGTATTGCCCATCACTAATGTATCTCACCCGAGCAATTTAAGGCTACTACACGAATAACAATTGCACCCGTTTCATTACAAAAAGAAACTCTTTTTCTTCTTATCTAAATATTTGCGAATAATACCTGATTTCTGTTAATTGGACATTGACTAAGAAACTAAAGGCTACTCTACAATAGAACTTTTAAAACTAATTTCATTTTGTATTATTTCAATTTAGTGAAGCTATAAGCCTGAGCCAGAGATATGGAGAAATGTGAAAGTTGTGTTTATTCCAAAAGCAGCGCGAATGGACTATACCACCCCCAAAGCATATGGACCTATCAGCTTAACCTTGTTCCTGCTCAAGACGATGGAAAGGCTATGTGAACGATACATAAGGGAAGTAGTAGTGAAAGGCAACCCTTTAGTCAGCACGCATAAACCTTGGGAAGATCTCTGTAGTCACGAGTCGGGTTGAGAGATCCGTACATAATACAGACGAATAGTGAAAATGAAGCTGCTGGTGAAATTCTAATCAACATCTTCACTGACTGATCAAAAAAGAAGGAATGGGTAGTATATGGAATATACACCAGAAGCCTGCAAATCCAATATAAATGGACTATGGATGAGCGAGCCAGCATAATACAGACGGAACTCGCGGGCATAACCATAGCCACAAGACAAGTTACAGTCAAAACAATTATTATTATTAGCCGTTACTCGAGTCCTAGTATAAAAATGTTACAGTCGATAAATTGTGTACAATAAAAAGCAAGTAAAAGGTGTAGTCTATTGTAATTCCCATTCATCTACGGTGCACACGACTATGGCTATAGAGGCCAATTCGGGAGAGCACATGTCGACCGCAGTCAGGACAAACATAGACCTGGTTAGGTCTTGGATTCGGCCTTCTTGCAGCAACATTTCCTTGATAGCTGGCCACAACCCCTCGCCATTTGGTTCTGTCCGCTGCAAGTTGTTCCCATTGCTCGTCTGCAATACCGCAGGATTTTAGATTTTCATGGAGAGCGTCTTTGAACCTCTTTCGTTGACCGCCACGCCTTCTACTACCGCTTAGCAATTCACCATAAAGTGTACATTTAGGAAGGCGGTTATCATGCATACGATGAACGTGACCTGCCCATCTTAGGCGTGCTCTTGAAATAAGCACCTCAATTGGAAGGCTGTTTGCTCTCCTGAGTACTTCCACGTTTGATATGTGATGGAACCAACGGATTTTCATCATACTTCTGAGGTGTCTTTGCTGAAATCGTTCTAATTCTTTCACATGACGACGGTAAGTGACCCAGCTTTCACATCCATATAGCAGTGTTGGAATGACAACTGCTCTGTAGACAGCCATTTTCGTTGACAAGGCAAGGTCGTGGTTGTCAAATACTCTCTCTCTAAGTCCCCAGAGTGCTCTAGATGCAGCGTTAATTCTATTGCGAATCTCGCTGTCCATATTTGCTTTGTCATTAACAACGTTGCCTAAGTAATTGAACTGATCCACCACTTCAAGAGAATTTCCGTTAAGTGTAATGTGTATTTGGTTCACTTGATGAGGAGTTGACATAATCTTAGTCTTTCCAATGTTGATTTTAAGTCCCAAGGAATCATAGCTCTGGGCATACACATCTAAAAGTTCTTGAAGCTCTTCCGGCGTAGAGGCTAAAAGTGCACAGTCATCCGCATACTGGAGATCACAAATGAATCGTGTGCATGTCTTCGTGGAAGCTCTAAAGCGCCCTATGTTAAAGAGACCGCCCTCAAAACGGTATCTGAGTCCTATTCCTCTGACTGTCAGTTTGTTGTCAACAATAATTGTTAGAGCAGTGGTAAACAAATTAAAGAGTAGGGGTGCCAGGACACATCCCTGCCTAACTCCAGTGAGGGTTTGGAAAGGTTCGGTTGCCTCATTATTATACATAGCCTGGGTGTTGTTGTTTGTATGTAGACTGCGACATACTTCCACAAATTTTCTAGGGATACCTAAGCGGAACATAATTTTTCAGAGCACTTCCCTGTCCACCGAGTCAAGACAATCAGGATCTACACAAATTGCTGATAATCACTACTAGCTCAGCAGTACTTGTGCAGAGGTTGTGAGCAAAAAAATGAGACAGTCTAACACGTACTTTGTGATTGTTCCGCTGTCTAATCAATCAGAGAATCCATTCTGGGGAAACATTGGCCTACTCTGGCTGATGTAAGGGAGGTGCCCCTAGGGTGGCATCACCACCTACTTCACAAGACTAGGTTGGTTGGAGGTCTAGGTGAGGCTCTGCAAACAGGAAGGAAGCACAAGAGGCTCAAGGTAAACTGAGTGTTGTGGTTCAATATCTTTGACCACGCTGGTATAGGCCGTAGAAGGCTTGCAAATAATAATCTATACTTTTATTCACCTCCTGATGATACCAACATGCTTGGCGAAATGTGTATGAATCATATTCGTTAAAAATAGGTCATATATTTCAAACAATTAATTTTAAAAAATTATTCCCCTTTCAAATTTATAACTTACTTAACTGCAGCATCGCAATAAAAGAAAAATACATACAAATTTAACTGAACACTTCGAATTATATTTATACTGCTAGATTGATTTCCTGCTAACGGAAATGGCGCAGACCATATTTAAACAATAATAAATCATATTTTGGTTTATGTTTTATTATAATCACCTATATTTCATAATAGTGTAGTCTTGTTGCCTGATAATGTAAAACAACTGATGTTTATCAAATCACGAGCACATTAAAGCAAATTTGTGAGAAATAGACCATCCCTTTTCATTAGCATTATACAAACCATTCATTAAGCTTTCTGTATGTAAGGACATTAATGAATAAATATTTACAAGCGGTCCTGCGTAATTTCTGGGGTTATTGATTAATCCCTCATTTTTAATGATTTTACGAGGGGGATGCTCATGGACATTCAAAGATGTTTACAATATAATAGTCCTTAACAGTCCCTAGCAGGAAAATACTTTATTATTGTTTCAAGTAAGCACTGCTTTCCAAATAATATATTTAGACACAATCTACATATGCTTGGGCTTCTTAGGCCTTTATCAAGTGCATTGAAAGACCAATACTAGAGAAGTAGTTATTTCAAACTTGTACCTAACACACTTCTCCCATGACCCCCCAATATGCACTTAACGTAGTGAGCACAAAAGCTTTATTTTCTTAACGTACACGTGTGTTAAAAATAAAAATTATTTATTGACCATTCGATTTCCTTTTACCGCCTATTTAAAAAATTTCTCGCTCAATCCTGGGGTAATCACCCAAATTTCTCAAGTGAATGTGTGTGCAAATTTTCATTGTTTTCGCCATATATTTCTCATTTTTGTAGAACCAATATTGATCTTTATAATTTGTCCCATGTTTTGCTATTTACATTATCTCGTATATTACTGTAAATACAAATAACCTATTTTCAATTTGAATATTACTACAAAGATAAAAAACATTATGCTTACGTGACAGTCCGAATAAATTTTTTTCAATTTAACAAAGCATATATCTAGAATCTAGGCCATTCAATCGTTATAATTAGAAAAAAACACTGAGCTTGCAGTAATCAAAATTATCTGTCAATATTTATTATTTACAACTCAATTTCCTTTTCAATAAAATTTATATCAAATGAAATCAGCAACGTGAAAAATTGAATGCGACATATGTTTGATGGGGCAATTAAACTGGTGTGTCCAGTTATGACAGGATTACCGGCCATGTGAATTTTCAAATACAAACATTTTGATTAAATATACAAAATGAAATAGTTGATAAAAGGCAAATGATGTATAGTACTCAGATGGTAAATATTTTCAATGCAATTTGCAATTTTTATTGAACAGGTAACATATCTCGACATTGCAGTTTCGAGCTTATTAGTCCTTGTCATTACATGTTGAAATCCCCTATGTATGTTTAGTTCATGCTCCAAAAATGTCTTTGAGATTTTTCTGAGTAAAGGAGATTGCTCGCGACAAGCCTTTATATCATAAAAAAAATTATATAATGTAACAAAATGATAGGTTTGATTTACTTCAAAGTTTATTTTCTACTTTTTGGAGTATTTAAATAAAAGTTTTTTTAAAAAATAATTTTTTTATGTAATTTTATTTTTTACTTTCTAGTCTTTTGATATGCTGTAAACTACAGATATAGATTTTGAGACGAATCGGATCATAAACGGTAAAGTCGTCCGCCATCTTGAACTAAATTTTTTACTAGAAATCCGTAATCCGCGACCCCGAAAACCCCCAGATATCGACTTTAATCGATTTGGATCTAAATGACATAAGTCGTCCGCCATACAGGCGCCGCCATTTTGAATTTCTAAATTTTGACCAAGAATTCATAATTGGCGATCTCGAAAACCCCCAGATATCGATTTCGAGTCGAATCGGATCATAAACGATAAAGTCGTAAGCCATCTTGAAGCTGCCATCTTGTTTTTTCTTATATGAAAATGTTAAAGTATATTGTCACCGGACTTATACACATGTACAAAATTTCAAAGTTCTAGATTAATTAGAACTAATCGAAATTTTGATTGCAAAATTTGAGCTAAACAAACTAACTAACATTGCAAGTTTAATAAATGCTTTCAAAAAAGGAATGACCCGCTGATATATAGCAAAATTCTTTTGTCGGGCGAATCAAATTTTTCTAATAATGGGGTTTTCAATAGAAATATGCATTATAAGTGGACACGAGAAAATACATATTAGTGCAGACAGACTGCTTTCCAAGAAAGATTTTCTACGAGTTTGGGTGGGTCTTTTAGGGACTAAAGTAATTGTACTTTATTTTTATGATGGCAAATTAACCGCTCGTAGTTACCTTAATTTCTTGCAAAACGAATATCAAGATTTTCTTTGTGAATTGACAGTGGCAGAAAGATTAAATTATTCATATTTTCAACAAGATGTTGCTCCACCTCACACTGTTGTAATATGTACAAATTATTTAAATCAAGTTATTCCAGATAGCTAGATAGGCACCTATGGACCCATTCTGTGGCCAGCTCGATCACCAGATATTACTCCCTTAGATGTTTTCATCTGAGGTTACATTAAAGATAAGATTATTTCAAACTGCCCCTGAAAATATTGTGAACATCAAATCCAGAATTAGAAATGCATGTGAGGCAATTGCTCTTGAAATGCTCTAAAATGTAATGCGTGAGGGTCTCGTAGAGCACGTGTATTAGAGTGCCTGGTGCACAATTTAAGCACTTACAGTTATAAAAATAGAAACACACATTTTCTTTTCAGTATGGTAGTAGGTAGTATCGTTATACATAGTTTTTCGTTTTAGTGTTTAGTGTGTTCGTTTAGTGTTCATTTTGTAATTGTTTTTTCATTTATGAGATATTCGTTTGTTTGTATTAAATTGTAATAAATAATTACTGAATTATAATTATTATAAAGTGGATTTTTTTTACTATTAGTTTTACGATTCAATGATATGAATTGCGGTTTTCGCAAAATATTAAATATTGACACCATCGGTTAAAATCTTTGTGACATGTTTTATATCTTCGGAAAGAGAAAAATAAACAGAATTAATGGCGTCATGGCCTGCTTTGAGATTTGTTCTTTTCATTTTTGCACAAGAGTGTATAGCAAAGCCAACTACGTTTTTCGAATTTTTTTATACACGTTATTATTCTTTGTCGTCAACTTTCATCCCTTTAATTTTTTTCGTATCTCCTCAAATAAGGAAGCTATAACCGTTTGTAGTTTCCTATTTTCCAGGTTTTTGTAATGTATCTCACAAAGTAGGCTATGGATTTCAAATTTATTTTTACCGAAATATAGCTGAAAAAATGGGATCACTGTTTCAAAAACTTTATTCTTGTATAATAGATATTATGACAGTCGATGTAGTTCATTATTCTTTATTCAGAAAAAGAAAGAGTAAATAAACTTTACTTGCACTATAAAACCATCAGTTAAAGTGGAGATATTTATAACATCAGTTATAATCAACAAATTAGACATATAATCTTCACATTGTAAGGTGTCATATTCCACGAAAAAGTGAGGAATGGTACAGTTATGTTAATGGAATAGATCTGAACTGAAAATGATTAAACAGAGGTGAACATTTAGTGCACAATGTTCATTTCGTTCTATACTGAGCTGATGAGAAACAATAGTTCCGTAACAACGGTATATGCAGTTGCAGCATTTGTTGCATTTTAGGTAAAACACCACCTATTACTTTCCTTTCTATGACACAATAGTGTATTGTACCTAAGCTTTATATGTAAAATAAGCAAATCTGGATTCTCAATCTGTTCAAATGGCCCCTCAGATCCTGATAATAAAATAGAATTTTATTGATTAGCGAAAGACTGAAGTTTTTACTTGAGTGTGTAAACCGTAATAGAATGGGGTGCTAAACTTTCCAATCACGTCGTGGTTCTAGTAAGAAGAGCTAAGACAGCAGCTATTTTAATTGCGGAAATCCAGCACGACGTAGGCAGCGAAATTGAGGGGAAGTATTAGGCCCAATACCTTGTGGTGTTTCTTTTTTACGTCAGCGGCAAATCATTCTATTCACATATTGCCTCCACCAGGCGTTCTAGTTTTACGACAAAGGATTCTCGTTGTTTTAAATTAGTCGATACTAACGTTCGAAAATCTATTACATTTTATAGAATTCATTTGAATACTACTTTATATGAGTAAAATTGAGGATAAAACAGAGTAAAGAAATCGTACAATAAATTCTTATGTAGAAAATCCTGTTGCCGCGCGAATTTTACACAAGAAAATGGGGCGCACCAGGGTTTTAGTTTAGTATCTTAATATGAACTGATGCTCTGTCCATAATAAAAAATATTTTTCACTTTTTAGTACATTTCAATATAAGCTTGTTTTAAAAAAAAATTATGCGCTTTATTTAACTCACCTTGTTTCCTCGTTTGGGCCAAATGCTTTAACCTGTTTTGATCCATTCTCCGCATACCTAGAGCCTTACCATTTAACATAATGACGTATACTTGATGGCAGGACAGTAATCAATCATTAGTTTCGCTGATTAATCAATTGATATAGGTAGGTAATGATATTAATCAATTTAGTGATCCAACATTTATAACTGTTTGCCGAGTTTTGTGGGTGTTGGGATCAACGTTTTGTCAAAAAACACAATTTTTAATTTGTCGACGTTTCGTTTATTATTATAGACATCCTCAGGACACTAGAAATATAAAGAATTCTATGGAGTTATTCAAATCAAAATGAAAAGTTTGCATTAAAATAATAAAATTGGTTGCATAACATTAAAATTTCAGTTAATTTTTTTTTAATTTAAAATTGAATGTATACATATAAAAAAAGGAAAACTAACATAAACAACAATTTACACGTATAGTTCAAATGTGCTTTTACAGGGCGGAATATTAAAACATAATATTTTTAGTCGCAAACTCCTCTATAAAATCCTTATTTTATTATAAGGAACGTAACCAGAGTGCAACCAACAGCTACTCTTCGGGCTATGTGCCCCGCCGAGCGCTGAATTACAAATTCCAAGCCTGGCGCGTTAAGTGTAATCATTGCATATTACCATCAAAATGCTAATGCTTCGATTGCAACAAACACCAGCAGAAAGACTGATCCTACTTAAAGGAACTTTCGTGCCAGTCGTCACACACCACTTGCAGACTGCAGTTTCGAGCTGCTGGCTCTCGTCAGTGCAAGGTAGGCATGTGACGACCGACACGAGGATCACTTGACTATTTATTACATTTCGGTATCTTTGGGATAGCGACATGTAAAATAGTCAGCAGGCGCCATCTAGCGATCTAGTGTCTGTTGCAATCGAAAAATAAATAGCCTGACTGGGCTTCTCTTATCTTTCTACTATCGTATTGCAACCCCGACGCGAATCGGGTCTTTTCACTCGCGGTTCTGGAGCTCTTCTGTACTTGTTAACACTTCGGAAGCTCACGAACAACTTATATACTGAGCACCATCAATTTCCATTTATATCAGAAGTGCTGAGGCGGAAGGAAGATTGAGCGCCATTAATTTTTAATTTGTCACCGGCATCAAGACGGACGGAGGAATGAGCGATAATTATTTCTATCGAATGTTATGCCTTCAACGCTTTTATTTTTAATCTTATTGGTCTAATAATGCTATAAAAAATTGCTGAAAAAATATATTCTACTTTTAATGTTTGCGTTTCAGTGCATTTATAAAAAAAACGTGGTTTGAAAAACATGTATGTTTATTTTCAACCCCTTGGTATAGAAAAGGAGAAACACTGAAGAAGAACGTTATTTTCTAGGCTTAGGTCGTTGTACATCAGCGTGAGACAGTAAAAATGTAATTAATTTAACATTTGTATGCAAATAAAATTTTAGTAATATTTTATATTAAGCTGTAAATAATAATTTACAATTTTACAATATTCTTCCGTTTGTAAAAAACCACTGAACCACATTAAAAAAATATATAAATAAACCTCTACTTGTGAAAATTTATGTTTCCATTCTATGCCTCACATAAATTCTGGTTTAAACGTATTTTTTATACAAAATAATAATGTACAATTTATAAGGCAACGTGTTCTGCTTTTGAACGATTCTGATTTTCAACAGGTCGTCGAATAAGGAGAATAAAAGACAAGCCGAATTCCCGTCGGGTTTCTTTTTTTTACATATAATTTTATTAGAGATCTATAATTTACTGCAACATTTATTTAGGATATAAAAGAGTTGAAAGAAAGTTTACTATACTCTATAATTTGGAGACATTTAATTACTAGGAAATATTTTTGGATAGACCATAATTATGAATTCTTTACATCCAAAAAAACTTTTCATTACATCCTACTTTCGATATCTTAAAACTTTTTTTTAATAGAAAGCTTGGCAGCAGGAAATTAATATTTGAAGTAAATTATCGTTCCTCATATTAATTAATTATATTTAATTAGGTATCTATACGGTTCATATTAATTGAGATTTAATTTATATCTAACGGAACAACCTAACTCCAAATACAGCTTTTCAGAAGAAATATTTAAATTAGTAAATAGGTATCTGAAATACTTACCTATTTTCTTTCAAAATTAAAGAAAAGTACATAAACAAAACATTATGACTTTTGTAGAATGTGTCATATATCAATGCGAACTAACACAAAATAAACCAATAACTACTAATGGAGGTTAAAGAGTAACAAGAAAATTTTACATACATTTCAGTAATTCTTATTTAGGGCCAAGAAATATTTCAATTATGGCTTAGGGGTCATATAAATCCCTATTTTTTCTTTATTTATAAATGTACCAACTAATAATTTTGAGAGCATGTGTATCACGTTAAATAATGTCAATTATTACACATATTTTGACATTTTCTTAACATCCGGCCTATCCAGAAGTCATCGTTTGTTTAATGGCAATCCCGATAGAGAGATTTAATTTTTAACAGAATATTCAAAAAAGATGATGTCACTTACAGCTTAAAAAGTGTCAAAATATGTTCAAAAATTATTTTTTTAAAATTTAGATTTTTTTACGAATACATGTATACCGGGTGTATCTTATGCAATCTCCCTCAGGCACTATGTAAAATACTTTTTTCCAATTTGTTAGTCTATCTAAAATTCTATAACAACAAACACTCCGTAAAATGTTTTCAATGACTTTGTTATCATAATATTACTAACTGGTTTAGTTTGCTTTGAAACTAATTAAGTGAAAGATTATATATTGCATTATTCTACTCTTATTCGTTTAATCACCATAGCATTCACAAAGGGTGATCAATAATGTCTTAGGGTACATTTCAGACAATCTGAACTTCGGGCTCATCAATGATCCTTCGGGAATGGAGAAAATCAGTCAAAATTCTGTGAAAAATAACTTTAAGACTTAAAGAGCGTTTACATTCTATCCATAATTTTTTTCATTATATACAGGAGTTGCAGAAACTGGTCACCTTTATCACTAATATTCAATCAATTTTACATACTTGCCTACAACATGAAAAAACCAAAAAACCGATGTATGACTGTTAGATAGTGGATTGTTTGAATAACTTTTTAAAAAGATTTATTCACTTATAATGGAGTCGAGTTTGACTCTTGTAAAAATAACAATAATGATTTTGAATGTGTTTAATCGAAAATGAGTATAAGATTGATTACAAAAAGGTTGTTAGTAATATTTATAATGTTTCGAGAACAAAGGAAACAGTGTTGCTGATTCAGCACAATCAGAATTACTGAGAATTGAAATACAATGCTCATGCAGCGTGAGCGGTTATTGAGAAGAGCTGTTACGCAGTATGTAATACGATATGTTTGAGAAGGTTAAGCCTGTCTCGATAATATTATATATCATAGTATATTTCTAATATAACATGACTACTTGATTGAGAGGTAAACACATTTTGACTTATACCTAAGAAGTCCAGGTTTGGTTACCTACTATTGGAAGTGTGTCCCTGGGCTCGGAACGTGTAGCCCTCCCGTTCTTTCAGAGTTTTTAGGGAAAAAGTGGATCATGTTTTCTGCGGTGTGTGCTACACATCAAGAAAAAATCTGACTCAGAAATAAAATATATATCTTTTTATATGTATTGTTGCTCTCTGAATATGAATTAGCAGTCAAAAGATACGTATTTTTTGTTACTTGCAAATTTTCTTTTTAGCAAAAAGGGCCATTTATCCTAGATCGTTTTCTGCATAGTTAATTATGACTTTATTATTAACAAAGGTACAGTACAGAGCCTTGAGGTGCACCGAATCTAATGTCCGTTTGTTTGGCATTATATTATTGGTATTAACAAATTGAGATCTGATTAAATTCTTACTACTCTCAGGAAAATTTATAAATGCTTAATTTTTACTTCCACGTCCAGTGGAAGTATAGTAAGGCAAAAAAAATTTTTTGAGCGAAAAAAAATTTCCTGTCTGTCGGTCTGTCTGTAACTTTTTGTGCGCACGTTTACTCTGGGACCGTTTATGATATTGACTTGAAATTTGGTGCATTTATGTATTGTAACGAGATCTGGAAATAGATTATGTTTTGATCTAATTGCGTTGAAGAATTCGGGGGTAAATAAGGGTAAATAGGCAAAACAATCAAGTAAGAGTCCATAAAATTGCAATTTAATACATGTACGAAAAGTGAAGGTTTCAAAATTTTTTTTGGCATCACCCCATCACCCCAATACCACTCTCACACTATTATGAAAGGGAGTAAAAATTAAAATGTGATTTAGTTTGTATACAAGAACGAAACGTCTAAAAAAAATTTTTGTCGTTACCTACCCCCTCTACCACCCCCATTGTCACCCTCATTATATTATTGAAGGGGGTAAAAAAAATTAAAAGGTGATTTAGTGTGTATACAAAAACGAAACGTCTAAAAAAAATTTTTTGGCGTTAGTGACTCTAAAATTTATTTTGGCTCTATCACCCCCACTCCATTATTAAAGGGAATAAAATATTACATTGGGATTTAGTGTGCATAAAACTTGGATACAAAATCTGGATGTGGAAGTAGTGATTCCCTGGGCGGCGGTTTTCTACCAGAATATTATGCGAGACGCACTCAAAAAACTTTGTCTAAAAATGGTACGTGAATAAATTCTTTAGCCTCGAAACCTCTGTTTATTACGTCTATTAATTGATTTACAGCTAATGTCGTGGATAAGTTTGACCTTAAACCAAATTAACTGCTATTGAATAGTTTATAATTTTGAAAATAATTTGTTATTTATACTTTAAACCTCAAAACTTTCCGGGAAATTGGTCTGTTGCACTTTGCAGGATCATCAAGAGAACCTTTTAAATTTCTCGTCCAAATATCTAACAGTGGAATTATCAAAGAAAACACCAAAGTTATTATTAGGTGGTGGTAAAGAGTTTAATAAGGTTTGAAGAATGGCAAAATAATCGTTAAACCAATCTGGAGAAATAATTTCATAGTGAAAACGTAGCTCACTCTTATTTAACATAATCAGATCCCACATTGCTTTTAGTTGATTTTTATTTCGAGAAATATAATAATTATCGTTTGAATTGTTTTCTTCGCTTTTTGTAGTTCGATTTTATATTGACGTTTTTTGATGGTAATTAATACTTTTAAATCGATGGAAGGATTGGATTTATAAATAACTTGAAGGAAATTAAGTGAATCCCTCATTTGTCTAAGGTTATCGGTAAATCAATTTAGATTAAATTTTTGTCATCGATAAACGTATTAGATTTCATGCGGAAACATAAATCTAAAGCAGATCGGATAATATTAAAAATCACTACAAGTTTGACATCAAAGTTTAATGTCGAGTCATCGACAAATCCCCAATTAGTCCACGAAAAAGTTGAAAAAACTCTAAAAGTTCTGTTACAGGGATGAAACATGGGTCCACAGTTTTCAAGGACGCTGAATATGATGGTGATATTTTTAAGGTTCCCACCTCTCAGCAATTACCCCTAAACTCGAGAAAACACCCCAATTTTGCGTCTTTTTCCGTCGTAGGCATGCGGATCGGTTTTTTGGTCAGGATTCGGGTATTTTAATTTTATACTTCTCTTTTGTAAGATCCAAACTAGATTACTGTTCCGTAGTTTGGAGTCCTTTCCATACCAAATATATACAAATGTTGGAAAATGTGCAGAAAAAAATTATAAAGCGTATTAATTTCATATTACGGATGAGGTATACTAGTAACATCTCTTATATAGATCTTTCTATGTATAATTAAATGACACTAAATACAGACTATTTGTATAAACTTATACACAATCTTTCGTATGATGTAACTATCTTAAATAAAATAATAGTCAATATTCCAGACCAAAGAATACGTTTCCATAGAATTTTTTCTTATATTACACCAAGAAACTATGAACTCAAGTCACCTCCTGGTCCTCCTGTTACCATTGCAGAAAGTTTTAATTCATTATAACGATATCTAGATATATTCGGAGAGACATAAATTTTATAACACGGGTTTCATAAGTGATTTTTTTTAAAAAGATTTTATTGAATTATTAAGTCAATGTTGACTCTTTCAATAAAATAATAGTTAAAAAATGAACAAGCGTTTAATAAGATATGAGCACCTAAGTTTATAATTATATAGTTTCAAATTTATATCCTCGATTAAAAGCCTAGAGTCAGCATTTGCTTTGTCTCGAGGTTTATAACAAAGGAAATGCATTCAGCGAAAGATAAGGAAGAATTTATTATCGTCACGTAGTGGTAATATTATATCCTGGGATAAATTGAACAACTTCCCCCTTATTAAAAAAGTTGATGGCTATGCGGCAACTTTTACAAGTGTGGAAAGCAAGATAATGATATTGAAATATTAGCGAAAATATGAAATATAAGTTGTAAAGTTTACAAATAAAATTATATAATTAATACAAAGCAAAATATAAGGATTGTACAGAACATAGGATTATAAAATATGAAGTTGTAATTAAGTGATATAAGCATATTTAATAGTTTAAAGAGAGTTTGGCAAAATGATTATTTTGAAAGACAGCAATAAAAGCATAAGAACGCCTTCTTCTTCTTCTTCTATTTCTTGTTGGATGTTGGGTCTTCTTCTGGGCGGTAGAATACTGGTAACTGGATTATTTTGAAAGTTCTAGTAGGCATCGGTGGAGATGGAGATGATCTGTGAGATGGACGAATCGGCTTCTTCTTCTGCACTTACAGAATAGGTAGAGCAGGACTAGGGAAATTATCAGGGTTATGATAAAATGCGTGAAACATGATAATTAGTTGGTTACGTAGGGTTCATTGTTTTGCAATTTCGAGGTCTTCGGTATTCAAGTTGTTTAATTTTAATGGCTTCAATTTTGGCAGTTGGATTTTGTCTGGGAGTTCGTTGCAGCACTCGTATGAAATTTGAATTGGATGTGTTATCCTTAACGTCTAATATTTCATAGGAACTCGCTTGAATTTTGGTTATACCAACAAAGGCGTAACAACTTAGTTGCAGTTTTATAACAGAGTTTTATGTGATAATGTCTATTTTTGAATTTCTCTTTGGACAATTAATAGAGACATGTAATGGCTCTGCGCTGATGACTAGCCAAGTGTTTTCCTGGAGTTTTTGAACATTATAGCCTTGGCTGAATATGAGGGAGGTTTGACAATTTTCGGGCAGGTGCATAAAATTTTTGAAGTCTTGATTCACAGATAGCATTATTGTCTTTGGGGTAGGCCAACGAGTTAGAGCACAGTTTGATTCCTATGTAGAGCTGTTTATATTCGTCTAAGTCCGGGATGGGTAAGTACATTAAAGAATCATCGTCACTCGCAATACATTTTTGAAATACAGATAGAATGTGGTGTAAACTAGTTCTATTATTCAGAATAGAGATAGGATATAATTGATAGGTTGTGTAAGTTTGTGGTTCTACTGAGGTATTTTTAAAACGAAAATTGACTTGAAAACTTGAATCGATTTGAAAGGCTTGGAGTTTGATAATATCCAAATATTGAGCAACTTTCGATAATTTTATTGGAAGCGGTAAGTTATTTCTCTGCAAATTCTGTGAAATTTCTTGTAAGGATGAGACTAAGTCCGACGAAGTAATGATTGATGCGTGAATAATTTTTAAACGTACAAACGTTATTGAATTTAGAATATCATTTATAGTGCCTTCAATATATTGTCACGAGCTGGAGGTGCTTGGCTTGGAGAGGTTAAATTTTATAAGTAAAATAAAGATGTAAAACAGAAATATACCAACATTTTATTGAAAGTAAAAATAACAAACAAGTCCATAAAGGAAAATAGTTCAAAAAATAATAAAATATAAAATAAAATAAAAAGATCTTGCCAGTCCACAATAGGGGAGATGCGTTATGCAGATGCTCGTTGACTGATTGACTACCAATGAGTAAAGTGTGTGTCAATTCTGAACTATATGATTCCCAAATACTTATTCAGCAATGTTCCTATAAAGGTAGACTTAAAGTTTATGTCTCAACGCGGTTACAAGCTGAGATTGAAACACGAAACTTTACATCCTTTATGTTTGTTAAATAGCGAATTTATATTGTAGAAATAAAATATGAATGATAAAATTTTAACTTATTTAATTTATTATTGAATATTTGAAAATTATATTTTGCAGAGAATATGCTAAAAAGTATTTTGGTTAATTTTATAGTACAGAATAATTACTACATGACAATATGAATAACTTGCCATCAATTGTTCACAAATTCCTAAGAATTTTAACTTCGTTTAGACAATTGGAAGCTCGCCTGATGCACCTCTAATCGATATTCCGATTTGTTTAATATTTTT
Organism: Leptura quadrifasciata; assembly: GCA_963675555.1. NCBI lineage: Eukaryota > Metazoa > Arthropoda > Insecta > Coleoptera > Cerambycidae > Leptura > Leptura quadrifasciata. The sequence continues at coordinate 142,437,475 of OY776677.1, forward strand.
GTTAAATGTTTTCTCGTCGATCTGTAATTTTTGAATTGTTGAATTAAAGTTTTTTGTGACAGATGTTGTAACCGAAATTCATCGTTGTTTAGTCTATTAATACAATTAGAGTAGTATTCGCCATTCTTGGCATCTAGGTTTGCGGTAATTGATTTAAAAACTGTGCTGATATAGTTGAGGATTCCACGCTTGTATCTTTTGGTATCTAAGAAGACTTCATCAAATTTAGATTATATGGTTTTAGATATTTGAGCTAGAAGGCTAAGATGGATTTTGACTTCGCTCTTAAGTCACCATGTTTTGATAAGCAAGGTCAAGGGTGTTTAGAATCATGTTTAGGATTTGTTCGTTCTTTTCAAAGGTTACCTTTAAGGAAGATACGTTTTTGTGAATTAGCAATGTCCATTTGTCATTGGTAAATATTACGCCAATCTTTTAATAGTAATAGATTTCTATGGTGTAGTTTATAGGGGTAATTTTGTATTTGGAAACCATTAGTGTTACTGATCCGAACAGCAGGAGTAACGTGAATATCTTCGTGGAGCAGATTCGTCGTCCGTTAAGGGATTTTAATCCGCCACCATCAGTTATGAAGGTCTCTTTGTTCCAATATGTGACTTGCACCAGTTAGGCACCTCGTCTGGATGTTTGTCGTGGGTCACTGTTGGTTAGGCTTCTTGTTCTGTTAGTGTCCACGGATCCTACCGACTGCGCCAATTTTATATCTCGGATTTCATAAGTGACGTTTTTACAAAAATTTTATTAAGTTAGTAAGAGTCAACGTTGACTCTTTGAATAAGCGAAAGATAAGGAAGAATTTGTTATCGTCACGTAGTAGTAATATGATGTCCTAGGATAAATTGAAATGACCAACAATCACGTGTAAGTTTTTATATGGTGTCTCAAATATTATATAACATAAATATATCATATTTACAAAGAATTAAAAAATAAATAATATGCAGAACGGAATAGAAACTTTGTAAGCAATTATCTAGCATTTATCATTTTTATAATCTATTTTCTCGTATTATAAGTACCCTTATCTACTCTCCCTCGCCCCTCTCTCTTATCTCTGAATGCTTTAGTTTAATTTAGTTTAAGTTTAGTTTAAGTTTAGTTTAAGTTAAGTTAAGTATATACAGTCTGTAATTGGCTTATGAAGGTTGTAGACTTGTACCAACAAATAAATAAATATATATGGACGTCGAAATTTTCACTATTTTTCGGAATTCTGGAAAAACAGTGAATAGTACGATTATACAATAATTGTGCATTGTAACAGAAAACATTGTGACACTTCTTATTAGCCTAAAAGAAATAGCAAAAAATTCAATTATTTGTGTTTCCACGGACACGGAGAACTTTTTTAAAAGACCGTCATATACCACCTTTTCACAGATAAAAGTCGCATTCGTAAAAGATAAGTATTTTCTCTGACGATTTTCCCTAATTATTCTGTGCTAGTTGATTAAATCAAATTGGTGTAATAAACAGCGTCTGTAGTTTCATAACCTTAATTTATTCTTTTCGCTGACTCTTCTGCATTCTACAGTTGCTGATAATTAAGTGTTATTTGGGACCTTGCCCACGTAATTTATCGTTATAAAATATTAGCCACGTAAGTTTTTGTTATAATCCCAACTGTGCCGAGGGCGTGTTTTGCCGTGGTCTCTTGATTTATTTTCTATACTTTTTTCACTATCCACTAAAAAGGTGGTTTTCATTATTTGGTGTATTTGGTATTATTCCCATGTCAATTGTTAGCCGGTGTGTGCTGTGTGAGCTGTTAGGCAATTAATCGTCGCCATAAAAACAGTTCCAACTGATAAATTGGCCAGTTTTAATGGTTTCCGGACGCCTGCTTGATGATGCCACTAATCATACTAACCAAACTCTCGCACCGTTTTGATTTTCACTATTCCTCGAACCTTTGTTATAATTTCCGGACCCATGTCACATTCGCGTTTCCACAATAACATGGAACTAGTTGCAATAACCGTACTCGGGCCTTGCAAACTAAGAATATTAATTTGGAATGCGCTGCATTGTTTAGTTAAATTCTAAGTTCTAGCAGGATCTTACTAAACTTTTGGTAGATATAATATTGGAGTAAATCTAATTTGATAAATAATTTAAAATGGAATTCTTTTACTATAGCATTTTTTTACTGAAACCTGTAAATGTTATAAGTATAGCAAAGAGTACATATATTGCTATGATATCTCCCCTGCATGCAACTAAAATACCACACAATATAATTTCTAAATTCAATTCTCAAGGTCGAAAGATCGGAATCAATGAAGAGAACACAACACACGAACGATAAAACAAATTCAAATCAACTCAACAATGTATTACGTATTACGAGAACAGATATTTCATACAATGAAAAGATAAAATTTCTTATCTAGCTAAATAAAATAAATATAATTCTAAAATTAAATAATTTGGATATGATTCAATTGTCAAAATTTTCCAATTTAAAATATTTAGAATCCAAACTGTTAATCTACTGATTGAATTTATACTAAAATGATTTATATTAAATTGATGTATAGTTTGTTACAACCTTCCGCGTAGCATAAGCCCAACAGATATAAAAAAAATACAAAAATCAAAAAAGTAATAAAATAAACAAAAACACAAAAAATGCCAAAACACAAAATACACAACAAAATATATATTTCAACCTTAACTATAACACGACCAAAAAAGAGCCATAGGTTAGAACTAACAACCCTGTCAAAAGAGCCACCACTAACGACACGAAATAAATTGTAACTAACATAACACAAACTAAAATAACATATCTGCCAATTGTACAAAACACAATAAGTTAAACAATCCAACAATGCAACCCAATAATATCATAAACACAACACAGCCAGCTCGGACAAGATCAAGATATACTTCTACAATTTCACCTACGGTAAGCACCACACGGTGGAAACCGCATGTACCTCAGGAAGGGGGACACTACTTCTCGTGGCGTAGCGCGGCATTACTTCCAGCCGCACAGTGTCACTTATCTGCGACCGACGTCCAGTTACTAAAGTATAAACGAACTTAATTGAAACCGTATAAAAACTAAAAGCCGGAAAAATAGTCGGCATCTCTTTATTGTACATGGGCGGAGGTAAATAGAAATGCTTGTCATAAGAAAATGAAAGATTTTCGGGCGTTATTATATTACCCTCCGTTTCAACTGGTCTCCAGAAAGCCATGATAAATTAGTAAATAATTAAAATATTGTACCTTTTATATAGTAGTAAATATTTATAAATATGATCAATAACTAACTAAACTCCTACGCTTTATATTATAACAGGTATTTACGCACTGCACTGGCACAGACAGCACATCTCTAAGTTCGCCGTTGAAACGATTTACGAGTTTTTTTATGCTAGTAAGCCTGTCCGTTTTATTATCTTTAAACCAGTGCAGTCGTAGATGGTTCATTCAGGCTGATTACATTGCCCGTCTCGGACTCGCCTGCACAGTTTCAACTACCATTCGAACCTCGATACCATTGTTAAATATATAGGACAAAATATCAAGTTCAGTGCGCACGGTCCTGTGCTTTAACACTGACCAGTTTCAATTATTCTCGTTTAAAGTATACCTCCTAAGTTCCTTCATCTTTCAAATGATATACCGTTTTCACCAGGAATCGTTTTCTTGACCTTAAAATAAATTATAATTATTCTTCTTTCCCCTACTTGTCAAATTCCTAAAAAATTTCGATTTTCTATTATTTTCTTCCCAATTCTGTAATTATTTTCTATCCTTCAATTAAACCAACAACAGTCTATTCTCTCTATTTTATTCCAATAGTCTTACCTCTTCAAAACTTTCTTCCCCTTCAATTTCTCAATTTTCTTGTTATTTCTTATCCCCTGGCAACATCCAATTTTTAATTTTTCCACAATCTCCTTTATATTTTTCCTCATGTAAAATCGCAAATACCAACTTGAATCTTTCGTGACATAAACTTAACAAAACAAATTGGTTTCTTCCTTTGTCATTCAATCATCACGTAATGTTGAGCCTTTTCCCCACTTTTATTTAAAATAACTGATTCTATTTATCATTAAATTATGTTATAATTATCTCTATCCGCCTCTAATGGCTGAAATACAAAAAATGCATGTATTTATTGAAAATATCTGCCTTCTGTAAAATACCTTAATATTTTATCAAATATAACAAATAAAAGAAAACAGAAAACATGCATGCAACTCTCTACGCAGAATAAAATGCATCTTATTCATAATATACAACACAAATTGACTAGAGCGTGTTCTTTAGCTTAACTACAAGTGAAAATCATATCAATATATATTATAATATATTACCCCACGTAATTGTAACGTGATATATTTTTAAATTTGAGAGTTAATTTTATTTGATACAGTTGTTTGAAAATGGTTCTCAGGGTACTGTGAAAAAACCACATTTGTTATTTGAAATTTTGCCTATGAATGTTTAATTAGTTGCATAACCATTATATTCAACCGATCAAACAATAAATAGTTATGACTTGAACATATATAATTTTATTTTATCAAAATGATTTGTTGTTTATCACAATGTACATCTACGTGCAAGAACCTTAAAACTACACCCTAATCCCTGCGATAGGTAACATATGATAAAAATAACTTTTCGTGAGGTATCCTGAATTTTAAATTTATGTTGGTAATGATATTTACTAGTTATTTTAATTTCTAAAGTTGTTATGCATGAATGTTTGCTATTAAAAATAAAGTTGGCCTCAAATGGCATGATATATTTATTAAAAGTGTCGTTTTAATCTGTCCTTGAGGAAGCGTATGTCCCACGATGTACCTCAGCTTCAACTGCTTTGTTGGCTTGGCGTGGTTTTATTGATATCCTCGAACGTGATGATTTTATTGTTTAAATATTCTTTTTTAAATATTATACAATGCTTTGTATACTGAGGTATGGAATTGTAAACTGGGGTAATAGTACTAATGTAGCCAGGGTATTTTTACTGCAAAAATATGCAATTCGTATACTGTTAAATTTGAGTTACAGAGAAACTTGTAGAGATGCTTTTAAAGTTTTAAAAATTTTGACTGTTGCTAGCCTATGCATTCTGGAAGTATGTTCATATGTCCACAAACACAAATCCACTTTTTTAAATAATCAAGTTGGACATTCACATGATACTCCATCTAAACATCCCCTACTGCCTGACTGTCATAGAACTACTATGTATCAGAGAAGTTTTCTGTATCAAGGGTGTAAATTCTATAACTTATTAGACGAAGATATTAAATCCTCTGGTAGTATACATGTTTTTAAAGGGAAACTTAAAAAAATTTTGCTGAACAAAAACTGTTACATAGTCAATGAATTTTTTAATTAATTGTATTTTAATATCTCCTTTTTCCATATTATTGTTTGTTTTCCTCTTTTTAAATTCATATGACATAAATAAATTTTTTATAATTATTTTAGGGTCTGACTTAAGTCCAAAAATGTCTTATATATTTTAGCCACATTATATTATAGTGTATTGTTTTCTACTTTTGGAACTGTTTTTTTAATTGTTTATGTGACATTTTCTTCATCGACCTTGTGTATACCTTTTTGGGTACATATGTTTTTTCAATGGAGAAACAAAGATTATTATTATTATTATTACTAATAAGATAAGTTTATTATTTTTCTTTACCTTCTAGTTTATATCTTGAAAGGTGACATTAACTTTTCACTGCCTCATTGTTAAACTTGGCAATAAATAATTTTAAGGTTACATTTTTAAATATTGGTTGTTAGCGGTTACTAGTCAATAAGATTTCTCTCTCTACGATGTTGACTTTTCTTATACAGTTTTTGCCTCGGATATGCTTTTTCGTCATTTCCTTTCTTGTCTCGAAATTCTTTTACTTTCATTTCTGTTTATATCTTGTACACGCTTGCCCTTTCCATATTTCAACAAAAAAATTCATTACATCCAAGTGATTGGGGAGACATTCAATGCTAATATAGGAATGAATAGGGCATAGAAAGAGCCTTCAAAATATGTGCTGATATACATAACATTCCATTTTTTAAAAAGGCACTTGGTCCTGTAATTTCGTCTTGACTCGCCCTGTATGTTCGAAAATAATTTCCAGTTATAGACTTTTTTATCGAGTTTTCTAACTATCGTAGAACTCGAGATATCGAGGTCCGACGCTCTATTACCCCACTCCTTGAAAATGTGATAGATATTTTTAAAAAATTTCAGAAAAATATACCTCTAAACTAGCCACTGTTGGTTTAGACACCTTCTTCCGTTAAGGAAATATTACGAAATTCAATACCCTAAAATTATGGCAAAGATACAAGATAAAGGAGATTGAGAGAGGGAGAGTAATTTCTGGTGTTTGTCTTTAAGTTTAAAAGATCAACTCGAGAAAGTTTGAATATTATATTATATAAAGTATATCCTGTAAATGTCTAAAGTAAACTTACATATCTTACAGCCGAGTTTAACATTAAGTATTTGATTCATAGGCCCCAGTGAGGCTTCTTATGAAATGTCGAGAGACAATATTGAAAAATAATTTAGCATTTTGGTGGATAAATTCACTTTACTTCAAGTTCTTAGCTATGCTACTAGACTAACTGCAGTATCTGAATGAAAACCAAGTCTCAGTTGCAATATTATAAAGTGATACACATATTATCATTTTATGATGTGAACGAATGAGAACAAGTCTTTGACATTTTGTGGTATTAATGTTGTTCTTTGTGGTTAAGATCAAAAATAATTTATCATGGTGAGACATTACATTTTAGAAACGCAGTTGACATTAGTAGTTTGCAACTTTTTGACTGTCCTGGTTGTCAATTAAGTTAAATCTTTAATTTCTGTTTTTATGTTCTGCGACAACTGTCACGAGGAGATTTTTAAATGAACTGACAAATGCAAAATTATGATACAATTTCAACAATTATCGGTTAATGCGCACAAATTTCATTTTATAGTTTATAGAATTATATTTCGCATTCTCGTTTCAGATTATAACACCTTGCTGCACGAATCGTACGACGCGACGTTCAAAGAATAAACTTTTTGGATCATATCTTGGATGCGTGGCTACCCAGTTCGCCTCTGTATTTACTCTCACCATCTAGCCATTATCCAGCATATTCATCACTGGTTTAAAATATTTTAGGTTTAGATTGCTTTTATCGGCGGTTGGGATTTTACTTATTGGAATGGTTGTTATAATCCTTGGACGAAACTGTTCATATAATTAAGATCCTTACAGGTAAGTCGACTGATCTATTAATTACATTTCGCAGTCTCGTCTAGGATTATAACACCATGTAGATGTTTAAAGGACTATGCAATCTAAACTTATATTTGTACTTATGTATTGTTTACATATTATTAACATCTACTCTAGAAAATACCTGCTCAAAACTATTTTTTACATGTTAAAAGTAGACTCATCTATGCTCATCAATTTTAGATTGACAAACTCATATTATTGGCGCGTTTAATTTATATTTTATTTTCTGTTGCAGCATTTGGTATTACACAGGTGTATATAGGAGGTTGCTGCGTTTTATTTAAACCTGTCTTGGTGCACATAAAACATCAATACATACATCATATTCAAATTGAAGTTGACAAGTTTCCAACACCATATCTTGTTGCCAATAAGTTGAAAATGTAGTAAATCCGATCGCTTCGGTACATAATAAAAAGACAACTGGCAATCTCGAGAATTATAAGCGAATAATGGTTAAATATACACTCGATATCCTACTAGTTTATTATAGCGGTAATTTCCTATAGGAAGTGTCATATCTAGTTCAATTTAAAGGTAACTTAATTAGATCTTTATCATCCCTCGTGCTTACCTGGAAGACAATTGACTGTGTGGGCGTTATGTCATACTTATTAAAAGGGAAAGAAGGAAGTTTTCTTTTTAATACGCCAATGTTCTAGATGTTGTTTACTAAAAATCTGAAAAACGTTTTTTCTGAATCTAATTTAATAAAGCTGCAGTTTCTTGCTCTAATAGAACTGTTTAAATTTCCATTTTCTGTATATTATGATAATATTTTGCAAAAGAGAAGAAACGGAAAAAAAATATGTCGATAGTCCAAATTAATATTACAGATATATTCTACTTTATGTGGAGGAGGAAGATATTTTAGAATAGTTTCAAGCAATATTGATGTTAAAACTCTACCTTCGCTATTAATTTTTGGAATATTACGTTTAGGACTTTTATTATTTAACAACTTAAACTTTGTATACGGCATAACTCGTACTTATTGCGAAAGTTCTCAAAGTTAATATATTTCACAATTTTCATGTTGTCAAAACATTAATCAACAAGTTTCGCCACACGTTTTATGTTTTAATTTTAAAACTAGCGAATAATTTATAGGACATTGCACACTTAACACGGAGCAAAGTTTCTACAGATTGCTTCAGTCTTATTTTTATTCTTACACAAATAAAATTCGCCAACCTAGCAATCTGAAAGAAATTGTATTAAATAGTTAAAGTTCTCAATGCAACGAATGGTGAGATATTACTATCCACTAGTTGACACATGAGGTACGTCTTAATTCACATTTTATGTAAAAAGAGAATCCGTGGCTAATGGCAGCTGCAAATTAAGCTAGATGTATACTTTTCGGGGATCTGTCTTGGGGGCTTATTTTAATTTTCACCTGTGCTAATGACTTCGTTTCGATTTTTAAACATCAAAAGGCATCAGTTGGAAGTCCAATTTTTCTTGTTTTATTTATATAACTATTTATATGGCGTATTAGAAAAATGAATATCAGTGCCAGATTAGACCCAGTAGCACCAGAAGAATATTTCTAACATGCTGTGGAACATTAATAAATTGCCTTTATTTATATAAATTGTACATTTTAAAAAACGGCGGAGTTCAGACAACGCTGCTCTTCCACTTAACAGTATAACTACAAAAGATCAAAAAATAATTTAATCAACTTGATACCATAAAAAAGTAACTAGGTGGTACTAAATAAATTAAAGATTCACTAACGACCTAAATGTTACGAATTCTACCAACAACAATAATACATAAATATAATAATAACAAAAAGAAAAAAAACAAAATATTTTCATTGATTTAATGAATACTCTTTGTATTTAGATTTGAATGTTTTTACTGAATTCTGTTTTAGAATATCTGGATTGTGCAGAGATGGGGTAGAAAAAAAAATGACCTCTGAAACCTTGTATTAGAATGTTGCGGGATTGTTAGCACATCTGTATATACGAGATTTCTATTATGAACCAAGGATCTAGGGATTACTAATTCCGTAATACATGGAAGACAATTAATAGTAATAATTTTATGCGTAAAACGTGTAAGGTGATGTTGCCTACATGTGGCCATATTCAACCAGTTAATTCTTTTTAAATAAGGAGAAACGTGCTCTCTTATAGAAAGACTAAAAATACAACAAATACATGTATTTTGTACCTTCTGTATTCTGTAAGAGGTTGCCGCATCCAGACAAGGGTCGCAAACAACATCAGTTAAAATATGATGGAATCATAGAGTAGAACAACATGATTTTTAATTTTTGATTAAGAAAATGCCGATGATAATATAGATTCTTTAGGACACAAAATGTTATTTTCATTACCATATTAATATGAGCATAAAATCTTAATTTAAAATCTACTATTTAGCCCAGATATTTAAACTCGTCATGATAAGACAATATCTGCTATTTAACAAAAAAATTTGATTTACCTAAAATAAGTTTTCTATTAGCATCATTTCCGAAAACTACAACTGCAGATTTTTTGGCATTGATGGTTATAGGCAGTGATTACGTGAAATATCAAGAAGGTATCTGATATCTTCATTCATGTCATGTACTCCCTCCATATAGTTCTCTGATCTGAAGGCATAAAAGAATCCAAAATCATCCACATTCTTTAAAAAAGGCTCAAGACTTTTGTTATCGATAATACCTGTTATACATTCACTGATTTCTTTTATGACTAGTTTTACTGCAATGTGTAAAGACTTTTATACTTTTATTTTTTCTACATTTTTACGGATTTTTAATTGATACTTTTTTAGTACTTTGACGCTATCTACAATTACTTGTTTATAAAACTAATAATTGAGAAATAAAGTATATTATTATTTTATTACTTTTATTAATTAATAGTAATTAATAGAACATAAGACAAAATAAAGGGCCTACTGAACTATAGTTGTTGCATAAAACCATTAACTTTAAGGTGTCGGACAACGAAATTGCCCAAAAATGTTTGTCGGATAATATTGCCACTTGATTTAAAATATTTTTTATAAGCTATCCAGAAAAAATCTGCTGCGAGGCAATACATGTTTTTTGTTGCAAATTGACATTAATCAGGTTCAGAACTGGTGTATGAGTAACAGATTACATCTTAACGCCTCTAAATGTAAAGTTGTAACATTTACTAAAAAGCTCTCCAGTATTGAAAATCTTTACTATATCGATGAAATGTCATTATCTAAATCCAATTCTATGAAAGATCTTGGAGTCATATTTGATGATCATTCATCGATCACATTCATTTAAAGGTGAAGAAAGCTACTAAAATGATTGGCTTCATAATCGGGAACTGCAAAATGTTTACCAACATTAAATCTCTAAAAATCCTTTACTTTTCCTATGTGAGGTCTAAACTTGAGTATGGTTTACTTCTCTGGTACCCCTATTACATAAATAATAAATTGGCTTTAGAAAATGTGCAGAGAAAGTTTCTTAAATTTTATCATTTAAAATTGATACAATCTACCCTGAAAGAGGTATTGAATAAAGCACACTTCTATCTAGGTTTGAAATGAACAGCTTAGAATTAAGAAGAAAATGCAGTTCTATTTCTTTTTTGCACAATGTACTAAATGACAATATTGACTGTCCTGATTTGTTGACTCAGTTATGTTTTAATGTACCAAATTACTGTCTTCATGCCAGGAGTAATCTCCTTCTGAAATCTCCCATATATACGATGTGTAGTAGTTTCATCCAAATTTGTCATATATGTGACATTAATAATTGTTCAAGAAAAGAAATCTTACATAGGGCTGTAAATAATATTTAACCTTATCCTGAGCCAAATATTATAGAATTCTCAATTGTGCAACCATTTGGTTTGTTAGCACAACTTGCTATCGATTACTTAAATATGATTTTATGATCTAATTCCATATCTACAAAGTTTCTCTAGAAGTAACTGATGATCTACGCAGTCGAATGAGCGAAAAAAATTAATAAATAGACCCAATAGACACATTTTTTGTCAAGGACATTTATAATTTCAACATGAAAGTTATTTAAAGCTGTAACTACTTCTCTATTTTTTATAAAACCATGTTTTGGGCTGGAGAAATTATAGTATTCCGGATACAGAATGTGACCGGTCATTTAATGCCGATTCATAGAGCTTAGAGAAGCTAGATAATAATGTAATAGCTCTGTAATTGCCATACATATTTGAGTCACCTTTTTTATATAGTGGACATACTACGAAGAGTTTTAATTTTTCTGGGAAAACTCCTTGTTCAAATGATAAATTTATTAAATACGATAGTGGTTGACAAATTAATTGTTTGCAATATTTTAGCAAGTTATTTGATACATTGTCATATCCATTGGAATGCGATGGTTTAAGTTTCTTTATTAATGAAAGTACATCTTTTTCAGGAAAAACGCAATATTGGATACATTACGGTCCAGTTAGCCATTATACAATAATAATAATACATCTTTATTCAGTAATACCTTGCGGTGTAGAACGTGTCAGAGGTTTACAGAAAATATATAGACAAATATAAACTAATCATAACAACATTAAATTAATATGTATGCAAACAAATGAACAAACATATAAATTGACAAACAAATAAGTTAAAAGTAGTGTATACACAGGATCTAAGGAACATATTAATACTCATCGAACAAGTTAAGAATAACAGATTACTCTTAGTTAAAAAATGTTTGAATAATATTCGTCCAAAGAATAGTATGCTTTTTTAATTAGCACTTCTTTCAGTTTTTGTTTAAGTAGTTTAACGGTCTTTAGACTTTTCATATAATTGGGAAGATGGTTATAAATTTTTATTAATTGGCCGATGACACTTTTCTGCACTAAGGTTAACTTTGTCTTTACAGGGCGTAAATTGTTTTTTTTGCGCGTATCATGACCGTGAGTAGGTTCATATTTTACAAACATCATGTAATGCTCCCTTACATAGATGACACTTTCTAAGATGTAGATGCCGGTGAAGGTAAGAACTTTGTTTTCACTAAATATGTGTTTACACTTGTCTGTTATTTTCATATTATAAATACTTCAAGGCATTTGTTTTGCAACAGAAATATTCTATGAAAGTCTCTAGAATTTCCCCAGAAGATTATTCCATATCGTATAATAGAATGGACGTATGCATAATAAGCAGACAAACTTGTACATTCATCAACAGACTGAGATAACACTCTCAGCGCGTAGCAGAAGCTACTAATTTTGGGAGTTAGATGACTTACATGGGCCTTCCAGTTGAGATCCTTGTCAATTATGACACCCAAAAACTTTGTATCAGAGGATGAGATAAGTTCCTCTCTATGGACCATTATGTGAATATGTTCCTCATTATGTGCGGAAAATTTGATAATTTTGGTTTTATTGACGTTTAATTTTAAGTTGTTGTGGTCATAATATGCCTGTATAGCTGACAGACCACTTATAATTTCTTGCCACAATTCTACCAGATTTTTTCCTTTAATAGACAGTGTATTGTCATCGGCAAACATGACAACCTTATATAAGATATTATCAGGTAGGTCATTTATGTATAACAAAAAAATTAAAGGACCTAACGTACTCCCCTATGGGACTTTTTAAATATTCGTACTGGGATATCATGAACCCTTCGCTGGACTCATCAGGAACTCGAACACACTGTCTCCTATCAGAGAGATATGATTTTAAAGGATCGTAACTTGACCCTCGGAAACCATATTCCTCCAGCCTCAAGAGTATTTTTGAATGGTTTATGCTGTCGAATGCTTTGCAGAGATCCCAGCAACATATTCACCTGAATTTAGGGAGTTTACTATTTCCTCAACGAACTGAAATATAGCTCTTATTGTTGACCTACCTTTTGTAAATCCATTTTGTACATTCGTTAGTGAGCTTCCTTGTTCCATGAAGTTTAAAACTCTATTATGGATAATTTTTTCTATTATTTTAGATACGTTAGATAAAAGGGCAATGGATCGATAATTTTCGATTTCGTTTTTGTTTCCCTTTTTAAAGACAGGTATTATAAAAGCATCTTTCAGTGCGTTGGGGAAACTACCTGTCAAGAAACATAAGTTTATTAAGGTAGTTAGTGGTCCAGCTAAAAAGGAAGAACAATATTTTAATACTTTGACAGGGATGTCGTCAGGTACTACAGAATGCGTGTTATTTAAATTCATTATTACCCCAATTACTTCGGCTTCATCCAACGGCTGTAAGAAAAGTGTTTTTTGATTGAATTTAATTTTAAATTCATGGCTGTCCTGACTGTCAAAATCAAATGAATCGCAAACATATTCATATTATCTAGGGTTTCATTCCAATCTCTGTTTTCGGAAATGTCTTTAATTTGAATTTTTTTTATTTTAGCATTGGGGTGCGTAATCTGCTTGACAACAGGCCACACTGCCTTGGTTTTATTTGTTGAAGTACTTATGTGGTTAGAATTGCATGCTTTTTTTTCGTTATTAACTAAATGTTTTAAGTTTTGTCAAAATGCATTATAAATGTCCTTATCTACTTTGGTTTCAAACATTTCTCTTTTGATTTTACTTTTTTCTTTGATTTCGTCAGTAATCCACATATTTTTGTTGTTCTTGATTTTTTGTTTGTGTTTCTTTTTTGGACAATAGAGATTAAATATGTAGCTGAACTTGGTATAGAATATGGTATACGCTAAGTTGATCATTAATATTTTTTGTTTTTTTATTTATATTTGCATGTTGTAAAGCGTCGTACATGAATTTTAATTTTTCATTATTTATTTTGCGGTATTCCGTAAACTGACTATTATTTTCCACATATGTAATATTCATAGAGAAGAACATTTGTTGTGCATAATGATCAGATAATGATAAGTTTATAATAGAGGCATTATATTCTAAAATGTTGGTAAATTCTACAATTTTTTGTTCTATATCATCCCTAATAAGGTACTCAATATGTTTTTTTATGGAAATACAAGATCCTTCTCTGATATGGTTTGTTCTTGTAAAACATGTAGCAATTTTATACATAGCCCTCAATATTTACAAATTTATCTTCACTTTCTCTTAAAAAGTGTTCTGTCAATGCAAGGCAATCAGCAATTTTTATATTGCTTATCTCTAAACAGATATTTAAATCGTCAGTTTTTGATTTTAAACCTTGTATGTTTTGGTGGATAATGTGAAATTTAGTTTAAAATTGTAAGATCTCTTTTATATATAATAAATTCCATTATAAAATATAAGTATTTGTAAAAATCAATTTTTCTCTCAGTAATTTTTATGTATTTATCTTTATTTCACTCACATGGCTCTGCCAGTGTGTAATATCTGATATGTTACTCGCATATAAAGTTTTACATTCGTGAGTTATGTTATTTATTTACAAATTTTAAGATAATGTTAAGAAATCCCTATTACCACTGTTAATATTCTTATTGCAGTTTAATGTCAAGAAGTCTTTGTTACTGAGCTTAGGCTATTTCCAACGTCACAGACTTAGAGTTGCGAGAAGCCCGATAACGCTCCTACCATAATTCTCAAGGATTTACTGATAAGCAAATCCTTGAGTTGAATTGAATTTAAATCAATCACAAAATATAAATAGCCTAGAGGTTGCATGTGGGTACGTACTTTAACAATCATGTTTTCATTTCAGTTAAAACAAACTCTTGAAACAAACTTGCCAGTTCAAAACAAGAAAATAAAATAAACCGAGCAGGCAGCCAGATAAGCTTAATGTATAAGGTGTATAAACATGAACGTAGAGTTTATACATTGGGAGAGGTGCTTCGTAAGATAAATACGCAAGAATCATATTCTATAAGTTGACTATATTTGAGTAAATATTAATTAGATAGTAATGCAAACGACGATGATCTGATTCTAGAGGTTATTGCAAAATAAATAGAGTAAAAAAAATAGAGACCAAAGTAAAAGATTTAAATAGAATTATCAATAGTATCAAAAAATTCGTCTCAAAGTTTAGAATGATAATACAACCTTGAATCAGGACTTCGTCTTCAACTTTTGTGGAAGTTTAATGAAGATAGATACAGCTTGCCTAAATATCGAAACCATATTCACATGTTCAATGTCAATCGAGTTCATAGCAAAAAATTATAATATTCAATAATAAAGGCAGTTAAAAAAACAAGAATTACTTCATTGGAGAGGACTTAACAGTGCATAGATTAAATTTATATAATGATGTAATCAAAAAAATTGGAAAAATGAACGCATGGATCGCAAATAGAATTATTTATATAAAACCACCTGGAAGTGAAAACGCCAGAAGATTTATCCCGACAGAGCTAGAAGACGGTAAAAAGGACGCGCCTAAGAAAACACAACTTTTGGCAATATACAGGGTGGGGCAATACTGCGTCGGACCTCGATATCTCGAATTCTACGATAGCTAGAAATTTTCTAAAAAATTACAAGTAAACTAGATAAAAAAGTCTATAACTGGAAAATATTTTCGAACATACAGGGAGAGCCAAGACGAAGTTACAGGACCAAGTGCCTTTTTTTCAAATGGAATTCTATGTATATCATACATTTTTTGAAGCCTCTTTCTAGGCTCTATTCATTCCTATATTAGCATTGAATATAATGATATTAAAAAAATCACCACAGTCACAATTATGGGTTTTAAGAAAAACTTATGTAAATACCAGTTACGAGACATTACATCATTTTTATTTCCTAAAAATGTACAGGGTGGCAAAAAATTATTTTTCAATTAAGAAATTTTAAATTGAATTTTCTCAATTTGCTCAAATGGAACACCCTGTATATTTTTCGACGATGTGATGTAGAAATGAAAAACGAACATTTTTTGTACGGACTTCCCTAGAGCTAATTGCAACCAATTTCGTTTTATTGAGCAATAATTATAAAATTCAAAAATAAACTTAAAATAAGAGATTTCTTTAAATAACTCAGTAGAAAAATTTATAATAAATGTTCGATATGTTGCCCATTTTGATTGACACACATCTCTATGCGCTTTTGAACGAGGTTTCCACTGTTCCTAAAACTGCCGGTGTAATAGATGTAAAGGCAGTTATAATTCTTTCCTTCATATTTTGTACTGTTGCTGGTGTGTCTCTATAAACAATTTCCTTCACGTATCCCCATAAAAAGAAATCCATTTTTGTAAGATATGAGGAGCAGACCATTTAGTGGGTCCATTTCTTCCAATCTATTGATTAGGGTAGGTATTATTCAAATAATGATAGTTTTCCAAATAATGAAGAATAGCTCCAATTAATGTACCATCAAAGAAATGTGGCCCTATTGCATGTTCTCCAATAATTCCTGCCCAAACGTTTATAGACCATCTGTGTTGGTTATCAACTTGCATAAAAAAGTGAGGATTTTCCGAAACATAATAATGGAAATTGTGCCTATTAACAAATCCATTTTTATGAGCAGTTGCCTCATCACTGAATAAAACAGTATTGAAGAAGTTGACATCATGTTGCACTTCACCTCTGGCTCAATTAAAAAATTGTAGGCGCTTTTGAAAATCGTCATCAGATAATTTCTGGTGCATTTGAATATGATATGCATGCAACTTATTTGTTTTTAAGATTCGACGCACAGGCCGTCTACTTATTCCTACTAATCTCTTTGACTAACATGGGGATTCTCAACCGTTGCCAGCACCACAGAAAACTTATTTTCTTTTTTCACAACACGTTTTATTCTTTCACTTTTTCATATTCGACATTTCCAGTTTCCAGAAATCTATCGAGAAGGTTTTGGAAGCTGCTAACATCAGGAATCCTTCTTTCTGGATAACGTTGATGATAAATTCTATTGGCAAGTAAGAAATTTCTGTCCGGCTCGTCCAAAACAAAAGTCACGTCTCAAGTTCCGCTTTATTAAAATTCAATTGTAAAATTCCAAACGAGGATCCCTTGACTACTTGGTACATTTCGGTATCTTTAGGATAGCGACATGTAAAATAGTCAGCAGGCGTCGTCTAGCAGTCCAGTGTCTGTTGAAATCGAAAAATAAATAGCCATAGCAATGTTTTAATATTCCGCCCTCTAAAAGCACATTTGAACTATGTTAAGCCCAGTCAGGCTATTTATTTTTCGATTGCAACAGACACTGGATGACTAGATGGTGCCTGCTGACTATTTTACATGTAGCTATCCTAAAGATACCGAAATGTACCAAGTAGTCAAGGGATCCTCGTTTGAAATTTTACAATTGAATTTTAATAAAGCGAAACTTGAGACGTGACTTTTGTTTTGGACGAGTCAGACAGAAATTTCTTACTTACCAATAGAATTTATCACCAACGTTATCCTGAAAGAAGGATTCCTGATATTAGCAGCTTCCAAAACCTTCTTGATAGATTTCTGGAAATTGGAAATGTCGAATATAAAAAAGTGAAAGAATAAAACGTGTTGTGAAAAAAGAAAATGAGTTCTTTGTGGTGCTGGCAACGGTTGAGAATCCCCATGTTAGTCAAAGAGATTAGTAGGAATAAGTAGACGGTCTGTGTGTCGAATCTTAAAAACAAATAAGTTGCATGCATATATTATTATTATTATTAGCCGTTACTCGAGTCCGAGTATGAAAATGTTACAGTCGATAAATTGTGTACAATAAAAAACAAGTAACAGGTGTAGTTTATTGTAATTCCCATTCATCTACGATGCACACGACTATGGCTATAGAGGCCAATTCGGGAGAACACATGTCGACCGCAGTCAGGACAAACATAGACCTGGTTAGGTCTTGGATTCGGCCTTCTTGCAGCAACATTTCCTTGATAGCTGGCCACAACCCCTCGCCATTCGGTTCTGTCCGCTGCAAGTTGTTCCCATTGCTCGTCTGCAATACCGCAGGATTTTAGATTTTCATGGAGAGCGTCTTTGAACCTCTTTCGTTGACCGCCACGCCTTCTTCTACCGCTTAGCAATTCACCATAAAGTGTGCATTTAGGAAGGCGGTTATCATGCATACGATGAACGTGACCTGCCCATTTTAGGCGTGCTCTTGAAATAAGCACCTCAATTGCAAGGCTGTTTGCTCTCCTGAGTACTTCCACGTTTGATATGTGATGGAACCAACGGATTTTCATCATACTTCTGAGATGTCTTTGCTGAAAACGTTCTAATTCTTTCACATGACGACGGTAAGTGACCCAGCTTTCACATCCATATAGCAGTGTTGGAATGACAACTGCTCTGTAGACAGCCATTTTCGTTGACAAAGCAAGGTCGTGGTTGTCAAATACTCTCTCTCTAAGTCCCCAGAGTGCTCTAGATGCAGCGTTAATTCTATTGCGAATCTCGCTGTCCATGTTTGCTTTGTCATTAACAACGTTGCCTAAGTAATTGAACTGATCCACCACTTCAAGAGAATTTCCGTTAAGTGTAATGTCTATTTGGTTCACTTGATGAGGAGTTGACATAATCTTAGTCTTTCCAATGTTGATTTTAAGTCCCAAGGAATCATAGCTCTGGGCATACACATCTAAAAGGTCTTGAAGCTCTTCCGGCGTAGAGGCTAAAAGTGCACAGTCATCCGCATACTGGAGATCACAAATGAATCGTGTGCGTGTCTTCGTGAAAGCTCTAAAGCGCCCTATGTTAAAGAGACCGCCATCAAAACGGTATCTGAGACCTATTCCTCTGACAGTCAGTTTGTTGTCAACAATAATTGTTAGAGCAGTGGTAAACAAATTAAAGAGTAGGGGTGCCAGGACACATCCCTGTCTAACTCCAGTGAGGGTTTGGAAAGGTTCGGTTGCCTCATTATTATACATAACCTGGGCGTTGTTGTTTGTATGTAGACTGCGACGTACTTCCACAAATTTTCTAGGGATACCTAAGCGGAACATAATTTTCCAGAGCACTTCCCTGTCCACCGAGTCAAACGCCTTGGTTAAATCAATGAAGGCCATGTGAATTTCTCCTTGATGTTCGAGTGCTTTTTCTTGAAGCTGTTTAAGTGTGAAGATTAAATCCGATGTGCCTCGGTTTGGTCTAAAGCCACTCTGTGTTTCAGGAAGTAACTTTTCCATAACAGGTGTTAGCCTATTTGCCATCGCTTTAGTGAGTATCTTCCCTCCAACAGCCAGGAGAGCTATACCCCTGTAATTTCCACAGTCCGCAGCGCTCCCTTTGTTTTTGAAGAGGTTAATTAAAAGTGTATCACGAAACTCCTGCGGAGCTTGACCACTTTCCCACACGACATCAAACAGTTTTTTGAGGTAGGGTATGAGCTCTGACGACACAGCTTTAAAGATCTCAGCTGGGAGTGAGTCGGCGCCGGGAGATTTGTTATTTTTTAGCTGCCCAATGGCGGTTAAGATCTCTTCCGTTGTTAGTGGCTTATCTAAGTCTTCGAAGGTGTCGTATTGAGGGATAAGATTTATAATATCGTGATCGGCTTGACTTTGCTGGTTAAGAATGTTAGAGTAGTGTTCTTTCCATCGGGCTCTTATTTCCTGGTCTTCTTTGAGGAGATTTCCATTTAAATCTTTAATAGGGCACATATTTTTCCGACTGGGGCCGTACACTGCTTTTACTCCTTGAAAGAAATTCCTGTAGTCGTGTGAATCGGCGTACCTTTGAATTTCTCTGGCCTTGCTTGCCCACCACTCGTTCTTTATTCTTCTGATTTCGCGTTGCGTTTCATACTTAGATTGGGTAAAAGCTTCTGCTTTTGATGAGTCGTTGGGGTGGTTGATAGCGTTTTGGAAGGCAATATGTTTGCGGTCAAGAAGTTCTTGTATAAAAGCTTCATTATCATTGAACCAGTCCTCCTGTTTTTTACTTGCTACAGTGCCAAGAATTTCCTCACTCGCACTTTTTAAGCTGTCTTTAATTTGTGTCCAGGTAGCAGCGACATCTACAGAATTGGTTTCTTCTAGTGCACTCAAATTCTCTTGAACTTTTTGCTTTAGCTGTTCGACGGTTTGTTGGTCACGCAATTTACTAATACAGAGACGGGGTCTACGTTTTACTTGAGCTCTTCGGTGTTTGGGTCTCATAACAATTTTCATTTTAGAGACAACAGGACGATGATCGGTCCAACATTCGCTATCAATGCGCGCCTTTGTAATTTGGACGTCCTTGAGATGCTTCCTACGTACGATAACATAGTCCAGTAGATGCCAGTGACCTGATCTGGGGTGACGCCAGGTGCCTTTAAATTTATCCTTTTGTCGAAAAATGGTGTTTGTTATAACTAGATCATGTTCGGCGCATTTAGTTAGGAGTAGTTGACCATTAGCGTTCATGTTGCCCAAACCGTTCTTGCCTATGATGCCTGGCCAGGTGTCTGCATCTCTCCCTACTCTAGCGTTAAAATCGCCAAGAATAACGAGTCGTTCCGTTTTAGGTGTTCTACAGAGGGTTTCTTCCAGCTGTTGATAGAAGCTTTCCTTGGTTTCATGACTTGCATCCAGAGTGGGAGCGTAGGCGCTTATTAGAT
The DNA here is from genome assembly GCA_963675555.1 of Leptura quadrifasciata. Lineage (NCBI taxonomy): Eukaryota > Metazoa > Arthropoda > Insecta > Coleoptera > Cerambycidae > Leptura > Leptura quadrifasciata. The sequence goes on from OY776677.1 coordinate 142,458,256, forward strand.
TTACCGCGTTGCCATCTGATAGCTCATAGCGTAGCAGCATTAGACGCTCGGATAGGCCTTGTGGTACTTGTGTTAAGTTGGATACAAGTTGATTCCGAACGGCAAATCCTACTCCATGTTGTCTTCTTGAATTGGTGGGAAGACCTTTCCAATAGAAGGTGTAGTACTTTTCTGTGAGAGAGCCTTCCTCCAAAAATCGAGTTTCGCTGAGAGCTGCAACGTCAACGTTGGGTCGGTGAAGTTCTCTATCTATTAGAGCAGTTCTTCTTTCAGGCCGATCGGTGCGAGTGCTGTCGTTCAAAGTACGAACATTCCAAGCGCCGTAGATGAAAGAATTCGTTTTGTTGGATTTAACTTGTCGGTGTTTTTTCGACATTCGATGAGGTGTCCCTGTGGGCACCCTCCCCCGGAGATCCGATCGGGAGGGTATTTTACCTCCGGATGATTTTGTCCCACTTGAACGCTCCATCATTTTTTAAAGCCTTAATCGACTGAAAACGAAGCTGCATTTGAAGTTTTAGCTGGAGCAGGTATGCAACTGACCAGCTCGGTTGCGGAAGGCGAGTGGTGTGGTCCCATGGCACAGAAGGAGACTGCGACTATGGGGTAACCAAACGATTCCAAAAGCAACCTTTGTGTGCGGTGGGTTATTTTTACCGCACTCTTCGTGAGAAGGTGGATGTGCTCACGGCAAAAGGTAAGGGTTATTCCGCCCTTACTCGGTCGTTAGAGCCTCGTTAGTGAAAACAGGGTGCACCAAGTTCAAATTGAACTCATCGCGAAGGTGAGGTTAACAATTGAGTAGGAGAGGCTATAACTTGCGCTTCACTACCCCATAATAATATTCAAATGCACCAGAAATTATCTGATGACGATTTTCAAAAGCGCCTATATTTTTGTAATTGGGCCAGAGGTGAAATGCATACATACCTACCTTGCACTGACGTAAGCCAACAGCTCGAAACTGCAGTCTGCAAGTGGTGTGGGACGGCTGACACGAGAGCTACTTTAAATAGGATCAGTCTTTCGGATGGTGTTTGTTGCAATCGAAGCATTTTGATGGTAATATGCAATTATTACACTTAACGCGCCAGATTTGTAACTTGTAATTCAGCGCTCGGCGAGGCACATAACCCAGAGAGTAGCTGTTGGTTGCAATCTGGTTACATTCTTTATAGTAAAGTAAGGATTTTATAGAGGAGTTTGCAATTTAAAATATGTTTTAATATTTAACAGATCATTTCTCTGTAATAGCTAAAGTTGTCTTGAATACGAGAAAAATGGAAAAATTAAACAGTGTCCAAAAAACAATATTATATTATAAATTAATTAAATTACAAAAAAAAGAGACACGGGATTATACATTAAATGCTGATAATACCGAGGAGGCAACTAGACAATCTAATAAAAATATGCACTGTAGAAAAAATAATAAAAACTAAGCACAAGAAAATGAAGTGGAGCACGGCAGGTATCATAAATTCAATACGAAAAAGAGACAGGCTAAAAGTAAATTTAAATAAAATTTACACCCAGGAGAATTTAATAATATGCAGGATTTTCAGAAATAATTTAACCAATATTATGAGAAATGCGAAAAATTATTATTACCAGGATAAAATAATAGACTCAAATAAAAATAATTTAAAAAATTGCAACTAATAAATGAAAGAAACAATGTAAACAAAAACAATTTAAATAACATTAACATTCTTAATGAAAATTCTGAGCTTATAACAGATGATGGTAAAGAAAACGCTGAAATCTTTAATAATTTTTTGTTCAACATTGGAAAAACGCTAGCAACAAATATAGAAAAAACAGATTTCAAGCATAAACTAAAAAAGAACCCAAGCACAATGTTTCTAAATCCTGTCTCAGACAACGAAATAATTAAAGCCATATCATTGTTAAAAAATAATTCGTCCCCTGGTCTTGATAATCTAACTATTAATCTAATAAAACATATTCGTTTATATATTTTAAAACCAATAAAACACATAATAAATACATTTAGCTTTTAGAAATGGCGCTGTTCTAAATTCATGGAAAAAGTCAATTGTAATACCAGTTTATAAATCTGGCCGCTCACAATTAGTTAATAATTACTTTCATTTGCAATTTTGACAAAATTTTCGAAAAATTTTTGAAAGAAAGATTAATAGCTTTTTTCGACAAAAACAAAATTATTTCGTAAATAAATACAATTTGGTTTTAGAGAGGGATTGTCAACTGAACATGCCATGTTTGAGTTTGATAATGATATAAACATTAGTCTAAATAGCAATAGAAAATGCCTTGCTGTTTTTCTTGATTTTTTGGCTAAGGCATTTGACACAGTGTCTCATGAAATATTATTAGAAAAAATTGAATTGATCGGTATTCGTGGTACAGCTTTACAACTTTTTATTAACTATATTTCCGACAGAAGACAAATTGTCTTCTGTTCTAAAATCAATAAGTCCATAAGTGAACAAAAAACAATAAAAATGGAAAAATGGGCGTGCCGCAAAGCACGGTGCTGAGCCCAATTATATTCCTCATGTATATAAATAACATTAGCGAATTAAGCATATTCCATAAAATAATATCCTATGCAGATGATACGGTTCTATTATTTCAGAACAGCTATTTGGATGATGTATATCGTGAGGTTGAATTGGGACTCCAGACGTCAAAAAAACTAAATTTATAACAGTTTCCATGTCAAGTGCTGGTGCGTCTAATAAAACCACAATGACTCAGCTCAAAATGTAACATCAATGAGCCCTGCAACTGCACTAGTAGTGCATTCTGTGAGTTGAATATTTTCTAATCCAACGAGATTATGCCCCACCCCCCGTTTTCGAGGATGTCAAATATGATGGTTAAATCTCTCTCCGAGGCCACCCCACCCTCTAAACGGCCATAACCACCCCCTAAAGGGTAAACCGCGTATCCGCCGTCTCCTACCAACCAAACCTGTGTTACCCCCGTTTTCGAGGATACTGTCATATTCCTGTCTGACTTACAGAATGCACTATAGAGACATTAATAAAGTGTCGTCAAAAATAAAATATTTAGGTATTATTATCGATCAACATTTGAAATGGAAACATCACATTGAATATTTGGTTCCAAGAATTAGAAAACTGTTTTTTAAATTATATAATCTAAGAAACATTTTAAAAAGAGACACACTGATTCTCGTGTATAATGCCTTAACTGAATCAATATATTCTTCATCTATCTGGGGAGGAATTTACGATACCGCTTAAAAATTTTGCAAGTTTGTCAAAATAAACTCCTGAAAATCACATTTAAACTTAATTTTAGACGCCCCACGAATCTACTTTATAAAGACACAAAACTTCCAGCGGCTTGTATATCAGTGTATGCGCGGAAGCTATACAACCTTAGGCGAGGGTTGTATAGGAGATATACCATCCTTCGGAGGGGATGTAAAGCCGTCGGTCCCTTGTCTATTAAATGTTAGGCAAGTAAAAGATCCCTACTCTTCTTAAGGGAAGAGGTTCGGCAAAATTCCTGGTTGGGGGTAGCTCGTCTACAGGCGTCGGTGTTAGGCCTCAGTAGCGGAAATAGGCCGACGTTAAATAAATGTATTAAAAAAAAAAAAGACACAAAAGCATTAAATATTCGAAATTTATGTGTCATCACGTTTCAAAGGTGTATATTATTGTTTCCCATCTCTAAGAATATTCTATAGTCATGAATACTTAACCCGAGATAACCTTGAAAAAAAATTGATCCTTTTAAGAATAAGAAACTTGGTAATAAAAGAGAATTTTATAAAAAAAAATCAGAACCTTTATATTAACTAATCCAAACATGTTATCGTTATTATAACACACTAAGTACAACTATAGACATTAATACAATTTACAACTTATTACTGTTCTTATTCTATCTGTTCACTTGTCCGCCTAATATAAAACTGTGTTTCGTGTGCGAAATTCCCTCTTATATATCTGAGACTCTTTATCTAGAATGTTCCAGTCTATACTTCGTGGCGTTTCTGGCTCCTTCTCGTATATTCTATGAGGCAGTAGCGTAGGCGTGCACAAAACACTACTACGATAGCTCTTAGACAAACAGGTGGTTAAGTTTTGAAAATTCTTGTCCAGGGGCTGTACTCACGAGAGGATAGGATTTACAAAATGTATATTAAATATTTAACATACAGCGCTAAAAATTACGTAACGCCGCCCGGTTAGATGCATGTGGATCAAAATTAACATATCGAAGTATATTTTCATCAGGTTTATTATTTTAATTTTGGCAATGCATAATTATGCATAAAAAGTGGGACACCTGAACTAAACTCCCTGTTTCAAAAATGACTATGTACAAATTAAAAATTACCGATTCTATATGTGAAAAGAAAATAAATTTCAGTGTTATATACAAACTATGAGCTAAAGCAAAACTATTTACATTTTACAATTTTCCATGATATGCTTGTGTTCTAATTATTATACTCCAAGACCTACTAATTATGTGTTTAGGAATTTTTGTTACCTCTCGTGGTATAATGTGAGGTTTTGGTAAATAAGCTTATGTGCGTGAGGTACTTCATTATAACTTCTCATGTCCGTCATGTGTTCTGTTAGTGTTGAATTATCTGTTATAAATTTAAAGAATTTATGGGCCGTATCCGTAATAAATTCTCGAATCGTCGGGATGTTAAATTCTCTATGGAAATTAATAACAGGTGTATACCTATTAGATTCTGTTAGTAATCTAAGGATTTTATTCTGTGTCCTCTGTAGTCTGTTACATTGCGCATCTGAAATGGTATTCCAAGACGCGCATGCATAGGTGAGGATAGGTTTCAAGATGACTTTATAAATGCATAGTTTGTTATCCTTAGTTAATTTGCTCCTTTTGTTGACTAATGGGTATAGTCGACTTAAGGCAGCATACGTACTGTTTATTACTCTAGTTATGTGGGGTCCGTAGCGCAGTCTCGTGTCTGGGGTTACCCCCAGATACTTGACCGCGCTCTTTTCCCCTATAACTTTGTTATTAATTTTGAGTTTATCGAAAATTTTCTATGAAAGTTTATTATCTCGGTTTTATCTAAGTTGATATTTATTTTCCAATTTTCGTAATACTTTATTAATTCAGCGAGATGGTACTTTATTTTTTTTGTGGCTATTTCTGCATGAAAGGAACGCGCGTATATTGTAGTATCATCCGCGTATAATAAAATATTCATAGAATTATTTGTCGGTGTATCTGATAAATAAAGATTGTACAAAGTCGGTGATAAAATTGCCTCCTGCGGAACACCAGCAGACATTCCTTTTATGGAAGAGAATGTATTGTTAATGTTTACTGTGACTTGTCTGCCGAATATGTAGCTTTTAACCAGAGCGGCCAAATATTCAGGAAATTTACAAATGTTTTTAATTTTAAACATGAGACCGTTAAACCAAACTGAGTCGTAAGCTTTTTGTATGTTTATCAGTAACATGGCGTTACAGTTCTGTTTATTGTAAGCTAACAGGGTGTCCTGCACCACCTTGGATATAGCGAGGGTGGTGATATGCCCCTCGCGGAAGACAAATTGGATGTCAGGTAAAAGTTTGTTTTTGTTTACATATTTATTTATTATGTTTAAAATAATTTTGTCTGTTACCTTGGACAAGGTATTTAAAAGGGCGATGGGACGGGAACTGGAGGGGAGGTGAGGGGGTTTATGGGGTTTAGGATGGGAATAATAATTGCTAATTTCCAGGCTCCCGGGTTTATACTGTAATTTTAGTATCGCGTTGATTATATATGTCAACTGAACTATGCATTTGTTTGGTAGGCTTTTCAACAATAAGTTATGAATACTATCTACCCCGGGAGCTTTATTATTGGGAAATGTTTTTATAATTTTTTTGATGTCTGAAGGGCTCGTAATTAATTTCTGAAATTTATGAGGGGGAATGTAGTATATGTCTTGTATTGTACGTACGTCTTGTGTAATTCTATCATGGTCTTCTGTATGATTCGGTGTCGTTGTATTGGTTTGTTGTAAGTAGTCTGCGAAAACCTCCGCCTTGTCCAGGTCGGAGTAGTATGGCACTCCGTCCCGAACAAGGGTAGGCATCTGTATGTATGGTCTTTTAATTAATTTAGTCATAGACTAGCTAGCCAGATGCTTTAGCACACTGAGCTACCGTGCCCCCTACTTGTGATCGAATTATGAGTTAAAGAAAAGCAAGTAAAAACGAATTTTGTCAGATATAATACGTTGTGCAATGCACGTTGGAGTAATATAAAATAATATGTGACCTAGTCAACACCACTAGAACCGTAAGGATTGAGGCTCACTGCTTCAGATATTAACCTTTCGAATGAGTATGGTCGTTTTGTAATTTTGACTCATATTCCATTCACGTTCTCCCTTAAATAAGGGTTTTCAATATTTCGGGATTTCCGAAACTACGTTCAACCCCTCGACGACACCTATGAGCACTACATAGGATCCCTAACTTTTCCCTGATAGCGTCTAGGGGTAATAAATTTTGATGAGTGTATTTTGTTCGTTGCACACATAAATTGCTGCCAGTGTTGAAATTGAGCACATCCATAGTAATTGATTGCGTTTTCCATTTGATGATATGCAACACTAAAATGGAACATTGCCAATAACAAGTTCAATTGTTCCCTTTGTATTATTATATTTACATTAGCTGTAAATGGGATATTTCATTTAACTGATTTTCGATTAACGAGAATACATGGGCGACCGACGTAGGCATATGTTGTGAATTTAAAAATCCATTGAAATCGGGGCAAATTTATATGTATGCTAAATGCAGTCAAGAATTAATAAAATTTTTAGGATTTTCCCTACTGCACATATGTCAATACATTTATTGATATTGCTTTTTCAGGTTATAGGTAGGAAATTATTTAAATTAAACTGACAAAAATTTTAAAAAAACATTTAATTTTAAAATTCGAAACAATATATACTTCACGTTGGATTTTAAATGGTACGTAGTGATTTTTATTTATCCAGAGAACAGGTATTAATAAAGATTATAGTTTTAAAATACGCCTATCATATATTTACAGCTGCAAGCTTACAGACTAAAATTATAAAGTTACAATCTAAAAAAACAGATTATATAGAATTAATACAGTATTACACTTATGCTACTTGAAAACACAAATACATGAAGAGTTGCCCTATGTTTGTCTAACTGAGATTCTTATATTTCCTTTAAATACTTGAACACTTTTAAGATCTATAAGATTTTGTGGAAACGATTGTATACCTGGTAGTATGGTAAGGATGTATTTCATTAACTACAACTAACTGGTTTTTTTAAATATTCCTGTAATGCGTCGTTTTACTTGCACGTCCAGTGGAAGTATAGTAGCAAAAATTTTTTTTTTTTTTTGTTGAAATAGGCTTAAAATGTCATGAAACGTCGAGATTTCAAATTTGAGCGCAGAAAAATGTCTGTCTGTCGATCTGTCTGTAACTTTTTTGTGCGCACGTTTACTCTGGAACGGTATATGATATTGACTTGAGATCTGGTACTAGATTATATTTTGATCTAATTCAGTTGAAGGGTTCGGGGGTAAATAGGCAAAGCAAGCAGGTAAGAGTCCATAAAATTGCAATTTAAGGCTTGTACGAAAAGTCAAGGTCTTAAATTTTTTTTTGTCATCAGCCATCCCACACTATCACCCCCAATACCCCCACACTATTATAAAAGGGAGTGAAAAAAAATAAAATGTGATTTAGTATGCATACAAGAACGAAACTTCTCAAACAAAATTTTTGGCGTTAGCCACCCGCTCTACCACCAGCATTGCCAACCCCACCCTATTATTAAAGGGAGTAAAATATTAAATTGGGATTTAGTGTGTATAGGAGAACTAAGGGACTCTAAATTTTTTTTGCCATTAGCCGCCCCCTCTACCACCCCCATTGGCACACCCTCTCTACTATTAAAGGAAGTAAAAAATTTAATTGGGATTTAGTGTGTGTACGAGAACCAAGGGCCTCTAAGATTTATTTTGGCGTTAGCCACCCCCTCTACCACCCCGACCCCATTATTAATGGGAGTAAAAAATTAAATTGGGATTTAGTGTGTATATACGAGAGCCAAGGGTCTCTGAAATTCCTTTGACATTAACCACCCCCATCCTGTTATTTTCATTTTGTAAATTGTTTGTGCAAAATATCTTTCTCAATATCGATCCAGTTTAACAAATTCAACGTACTCTGAATGCTGGTGTATCTATTATATTTTAATATTATTCTCATTGCTTTGTTTTGCAATTTCTTTCATCTTTCAAAATTTGTACAGGTAACATATAACACAGAGCAGCAATACGTAAAATGACGCAATATCAAAGTATTGTAAACAGTTAATTTGTTCGGAGTTGTTAAATAGGGAGCTAATTTTTTTCATTTTCATTTCAACCAAAAACTACAACTACGTCACAAAAAATTCATGAAACTTCGATAATTCTAAAATGTCCAAAAATAATAAAAAGACACGTTACAATATTCCATTTGTAAATTTTACGAAATGAACTTTCCAAATTACTCACCTAAAAAACCGCTGCCCAAGGAATCACTACTTCTACATCCAGATTTTGTACCCAAGTCTTACATACTAAATCCCAATGTAATATTTTGTTCCCTTTAATAATAGAGTGGGGTTGGTGGAGGGGTGGTTAATGTAAAAAAAATTAGAAGCCCTTGGTTCTCGTATACACAGTAAATTTCAATTTAATTTTTTATTCCTTTTAATAATAGGGTAGAGGGGGTAGCTAAAAAAATTTTTTTTAGATGTTTCTTTCTTGTATACACACTAAATCACATTTTAATTTTTTTTACCCTCTTTAATAATAGGGTGGGGGCAATGGGGGTGGTAGAGGGGGTAGCTAACGCCAAAAAATTTTTTTGAGAAGTTTCGTTCTTGTATGCACTCTAACTCACATTTTATTTTTTTTACTCCCTTTTATAATAGTGTGGGGGTATTGGGGGTGATAGTGGGGGAGGCTGATGCCAAAAATTTTTTTAAGACCTTGACTTCTCATGCATGCCTTAAATTGCAATTTTATGGACTCTTACCTGCTTGCTTTGCTTATTTACCCTTATTTACCCCATTTACCCCCGAACCGTTCAACGGAATTAAATTAAATTTAAAATTTCGAGGTTTCATGAGATTTTAATCCTATTTTAATCAAAAAATAATGTTTCATTTTTGTTTGCGTTAGTATACTTCCACTGGACGTGGAAGTAAAATACCACCCCTATATAATAACATTCAACGTCTCACTCACTTTTCGTACCTCCGGTATAAATCTCAAATTCATATTTATAAACTTTTTACAACTCATTTTCCATTCAATTTTGACTTTCACTCAATTTCAAGCCCTAAGTATTTTATCTATTTCATAACAGACCACATTTCCAAATTAATGTCACGACTTATTCAGGTTCCAACGCATCAGCATACTATTTTCATTTCATTGCAATTCCATATTTACCCCTTTTAAACATTAACACGCGAAATAACCCAAAGTCCATGTTACGTGCGTGCGTAAACCATGATTATACGATGACGAATCAATATATTTAACTTTTTTTTATTCAATATCTTCTAAACCAAAAACGATTCGAGTTTCATTCAATCACCAAACGATTTCTCTTTCAATTACCCAAACAATCATATAATTTTCATTTTCAAATTTTAACTTTTTGCAAAGATGATGTAATATTACGCAACCCTCGCCCGCAGGTAATGTCGGGGGCCGACTTTCTAGAATAAAATGGGTGTAAAAACGTTCGTGCATTCACGGGACACGACGAACGGAACGATAACAAAACGTATAAACAAATCCGGTAAACAAATCTGTTGCATGTGGTTTGAGAAATATGTAAGCGATACCCCATATATTGTAATATATACACGATCGTAGTTTTCAATACTAAAATGTTTGAAGTATATACATTACAATCTAGTGTCTCATTTTCAATCGTCTGTAACAATAGAAAAAATGCTTTCCGAACGTGGAATTCTATTACGTTACTTTACAACTTTACATTCACAGATTCATTTAGTAAACCAAATTAAAAAGAAAATGTTTTCGACGTAATGTTCTGCGGTCTTTGCGGATTTTTGAATAACCTTTTCATTATTAGTACCTAATATATACTCCCAGAAGGTGCAGTTGTAATATATGGTTAGTTATTGTTTGTGTTTGCAACGCAAGCAACATTTAGCAGAAATTTATGTGTTGCTTCTGGAGTTGCGGGCCGCGGATCATATTTCTAATGGCCAAAAACAGTTGTATGCAAACACACGTAGCTTCCAGTATGCAGCTTACATAACCTGTTATTTGTACAAGACTATTTATGCGGCACAGACCAAAACTTTAACTACAGATTACTATAAATTTTGTTTGTGTTTTAAATAACCATAGTCAATTCTTGAAATTAATTATACGATATACGAATATAAATCCACTTATTTTAAATACAGCATATTCCAAATTAAGATTCGCAAAGTTTTACTAGAATTTGAAAACTTCTGTTTTAAGATGCGACTGGACCAAAGTCGTACAATATACATATAGCCATACCGTTTTTGACAAAAATTATAAATCATACTTAAGAGTCGTAGAACAAGCTAAATCTAAAATATAATACCAATTGTAGCAATTAAATTACAAAAGATATTCTAATAATATATATCTGTATATAAATATTCAAGTACTAACTACCACATACCAGAGTTATATCAATTTCTAACGGAGAAAGAACCCCTTCTAGTTTGTGTAACTGAAACTCACATAACTTCAGACATAGAGGATACTGAGCTAACTATACCAGGTTACAAATGTATCTTCTGTTTATCTCACAGCAGACATACAGGAAGGATAATAATTTATGTCAAAAAATCTTTAAATAGTAGTATGATTTACAATGAATATTCTTTAAGTTATTGATCATTATTTATAAAAATCCAGCTAAATCAAATCAAACAAACTGATAATAGGAGCAGTGTATCGTTCATCAAATGGAAACTGCGAGAAATTCTTAGATTTTTTTGGGCAAAAACTTTAAAATACATATATAAAAATAGTGTTTTAATAATTGGGGGGAACTTTAATATAAATTTTAATGACAAGAAAAATCGCTCAACAAAAAAATTAAACAATTTACCACAAGATTCTGGGTATAAGCAAATAAAGAACCAAGGCACTAGAATTACCAATATCTCATCAACAGTGATAGGATCTTATTATAACTGTAATGCCTATCAGTACCAACCATGAGCTGCCTTTCAACATCCTATTTCCTGGAAGAGATGAGTGGGATCGAAATAAAATTGACCTACAGAAGGCAGACAGCTGTTGGTATACAGATGGTTCCAAAACTCCTGAAGGAAGAGGAACTGGAGTTTATAGTCGTTACCCAAAGATTCCATAACAAACATACAGGTGAAGCTAATAAAAGCATGTTCAAAAAATCGGTTAATTTAACGTTTCCAGAAACCGATGCGGAGTGGTGCGTTAAATAGCAATCCTTATTACAGCACATGAAATTGAAATGCAAAATACATCTGCAGTCATTAAGACTACATTCTCCCACAAACCTATTGTTGATGCATTATGAGAAAATACTAAATTCAGGATTGCGCCTCTATCATTACTAACTTTGTTTACTTGAAATGACTTGAGAGAGTAGAGATTTTAGAAGTTTTGTGTTAGTTCAAATACAACTTTATTGGAAAAGTTCCAGTTAGTATTGACCCATACAGCATTAGGCAGATTAAAGTTACGGAAATGGTGAATTTGTGTATTATGCATCTCAGTAATCTTAGGAACATTTTTTATAAACATTGGTAGATGATCGATTGAAATTAAGATACAACACAACCCATGCCAGATGTCATACTTGTAAAAATATCCCACAGAGTTTTGAATGAATTAACGAACGAACATAATAATCATATCGAGAATGTTATGTAAGAACACGAAATTTTTCATTATGCATATTTCATCAAAAATAGAGGTTCTTCTTGCTATTTACTAACTCCACAACCTAGTTGACATGGCCAATACCTCCTTGATAGGATCTGTTGCCTTCATATGTGCTATACATTCTGTCTATCTTAGCCTGCAAAGCCTGTACAGATTCAACCTTCGTACAACTTGTTAATAATAATAAATATAAATAAACACCACAGAAATTAGACAACCCCCAATTCCAGAAGCCTAGGCTTGCCCAAAACGGTTACACATTGAAAAAATGCGGACATACAGCCATTTCCTCCGATAGTGCCGGAGCCAGGTTTCGAACCCGGTGATGCGATGTCCGTGTGATTAATCGCGATTGCCACCTCGCGCCTGAACCCACTCGGCTATCGACCAGTTCATCTTGAACCTTTTCCTTAATATTTTAAGTCCATTGATAAGGTCAGGGCCATATAATTTTCAGGATTTCTTTCCCATTTGAACCCTCCCAATATGCTGCAATCTACCTATCCAAAGGTAGGCAGGTATTAAGGACCAACCTTAAGATGTTTTGTTGACAAAGTCAATCCTCTTGTATTTATTTTGGCTAATTCAAAACTTGTACTCAACGGTTTCTTGACGAATATTTTTCAGATTTATTGCTATCAGACTTGATTGAGAGATTTATATTAAACTCAGATTCCTTCGTTTGAATAAGAACTAAAAATATTTAGAGGACCGATTGAATTTCTTAAATTTAAAAATCGCGGACATGGAATACATTACAATTCTCGAGTGACAGTGTAATAAAATTTTATAGTGGCTTATATTGAACACTATTTTCTTTCCGAGCCGTAAACTAAGGCCATAAAGACCGTTCTAATATGCAACAGCTTGATTTTCCAGCTAGGCGTTAGGTAGGCAAACCGAAAAGTGTTTGATATTCACGAAAGCCACCGCAAGACGTGAACCGTTCATGCTGCAATATATTTGTCAACGTTTGTGTGATATCAAATTTATTCTGAAACCTGAGCGACACAAGTATAACTTCTTAAAAACAAACCACCAATGGAGGTATCATAAATCAGCTAAAGGGAAGCTAGTTCTAGATTTATTATTTGTGAATAATGTAACTATGATTATTATGAAGGGACCATGTCTAGGAGATCTCGCTTCTGATTTGTGTAGTTTCCTTAGACAAATATAAATCATTTACCGAATAAATAAAGCAATTTTCGAAACATGATACTGACAGTATCTGGAGGTGGCAGCGCTTTGACAACTGTCTTAAGTGTCCTTTTATCGTGAAAACATGGCGACTTGATCTGAAATTATATCTCATTATATTATGACAAGAATTAACTTTGAAAATGGATACTTCATTCTATCGGACTCGTTGTCTTAATTTAGCAAACTGCTCCAGGTTTTTTAGACTTATAATTGAAGATTTTAAGGCATTTTAAATTTAACATTATTATTTTATTTACGTTATCTGTTTAATTTCATTTAACGGCACCCATATAATCTAAATCTATTTCCATAACGGAGACCATGCAAAATTAGTGTACAATTCCAATAAGTGACAGTTTAAATGTGATTAACTTTATTAAATACAATAAATATTAAACTTATTGATATATGTCTCTATCCTATATGATGACTTTTCTCCTATGTGAAGACTATAAATATTCAATTTACTGACTTAACTTTATAGATTTTACAAAAAGAATTTTATATATTTAAAAATAGCCCACCGCCCACATCTCTACGGTCCATTAATTTTAACTAAAGCTCATTAAAACCTAAATCAACCCCGTACGCGGATGTACGTACATTACTTTCCGTATTTAGTGTAACTCTGGCAGTGCGTGACTAAACACACAAATGTAATTTTCTAATCGATTACACGCTCGTCCACTCGAAACTGAATTATTTTGATCACCTTTCACTTATGCTGACGGGAACTACGGCGTTAAATATGTGCCATAGTAGCAAATATTCAAATTACATTGAATAATTTAAATATTATTTATATGCGGTATATGTGTGGCTTACTCGAACACGACATTTTTGCCTGCTGTAGCTAACAATTGTGTCGAGGGTAATTTCTATAATTATGTATTTTCTAAATTATTTCAAATCAATTATTTACTTACTTACCTTTAATTTAGCTCTGTTTGAGTGTTTTGAGGTTAAAAAGTCGTTATTGTGTATATTTCCAAACTGATTTTAAAATTACTGACAAAATCTGGCAACGAAGTAGTTTTTAGTACAAACAACAAATGATGGATGTATTAGACAACTAATCAATCCACATGTAGGGCAACTACTAAATATACATACAATTAAATATGTTGTAACGCTGTGGTAAACTATATGTAAGTGGTGCCCAAATCTACCTACAAACTTACCAGTCAACCATTTGCATTAAGCTGCCATCCAAACAGTGCATGGATGTAAAGTACCACCAGTTTTCGTAGCTATGCTTCTTATAAAATTTGGCGCTGAACGTGGGGCTTGACTTTACTAAGACCTTTTGTGTTCAGACTGATGGATCAATGGTGGGTCTTGATGTCGTCTTCACGCAAGAATATAGCGTATGCTACTAGGTCTTTGGCACTTAGGAAAATAAATATAGTACTACCGAGATCGAATGCTTGGCGGCACTCTCTGCAGTTCAGAATTTTAGGCCTTATATTGAAGGGTTACCATGTAATTGTAATTATTAACCACTACAGATTGAAGTAACTTAGTAACAGAGCATCATTTCTTCACTTAGCACAGAAACTGCTAAATATACATACAATTAAATATGTTGTAACGCTATGGTAAAATATATTTAAGTGGTGCCCAAATCTGCCTGCAAATCTACCTGTTGACCATTTCCATTAAGCTGTCTAGCCATCCACACAGTGCATGGATGCAAAGCACCACCAGTTTTCGTAACTATGCTTCTTAGAAAATTAGGCGCTAAACGTGGGACGCGACTTTACTAAGTCCTTTTGTGTTCAGACTATGGATCAATGGTCTAGCTTGATACCCTCCTCATGAAAAAATGTGGCGTATGCTACTAGGTCTTTGGCACTTGCGGAAAATAAATATAGTACTACCGAGATCGAATGCTTGGCGGTAATCTCTGCAGTTGAGAATTTTAGGCCATAGATTGAAGGATTCCCATGTAAAACAATTATTAACCACTACATATTGAGGTAACTATGTAACTTAAAAATCCTTTTGGTAGCAATACAATGTTGTACTTATACCGGACGAACGCTCAAGAGCTTCTTTTATAATTGCCTCGACAATTAATAGATCATGGTTCAACGGTACTTTGACTTAATAGAGTATTCAAATATTTGTGATAATAAATAATACATTTTACAAACTTGCTAAGAATAATAGATTTTCTCTAGATGATGGTGATCAGTGAACATTGGTTATTTTGAATTAACTTAGAAGAGAAATTTTAGAATTATCAAATACTGCACTGAGGCAAGGATTGGTCATATCGGTAGCCTTAAAGCTATCAAGAGGATAGCAAAAACTATTTTTGTCCAGAGGTGACGAGTGATGTATCGAAATATATGTCAATAGATGTAAAACTCGTTTGTTATAAAACATATGATATAAAACAGGAACATAATGATTTCCGAAGCAATTACCGGAAGGAGAAGATGGGAAGAGTTAATTTCGATCCCATGGAGACAGTCTTTGTGTCTTTTATTTGAGTGAAATATAATTTTCCATTAGTCTGCTTCTTCATTTCTAAACGTTTTAAATTACCGGCTAAATAAAACTATCGAGCAATCAGGAATTTTTTATTTCAGCTCTATAACCAATCAAGTTTAACATTTAAATTATATACGACGACTTCTCTTATTTTGCCTTGAACATGCTGGGTGCCTCTGGCAAAGAAATTAATGTGACTTTTAAATACATGTATATATTCGAATTTAAAATTTTTATCAACTAAAACGTCATCGCCAATCAGGTTAACCAGACAAGACACGGATGGGTGGAATGAATATAACATAATACGCTAAAGTTAGTCTGGCCCGTATTTCTTAATTGTTTTGTATGTTACGATTTCTTATTTCGTTTTATTATCCTTTGCTACAAAGGCTCACTATATATTTGTAGCTAAGATACCAGATGGCACCAATTAAGCGTTTGAGAGACAGCGACAAGTGTTTTTCATAATACATTTATCTGTAAATTTAATATTGACGCCACCAGATAGACTAATTGTTTTAGATTAAATGATGGATGGATGCTTGAAACGATAGCTTTACTGTTAATAAATCAATCGAAGCATGAGTGAGTTTCTGTTAATTATCATAGATATTCAGAATTGGCTTGCACTGACAGACGAATGTCACCTTTAATTTAATGTGATGAACCTTTATGTTTGAATCGTCAAACGCAAAGCGATGACTATTAACGAGTTGATAGATCTGATCCGGAAAATGTTACAAGGCGAACGAGTAGCATTAGTAGAGGAGGTGTTTGTTAATTACCTTAAAATGTCTTCAATATTTTGTTGTAGAATGCTGAAGAATTGTGTTCCTATTTACGTTTCGTCATTTACTTATCCAGTAATCATTTAAACTTTTTGGCTAAGGACAGGCTTATATGATTTGCACGTTAGGTCTGGCATTATATCCATAAGCGATTGTTTGTGTATAATTTTAACAATTTAATGGAGTACTGACGAAATTGAAAATCTGCGCGGAACCAAGGAAAAACTTTACAAACTCCTGATAGAGTATAATGCGTCAAACATGAGCTCCTTCTTACAGATTCAACACTCTGCAAACCGCGGTGCAATAAACGATTATATTTCTATAATTACAGAATAGAAATATAATCCTGTACTATCTACACCTTGATGCATTATGCAATTGCCAGGTGAGAATCGGTGCGATTCGAAATTACTTAAGTGATGACGCACAAATCGCTCTTTCTATTAATAGCAAATTAACCGCACAAACCGACCGACGCCAAATGAGCTATTTCATTGACGGAATTTGTATGCGATGTGGTGAGCAATAGTAAATAATTGGAAATGCAAGTACATCAAATGGGATTTGCCTCTCAAAGAGTAATTATCTTTATTGGATACGGGCAATCCAACGAAAATTAAAAATAGTATATTAACATTTTCGACTGACAAATTTTAAACCAGTAGTGTGAATAAAAGAGGCGATGACAGATATAGTATATTCGAATCGTCGGGATACCGGTCTAGTATGACATTTTTTTTTAAATCAGGTTAAGTATTAGATAATTGATATATTAATTAATTTAAACAATATGTCTGAATCTACGATTATGTTTATTTTAACTTCTATAGTGGTTTGATCTCTCTTGCGACTACGAGATGTCTCTGATTATATCAATTAAAAGTATTTATTTGTGTAAATATAATTCAGATTAAAATAAATATAATAAATTTGTTATCTTTCCTTACATAACTCAGAATTTGATCAAATATCTGAAATTACATGTTCGTGGAGTACGTATGCGGGGAGGCAATATCCACTCTGAAAAATAACATCTCATACCACATACCAATGAAGACCTTAAAACTCATAATCAAGCCTATTACTTAGATTAATAATTTTACATATTTATTTATTTAGAATACTGTGGATTTGGCTACAATAAAAGAGTTATTTATGTGAATATTTGATATCATTTTTTGTATTCAAATAAGTACCATATTATATAATTATGTATGTATATCAATCTTGAAATATTATTCTTCTGTCATAGATACCATTAGCAGTGGACCTAGATACCAGCAGTACCTTTCTTAATATAAAAATTATAACAATAAATAACTAATTAGTAATAGTAATAAATGCGCCACAATATTTCTTCTCTTAAAAAAAAGCAGTCAAACATTCAAACAATCAATGGTGAATCTAACTCTTTTAATAAAAATTGAATTACCCACATCTGGGTTAACAAAATTTAAAAGATAAGCAGATTTTACTCTATCTGCATTTATTGTAGACTTTGCTCCATGATTATATATACAAATATCTTTATCAGTACTTAATCGTACATCGACGATAAAGAAGGTTTTAATTTCCCTTTCCTAATGCAATTATAATCACATGCTTGTATGTCAGGATTGACAAATAATTTTTCTAAAATATGATGTTTTGAATATGCCACTTTGAGATTATTAAAATGCGCACGTAATTTTGCTATACAAATCGGCAAATCTATATAATCGTGAGAATTAATAAATAATTCTCCAGGAAGACGTACCGGTTGACCAAAAACGAGTTCCGCAGAAGAACATTGAAATCTTCTTTGGCATTGCTTGCAAACCGAATAAAATGACTGGAGTTCACTCTTCCAATCCATGGAATTAGACCTGGCAATCAACGTTGTTTTTAGAGATCTGTGAAATCTTTCAACTAACGCATGACTTTGAGGATGATAAGCCTAGGAATTTTGAAAATTATGAAAACAACCTAGATTTACATTGAGCGCTCTAATCTGTAGTTATGTAAAGCGGGACACCAAAACAACATTTATGTAGTCGGAATAATGCTTCAGCAACTATTTCTGCTGTAATGTTACACAAAGGATATGCCTCTGGCCAAAGAGTAAAACGTTCAACTACAGTAAAAATGTAAGAGCAACCTCCGGAAGGAGGTAATGGACCTACAATATCTATGTGAATATGTTCAAAACGTCCTTTAGAGACTTCGAATTTACCGATTGGGGTTTGAATGTTCATTTATTTTAGCTCTCTGACAATTAATACAAGTTTTTGTACATAAAGTGCAGCCTGTATTCATTTTACGCCAGGAATATTTATTGTTAATTAATTTTTTAGTTTTTCGGATTCCTGAGTGAGTTAAATTATGAAAAATTTCAAAGATAGCGCCTCATTTTGACGGGTATATAAGGTCGAAATTTGGAATTAGAAACATCACATCAGATCTCGTCTTGCGAATTTGAAATTTTAACTTTAAGTAATACATATTTAATATTATTTTTCTTGAATAATTGAATTCTTATTAAGGTTTATTAGTTCCACATTTCCAATTTGTTCATCGCTCAGTGATTTTAAATTAAAATCTGCAGAGTTTACTGCAGATAGATGATCTACTAGTGTGTGAGTTTGAGCATTGTTAGGAATACATTGTTCCAGTGAAGATAAACATTATCTTTACCTTTAACATGTTCAATGCTGCTTGTAAATTGCTTTATAAATTCCATATAACGTATTTGCCTGGGACTTCATCATAAGGACACCATGCGTTTGGTCTATCGTATCATGGCATACTGGGTTTTAAAGGACTAAATCCCCCTTTTTTCTCTCTCCTATGGAGCGCCAGAATTATCACTGTGTGACGACATATCATCGGAGCCCCCGGCCGTCCTTTCCTTCTGTCTATTTATCCCCCTGAATTGCCAACTTGCTCGCTTTCTGTCTCTCTTCGGCTGTTTTCTTCTGTGGCACCTTTTTTACAAAGCAACATACTTTTCCCCAGTTATTCTCATTTCTGAGCATCATTTGCCCTACTAATTTCAATATCCAGGTCTCCTTCTAACTCTTGTCTCCACTGGGACCATCTGTCACAAACTAATACTGTGTGCTCCGCAGCATCTGTGTTCCCACAGTACATACATATATCATCGTACGTTATCCTCATTATTTTAAGGTAATACCTAAAATACCCGTGGCCTGCCAGAAATTGTGTCACGAAGAAATCCAACCTTTTATGTTCACATCTCGCCCAGGGTAGGAGAACTAGTAATAGTAGTAGATACGCCTCATATACAACTACCCGAACAGAAAGGAAATTTAGTTACAGGATAGGATACGATACGATACGATAAATACATATAGGTAGCTAATGTATAGCTACACAAAATATTTGTACAAAAAATTAGAAATATTTAGTTGGAATGCAGTTATGCAGTTTACGTTGTTTCGTGCCTTCAAAAATTTAAGCAGTTGGTCATCTATTTTTCCATCGTGCCCACAAGTTTTAGTTTCGGTTTATTGCTTTTAACTTCATGTATATCATATTCAGCGGATGGTTTTTTTTATTTTTTTAAATCTATCCGAAAACTGAGTTATAAATTTTATAGCCTAAAGAGTATACTAAACAATAAATCTCTCCTAGTCACGTACAACAGCTTAGTTGAATCTAAATTACATATGGCATCACGATATGGGGTTCCGCCTATAAAGCAGCTCTATACATGCGCTGCCATAACCTATGTACATACAAGTTGAAACTTGAAATTAATTTAAATGGAGAAAAACATTTTAAACGTGTCAGAATTCTATAAAGTAACTTTTAAATTGACTTTCGGGGATATCCTGTAGCACATTATATAACCTCACCTTCGCTGTCGAAGATCAAACAAACATGGTACAATATTACCATTTGTGCATTTTTATTTCAGATGTTTTGGTTCTATAATTGAATTGTTTTATTTTCCAGTCTGTTAGTAAAGTGTTACAAAAGACAGCGGAAGTCATCCATTTTTCAGGACAAAACACCAGCCACTTGATTCCTGGACATAACTGTGTCTTCATTGTAGCTACTCCATACCTTTATATTCAACTGTATAACGAATTTTTGCTTTGCATATTGGTGTTTATGATAATACCATTACAAAAGTCGGATATGTCTAAAACCTAAAATAATGTAAAGAAATATATTTCAATAAAAATTATCCATCCTAAGTATGAATATATTGGAAAAAATGCAACGACACGTCAAATAGAAGTATAACAGACTTACATGCTATTAATAAATAGAGATTTCCTTGAAATCATCATGCTCATCATTTGTAAAAACTATACAAATATATATATATATAAATCTATATATATATATATATATATATCTATATATATATATATATATATATATATATATATATATAAATCTATATATATCTATATATATATATATATATATATATATATATATATATATATATATATATATATATATATATATATATGATGATTTGTGAGGAAAGGGTCATACTTTATTAAAAGATATAGAACTTTGAGGTGATCTTAAATCCCCATACAGTAATGACTAAAGCTGCTCCGTTTTCGAAATACGTATTATATTATGTGAAAGAATTCTCTTTTCGCCATATATCTGTAATGGGTAAACGGAATCCAATGAAATTTTGTATTTTGATTACAGTAGTCACTCGCCATTTAATGCCTGAGATATTAATAAAATATCAGGGCCGGACCCAGAATAAAAAAAAATTACACCTAGAAAGATATAACATCCCATAAAAAATATGTTGGCACCATTTCATTGTTAAATAAAAAAATTAAATTGTTGAGGGTTTAAATTTTTTCTTTTACATATTTTTTTTTGTCCTCTATCTGTACTACCAAAAGGTAGTGCAGATAGGGAGAATGAAAATTCATCACATATACCTGGTAAAATAAAAAATTTATTTTGTAATGAATGTGTAATTAATAAACAACAAAATAATAAATAATAATAATTAACAATTTATTAACAACAAATGGAAAAGAAAAGGAATTCAATTTTTTATTTAAACAATCAACGGGTGCCAAAATATTTTTTATGGGATGTTCTATCTTTCTAGGTGTAAATTAATATTTTCATGTCAAATATTTTATAAACAGTATGCAGAGTGTTGTTTTCTAGGAATAATTTAAAAATATTTTTATTATGGGTCCGGCCCTGATATTTTATTAATATCCTAGGCATTAGATGGTGAATGACTACTGTAATCAAAATACAAAATTTCATTGGATTCTGTTTACGCATTACAGATATATGGTGAAAAGAAAATTTCTCCTCAAAATATAATACACCGTCTACTTCGAAAACGGGGCCCCTTCAGCCATTACTGTATGGGGATTTAAGATCACCTCAATGTTCTCTATCTTTTGGTAAAGTATGGCCGTCTCCTCACGAATCACCTCTTATAAAATGTGGGGGTTTCTTTCACAAGATGGTATTTGCTCAGAATGCAATTTGTGAAGAAGAGGCAGAAACAACAGCACAGTTACAAATTATCATATTGATTAACTGGTACCTTTTATATTTATTTTAAGTAGAAAGAATAATATAAAGGTCATAACTGAAAATATATTTTCTAAGAACAAGAGAACTATGTTCAGTATTAAACATAAAAACTACACTTTGAATGTAACACAATAAAAAAAATACATTTTGAATGCAAATATATACGGATTAAGTATCTGATTTAAACTTTTAGACGATCATCCTCATCTTCACAGTTACAACCTTCATCCTCCGCAAAAAGTTCGTCTTCGCTCTCTTCTGAATCTTCTACATTCATATTTAAACTTTTTTCTATGAGCTCTCTGTACCAAGCCAGTTTTTCAACATTCGTCCAATTTACCATTTGATTGGTATTACTGTCTATTTTTCCATAGGCTTTATCTAACAAGTTGTAAATATCCTTCAGTTTTTTAGGTTTTACCGTCCTTCCCAATAGGGTTTTCCCACTAATTTTATTTTAACAATTTGTGTCGTGAAAATGATATATTAAAACATTTTATTAATTTATAACAATTTACTTTTCTAATAAGAATTATTTCTAAGAAAATATCGTTAAAACAACTTGTTGATAATTTCACTGCTTTTTAAAACGGGCATTTTTACGCGCCAGAATTACGTATCTACCCGGAAAACCAATGAGATTATGGATATAATTAGTTTGTAATAGATTCTAACTGTGTGTTAAAGAAAGCTTTCTTCTAAAACTTCTCAGAATTTCAATTTGTAATGCTTGTACTGTGATTGGTCTAAAGCAGTGGACGTGTAAATATTGGCCAATCAGAATCCAGATAAATGCCGCACAAGTTATTCGTGAAACCGTCGGATGTTAATATTTTGTACTGTAGTTTAGGTTTAACCTTCACTGACATTACACATCAGATGACTAACCTAAAACGTTAAATTTATATTTTTATGTTTGTATTGTTTGGAGTGAAAATATTATTTTATCAGTTTCTGGTTTATGTTTTATTAATTCTACAATCAAAACGGAATCAAATGGAAGAGGGATATGTTAAAGGTGCCGCTGATAATTTATCTAAAGTAGAAAAGTGCTGAGTGCTGTCAATAAATAGAGGTTATGTTATGTTAACAGAGACCAAGATTAATAAACAATCTTGAACAGAGACAACCTCTGTGATTGGATTTCAGGGTGTTGACGTTACAACGCGCCAATTTATGGCTGTTTAAAATAAACCCAATATTTTTCAAACTTCAAGTTTTTTTTTACTATTAGTAAAATTAATAAGATAATAAATATGCCATAAATCATTTTTTTACGTGAGTTAAGTATTTCAGCAATAATTTTTTTTTCTGGGAAAACCCTATTCGACAGTCTTTAATGACAATCTGTCCAGGGACAAGCAAATTTGTTTTTTGTGCAACATCATTTCTATAGAAATTCTCTGCTCTTACTGTTATTTTCTCGTTATTTTTTTCAATATATATGTCGTAGTCACATAGTGAAATACGGCTTTTCAGGAAAAGCCTAGGCAGTTCATGTAATACCGGCAGATAGTGTAAAATCTATATGCTACACGATTTGCCTAGGCTGTTCATGAAGAGCCTGGTTTATTTCGTCATTGTTATGATTCGTGTTTTACATGATCTGTCGGCTTCATCGCTAGGCTCATTGTGTAATGTCAAAAATAAACATACAAACAGTTTGAAATTCTACCGTTACTATTCTTTTTTTCCAATTTAACTAAATTATAATGGAAGAAAAATCTTTATTTTATGAACACTATAAAACATATTATGAGAAGAAGCCTTATAAACGTCCATGGAACAAAAAACCTTTAAATGAGGTAAGATTATTCATTTAATATTAAATTGAGGTTAGGTGATAGGTAGAGGTTAGGTGTTAGGTATTTATTTAGAGATATACTTTAGCTTAATATTCCAGTTTTCGCATATTGTTAAATAAAATAAATAAAAGCAACCAAAACTCTTACTTTTGTATTTTAATAATTACCTTATTTTACAATACGACTAGATAATATCATTTCATGAACTGCCGATGGCCTAAGTCACGGCAGATCCTGTAAACTTCTCATTACACCAAAATACTAAAATTTTAAGGCACTTCATGAAAAGCCTAATCACATGATGTAACATGAGGTGTTTCACACTATCTGCCGGCATTACATGAACTGCCTAGGCTTTTCCTGAAAAGCCGTATTTCACTATGTGACTACGACATATATATTCGTTTAGCTTCTCTAATTGCCTTTAATTTTTTAAATAACTGCTCCAACTCCTTCATATTATAGTGACCAGTCAATCCCTAGTATCCTCACCTCGCCTACTTCACTAAAAGCTTCCCAATATTGCTCTTTGGTTAGTATTTCGGTCTTGTTTTTGTTGATTTTTTCAATCCTACCAAACACTCTGTCCGCAGGCAGGAATGAATGGCTTCGAACTGGAAAAGTAACCATAATGGTTGTCAAATTTTTAGGTGCGTGTTTGTGTAACCAATAAATAAAGCTGAATACAAGAAAAGAATTTTTATTCTGCCCCCCACATCCATCGCAGAAAAGCCTGACAGTTTGACAGTTGGATGGGAATTCTGTTTTTAACAGAAAATCGTACAACGCAGAATTCACTTCAGTTGATCCTCTGCATGCATCCGTTTCTACCAATGAGTAAAATTTTGGTTCAATTCTGTTACGCAGAAATTGTACAACGCTAACTGAGATGAGTAGAATGCTTCTTGAATGGGTAACTTCGGTAACATTTGCACCTGCTGTAGGTCAAAACAGTAGGCTATAACATGTTCATCGACTTGTTTCATAATGGTGCGAAATTGTTTTGCAGGCATTTTGTGAAGCCGAAGTTTCGTAATAACATCTGTTTTTTTTTCCTTTGATCGGTGGAAATTTTTAACACATTTTGCAATCTATAGCAAAAGCTACAAACATCGGTGGGAGGTGAGCCGTAGCCAATGTTAAAATTCCAAACAAAGGTTCTACAGAAAAAAATGTAATTAACTTTGGCACCATCATCGGCTAATGAATTATACATTATCCACAGCTTTTTAATGCTTAGCTCAGAACTAAGATAAATCCGCTTAGATTTCTGCCTGATTCTCTGCCTTTCAATTTTCCTATAAATTTTTTTACGGCTTCCTTTCTTCGTTCAAATAATTTTGATCGCCAGTCCCCTCCTCTTCTTTCTACTATATCACCCCCTATATGTAAATTTTTTGACAACCGAACAACCCGTCTCTGAGTAACATGCAATGCCGCACAAAAGAATTTTTGGCACACATTATGCGTTTTATTATCGAAATCAAAAAACTTATACCGTATACGTATACTTTGTACATTTTTAAATCCTTTTCTTCCTTTAGGAGAAACTATGCGTAGCAGTCTTGAAAGCTTGTTATCTTGGATTATTTTATTGGGTATACGGTAGTACCTTTCTCTTGATTTAATTATGGCCGCATTGGTAATTGCGTTACAATTATACCTTTTCTTGCTGTGGTTACACGACCTGGTGAAGTCTTCAAGATTTGAAAAATGATTGCAATAACTAAAATTAAATATTGTTGTTTAAATAATATTACCTAACCTAAAAAATGTGTCACCTAATTATTTTCGCTTTTTCTCTTTTCCCAATGTTCTTGCCTTTTTTTCTGGTCCCTGCGTTCCCCTGTTCAACAAGGACACTCCCTTCCTCCTTACTATTAACTTCACAACAGTAAAAAGTAAAATTATTATTTCACACAAAAGACAAAACGTGTTTCAATAACCTCAAAAGCGCTGACAGTGAAAAATTAGCAATAAAAACTACACTTTGAAAGTAACAAGATAGAAACTACACTTTGAAAGTAACCAAACTGAACAAAAACTGCACTTTAAAAGGAACATAGAATTTAACCTTCGATTTATATGGACAAAATAACGTTTTGAAGGCTACCGTGACGCCCATTCGATTCTATTGTTTAAATACCACCCAGTCCCATTTTTTTTTATACATTTATTTAACGTCGGCCTATTTCCGCTACTGAGGCCTAACACCGACGCCTATAGACGAGCTACCCCCAACCAGGAATTTTGCCGAACTTCTTCCCTTAAGAAGAGTAGGGATCTTTTGCTTGCCTAACATTTAATAGATAAGGGACCGACGGCTTTACATCCCCTCCGAAGGATGGTATATCTCCTATACAACCCTCGCCTAAGGTTGTATAGCTTCCGCGCATACACTGATATACAAGCCGCTGGAAGATGTGTGAGGCGAGAACGCGGTTTCCGTTGGAATGGTCACCCATCCAAGTACTAACTGCGCCTGTCGTTGCTTTACATCGCATACCGAAGTATGTACATAGTGAAGACGCACCTACGTTCGCCCCCAGTCCCATTTATAGTCCAATAGAAGTATTTATCGCAAAAACTATCTTTTGAAAGATACCTCCTCAAATGAAAATTTAATTCCATAAACTACTAAGAAAGCAATGTATATATATTAAAACAAATGTAAATTCAAATTTTAAAGCAAATGGCTTAATAACAAACCTTGAAAATTATAATTTATACGTTCTTGCCTCTGGCATTATCGATTGTCCAACTCAACACAGCATACACATCTAAAGCCTGGTCATACGAAGCCTCCTGCACCAATATTGCAATTACATTTATTGACTGCTCCAAATACATAGAATTATATCCGGCATGCCTATCCGAAGCGGCATTATAAGATGTAAAATATCTGGACGGTTTGAATTATTTACCCGTAAAGATGAATTTTATGCGCGGTAGATATTTGTAATTCGCTGGTGGGTTATCTAATTGATTTCTTGTGCCAGTAAATATTTCCCTTGCCGGGTCGATATCGACAGTAATGGCCTACCTGTTTGCTTTTTATACCTTAATTCCTGCTTCCGGTGATGGACGAGATGGATTGCAGACAGATATTTCGCTGATGGGGCGTAAAAAAATATCTCTCGTATCAAGAGTGCTATTTCTGCTAGCAAAATAACAGTGATATAAATTTAATGCTTATGTAGGTAGTCATAGCAGATGTGATGAAATATTTTCTGCATTTGTATATCATAATAAAAAATAAACAGAAACGTAGCGTAATTGTCAATCAAATATTGTTTTGTTTATTTTCCGAATCGCCTTTTTCCTCATTCTATTTATGTGTAGTTGGAGTTTATTAAGTAGCTTGATCCTGTTGTATATAATGGTTTGTTAGAAACCTCTTTGCTATAAAGTGGTACTGTATATGTCGTTTGCCCTTGTTTCATATTGATGCGGACGTAATTTCCAATTCTGTTTATTCATTATAAATTAGCCACCTTTTACCATTGTTTTTATTGCCTTTAGAAAAAAGTTTTAAATAAAATTCCTCCATACCCATGACACGACTTCGATAGACGAGGGTGTTAAATTCACCATCCTGGCAAGTTATTATGAATCCCTCGGTCTCGGACTTCAGCCCGGCTGAACTTAAAAAGACGAAGGTCGCCCTTCGGGTAAGCCGAGGTCTTCTATATTTTTATAGAAGACTCCGTGCAATGGCTTATTCTTATGGAGCTGCAGAAGGATGTTGTGTGCTGCAGCTCTAATTTGGGATTTTAGTCGAACGAGATCCAACTCGGTGACAGAGTCGTGGTTTAACCGCTCGACGTTGAAGATGAGACCAAGTTCATCGGCTGCTCCCCGTGCTGCCTTAAAGAGAAACGCTCCTGCCTCTGCATTTTTATGGTCTCGGACCATGCAGAGGAGGGGATCCGAACTCCTAATAACCTTACATGCTCCATCCAGAACCATCCTGCAGTGGAGACTCTCCAAGCTCAAGAGTCCAAGGCTTCCCGATGTCGTGGGAGATATAACCGTCGAACGAACGATTTAGGAAGGGGAATGCTATGGAATAGCTAAGTAGATTTCCAGATTTAACTCCGCTCGACTTTTGCTTGTGAAACTACTTGAGAAGCCAAATCTAATGGAATGGAAACCTCTGGTGAATTTTCAATGTCTATTTAGGCATCGAACAACCCAATATCCCTTTGTTTCATTTTCAAGAACCCACCCTATATAAACATCTTTATATAAAATCTGAAAACTAAGGATATTCTTTCCGAGTGGTAACTAAGTAAATAAACAACTGACAAAAATTAAATCCCCTCCTTGCATTCTTGTATCGACCGGCGATATTTTATTCCTTATTTGCATTTTCATTTCTGTCGAAAACAGTGTCATTTCCACAATAAATTATCAACCTATACTTTATAGACATGCATATTTTACGGCATTATTTTCTGCCTCGCATATTCCCAACAGACTGTGATAGAATCCCATCAATACCACATTACACGCTGACACAGTGAACAGGAAGACTTGCAAAAGTGGGATTAGGGACTTCCTTTTCCTCAAGTATTTACCTCCTATCCACGTGCTTGTCTTTAGTATTTAGATGCAGCTTCGTCTTTTTGTAGTCTTGAATCTCGAACCCTTTGCTTCGTAGGCAAATCGATATCTTGAGGTTTGACCCTAAAGAGCTGCAGGCAGATTTTTATCTGCCTGCTTTAGCGTCAATATGGCCTAGGCACGAACGTCGAAATTAATAAATGAATTTGATTACATTATGAATAATAAAGTAGGTTAATATATTATATTCGTAATATTATTATTGTGTGCTATAGCGATATAAACTTAGATTAGATTAAACTCAGTCTGTTTATAATGAGTTTATTTTGTAATTTTGTGGACATAAGAAAATATAAATTATTTATAAATGTTTTGAAGAAAAAATATTTTGTTTTATTAAAACATAATATATCAGTCGCAAAACTCCTCTATAAAATCCTTATTTTACTATAAGGAATGTAACCAGACTGCAGCCAACTGCTACTCTCCGGGCTATGTGCCCCGCCGAGTGCTGAATTTCAAGTTACGCGTTGGCGCGTTAAGTATTGTGTATTGTGTATTACCAACAAAACGCTAATGCTTCGATTGCAACAAAGCATTGCAGCAGACACTGGACCGCAAACAGTCAAAGGATCCTCGTGTCATTCGTCACATGCCTACCTTGTACTGATGAGAGCCAACAGCTCGAATCTGCAGACTGCAAGTGGTGTCGGACGGCTGGCACGAGAGCTCCTTTAAGTAGTATCAGTCTTTCGGCTGGTGTTTCTTCAGTATTCAGTAATATGGCAGTAAACGTAACAGACTATGGCCGTGTGTATCGCAGATATGTTCTACAACATATTCTTTTTAAAAGCTTTTATTTAATTTGCAATGTTAGTTTGTTTAGGCCAAAGCTTGCAACCAAAATTTCGATTAGTTCAAATTAAGCTAGAGCTTTGAAATTTTATATATGTATATGTCTGGTGACAATACACTTTATCATTTTCATATAAGTAAAACAAGATGGCGGCTTTAAGATGGCGGATGACATTACCGTTTATGATCCGATTCGACTCAAAATCGATATCTGAGGATTACAGCATATCAAAAGACTAAAAAGTAAAAAATAAAATTATATTAAAAAATATTTTAAAAAAAGCTTTTATTTAAATGCTCTATAAAGTAAAAAATAAACTTTGAAGTAAATTAAGCCCATCATTTTGTTACATTATATATTTTTTTAAGATAAAAGCTTGTCGCGAGCAATCTCCTTTACACAAGAAAATCTCGCAAGAAATTTTTATATCATAAAAAAAAATTACATAACGTAACAAAATGATGGGTATGATTTACTACTATTTTCAACTTTTTAGAGCACTTAAATAAAGGCTTTTTTCAAAATATTTTTTTATATAATTATTTTAAGATTATGTTTTTTGATAGTTTTTAATAATTTTTTTTTAATGGAATTTTTTCAGGAATATTTATACTTCTACATCTCATAAACTTTATTATATCGTCCTTTTTCGTATCATTGTTCGGTACTTTATTTAATAGTCGCAAATGATAAAAATCGTTATCCATAACGATAATTAAATTTGGGGAATATTAGGTAACAACTATTCAGCTCGCTTTTTTATACAAATCCGCGGTCATATATGACCATGGCTGACACGTGACAGTCAACAGAACACTGTTTTATATTTTTGGCTAACAAGAGCAATACGTTGGATACGAACCCATTTTTACTTCCGGCATGCAGAATTATAATACGTTTTCCTCTTGAACATGGTGCATTTAAAGTACAATCTTGACTCTAGTACAACTGTAATTATCAGTATCATGCGTATCAAACCACGTCACGCCAAGAAATATTACCATCCTATTTGATTCGCGGTACTCTTTTATTTTACGCAAATATCCCCATCGAATTTGCACAATACAAGTAAGACTGATTTTCCGTTTTAATCATCTCCTGATGATGCTAACATAATTAACGAAATGTGCGTTGAGTAGTGTATTTAAGTGTAATGTTCAAGAGTTTTGGCGTTTTGGAAAGTAGTTTTTAGACACCAAGTATATTACCTTGTAAAGAATAGTCCTCATAAGGAAACGCCCCCACCGCCAAGACCCGGACCCAGTGTAAAACTGTCTTCTTAAACAGGACTATGCAATATGAAAGTTGAAGGTTGTTTACAGGCACTCATTGAAAAATTCAGTAGCTGTTAGTCTTAAATTCAATCTTTTTTGCTCTAAGAAAACACAATTAATATTCATAATTGCTTTCCGGTGTATTTTTAGACATAATTAGATTGAAAGGTTACAAAAAAACTCTTAAAACTTAAACTGTTTTGTTTTAATTTGTCGGATAACTTAATTTGCTCTTTCCCTTATCAGCTTAATAGCTCATGCACCGGACAGTTCTTATTTAAATACTCATTTGCATATAATAATACACCGACCTAACGTGCTCAGCTAAACATTGTATCGTGACCAGAGCAACGGCCAATTATAAACTATAAACGTATCGTGGTAGGCTGAACCAGACAATTCCGTCGACTTGGTATAATCACAATCAATACCAAACTATAGTGAACAACAGCAACACTGAATAGAACAATAGGCTAGTTTGAACACTTCACGGGAGACATACATCTCCTTTTGTTATTTGAAGGAGATATACCACCTGCTTCCTTTATTGTTCGGTGCCTGGTCGGTGCTGAAATTTACGTGACGTGACACTACAATAATTAATATTGAAATGTGGTCAGAGTTGTATTAATCAAGTCTTGAATTTTCTGGGATTTATTTTGATTTTTAGTTTGTTGGTGAAAATAATATTAATTTCATTATTTGGAGTTTTCTAATGCGTACTGAAAACTATGTTGCTTTCAGCCAGTCATACAGAGCCGTCCATATACAGTTAGCACGTAAGGGTTGGAACAAATTCCTTAAAATTGTTACAAATATCAGCTCAGACAGCAAACCCATTTTTAAAAATGTTATTTGAAAGAACACATTTATATATGTTATATTCTAAGGTGTATACATGACGAACCGTCTCAGTGACTCAACGCCTACATATGAGGCCTGCAACCAAGGAGTCCCGGGTTCGAATCCTGGCTAGGGTATGGATGTTTAGTGGTGTTTTTCATGTGTTACCGAGTTGGTAGCAGTGGACTAGACGAGGTTGTGTGAGAGACAACACGGCTAGTTGTTGTACCACTCCTGAGTTCGAGTCTCAGCTGCGGCAGATGGTAATGTCGCAGGGAATGGTCGTTGTATAATTGTCTATATGTATGTGTCCTGGTTTAGTTGTGGAATAGCTAATGCTAAACTCCTTCCGGACGTTAATCTAAATAAGGCGTTAAATTAAAAAAATATAAAAAATTATTGAGAAAAAAATCTTTGACACAGTATCTCATTCAGCTATTAAACGAATTAGACAAAATAGGTACCAGAGGGAAAGTACATAATTTATTTAAAGACTGTCTATCCAACAGACTACAGTAAGTCAAAATAGCTAACGCTCACAGCGCAACAAAAATAATAAGAACTGGGGTTCCCCCAAGGAACTATCTTAGATCCTAGCTTATTCGTTGTATAAATAAGTGATCTTTTGCAGAAAAATTAAACATGTAGTATTATATCTTATGCAGACGATGCATAACCTGTCTGGACACCAATCTTCTTAAGCTAAACATTACAAAAAATAAACATATCTCCTTTTCCCCAAATAAAGTTGGAATGCCCCATGTGCTTGAGCCCATTCTAATAAACAAATCGGTTAACGGATGTGTACATAGTGCTGCACCATAAATTATCTAGGACTAGTCTGAGACCCACATCCCCCGTGCATGTGCCTCCATCATCCAATGTGAATTTTAGTGTAACCAATATCGACAATTTTGCCTTAATCTCTTGAATTAAATTCACTTTACATGGATGCCATTTATTCTTTTACAAATATTTTAAATCAGTTGACTGACTAATTGACTGCTCTTTTGCGACTTCGAGCCTTGGTTTATGAGTAAAATACCTAACTGTTTATTCTAGAACGATCTATCGTGAAATTATCTCTTACATGACTACAAGTTGGGAACTTCTTTTCTATTTCGCTAACAGTTGATTGTGTATCAGGCCGATCAGAGTATTTGCCATTAAATAATTTAGAAACCCGAGTTTGTGTTCGGGGTCTGTCTCCATAGCAAATCACCATCAAAATTTCAATTCGTTGTGTCTCACTTAAACGTGCCATTATCGGATCTTTAAATACAATGTGACAAGCAAAAATTAACGTGTTATAGCCATTGCAGCCAGGTTGCATTGCTAAGTAATTGAAAGAAAAGCGTGAACGCGAAAAAAGTGTAAGTCATAAAAACGTGCCACTATCAGAGTTCGATCATAAGTAATCAACGTATGTGCTATTAATGTTAAATGGTTTTAGTTCATTGTAAAGTTGTTTATTGGTTCGTTACCAGAAACGAACGAACTTTTTATTTAGGTTCCTAACCATAAATAAATAATTCATCAATATCCGATGTTAATCAGGTAATCCCAATCTTTTAAAAACTTCTGATAA
Source organism: Leptura quadrifasciata (assembly GCA_963675555.1). Taxonomy (NCBI): domain Eukaryota; kingdom Metazoa; phylum Arthropoda; class Insecta; order Coleoptera; family Cerambycidae; genus Leptura; species Leptura quadrifasciata. Next base: position 142,491,243 of record OY776677.1, read on the forward strand.
TATATTAACATCAAACTATGATATTACATACGTCAATCGCATATGATACCGTTATTTACACTTCGTAATTTCATAATATATTGTAGATTAGTTTTCTGGTACAACAAAATGGAATATGTCAGTAGAAACCTGCAACAGAAGCCGCTGATAACCTAGATAATATTTCCAATATTTCTCAGCATTTCTCATTTCCCCACAGCATGTAAATCACGTCCCGCGTATGAAGTTGTCGACAAATAGGATTCTATTCTAATTTACATCACATTACGACGTAATTATTAAATACATTAATAAACCCCTCTAAGCTGATGTAATTCCGCAACACTTCCATTATTGGGTTGTGTAAGAATAATTCGGGTTAGAAATAATAATGAATTATGACTAACGGTTGGTTAGTTAAGTCAACACAAATGCTCCAAAAGCTTATTTTGCTTTCCACTATATCGTGCATTCGTATAATTATCTTAAAGATAAATCACTTTTGGTACTAAATTCTGAAAAGACATTATACTAAGTCATATACTAGGGTAAGCAGAGGCGTACCAGTGTATTCTTTGATGGAAATTTTATCAGAGCTATCAGCAGGCTGTAAACGTAATAGAGGAGACAGAAGAGACCATTAGTACCTAGCACAGTTGTTTGTTGAATAATAATAGATATATTCAACAAGACAAGAATGGAAAGAAATAAGAATTTCAATAGCTGGTGGATTAATTTATGCTATTGTGACATCAGTGTTTGTCTCAAATATTTCCAACCTACTGATAAAAAAACGACAATACAAAGACTGAGTTTGTTATCGAATAGAATAGAATAGAATAGAATAGAATAGAATAGAATAGAATAGAATAGAATAGAATAGAATAGAATAGAATAGAATAGAATTGGAATTGGAATTGGAATTGGAATTGGAATTGGAATTGGAATTGGAATTGGAATTGGAATTGGAATTGGAATTGGAATTGGAATTGGAATTGGAATTGGAATTGGAATTGGAATTGGAATTGGAATTGGAATTGGAATTGGAATTGGAATTGGAATTGGAATTGGAATTGGAATTGGAATTGGAATTGGAATTGGAATTGGAATTGGAATTGGAATTGGAATTGGAATTGGAATTGGAATGGAATGGAATGGAATGGAATGGAAGGGAAGGGAAGGGAAGGGAAGAGAAGAGAAGAGAAGAGAAGAGAAGAGAAGAGAAGAGAAGAGAAGAGAAGAGAAGAGAAGAGAAGAGAAGAGAAGAGAAGAGAAGAGAAGAGAAGAGAAGAGAAGAGAAGAGGATATAATAGGAGTGGAGTAGAGCGGAGTAGAGTAGAGGAGAGTAGCGTAAATAGAGTGAAATGATGTAGAATGGAGTAGAATTGAGTGGAGTAGAGTGGAATAGAGTGAGTAGAATGGAGTAGGTGTGGAGTGGAGTAGATGAGGGTACAGTGGGGGTATAGTGGGGCACAGTTGAACACAGTGGGGTAGAGTGGGGGGGGGGGTAGCGTGGGGTGGAGAGGAGAGGAGAATAGAGTATAGTAAATAAATTTTATTGAGCATAATCTTGTTATATAACAATATCGGCTTTGTCAATAAAACCACATAAAAATGTAAATGTGTGTAGATCAAAATAAACAAATCTAAAAAGTGTGTAAAATAAAACATCGTTGCACAAGATCATTAATAATATGTGCATATATACTAGTATACGCATGACAAGTATATTGACAACTAAAATTTTGAAAGTTAGTTTTATTATAGTTGTTTAATTATAATAAAACTAACTCTCAACAAACAATGTTCAGTATCTATTCAAGATTATCTATAGTTGAAGTTGAATAACTCGCAAATAATCAATCCTTGTGTGCATAATAAAATCTCTGTTTGCCTCGACGTTTTAGCTAATAGCTGAATATGCTAAGTGAAGATCAAAGCCCATTTAATTCGACAATCTAATGTAGTTCCAAATTTAAATGAACCTAAGTTTTTAATTAAATACTCTGATTGTTATATTGTTATCAAAATCATGTTGAGTAATAATAGATATTTCTATTCCACCGTATATGAGATGCATCATATATGCTCCTTGAATCAATAATTGGACGTTTCGTTTGTCCAACATAGTTTAAATAACAGCCTTTACAACAGATTTCGTGAATCCCAAACCTTTCTTTTAACTCCGGTTTCTCCTTTGGGTTGCCTAAAAGTTGTTATAATTTATTTCCAGACGGATAGGCCAGTCATATCTAACCTTTTAAAACTCTTACTTAAACCCTGGGGTTCATATGACATTGGTACAAGTTTTATATTCTTTTGTTCGCTTTGAAAGATGAGGAGTTTTGGAGAATTACTCTAAATCTAGATTTCCTAATAATTTTTTCAACTAAACTCGAGGGGTATCCATTGGTCTTAGCTACGTCGTTAATGAAAGCTTTTTCTTTTGCAAATCTCTGATCATTCAGAGGGAAATTTAGTAGGCGGTGTATTAAGAAATTAAGACCAGCCAGTAGCGAGCGTGGGTGCGTCTTTACTATGTACATACTTCGATATGCGATGTAAAGCAACGTAAGGTGCGGTTAATAGTTGGATAGGTGACCGTTCCAACGAAGACCGCGTCCTCGTCTGACACATCTTCCAGCGGCTTGTATACCAGTGTATGCGCGGAAGCTATACAACCTTAGTCGAGGGTAGGAGACTCTTAAGGGAAGAGTTTCCTTTTTGGGGGTAGCTCGTCTACAGGCGTCGGTGTTAGGCCTCAGTAGCGGAAATAGGCCGACGTTAAATAAATGTATAAAAAAAGACCAACCATTTTATGCTGGGCATAGATGGCCTGCTTACTATTTTACATGTCGCTATCGTAAAGATACCGAGATGTATCAAATAGTCAAGGGATTCTCGTGTCGTTCGTCACATGCCTACCTTGCACTGATGAGAGCCAGCAGTTTGAAACTGCAGTCTGCAAGTGGTATGGGACGATTGGCACGAGAGCTCCTTTAAGTAGGATCAGTCTTTCGGCTGGTGTTTGTTGCAATCGAAGCATTAGCGTTTTGTTGGTAATATGCGATTATTACACTTAACGCGTCAGGCTTGTAATTTGTAATTCAGCGCTCGGCGGGGCACATAGCCCAGAGAGTAGTAGTTGGTTGCGGTCTGGTTACATCCCTTATAGTAAAATAAGGATATTATAGAGGAGCTTGCGACTGAAATATGTTTTAATATTTCTGCCCTCTGGATGTACACTTGAACTATGCTAAGTCCAGTTGGGCTATTTATTTTTCGATTGCAACATATACTGGAACGCTAGATGGCCCCTGCTTACTATTTTACATGTCGCTATCGTAAAGATACCGAGGTGTACCAAATAGTCAAGGGATAATAAGGATTGGAGCTTGCGACTGAAATATGTTTTAATATATATATGAAGTGTTATTGTACTTCCGGGTCCTCTCCCGCGTCGAAGGTCGACTCCTCCAGAAGCCACGGTTGTCTAAACGACGTTTTGGCAGAATCATCTGCCGTCTTCAGGTTCTCACTGAAAGCTGCCTACTACTACTTCTCGTTGCTCGAACTGAACTGCGACCGCAAAATCTTAATAAACTAGATGATACGCAGAGATTGTCCGGTTCTTGGAAGCCTGGAAGATACGTAACCGAAAACACACGACGATCCACCGTGGACGAACCAATCACGAGGAGGTATGTTCAAGTATTGTCAAATAGTGAAGAAACATAGCAACCTGCCCGAAATGGGCCTATCACGAGGAGTCGGAGCCGAGCGCTGACCAACCAAGGAGAACCACGGCATTCTGCGGCACCGATTGGACACGAGGATGCCCGACCACCAGTGAGAATTCACGTGGAACGTGACGTTTCAGCGAGGCCACTCGTCGGGTTGGCTCAGGCGCCCGCTACGCCTACCATTGATGGTGGAGGACCGGTAACACGTAGCCAAACGCGCAGGCGCGCCCTAGACGGCGGCATATATAAGGAGTCGCACAACGCGAGGAACGTCAGTTCAGTTCTAGCAACGAGGAGCAGTAGTAGGCAGCTTTCAGTGAGAACCTGAAGATGGCAGGTGAGATTCTGCCGAAATGTCGTTTAGACAACCATGACTCCTAGAGGGGTCGACCATCGACTCGGGAGAGCATCCGGAAGTACAATAACACTTCATATATTATAATCATAGCTTTCACTTACTAAAATGGTATGCTTTATCGAATTTTTTAAATATATATCAACACCTCATCCTCGAACAAATCGGTCCTGTCTAACAAAAATGTAATCATTCGTACTTACAGCATTATTGCTAATATCTGCGTGTAACCAACTTTTGTCGTTAACATGTAAAGTTCTTTTGCATAATATCTAAAGCAAAGAAAAAAAATTCTTTGAAAATTATTTACCGTAATATGTAGTGATGCTCTTCTACTTATAAGTTTCTATTCCAGAAAATATTAAATACTACCCCACTCCATAAAAATGTGTTTAAGATTTAATATTCCAGACAGTCATAAAATATATTTCCTTATAATTACAACAATACTGCACCAAAAATAATGGGTAATAAACAGTATATAATCTGTGTTGCAGGATTTATGGTAATAGCCGGAAACTCATTATATCTGCTATATATTTTTTAAATTAAAATATGGAATCATTATTTGTTTATGATAGAAAATCGATAGCTAAATGTTTCGTTTAGTTAAACGAAAAAGTACACGCAACAATAATGTAATATTTTTTTGCCCATTATGAAACATTAAATTAATCATATTAACTACACAATGAAATCACAAATTCGGTGGAATTTTTCAGAGAGTCATTTCACTTAACACAACATACGACAAATGACATATTACTATATCATAGTTGTTCACTAATTTCTTTCCTCCTATTTACTAATTATTTAGAGTTCGTATCTCTTCTGCGGACATTTTTCAAGTAACAAACTTATTGACAACTCGAAAACTCAATTTGTATTTATGTAGCTGTTTGGTAACAAGTTTTCCGAGCTAATTTTCCATGGAAACAATCCTCGAGTTTTATTGGCAATAGTGGTACAATTACTTTTAGATATTGGACTTTCGGTGCCAACGCTTTAAATCATCCATCCTGCAGAGAAGCTGCACTGTTTATAACTTTGTTATAGAAATTAATATTATACGGTTAACATGAAATAATTATTATAATAGATTAGTTATAAGAATTAAGAAAAAATGGGTAGCATCTAAAAATCTAAAAAGATTTTTGAAATGTTCCAATTTCTTTCGTTTTATTAACTTTATATTAATAATAGGCTGATGTCAAAGCTGATTTTGAAGGTTAAAAAAAATTATTAGGCAAGGACCAGCTGGAAAATTTAGTTTAGGCTATAACTAAGAAATAAAACAAAAATTAAGTACGAGATAAAGTAAAATTATGAAATGGGAGTGCTGTTTAAAAATTGAAAGTTGTTTTCTGCGATTTTCGGCTAAACGTGACCTTCTAACGGAAAATGTCCTTCACAAAAGTTGTAAATAATAAAAAACTTAAACTTTTATATACGATGTAACACAACTTACCCGAAAAAAAGTCGGTTTCTTGAAAAAAAAAGTAATAAAAGTCCAACACAGAAAAGATACAAAGGGTTAAAGTTAGAAATTAATGAAAATTTGTCGATATCACTAATTAAGCTATTTTTACGCGTAATGGTATAACCAATCTACATAATATGCACGTTTGGACCATTGAGAATCCTCATCCAGTAGTTCGGAATCACTTTCAACATCGATGAACGCCTAATAGATCCGTCAATATTGCTAAATCGAATAGATGGTCTGCAATATCTAGAGTTTCTCCGTAATGATCTTCCTGGTCTTCTTGAAGATGTGCCCTTGAAGGTTCGAAGTCGGATGTGGTTTTTACATGATGGTGCGCCCCCACATTATCGATTAGTAGTCCGAGATTACTCGACTCAATTAAACGGAATACGTTGAATCGGACGGGGTGGACCCGTAGTGTGGCCTCCGCGGTCCCCGGATCTAAATCCTCTTGATATCTTTTTGTGGGGATATTTAAAAAATGAAGTCAACCAAACCGAAGTTAACAATATCGATGTTTTTCGGGTAAGTTGGTCTTTTAAGTCATTCATTTAAACGTGGTAGAAAAATTTACAAAATTGTGAATTCGGAACTTCAGATTAGAAAGGTACTTGGAATAGTTTTTATCCAATCAAAGTAACAAAAAAATGTTTATACAAACTATATTAGATAAACTACAACCAGAGACATTTTTGTGTAAGCTAGCTCCCGAAGACGCCGATGCCTTAATAATAAATATTGTCGTCTTGGGTCAAGATATTGATTTACTAGTACTTCTGCATCAACTAAATTCAAATAGTCTCAGTATTTTTTTCGACAAACCGGGACAATGAAAATTGTTCATTTTATACATCTAATTGTTTCAAACACGAATCGTACATAAACATAAAAGCATTTCATCACTCTTTTTCGGGTTGCGATACCACTTCTGGTTTTGCTGGAAAAGGAAAAAAAGAGTTTATTGCCAATTGCAAACTTAGCTTGGTTATTTGGGCAACGAGCCCGATAACAAAAAAGCTAAGTAATGAGGCTTTAATGAATATCTAGATACACTCGTGCCAAAATTTATCCCAGACAGTTCAAACTTAATTCCCGAAAAATTATTAAAAAGTATTTATTAGCTGCAGCTGTGAAAGTGATTGTAATAAATAATGATGTGGAAGCAGAAAAGACGGCTTAAAATGTACCAATTTATTCAGTAATTGTCATGAAAACTGCTCAAATAGAGATAAAGAAATATTTGAAGACTTAAGTGATTCGGAAGAGATAATCTATTATGAAGAGCCAGCAAAGAGTGTCGATATTCAAATTAAAGAGCTCGAAGATGTCGATAATCTCGAAGATCCTTCGGAATTTGAAAGTTTTATTGATGAAAAAGAAGAATAACCACAATACAAAAGATCTAAAATTCATTAAAATTTTATAATTTTTCATAATTTTTTATTTTTATAAAAGAATGACAAAACAATATTTCTCTGAAGACGAAGCGAGTCAAAATTTATTTAAAAAAAAAATTAATGAATTAATTGTTTTACTTATATAACTATTTATTCAAATTATTTTATTCAGATATACCTAAAACAGCTTACTCATAATTATACCATTTATTTAGAGAAAAAGTTGTAAAGTATACATTAATAAAAATGCACACTGAGCCTGTGAGTCTCAACTCTACCTTACAACTTTCAATACGATATTATTTATATAAATAATGATAAAAAATTGAAAATAATAAAAAATATTGAAAAGTTTTGGTTTTTCTCAATTTTAAGCGATTTCATGAAAAATAAACCATTAATAAACAGGGTGGGGGTCAATAGTGCGTCGGGCCTGGCATAAATAAAATAACAAAAAATGACATGTACTTAGTAACAAATAAAGATTTTTAAATTGTAATTATTGGGCCTTGATATCTTGAGTTCTACGATAGTTAGAAATTTTTTTAAAAAATCCTAAAAATGTACAGGGTGGTCAAAAATTATTTTTAAATTAAGAACATTTTAAATTGAATTTTCTCAATTTTATCAAATGGAACACCCTGTATATTATTCGACGATGTAATGTAGAAATGAAAAACGAACATTTTTTGTAAGTACTTCCCTAGGGCTAATTGCAACCAATTTTGTTTTATTGAGAAATAATTACAAAATTCAAAAATAAACTTAAAAAAATAGGTTTCTTCAAATAAATGTTCTACATGTTGCCCATTTTGATTGACACACATCTTTATGTGCTTTTGTACTGTTGTTGGTGTGTCTCTATAAACAATTTCCTTCACATATCCCCATAAAAAGAAATCCATTTTTGTAAGATCTGAGGATCTAGCAGGCCATTAGTGGGCCCAATTCATTGATTAGGGTAGGTATTATTTAAGTGGTCACTAACTGCATTTAAATAATGTGGTGGAGCACCATCTTGCTGAAACCACATCCTATGTCGAATTCTTTCAGGGAGATTTACCAATAATTATGGCAGATAGTTGTCAAAAAAATGAGGATAAATAGTTCCAGTCATTGTACCATCAAAGAAATGTGGCCCTATTACATGTTCTCCAACGAGTTCTCCAATAATTCCTGCCCAAACGTTTATAGACCATCTGTGTTGGTTATCAACTTGCATAAAATAGTGAGGATTTTCCGAAGCATAATAATGGAAATTGTGCCTATTAACAAATCCAATTTTATGAAAAGTTACCTTATCACTGAATAACACAGTATTTAATAAGTTGACATCATGTTGCTCAGGCCCAATTACAAAATTGTAGGCGCTTTTGAAAATCGTCATCAGATAATTCCTGGTTCATTTGAAAATGATATGCATGCAACTTATTTGTTTTTAAGATTCGACCCACAGACCGTCTATTTATTCCTACTAATGAGCTCACTTCTCTTTGACTAACATGGGGATTCTCAACCGATGCCAGCACAACAGAAAACTCATTTTCTTCGTTCATGACACGTTTTATTCTTTCACTTTTTTTATTTCGACATCTCCAGTTTCCAGAAATCTATCGGGAAAGTTATGGAAGCTGCTAACATCAGGAATCCTTCTTTCAGGATAACGTTGGTGATAAATTCTATTGGCAAGTAAACAATTTCTGTCTGACTCGCCCAAAACAAAAGTAATGTCTACAAGTTCCTATTTATTAAAATTCATATTTTAAAACTCCAAATATCTTAAATACAAATTGTAACGACCGATAAGTGTGATAAACGCTCCTTTGTATACGACAATTTATAACAAACTGAGGTTTTATTACTTGTTGAATAACGAAAACAGCAACGAAATGTACAAAAAAACATTATAGTAAAGGACCGGTTAAATACTATTTACTCATTTCAATGGATTGGAAGAAATGGTTCCACTAAATTGCCTCAATTCAAAATTACATAAAGACGTGTGTCAATCAAAATGGGCAACACGTCGAACATCTATTATAACTTTTTCTAATGAATTATTTGAGGAACCTCTTTTTTTTAAGTTTTTTCTTGAATTTGACACTTATTTATTTATAAAACGACAATGGTTGCAATTAACCATAGGAAAGTACTTACAAAAAATGTTCGTTTTACATATCTATATCACATCGTCGAAAAATATACAGGGTGTTCCATTTGAAAAAATTGAGAAAATTCAATTTAAAAAGTTCTTAATTGAAAAGAAACACTTATTTAATTATGAAACGAAAATCGTTGCAATTAGCCATAAGGAAGTATTTACAAAAAATGTTCGACTTTCATTTCTACATCACATCATCGAACAATATACAGGGTTTTCCATTTGAAAAAATTGAGAAAATTCAATTTAAAAAATTCATAATTGAAAAATAAACACTTACTTATTTATGGAACGAAAATGGTTGCATTTAGCCATAGGAAAATGTTTACAAAAAATGTTCGATTTTCATTTCTACATCAGATTGTTGAAAAATATACAGGGTGTTACATTTGAAAACATTGAGATAATTCAATTTAAAATGTTCTTAATTGAAAAATAATTTTTGGCATCCCTGTATATTTTTAGGAAATGAAAATGATTCAAAAACATTAATTATATGTCTAGTAACTGGTATTCATATAAGTTTTTCTTAAAACTCATAATTGTGACTGTGGGGATTCTCTTAATATCCATCTGCAGATTGCATTATTTCAACAAAGAAATTCATTACATGCAAGTGGTTGGGAGATATTCAATGCTAATATAGGAATGGGTAGAGCCTAAAAAGAGGCTTCAAAAAATGTACTGATATACACAGCATTCCATTTAAAAAGAGGCACTTGGTCCTGTAATTTCATCTCGGCTCGCCCTGTATGTTCGAAAATAATTTCCAGTTATAGACTTTTTTATCTAGTTTACTTGCAATTTTTTAAAAAATTTCCAGCTATCGTAGAACACGAGATATCGAAGTTCGACGTACTATTGCCCCATATATAGATGATTTTAAAATAGCCATTTCAGCGGTTAAAATGATCCCGGATAGAATATTTAAAAAAAAACACCAATAACTGTGGAAGACTTTGGTTTCTTTTTCGAAAAATGTAAATATCTCAGAAACTACTTGTTTCCCAGATTCCAAAAAAATCATGCTTATTCATTGCAAGAAAGTTATACTTTCACATAATTTCATGTAAATTGAATTTTTTTACGAGAGAAAAAAATAAAAAACCGTTATCTTAGAAAATTTGAGGTTATGTTAAAAATGCTTCATTTGAAAGCTTTAGATATTTTTATTATCTACAACTTTTGTAACGGACATTTTCCTCTAGGAGGTCACGTTTCGCTGAAAATCGCAAAAAACACTTTCAACCCCTAAACAGAACTTCCATTTCACAATTTCAGTTTACCTGGTGTCTAATTTTTGTTTTATTTCTTAGTTATAACCTTAATTAAATTCTCCGGCTTGTCCTTGCTTGTGAATATTTTTTTTTTCCAAAAAGGTATTGGCACCAGCTTATAAAAACTCATGTGCAGTACAAGTAAACAAATGGTTCAATAACAAACTAAAGTTTATAAGTACTTTTTTCTTTATAGTTGAAAAAATATCAGTTTAATTTAACTAACAGTTTACACCGTTTGCGACATAACTTTTATGCAAATTGGGTTCTCACAGTTCCTTACCCACTTCGCTTCGTGTGGAAGATAGATCCTTGCGCTCTCTTAGGGCCAGCTCCAGGAAAGTGGGTTTTAAAAAGTAGAAATTTATAAGAGGATAAAATGAACGGAAATAAAATTAAGAAACTGGTGCTTTGAATTCGAAATGAAGCCACCAACAACGCCTCGAGTATCAGATATATTAAAAACATGAGACCCTACATTTACATTATTCGTACACAGTTTTTATATCCGACTGTGACATGACAAAAGTTCTGCTTTTAAATAATTACGCCAATAAGCTAATTGCTCAGATACTTCAAAGCATAACGAAATAATTTAATAAAGCAACATGAATTATGAAGGTTTCAATTACATTGCTGTAAGTAATAAGTCACGTTGTTAGTGGGCCCATTAATTATACAAAACCAAGGAATGAAACAAAACATCCGATTCAAATGAAAGTTTGACTAAACTTTGAGAACTTGGTATAGTGTATGTTATCAAGCAGGGTCCCAAGTCGTTTTAATTAATACTATTATTGCGGAGGATTTGAGATCCTCGTAACCATTGACGGAGGAGGTTTTTTTCGGCTAGTTAAACCTCAAATACAAGATCCTATTATACATATTTATTTAACAGCTGTTTCTGATAAGTTTCGCTATTAAACCAATAGATATTCGCTTCAGTAGATACACAATAACATACAAGGCGTTTCTAGAAACAAATATTAAACAACTTGTCGTTTGAGGAGTCAGAAGAGCTTTAGAAATGCATTCTAAAATATTTATAGCAGGAATACGTTTTTTTAATATTTAATTAAATTAATATTTTTTTATATACTTACACTTATTTAACGTCGACCCATTTCCGTTACTGAGGCCTAACTCCGACGCCTCTAGACGAGTGTAGCATAATCGCTTGCATAGAATAAATCAGCCATCTTTGTTTTATATAATTTTTAAGCATAATGGTGATAAAAAATAAAAAAAAATATTATTGATGAATTTGAATTTTAATTTTTGATTGATGTTCTGAATAAGTATTTACAAGAAACATTTTACATTATCATTTTATGGATATAACACCATAAGTTGGTGATTACGACGCTCCATAAATTGGAGCAGACCGCAGAGCCTTCAACCCATTAATTGGAGCAGAACTCAGAAGCATCATCCATAAATTGGCGGTGCTGCTGGATTTCCACAGTCGTGAAACAATTTTAACTATAAAATTTTTATTAAAATGTCTACTTAAAAGGCCCTAGCTAGCTCAAGAGCAGGGTGTGACGGAAAACTGGATTAATAAAACACGAACGATGTAAAATCTAATCATATTACAATAACAAAACCATGAAGCCATGATATATAAGAAAACATCAATATCAAAAGCAAATCAAGAGTTCTTTATAATTTCCGGTATTCCTATACGCAACCAAGTCATAACTAAACTAATATAGATAATGTTACCGCAACAAAAGGTAATTTACAAATACGAACAAAATTATCATTTTTATAATAACGAAAGATAATGTACAAGCATGACAAAATCTGGAGTATACAAAAAAATAGGTAGATACTCCAACAGTAACACGTATTATAATTCAAAGTTAAAATCTCGAAAGGAAAGTTCCAGCCACGGATTCTATTTTTGGTAAAAAGCCGAAAACCATTCAGGGAACTTAACTAGAACGTACTTACAAGTTTCGTTGCACTTTCTCACTTGAGATAAGAATCTCCCAAATACCCACCTGGCGGGTGCATAGTTCGGAATGGACAAATTAACCCCTAATTCTCTAAGGGTTTCCGCACTAAGCAATAGTCATTTCCTCCGAAAGTCTTTAATTCACTGGGAAAGTTTCTAGGGTTTACACTTTGATACGGACTAATACCGCAAATATATATAACAGAACTGAACGTGAGATTTTCGTAAGAAGTATAGTCGGTTTGAAGTGTATAGCATAAAAAACATGGCGTTAAACTGGAACTTATGAAGCTAATATCGACTGACCGGAACATCAAACGAATCTACAAGTAATTAACTCAACTTTACACGTTATTTCACTGTAATACCACACTGGCAATTCATATTTCTAAACATTTTTAATAGCAATTCGGCCTTGCCGTTGTCGGCGGAACGCGGAATCCTGCCTCGCGCGTCATCTCTCGTTCATCAAACCACGTTTCATCTCTCAACCAATCAGGGCCTCGGATTCAAAAATGCACCGATTATAACCTTAGAGTAAAATATAAATGGATCGTACACTATATGCTTTGTTTATATAGATTTATATATGACATTTTACTAGTATTTCGCTAAATTTACACACGCTAAGAAATCCTCCGACGTTGAGTTTTTCACCTCTTACCCAGGATCTTTTGCCCATACTCCTGTATCACTCCCTACTTACAGATCATCGACCAATCCCGTTTTAGATTTATAATATTTTGTTCATTTTATTCATGTGTAGGTGAGTACTTTACTTTTACTTTTTCCTGCAAGTATTTCAATACCCAAGGCATCAGTAATCGAATTTTGACAAGTAGTGATATAACATTATGGTGGGCGACAGTGAGGTTTCTTTCTTTTTGGATCTCAAAACCAGATGCTGGGTTCACCCAAGTTGAGGCACAATTTAGCGTCACTAGAATTACTAACGACAGAATAAAATACGATCATATTTTAGTTACTTTATCAATAGAAGTAGTTAATGATATTTATGACGTAATTCAAAATCCTCCAGAACAAAATTTATATAACTACTTGAAGGACATCATAATAGTATGTCTCTTTTCTAAAACGTTTAGATGATTTGTTAACGGGCTCTCAATGGGCGATTGTAAACCATTTAATTTTACAGGTATATGTTAGGTATTGTTGGCGGCTCACATATGGTAAGTCAAAACTTATTGATCAAACTTTGGAAAAGACGCTTACCATTGCCATTATTTCTATCCATCGTTGACAAAATTTAGGAGTCATCAAAACCCCGTTATGTAAATTGTTTTTTTTTCCTTCCTAATAAAAAGAAGAGAAAAATTGTGGATTATATACTGTTTTAATTTTTGAATGTATGTGTATTTTATTTAGATCAAGTTTTGCTAGATAATATGTATGTTACAGAAGCGAAGCTTCTTAACGCAGGCTCCGGGATGGGGAGTCCGCATAGAATAATTCTACCGCTATACATTTACATATAAAAGCGTAAAAAGCTTCGTTTCTGTCACTCGGCCAGTATCCGGAACACTCGTTTTTTTTTAAATAATAATTTATATTAAGAACTTCCACGTTACATAAGAAAATAATCAAATGCTCATAGACAGGTCCTTATGTGGGCCTAAATGGTCTTATTAATGTTTAATAATGTATGTAATATGTTGTTCAATATGATTATCCTCATGTTTATTTGCATTTATTTGGCTTTGCCTGTCCATTGTAATTTTGTAAAATGTTTATAATCTTGCTAATATACATTATTTTTATTATTATGTCACAAGTAAATCAGCAATCAGAAATAACTTTGAATCATTTATCTAATTAATTTGTCTGGTCGATAGCCGAGTGGGAAATTTCTTGATTTCTTAATTGTTAATTTGTTGTAGGTTATATTTGTATTCACGAAGAAAAATATTTGTTTGCTAATAATTTATTATGTAATGGATACTCCACGCAGAACTGTTAATGCTTCTACTGAACAAAAACGGTTAATACTGGAATTTAAAAAGAAAAGTCCAAAACTCGCGTCTTGTAAATTTTCTAATGAATTTAGTGAATTTACTCAAAAAGATGGCCAACGCAGAAAACTGGAAGAGACCCTTATGAAATAAATACATTTTCCATATTTTCAATGTTCTCAATATAATATTGTAAATCATCCATTATCAACAAATTACAACACAAGAGACTTTTTGATTTATACCATATCACGAACATAATAAATTTAAAAATTTGCGAATTTGTGAATAAATGCTATTCTGTTCTATCTAACGTGTCAGAAACTGGCCGTAAATCAACTAGATAAAAAAAATATAGTCACTGTAAAAAAATAAAATATTGTATATGAATCTTTATTTAGCAAATTATTATACAATATCGTAGTACTTAATATAAGAAGACTCTTATGGTTAATGTCTTGCATAAAATTTGGTCATTCTTAGGTTTTGTAGATATAATTAATATAGGGATGAAATGTAAAGTTGTTTAGCCTAAATCACCAGAATATAAGGATGGGAAAAGAGGGAAGTGACAAAGGAAAGCCGAGGGGTCCGTCAACGGCATGTTTTTCACAAGAACACAAATCGATCAGTATTTAGAGAGTAGGCCGCAGAATGCTTTACATCAGCGAGGGATATTTTATTTACGAATCCATCTGACTTTTAACCTGTTTAAGTTAGTACAAGCTCTATATTATGTGTATAAATAAAAATTCAATTAGCACAAGCAAAACGTAAGTGGTAGAATTTAAATAATAATGGGTCTTTGGCAGCAGTAAAATGTAATTATCTATTCAAAATAATGTTTACACTACAAAGAAAAGTGCTTTTTATTTTCGAAAAGATGATGATACGTGATGAAACTTAATCTCAACGTCTTTGGAAAAGTTTCACGATGGGTTCCCTGATATAATTTGACAATATGGAAGCTGTACGTTTCATTAAAGTAGCTGTAGAAATAAGATTTACCTCACAAAAATCTACTTAATAATTCCATGGATACTTTCAAAGGTCATAACAAAGAATAACTGACAGATATAATAACGAACACTGACCACAAATTTTAATCAATACCAGAAACGATATTCAAAGAGCCAGACAATGCCTTGAAGCATGTGATGCACATTTTCATTTCCTTTTGTAAACAAAATCGTCTTTAATCTTTTCTTAATAACATCGGTCTATATTCAGTTCGATTTTAATTATACTTATGAAAGTTACACAGATTACACTGTTAATAGAAATACAGGTTGTCAGTTTTGAATATAGTTTAACGTGAATCACTCGCCCTAATTATATTTATTACATTATTATTCTGGATGCCAAAGAAAGTGCTTCATCTACTTGTTTCTTTGAGTTTCTGAATAAATTTTGGAAATTTGATTCATGGAATATAACTAATGATGGCCGTATTTTGACCGCCTTGGGTCATAGAAACCACTTCGGATATATCACATTTATACAGGTCTATGTTAAAAGTTGCAATATTTACATTAATCTTGTATAATAATATTTCTTGTGTAATTATTTTTGAGTATTATAACAAAGAAAATATATACAGAAACCAATATTTTTTGGTAATGAAGAAGACATTCTTCTTTTTATCACGTCCAAATATTATCCCTCATGACCTCCATTTGCTGAATAGCTCATCATGCCATCCTTTCTGATTTAATAGTAGTAGTATGGTATTACCAAAGTTCTTCCCAATAGCCTCTTGGTATCATCCGAAAATTTGGAGAGTATTGTCATCACCATTTGCTATCTAGCTTTCTCTAAACTATTAGCTGTCCTATATTGTATCCTCTTCATTAATGTGGTGATAAAATCTTCAAAGAATTCAAACGGAACCTTTCCAGATCCATATCATAGGCCCATAGGAAGAAAGGGAGATATACTAAAACGTGACAATTATCGCGGAATCTCTATTATATGTACTGCATATAAAATAAATACTAACGTAAAATAACAATGAATAACATGGTAGATGCGGTACCCAACCAAACTAACTAACTGAAATGTTTAACATCTAGAAAGGTTTGAGGCAAGGAGTCAAACCTCCACTCTACAGCAATTTCCTTTACACAGGAAAGTCTTGCAACAAGCTGTTACAAAACGATGGTTTCGATTTACTTCAAAGTTTATTTTGTATTTTTTAGAGCATTTAAATAAAAGCTTTTTTTAAAAATATTTTTTTATTATTATCAAATAGCCTCGTATACAATGCATTGAGTTCCAACATTCAATACAATTGATGAAACTATAATTAAAATATTTATTAAACTAACTTATTAGCAACAATTTGCACTATTTCTCTAAAGATTTTAAAAGTGAATCTCACTTTTGAACATTAAAGCTTTAATTTACTAATACATACAAAATACTCACAACTAGATTAACAGTCCAGTATAATTTTAAAATTCTATCGTTCGACTAATAATATTATACAAGTTGTGTCTTTTTACCATTACAAAATGTATAATACATGTTATTAGACAGAATCATAGAGAATTATTTTTATTGTAGGACCTGTCATACATTGCTATAACAAACTTCTCAAAAATAGGTAGAGCTTCATCCAAGTTTCCTACGACGGCTTCCTTGAAGCCACCTGTTAAAGCTGGATAGGCTGTCCACGTTTGATAGGCCGACTTCTTCCCTTTGCCACTGAAAGATGAAACTATATCGCATCCCGTTAATGCGTGAAAAATAGGCAAAACTGATGCTTTGTCATGCCCTGTACCAAATAAGATATGCTGTTAAACCAGTGCGGTGCGAAAACAAGAGCAACACTTTTAGTTATATTCGCCCAGAGAGGCAGCTATGGCATGGCAAGAGATACACTGATGATTCTTGTCTGTTAGAATGTGAACCCACAACTCCTCCAATGTGTCCAAAATCCAAACAAGAAACAGCTAATACCACCACATCAGCATATGCGGTGCGGATCATGATTTTGGAATGGCCATAAGCACAGCATCTGCTACATGCACCATTATCCTCGTATCCGCCTCTTTGTGATTACAAGGAGCTAAGTTATTCATTGACTGTGGAGAGACATTTGTTGTACAGCCTCAAAATTCACAATTCTTTGTGTAAGAAGGGCAAGAAGATTCTGTTGCAGTAATCCAAGAAAGTCTTACTTTGGTCGGGCTGTATCATATGCACTATCGCTGCTCCATTTAGGATTTTTGCTGTGACCTTTTAGCTATTTGGAGTCATGCTGAATTCAGTGCCGGCAATTAAACATTTTATCAAATTAGATTTTGTGCACGATCGTATTTTATTTAAAACAGGGAGGGAGGGATGGAGGACTTGCCTAATTTTCACGTGCGAAAGAAGATTCCAAATCACTTGCCCTGTGTTTCATGTTGCAGTATAGAATCGACTGAAAACACTGCAGTCGTTTCTTAGTCCAGCTATTTTTGCCTTGACTTTGTGACTTTGACATTGTTGACAGCTCTCGCAGCAATATCAAGCATTATGAACTTATTTACTTTTATCGTATCTAAAAGGTTTCTTCCTTCATGTAGTTTTTCTTGTGCAAATTGAGGGTACTGTGACTCTTCCTTGTCTTCTATTTTCCAAATTGCTTTCACAACTGCAGCGATTTGCTTATTGTTTATATCATATAGATCCTGGGATTCTTCCATAAACGGGTTGCCCAGTCCAATAACAGTAACAGGCCGCAATAGTAGTGCCAACTAATAATAAAATAAACCGCCTTAAACTTACAGTTTTGATCACCACGAATATATATATTTTTAAATTATTTGTATGTAAATCAATATTTTATAGTATAAAAAGGCAATTCCTTTATTAGAATGCAAGTTTCTTACGATTTCGCTTCCAATTTATTGCAAATTCTTTGTTGGTTTGCTTTAATGATAAAATGCAAGGTTACCTGCAAGGCGTGACACTAACCCTCCTCCCCCCACTAAAATAATAATTCCTTTCTCAGGTTTTTCATTGTAAATGTAAACTATTAGCTGCATTTTATTTTCTTAATTTTAAATAGAAGGCTTGAAGGCTAACGTTGTTAGCAAAATGAGCATCGAAAAGCATCTTTGAATGCAGTGATTTAATGTTTTGTTGCTACTACATTAGATGTACAAATGAATAACACAGTTATTTCATTTAACAAGATAATTAACTATGCGTTCACAATACGCCACTAGATCATTAATTATTTACAATAATTACAATGTATATATTAATACACCGCACTGCCATTTCCTTTCATGTTATTGATTCATTATGGAAATGCAAATTACTGACAATTATACTAAAATCGTTATAAATTTTATGAAGTTATAAAACGAATAATCCCACATTTATGAGTACTTGAAATTGGCAATTAGTGAGAATTAATTTTAGATAATACTTTGAGAGCAACTTTGATTAATGTTGAAAATTAAATACACATTATTATGGAATATATTTTATTTGCTTCTAGAACTAGCAACCATGTGTCATAATACAGTCGTCGAAAATGAAGCAGATTTTGATGGCCCTCAAATCATCGTTGCCTATGTTAAAGAACACGCTAAAACCCTCGATAAGCTTTTCGAAACTGTAACAAAATCCGACTTTTTACGCATTCTTCACGTAAAAATGTCGTTGGACGAGGTTTTTATATTTTAAATCATATTTTTGCTCTACGGAGCGTTTTTCATGCAATAGTCTTGAAAACTCATCAAGGAGTGTAATTTTAGAAAGTGTAGTAAATGTCTCTGCACTGGGACGTAATGTCACCCCGACCACCAAAATTTAGAAAGTGTAACAAAAATCGACTCAAATCAAAATTAAAAACCCTTTAACGAATCCACGCTGTTAAGCACTGCAACTCATGCGTTGTGTTAAATGTGAGGACAAGTTAATCCAGTCTCTAGTCAAAGTATATCGAGAGTTTTAGCGAAAATAGCCTTTAGCGACAAGGGTCCCCTATCATTTTCTAGCAGTCGCTTTTGACGGGAAAATGATGGGTTTTAACGGGATTTGCCCTAAACCGGTTTCTCAGTGACTCGGTGTCAGAAAAGTATAGTTACCATGTACTCATATGTGCATGGGACAGCCTTGCCTGAACGTATGAATTTATAATTGCTATAATATAATTCAAAGTCGTTGCAATTCAAGCATTTTTAAGCTCTGAGGAGCGAACTATATTATAATTGAACTAATAATACGTAAACAGACAGGCAAGCAAAAGCCCACCAAAAATTTTTAAACATTGAACTTTTCTTGAATCTTTTTGTGTAATCGTTAGCTATAAACCGCATATTGGATGATATTTGGTACATTATAAGTAGTCCGTTCCTCACCATGTGTTGTACACTTGCCAGACTATAGTATATCAGTACCATCAGTGAAGCAGTTAAGCATAAACGGACAGTAAGTATAAATTTTGTATTATTCTCCGTCTGAAACAGTCGTTTTGAACCCTTATTTGTGAACGTTAATATTCATTTTTGGAAAATATAGTAGAAGTCCTTCAGACGCGAAAAGATGGATCATTCACACCTACTTCAGTAGTGTTTATACATCATATATTAGTTCAAAAGTCACAGAATTTTTTTAGAAAGAGAAAAACTAATTTTGCAGGAACTTTCTTCTCAATCACATTATTTAAGATATTCAGAGAGTAAAGAAGATATTTTGATACCATTCTTCAAAATCCCTCCAAATAATCTGCATGGCTACTACTAAGTGAACGATATATATACATTCATAATACAACATAATGCTTATAATGGGATGGATCGGGATTTTCAATTCGTAGTCCTCAAATTGAAAAATGTTTTTTCCCTATCGACTAAGTCGGGTGTCGGCATTGTTTGCCCACTTACGTTCCACATATCTTAGGGTCGAGAGACCACTTAAAAATACGGGAAACCGGTTTTTCAATAAGTCGGCGGGTGTTGATTCCACAAAAAAAATATACCTCCCAAAAATAAAGAACTTGACAAAACCCGCGATTTTGGTCCTCGGCCTCATCGACATCGGACCATTATTTAGCGAGATATCGCGAAAGGAAGAACAATGTTTCAATTAATTTCTTCTTGGTTCGACATGCATATAGGACTTTTATTATATTTTTCATAGAGGTGTAATGTCACCCATTTTAAGTGGTAGGAGGCTGGGGTGGTGGGACAATTTGAAAGAGAGGGAGAAAGGTAAGGCAAATTTCATTTAAACCCCGATAATTAAATCAAAGTGATATTTCTTCAGTTTTTCACGTAGAACTCAATAAAACTGGCAAAAATCGACTTTTGTGAAAAACACCCGAAATAGGGGTGGTTTTTCGAGTTTACGAGTAGTTGCTGAGAGGTGGGAACCTTTAAAATATCACCATCGTATTCAGGGCCCTCGGAAACGAGGGTACCCATGTTTCATCCCTGCCACAGAACTTTTGTGTTTTAAGCCTTTTTCTGCAACTTTTTCATGGACTAATATGGTTTGCGTATACACGCAAGAAACTTTTAATGGACATAGAGCTCATCGTCGATATTTAAAAATGTATCCAAATAGGAGGCAGCAGGATTTTAAGTTATTTCATAATATTTACAGTAGATTCGGGGAAACTGGTTCTTTTTCTCCCAAATGAGATATCGTGGGACGGACAAAAAAAATTACTATGGAACAGGAGGAGAAAATCTTGATCCCTGTTGTAGAAAACCCAGAGATATATGCGAGGCGTATGGCTGCTGTTACTGGAGCAAGTTATCATCGATTTCAAGTGTTTTTCCGTGCAAAAAAGCTTTTACTCCTGCTGACATATTCTTTATATAGTTGGTAATCATAAATTCATTTGCGGTCATTTTTATATAAAATCTATAGTTTTATAAAATTTTAGTGATTGTACAATCCCAAGTGAACAAATATTGTATGTGCACTATACTTTTTAATGCGCAGTTATGAGTTTGAGCTAACAGTTATAAGCGGGACCGTGGGACAATAAAATAACAAAATGAATCACAGATAATGAATTCCCTGCAGTAAAAAGGTCAATGGATTACACTTAAGCCAACGCTTGCGAAAAAGTGTGTTTAAACGGTAGTTAGAGGATTGATTTACATAATTTTATTCCCAAGATTTCCTTAAAGCCGGGCCAGATAGAATTCCTCTATGAACCATTCATGTCACTGAGGAATAAAAAGGAAACAGAATGTGATTTAGATTTTATCGATAAGGTGGTATTGGCTCGTGTTTTCATATATTCAGTTTATCGTTTTTCTTTGTAAACCTTCTTATTGGTAAGGTCCCATAACAAGTTAAGCATAAATATTGGCAGGTATTAAGATGTTATATAAGTGAGTTATGATTGTTTGACATGATTTCTATTTTTTTTTTTTTTTTTTTCCTCGCTTGTTGGCTTTGGATGACCCATCAGCCATTACCCCTTGTTTTATAAAATAAAAAATAACGTTTGCAAACAAAACTAGTTTAGTGTTATCTAAACCCATCCTATTTATGCTGTTATTATCAACCTAACCTAAACGAAGCTATTTACATGTATACGTACACACATATCCTCTCTAACGCATGATTTCTATTGAAATATAAAATATTTAGAAAGAGAGTTTAAAAGAGCAGACACCTCAGAATTACCCAAAATAAAATTTTGATACTGACTTGAAGTCAATGTTTTGAAGATATTTTCTTCATGATAGTGTCAGATATAATATTTTAGCACATTTACTGCCAAAGAAACTATGAATCTTTCGCTAGAAACCGATGGCAGATTTTGAAACTATCGAAATTTGAAACGTCATTCTCATAACGTGGATCTTGATCAACTTTTCATGCTACAAGTTTGTATACAATTTGTCTAGGGCAAGCAGTTAATACTAGACTATCATTTTAGCCAATACTCAAAAGATAAGCATTTGTTATTAAAAATGAAGGTGTTTTCTTTAACGAAAATTAAATTTACATTCTAAATACGAATAGAAATTTATATTTCTTTGGTAAATTAGAAATAAAGTACATAGAGTTTATCTGTTTGTGTATAAACATTAACTTTTTCTCTTCAAAACTTATGTTAGAAATCCAATTTTCCTGAACAAAAATTGTATTTTTCTTCTAAATTAGAAAAAAAATTGGTTTCTTCATTTATCATTTTATTTATTTTATTTTATTTTATTATAAACTACCCAATAGAACATGTTCCAGTTACAGGGCAGGAGAAATACACTATACATAATAACAAAAATACTTAATAATTACAAAATACACAATATCACAGAATTTTAAAGGAGTATAACGTACATATAGGTTTTGAAATAGCTTATTAAAAGCACATATAATAAATTAAAATTAATTGTTATAGTAGGCAGTTCTTACATCTGCAACACTGCAGTTAAACAGGTTAATATTATCTTGAATATCATGCAAGTTATGACACATAACATACACCGGTGGGAATTTTAATAGAATAAACACCACAGAAATTAGACATCCCCTAATTCCGGAAGGGGGTTACACATTGAGAAAACGCGGACATACAACCATTGAACAAGCGCATTGACTTTTGCCAAGAGTTCGGGACAATTTATTTTATTATTGACAAGTTTATGTAAAAACATAGCAGAGTGAAGAGACCGCCTTCTGGCTAGTTCGTCAGCATTGAACCTCTCTAGCAGTTTGTCATGTGGAAACCCTATCGGTGGATAGGTTTTGTCCTCCTTGACTGCCATAAATTTTAAAAATCGTCTATGGATTTGTTCGATAGCTTTACTATGTACAGCGTAATTAGGATTCCACCCGACAGAGTCGTACTCAAGTTTAGACCGCACAAAAGATGTAAACAGAATTTTTAATGTGTCGATGTTGTTAAGCTCACCGGAGTTTCTAATGATAAAGCACAGGGATTTATAAGCTGATGATACAAATGATATTGATGTGCTGGTTAAAGGTCAGCTTACTATCAAAGATAATGCCTAGATCTTTAAATACCTCTGGTTTGTTTAAACGTACCTGATTTATAGCGTAATCATACTGCACAGGATTCAATTTTCTAGTATAGGTGACAGTGTTACATTTAGCGGCGTTGAAAGTTAGGGAGTTTGAGGTGCATCAGTTGTTTATTGGATCCAAATCAATTCACAGTATCAAACAGTCAGATTCATCCTTGATAGCTAGATATAGTTTGAGGTCATCCGCATATAGTAGACAATAGCAGTTCAGACCAAGTACGATGTCATTTATTAATAAAACAAAGAATGAGGGACCCAACACTGACCCTTATGGTACCCCAGAACAATACTTTCAGATTTATGCCCACGATATTGAACATATTGATTACTACATTTTAAGTAGGAGGAGCAGAATAGAACTAGGTCTCGGTTAAAGCCGTAAGCAGAAAGCTTTATCAGTAAGATACCGTGGTCTAGTATGTCAAACGTCTTTGAGAAGTCTCTATAAATGACATCTACCTGTCCATTACCATCCGACACCTCCGAAATAAATTATGTAATACAGACCAGGTTGCTGATAGTCGACCGGCCTGCCACAAATTCGTGTTGATTAGGGCAAATTTGTTAGTTGACAGGCATGTGGAGCTCCTCGTATAGAGCGAATTCAAAGACTTTACTAAAATTATTAATGATAGTGATGAGACGATAATATTTTATGTCAGTCCGATTATCTTTTTTAAATTAAATAAATTAAATAAAATATGCAGAGGTTTCGCTAAGACATTAGCACAGTCTCTGATAAGAAATGACGGTATGCCATCAGGACCAGCGGTGAATTGGTTTTTTAACTTTTTAACTTATTTGAAACAGATGGGATGTTTATTGAATCGACATTAAAAAGACGAAAACTTAATGAAGAGCTTTGAATTCGTTACAGTTTTAAACTAAAAATGAAATACAATACTACTGACATTCTCATTAAATGCAGAAAAATGTATTGTTAATCGTGAATACTATTTCCCTTAAGCAAAATTAAAATATTCTGCGTCTATTCTTATATTTTCAAGAGAAACTAAAGTTTTATATTAATGATTAGTTAGATTTCTATGCCAATTGAGAATGCTGCAGCGACTTTATATTTTCATGACAATTTAATATTCATTGTACTTGTAGATCAATTTGGAGTATTGTAAATAATTTGAATGGCAAAAACTCCTTCAACGGTTTAATTGACTATATCATATATAACGATACTAACATTTCAGACAAAAAGGAAATTATGAACATTTTTTGTAATTATTTTTCTACCGTTATTCATGAAAAATTTGACTCCTACTTTAATGGTAACATTTCCACCAAATACACTATACAAGAGAACGTCAAAAAAATGTCCATGACCTTCAGTCTTATTATCGCGTATTGTGTTAAATTAGTGATAAATAATTTACCAAATAAAAAGTCTACGGGACTAGAAACTTCCAGTTAAACTTGTAAAAGAATGCTCAAATGAGCTAGCACTTATACTTGTGGACATCATTAATATATCGGTACTCTTAGGTGCATTCCCAAACTGTCTAAACGAAGCAGCATCAATACCTGTTTTTAAAAGGGGGCAAGTGAAAACATAGACAATTATCGGCCTATTGTTCTTTTAATGTCATGTAATTGTAAACTCTAAAATAATAGAAAAAGTGGTACCAAATAAAATTTTTGAGTAATTACTAATATGGACTTAGACCAGATTTATCAACAGAAGCGAGTATAACAGATCTCAACCAATTTGTTTATGACAAAATGGATTCAGGTGAACGTGTCTGTGGTGTATTTTCTCAACTCTCTAAAGCCTTCGACATCATAGATAGAGACTTTCTAGCTCAAAAATTGCATAATGTAGGAATACACGATCCCTTAAATAGCTGGAATTTTTCTTATCTGTCAAACGGATTAGTCGGAATAAAAATCAGTACTACTACATCCTATAAGAAGGATAGTTGCATTGGAACTCCACAGGGTAGTGTATTGGGGCCGTTGATATTTTTATTATATGTGAACGACATGCCCAATCATGTCTCATTAGGTAATATGTTCATGTATGCCGATGACACTACAATAATCGTTGCTGATCCCGATCCTTTAATATTAAGTCGTAAAGTATCTACAGTTCTACAATAATTTAATCAATGGTGTTACAATAAGTTGATGATTAATCATGATAAGTCAGTATTAGTAGAGTTTTGCTACAGACAAAAGAATCGGTCTAACCTTTTATGTCTACTGTTAGTGAACAAGTGAAATTTCTAGGAGCTAGCCTAGATCAAAATTTTAACTATTATAGCCAAATTGACGAAGTATGCAACCGGCTAAATAGGGGACTTTATATCATTAATTCATTAAAAAATGTGCTTAACAAAGACTCATTGTTAAATGTATTTAAGCACTCATATATTAAGCTATTGCCTACAGCATTAACGTATGAGGACAATCTAGTGATACTGATAGTGTGTTCATCCATCAGAAAAGGGTTATTAGACTTATATTTAACTTAAGCAACAATAAATCATGTAGG
The DNA here is from genome assembly GCA_963675555.1 of Leptura quadrifasciata. Lineage (NCBI taxonomy): Eukaryota > Metazoa > Arthropoda > Insecta > Coleoptera > Cerambycidae > Leptura > Leptura quadrifasciata. The sequence goes on from OY776677.1 coordinate 142,517,091, forward strand.
TGGACCTTTAAAAACTCGAAGCTATTCACCATAACCTCTATCTAACTTATGAAATTGTTGATCTTCATACATAGCAATAAAATCAGATGTCAAACAAATGGAGATCTTCACTCCCACAATACGAGAGGTCGGAACAGGCTCCGCACATTTAGCTCGATCAAGAATATTTTTAAAAATCGCCAATCTATGGTGGCATAGTTTTTTAGAACAAGCTACCTTTGGAAATTCAAAATGTTAAATCCATGGAAGTCTTTGAAAAAAACTAAAAGCTCTTTTGTTGTCTGATGTTTTCTATAGTCTTGGGGAGTTTTTTTTTTTTGAATAATCTAAATTGACTAATACCATAATTATTTATATTTTCTATTTTGTATACTTGTATTTTGTATTCTTGTATTTGTATATTATGTTTTATATTATGTACGTTGTGTCGTTCTTTCACATGTACTGTATTTTATATTTTATGCATTTTTTATATCTTTATATTTTATACATTTATTTATTTATATTTTATGGGTGGACCATTAATGAGGATATAACCAAATATGCTTTAGTAAAATGTTGGTGTGGAAAAAGATACAGGGTGTCAAAGTTCAAATTATTTGTTCGTTTTTTTTTTGCAATAACTCAACAGCCTCTTGACTGATCTTCGCCAAATATGCTAGAGGAACTTTTTTTATTCTAAGAAACATTAATTTATGTATTTATATGACTGGTGGTCGAGAGGTGAGCGCACTTGCCTCTCGCCCAAAAGTTCCGGGTTCGATCACCGGTCGTGGCAGTGGAAAATACTGTGAGAGGGATTTGGGTCTGTGTCCCTTGTCTCTAAATGTGTAGCCCCCTCCCACGCAAGGCTCTTCTAGAACCTTCCGGAATAAAGGGGGTCGTCATTACCTGTGGTGTTATTTATTATTATTAGTATTATTATTTCATCACGTTAGATCATAGAGGGCGCCGCAGGACCTATATCTGATGATGAATGTTTTTCATATTTTTTTGACGAAACGTTGTGGTACTTCTGACCAGAAAATCTGATGAGGGCGTCATTTCTACGTATGAAAGGTACACTTGGTAGAACTTGGTAACTCCAACCGTTTTCGAGGAAAGTGCCGTTAAGCATTTCAATAATAATTTTTTGAAACACAAATTCAAATTTAATGAAACAAAGTGTATTTATTGAAAAGTGTTCTTTAGTTACGTTTTAGTTATTTCATTTACGTCATTTAATCTTTTTATTTTGTTCTTGTGTTGCTAATTTCTTTAACTTCTTTATTTACGCTGCCTAGGCATAATAATTTTTCAAATAGGGAATTGAGGGATATGATATATGCTTACGCACAAAATAATTTCAGCGGACGAGCTGCAGCGAGGAGATACTCATTGCAATATCCAAATAGAATACAGCCAGACCATAAGATTTTCAAAGATCTGCTTCGTCGTTTGGGAGAAACGGGTTCATTTCGCTATAAAAACGATGCAGGACGACCGAAACGAATTACTCCAGATCAAAAACTAGAAATTTTAGTTCATGTGGATGAAGATCCTCAAGTCAGCTCAAGTCGTTTAGCATCGGCAACAGGGGTGAGTAAACAATTTGTCTTAAGAGTCTTACATAAAGAACGCTTCTACCCGTATCATCTCCCTCCTGTACACAAATTATTTCGAAGGGATCTTCCACAAAGGCTACAATTATGTCAATTTGTTGTAAATAATCACAACAGGGATCGAAATTTTGTTAAGAACACTTTTACTACTACATTATTGGGAAGTAGAAAATCCTCATGCCGTTAAAGAAAGGCATTTTCAGCAAGAATTTAAGATTAACGTCTGGTGTGGTATCATCGGCGATCAATTATTGGGGCCATTTGTCTTTCCTCCAAATTTAAATGTACAGTCTTATCTGTGTTTTCTTCAAAATACTCTTGCTGATATATGATATGCTTTCATGCTAGATATACAGAACAAAATGTGGTTCATGCAAGATGGAGCTCCCCACATTTCTCCATTGAAGTCAATAATTATCTTGCTGAGACTTTCCCCACGCAGATGGATCGGTCGAGAAAGTGAGGTTGCTTGGCCACCAAGGAGTCCTGATTATAATCCATTATAATCTTTTGGATTATTATGTGTGTGGACATATGAAGTCCTTAGTCTATGCAAATACTATCAACTCAAGAGAAGAACTGTGGGACAAAATACAAAACGCAGCGAATTTTATTAGGGGACAGGAAAATGTATTTTTCAGTGTAAGAAAATCTTTTATGAATAGAATTAGAAAAGGTATAGAAGTAGGTAGAGACCATATCAAACATTTACTCTAAATTGCAGCGATGGGGTTTTTGCATGGGGGGAAAGTTTATAATGTCATTAAGTCAACTTTTACGTTTCAGACAATGTTTTGTTTTATATATTTATCTCAATACCATGAAAATAATCCATTAGTTCATAAGAAAGTGAGAAAGAGTTTACGCTGTTATTGCGATTTTGTTTTTCCTTACGTTTTGTACTTTTTTCAATAAATATACTTTGTTTCATTGAATTAGAATTTGTCTTTCAAAAAATTATTGAAATGTTTAAGGCACTTTCCTCGAAAGCGGTTGGAGTTATCAAGTTCTACCAAGTGTACCCTTTATACGTGGAAATTTTAAACATTTTACTAAAGCATATTTGGCTATATCCTCATATCTTGGCCCAAAGAATCTACCCTTGAACTATCACCTATTATTAATGATCCACTCTGTATAAGACTATAGTTGTGTTAGAACTCAAATCCAGATTTCAAAAAATGACTTCTTCATTTTAAATGAGACACTGTGGAATAAGAATACATATGAGATATCAAGTAAGAATGAAAATTGTATTTAAATTCTAAAGTAGCATAAAAATGCGGATACATTTCCGTTTAGTATTAAATACATCTGCATTTATATTCTAAATTAGAATTTAAATACATTTCGATAATGCAAATCGACGCACAATAAAAATAAAACAATGCATGCTGTGTCGTGTCACATGTTCTAAAAGGAATTCAATTAGGACACCCTATATATGAATATCTAGATCTAAGAATGTTTCTCTTTACCACACAAAAAAGACATTCTGACTATACTATAATAAATTATATTCCTGCCTTCTGAAAACATTCGAAATATTTATATTCAAGAAAAAAGAACTTTAATTTTAATTTTTTAAAGCAAACATTTTCTTTCACGAGCAGCCATCTCATTACATATTTTTAGTCGTATAATTTTATGCCTTCCTTTGAATTGCCACAGACAAAAGCCAGATTCATTTTCACGTTTATTTAAAGACATTCAACGATAAAGAAATAAGCGTGGAGAGAAACTTTTAGTCTTCAAGCCAAGAAAGTTTACATTCATAGAAGCATGAATAGAAGACTGGGATATGGTTTAATTATGTCTCGGTACAACTATATCAAACGGGATAGTTGAAATATTTCAGGAATATTTTCTAGGAATTCTCTCGTGTATTATTGAATATTAAAATTGATAATATCGCTAGCGTCCACATAAATAATAAAAATAAAATTGAGTCGTCATTAAATTCTCAAATTCTTTTTCAATGGCAGTAGGTGCCTTTTATAGACCACCCAATACCAACATTAATATTTTTGTAGATGATTTTAACAATATCTTATCCACTTTGTATCCTACCTGTGATGAAGTTGTCTGTAGGGGGATTTTAATATTGATTTTTTTAATATGTCTGATCTTGTAAGCCCTTGTCTTCAATCCTACAATTTTTCACAAATTCTAAATGAGCCTACGAGAATTACTGGCAGCACTAGCACATTAATTGGTCCAATTTTTATTACTAACAATGAAATTGTTCAAGCCTGCGGTACTTTAAATGCTGACAATATTTTTGATCGTATGATGGTATTTTGTGAAAGTTAAACGTAATTGTGATTTAGAGAACCTACCATGGTATTCTATAATTAGGAAAAATAATATTGATAATAAAATTTCTGTACTTAATGATATGCTAACTTTTATTTTTGACAAACATGCTCCTCTTAAACGAGTCAGGGTAACAAAACCTAAAGCCCCGTGGCTTACTCACAACTTAAAGCTGATAATGAGGGAAAGAGACCTTGCTTTAATTGCTAAAATATAAATCAACTAAGTCTGAAATTGATTGGGTGGTATAAAGAATTAAGAAATTATACACTTGCCATGGTTAGATCTGAAAAAAAGGCCTGCGTTAGTACAGTATGTAAGGAAAATAACTTTCGAAACACATGGTCAGCCTTAAAAAATAAAAAAGTATTCGATCTGATAAGAACTTTGCAATTCTAGAACAATTTTCCAATCCCGATGAAATAAACAATTATTTTGCCACATTTTTAGAGTCAACGTTAAACATTTGTGATAATAAAATCGAATTTTATAACAATAATGTATTTGATAACAATAACAAATTTTATTTTCGGCATCCTAAAATTAATGAAGTTAATAAAATTATAAATAAATTAAAGTCAAGTGCTTATGTTACAGATTGTGTTTCTGCTTCAATGTTACAATATTGCAGTCCTTATATTGATAAGTTCCTAACTCATATAATCAATTGTTTTATTGAGAAACATTACTTTCCTGCTCAATGGAAATTGCCAACAGGCAGACCTTTACCTAAAAAAGTAAATGTTATGTCTTATTCAGATCTTAGAATAATAAGTATATTACCTACAATCTCGAAAATATTTGAAAAGGTGCTACATGTAGTACAGTCATTCAACGTTAAAAAGGGGCCAACTCTTCGAAATCTGAAGTACTGCTCCGATCTTCTTGAAAATTTAGAATTAAGTTCATCTTACCCTCCTCTTCAAACCTGACTTGGTGGCAAAGTGTGCTTTTTGTTTTTAAGGGGTGAAAACTACCCCTCTCCAATAAATTGAAAACTAATAAATTAACGCAGTGATGGGCTATAATTATGTTCAAATATGTTAAATATCAATTGTTTTTAATCATGGATCTAATATTTCAATATTTTACTATTTAACTACCCTTAAAAACAACCCCTCACACGAAAATTAATAAAAAAATGTTTCAAAAGCATGAAACCTTTTTATTTTGGATCGTAATAGGAGATTTTTTCCCTTTAAGTATAAGAAATCTGATACTTAATTTTTTTAATGATGCAACCCCCAAAAGCCACCCCTAACAATAAAACTTAGGAAAAATTGAAAACTAATAGATGGAAGCAGTGATAGGTTATCATTCATGTTCAAATATGTTAAATATTTGTTGTTTTTTTATAATGTAACTAATATTTCGATATTTTACTATGTAACTACCCTTAAAAACTACCCCTCACACAATTATTAAAAAAACGGTTTAAAAGCATAAAATCTTTTTATTTTGGATCTTGAATAGAAAAAATATATTCTTTAAGTGTAAACGACCTGATACATCATTTTTCAATATGGTTCAACCTCTAAAAACCACCCCTTACAATAAAAATTAGGAAAAAATTCCTTTTGAAAGCTCCAAGTAGTGGAATGCGTAAAAAAATGAAAATAAATTGCTGCTTATGATATAATGAATTTTTTCTAAAATTTTCATCCCTTAAAAACATCCCTTTCAGGGAAATTAAACTCTTAAAACTTCACATTGTAATTATAATAAAAATATTTTTTAACGATAACTCGGCTTCCTTTTAAGCTTTTTGCATTCATTCACTCACACATCATTTTGTAGGGAATTTCATAAGCTATAAAGTCAACATTGCAACATTTCTACACCCTTTCGTTCAGAGAATTTTAAGGTTGAAGGGCTAAAAAGACGTTTCCTTCGCATAGAAATCAAAGCTTTAAATGCCCATATCTTGCTTAATTTTTAAGCTACATGAATTTAAAAAAAAAGCAAAATTTTCAGTAAAAAGAATGCTAAAATTTTGTTTAGAACACTTTTTTTGGTAAGACCATTATTTTTTGAGTTATTTTGAAAAGACAACGTATTTTTTGAAAAAATGAAAAAAAAAAATACTTAAAACAACTTTTTTCAAAATGTACATTCTATAAACCATTCAAACTTTTGGAACGTGTTATTGGGACATAAGTAAAGTTAATTTTTCATGGGCTACGATTAATTTTAATTTTGCCGCTCATGGCGCCAATTTTATTGTCAATTTTTTTTCAAAAATTCCAGAGACTTAACTTATTTTCGTCATAACTTCCTTAATTTTCATGCTAGAGGCTTTTAAAAATGCTTATTTTAAAGGTCTAATAATGCACTTTAAAAAAGGTTATGAACATTTTCTCTGAAAAATTGCTCATTTATCCGTTATTTGAGTTTAAATCTTTAGATAAATTTACGACAAACAAAAATTCGTGTTCAATGATCATAAGTCGCTTAATATGTCCTAAAACATTAAAGGAAAACCAACGAGTCGCTTTGTTTTTTTATAAGCTTCAATTTTGATAAGAATAGTTTTTTCCAGAAAACATTTAATTTTCGAGTTATTCACGAAAAACTGTTGAAAAACGTGTTTTTTATTGGAATTTTTAATCGCGAATAACTCAGAAATTATTAGGTTGTAGAAAAAACTTTATACTACATTTTCTTCTTAAAATTTGATGCTCTATCGATTCCCGGTAAATTTCTACCCCCGGGGTGGAAGCACATATCGGCACTAAGTCAGGTTTGTTATTTGCATCATTTTTGAACTACTGTCAAAATTTCAAACACATCAGTTGATTTGATCAGATTTCGGACATGAATCGGTTCATTGATTGAACTAATGATCAGATTTATGAGTACTTCCTATCAAGCAGACATTCCTTACTCTCAATGCGGATTTAGAAAAGGCTATAGTACCTCAGCTGCCATAGCAAATGTTACAGATGATATCATACAATGCCTATGATAATAAATTAGTTAGTGTGCTTGTGCTTCTAGTTTTCTACAAAGCTTTTGACACAATTAACCATATACTTATATGTCCAAAACTTAAATATTTTGGTTTTAATAACGAATCTGTCTTTAATTAATTCTTATTTAGCAGGTAGATCTCAAAGAATCTCGTTCAACGAATCACTCTCTCCAAGCTTAGATATATTGTCAGAAGTGCCTCAGGGATCAGTCCTCTTTTATTTATTGTTTATACATCTGATATCTTAACTTCTATTAAACATTACGAAATACAAGCTTACGCTGATGACACTCAAATGTATATGCATTTTAATCACACAAATCACCCTGTAGTGGAGTAGATCCGGTATTTCAAATGCAAGTGTTTTTTTTTTCAAAAATTTTTCTTCCCATCTTATAGAGGACAACTTCCCCCACTTCCCTAACACTTTCACATCGTCCGGACAGGTGGGGGGAGCAGTTGAACATATGGAAAATCTGTTTTTTTCAGTTTGCGTGCGATCGGTAAACTGGAAAAAAATGTTTCGAATAAAAAAGAAAGGCCTCCTTGAGGCACGTAAACTGGTTTTTGATTTTTTAAAATCGGCCAATTAGGGCCGGAGATATGGTCGTTTGAAAGGATTGAAATTCAGGGTAGGAAAAGGAATCGGACAGGGGTGTTTAAGAGATAAGGGATGGGGTTAGGAGAGTATTTTTTTTCTGTTGTGGGTGGTCATAGAAAGAGGTCGAGGCCGCGGGGAAGCTCTCTAGGGTAATTACGGTAGGGATGGGAGGGGGGAACGTGATTTCTTTATCTTTATGGCGGCTATAATATCCATTCGGTCCGAATTGATTTTTGGCAAAAAATCAAAAATGGAACGCAAAACAAAAAAAATGACATTTTTTTTCACTGAAGGGGGGAGGAGAGGGGATGAAATGCTCCTCAAAAGACAGGGATGTTCAGCCCCTTCAAGATGAAAATTTTTTTTTTTCAAATTCCTTCATTAGGGGAGCCAGGACGTCAACTTTAGTTTAAGCCCTGTAGAAGGACAAGGGAAAGTCCTATGCCCTTCTGTCAGGGATCATTTTCAAGAGAACAAATTTTTCTTTTGTAAAAAAAAATTAATTAGATTGGACGGTAACTTGCGCTATGCACGCGGGTTACATTTATAAATTTATTTCTTTTCAATCAGCAGCTGCAGCGGCGCGAGAGTAGGCGTGGCCTCTGCCGTCTCTACTCTCTTGCCGCTCTCACTCACACAAAGGGAAATTCTTTGTGTCCGTGTGAGCAGTCGCGCGCGACGTTTTCAAATATTTAAGCTCTCTCAATTCTCAACCGTTTTTAATGATTTTTATTTTTATTTTCCGTAAATTTATGCAGCAGATCAGCTCGCCGATGCCTCTCATGCATGAGGATCGTCCGATCCCTTTTCCTATCCTGAAATTCAATCCCTTCAAACGACCATATCTCCGGCCCTAATTCGACGATTTTAAAAAACAAAAACAGTTTACGCGCCTCGAGGAGACCTTTCTTTTTTATTTGAAACATTTTTTGTCCGGTTCCCCGATTGCACTCAAACTGGAAACAACAGACTTTCCATATGTTCAACTGCCCCCACCCCTCCCCCCATCATCTGCCTGGACGATGTGAAAGTGACAGGGAAGTGGGGGAAGTCGTCCTCTATCAGATGGGAAAATAATTTTTTTGAAACAAAAAACACTTGCAATTGACTCCCTTACTACTGAGGTATTTCTAATGTTAATAATAGTGACTTAGCTTTGATTAATCAAGTGTCAAAGGAACATAACCTTAAATTTTTTTTTATACATTTATTTAACGTCGGCCTATTTCCGCTACTGAGGCCTAACACCGACACCTGTAGACGAGCTACCCCCAACCAGGAATTTTGCCGAACCTCTTCCCTTAAGAAGAGTAGGGATCTTTTACTTGCCAAATATTTAATAGACAAGGGACCGACGGCTTTACATCCCCTCCGAAGGATGGTATATCTCCTATACAATCCTCGCCTAAGGTTGTATAGCTTCCGCGCATACACTGATATACAAGCCGCTGGAAGATGTGTGAGGCGAGAACGCGGTTTCCGTTGGAATGGTCACCATCCAAGTACTAACTGCGCCTGTCGTTGCTTTACATCGCATACCGAAGTATGTACATAGTAAAGACGCACCTGCGCTCGTCCCTAACCTTAAATTTAATTCTAGTAAATTTTACATTATGTTATTTGGTAATAAATATAATATTAACAGTTTAAAACGCAACTTAAATCTTAATATTGAGGGTGTATATTTGCCTTTAGTTAATGCGATTTCCAATTCAGGTATTATTTTAGATAGTAATTTACGTTTTGATGGACATATCAAAAAGTTAATGCAAAAGTCGTATTCTTCTTTAAAAGTCATTTATGCCAATCGTTATATATTAAATTTTAATCTAAAAATATCGTCATGTGAGACATTGGTTTTGTCTCACTTTAATTATGCTGACTACATATACGAACCTTGCCTAACTATATTAGATACAAATCGGGTGCAAAAAGTTTAGAATTAATGATCTTAAATGGTTAAGAATGTCAAATAGAGTACTACATCACCTTGGTATGTTTTATAGCTAGATCAGTTGTTCGGTCCAGAGATATTCGATATAAATTAAAATGAGCTATCCCTCATCATCACACAAGCATGTATACAAGGGAGGATTCTTATGTAATTGTATAAAGCTCTATAACTCATTACCTGATAACTTAAAAAACATGGAACCAATAAAATTCAAATTCAAGTATAAAAGTTATTTGGTAAGTAAGCAGCTGCAATAATAATTTTAAGTACTTAATTTTTAGCCTATATTGTACCAAACCATGCCATGCACTTTATTCAATGATTTAGTATTATGTTTAAGGGTTTAATTTTGTGTTTAAATATGAGTAGCTTTAAGCTAGACTTCGCCACAGATGTGCCAATTATATATATATATATATATATATATATATATATATATATATATATCTCCTATACAACTCTCGCCTAAAGTTGTATAACTTCCGCGCATACACTGATATACAAGCCGCTGGCAGATGCGTGAGGCGAGGACGCGGTTTCCGTTGGAATAGTCACCCATCCAACTACTAACTGCACCTGACGTTGCTTTACATCGCATACCGAAGTATGTACATAGTAAAGACGCACCTACGCTCGCCCCTAAAGTCGATTTATTTTTATTATTATCATTATTATTATTATTTCAGAGCTCCTTCAACGTGTCTTCAAGGATTCATTTTTTCACTTGACTAATACCTAAAACTAACTTAAAATATTATAATAGATTAATAAGTGAGTAGTTAAAGAATTCGAGGTACCAAAAAGGCTATTTAGAATTGTGTTATTCTACTGGGCTATTATTAAAAACAGACGAATGTTACAAAAAAATCAAATTGAGAATTACTATGCACAGATTCCACCCAGTAATATGAGAGGCGAATTCTATTTGAAATACAAAAAAAAACTCCACTCTATTACCAACTAATAAAATAAGGTTGGATACAAAACACGGTGTCCATTACCAGATACCAAATAACATTTGAGTTCTGAGTAATGGATATGTCACAAACACACATCCATACATATTATATTAGATTCAGCCTTTCATTTTAGTGACGCGTACGCTGTTAACAGAATTTATTTATACCTTCACTGAAAGCATAGGTAAATAAATATGTATCAAAAATATTTTTATTGCTTGATTTGAAGTAGTTGTAAACAGCTAATAGAATCGGTAGCTGTAGTCCAGTGTGTTAGTGCAAGCTCCCCCTATATATGGTTGTATTAATAAAAAGCTTCATAACAGACAGACACATAATGGTTAAAGTTAACAATAAAATGTCCACCAAAAAAAAGGGTGTCAGCGAGTGTAAACAAAAAAATGCATCCCTAAAGCCGGCGTCGTCCAGCCGACCTTAGTAGATTACGTAGAAGTCGATCAGTTTTTTTAAGTTAGTTACCAACATCTAATCAACGTTAGCAACTGACTTAAGAATACATCATATCTAATTAGGTAATTTTCCAACGTAAAACCAAGGTTGGAAATGTTCCAGATGAAATTAGTATGTTTGTGAGACTCAAGCAACGTTGCTTCGACCTTGATTTACAACTATTGGACAATAAGTTACTATCCAGCCACTATTTGCACTAATTCTGACGTAGGAATGAGTAAGAAAGTAGTCGGTAGTCCGAGAAATGTTACTTGGGAATCGTCACCCTTTTTCTCTATCTCTTTTCATCTCCGACCTCTGACCTTACTCTGTCTGTCGTTATTTCAGTCTCTCACTCACAACCGCAATCTTTAACTCTCCCCCTCCCTCTCGCACACAATTTAGGTTCATTTCATATTGTATTATACCACTTGGATCAAATTTTCTATACCTAAATTCTACTAATGGTTTTGTTATTACCTACCCTGACTACGTTTCGCAAAGGAGGATAGTATGCCTCACAACCTATATATTTATTTATTTAACTTACTCCATTCGACAGTATAACACCAATTACTTAATGGGTACAATATAGATTTGTGATATTTATAACAGTATTAACTAACAATATTCAACAATCAGTAACAAAAGAAGTACTAAAAAAGAGAATACTAAAAGTGCCGCTAAATTATTAGAAGTTCAGATATAATTAACGTTGGTACACACTATATAGTAGAGTGGTCGGCGCTACGACTTTTAAAAATGGTGTCTGTGGGTATTTCGGGATTACAACTTGAAAACTTAAGCAATCTTGAATTTGTATTTTGATGTTTCAAAACCCAAAAGCCGTCAAAAATCGACCTGTGCAGAAAGGCACTATAATCAAAATTCCAGTTATCTAGCGTACTATGAAGAAGAGAACGTGAATAATTTTTTTATGCCAAATTTGTAACTAGCTTTGTGGAATTGAATTTTTTATGAACTTTCGAAAATTGCCTAATGCACGAGCTCTTATGCATAAAAATAACTTAAATCTTTGATATCTCGATTCGTACGACTGAAAAATTTAATTTAATTTCATTTTTTTTCTGCTCAACTTGCCGATACTTGGAAACGCGGGGTCGTGTCATATCGAAAAATTGCATTCATTAAAAAAGTTTGTTTTATCTATGTAGAATCCGAACACATATTATAATTTTTAATGGTTTTGTAAACGAAATAATGCAATTAAATGTGAACACATGTTAACATTGTGATATTTTCGGGGCTCACAGCCCCGCGTCTCCACTCTGCTTCGCCTATCTTGCGTCTCTAGATTCCCGCAGCACTTTCTATTCGGATACAAATTAAGCACATTTTATCATTTGTGCATGTGTAGTTAGTGTAGCCTATAGCAACACTTGTAAAATCTTTGTTTGTGACGTTTTTTAATTGTGGAGTATATTAGATTTTAAGGTGCCTGCAGGTATTACAAAATAAAACCGCAAAAATTGATTGATTGCTTTTAATGCCTCCTTTCAGATAGAAATATTCCTCTTACTAGACTGAAGTGAAATAAAATAATTTGAAATCAAGCATTGGGTTATCTACGGTCTCCATGCGTTATCTTAGGAACGTAATGTTTCTCTAAACATTTCAAGAGGTAGACAGAAAAGTAGGTTTATTTAGTAACTAATAATGTCGATTCATTTTTGCTGTGTTATAAACTTAAAAACCTAATAAAGTTTTGTTGGCTTGTTTCCTTACAGTCAGTTCTCAAACAAAAATGGCTAACTCTTCCACAACAGATACCTCAAATTCTGAGCGTGAACTAGAATCAACGATAACATTTATAACCAAAAAGGGGCCGACGTGCGTTTTTTTTTAAGTAGGAGCTTCTATAGTACATGCATCAGAAGAATGTTTCAGTACTTTCGCGAAATGTGCAGAACTTCGGCAAACTATTGTAGATCTGTCGATGCCGAGATTCGCAATGTAATCACAGACGGCAAAAAAAATAGAGAAATTTTAGGTAAGAAACAAAAGAGACGTGAAGAATATATGAAGCAGCCGGAATATTACCACCAGCACCTCCATCTCCAGTTGGTAGAAGTGTACGTAAAGAAGTTGATGACATAAATAAATGTGTATTTTGTAAGAAACGTTCACCTGGAAAACTTTTGTCCAAAGTAAAGTCTATAAAAACATCGAAAATGACATAGCTGCAACAAATTCAGATATTTTAAAAAGAATTGGTTCTAACGATTTAATTGCAATGGAAGTGAAATGCCATCTAAATTGCTTCATAATAGAACTAAAAAAATATAAAAAACGATACGACTCAGGTACAACTATTGTTGAAAGAAAAACAAACATAGATGCAGATTTAAAAAAATGTGTTCACAAATGTAGAAAATGGCTTAGTAAAAGGAAAGGATTTTGCATTGACTTATTGTTACCTGCTAAGTGCGTGTAAAAAGCCTCTTATAGTCCCATTATTTTATAACAAAATGATAAAATGTGCCTAATTTGTATCTAAATAGAACGCTTCAAGTGCGGGTGAAATAGAGTTGTGGGGAATCTAGAGACGCAAAATAGGCGAAGCAGAGTGGAGACGCGGAGCTGTGAGCCCCGAAAATACCACAATTTTAACATATGATCACATTGCATTATCTCGTTTACAAAACCATTAAGAATTATAATATATGTGTTCGGATTCTACAAAGACAAAGCAAACTTTTTTTTTTTATACATTTATTTAACGTCGGCCTATTTTCGCTACTGAGGCCTAACACCGACGCCTGTAGACGAGCTACCCCCAACCAGGAATTTTGCCGAACTTCTTCCCTTAAGAATCTTTTACTTGCCTAACATTTTATAGAAAGGGACCGACGGCTTTACATCCCCTCCGAAGGATGGTATACCTCCTATATAACCCTCGCCTAAGGTTGTATAGCTTCCGCGCATACACTGATATACAAGCCGCTGGAAGATGTGTGAGGCGAGGACGCGGTTTTCGTTGGAATGGTCACCCATCCAAGTACTAACTGCGCCTGTCGTTGCTTTACATCGCATACCGAAGTATGTACATGGTAAAGACGCACCTACGCTCGCCCCGCAAACTTTTTTAAAGAGTGCAGTTTTTCGATATGACGCCGCGTTTCCAAGTATCGGCAGGTTGAGCGGAAAAAAGATGAAATTATTTTTTTTAAGTTATTTTTCTGCGTAAGAGTTCGTGCATTAGGCAATTTTCGAAAGTTCATAAAAAATTCAATTCCACAAAACTATTTACAAGTTTGGCATCAAAAAATTGGTCACGTTCTCTTCCATACAGAACACTAGATAACTTGAATTTTGATTATAGTGCCTTTCTGCACAGGGCGATTTTTGACGGCTTTTGGATTTTGAAACATCAAAATACAAACCTCCGTTTGGTCAAGGTTTCAACTTGTAACCCTGAAACAGAAACAAGTCATTTTGTGGGGCGCCGATTACTCTACAAATAGTTTTAAGTTTTTTATCAAGTTTACATTGCAGTGGAAAAGATGAAACTTGGTTTGGACAGAGTTATAATTGTTGCAAATATAATGAAGCGGAGAGAATTTCATTACATTAATACGGGGGGATTGTAAATAGAAGACTGCCGTAAGATTACATGTAGAATTGATAAATTCGACTGGCTGAGAATTTCCTCACTGTCAATGTCATTCGTTTTTAGATTGCGTAAGAGAACTAGTTAGGCAATAAATAATACGGCAATTTTCAAGAGCGTCGAATGAGTGTCTAGACAGTTATTCTTTATGCGGAAATCCAATTGGTGGGTATAAATTATCATCCTTAAAGCTGGTATATTTTAAGAAACGGCTCTGAACTCTTTCTAAATTTTGTGCATGAATATTGTAGTGAGGACACCATATGATGGAGGCATATTCAACGCGAGGTCTAACAAGAGCGCAGTATAATAACTGTATGTTATTAAATTCACGTGTATCCCGTATCACAATGTCAAGAGATCTGAAGGAGTTTGTTGCTATATCATTAATATGTTCAGTAATGAATAAGTTAAAATCTAAAATTACTCCAAGGTCACGCATATTGTTAAATCTATGCAGGGAAATTTCATCAAGAGAATAGTCATATTTTACTACATTGTGTTTCAGATAAAAGGACATTACGTTACATTTGGAAGTATTTAGAGGCAGACTGTTTGATGTACACCAGTTATTAATTTTGTTTAATGCTATTTGTACCTTATTACAGTCATCAGAGCACCTAATAGCAGTGTATATTTTCATATCATCCGCGTATAATAAACAATTTGCTTCCATCTCATTTATAATATAATTATTGTATACTTATATTAAATAATAATGGTCCCAGTATAGACCACGGTGTAGTATATTAGGTAGTCCGACACACGGCGCTCGCCATGTTAATCGACGGCTTCATAAGTGCTTGGTTTCTATTTAATTCAGTAGATGGCGTCCGGAATATACCCCTGCAATTACCTAGGCATAGATAGACGGGGTTCCTTTGATGCATGTAGTGTTGCATATATACACAACTAAACGGCAAAACTAAGACAAAAGAACGAACTAAAAGGTTCTTTAAATATAAATAAAACAAATCTACAGAGCATTAACTATTGTATGTAAAACTGTATTTCTAATATTTCTATGCGTAAGTAACGACGAGACTTTATTTGTCCTGCCATCTATTGTATTGCACACAACTAAATACTTACGAAGCCATTCGTACGGGTCTTGTCGCATTACCTAATATCTACACCGTGGTATAGACCGTTGAGGGAGCCCAGAGGTGACAGGTATCTCAGTAGATTGTTGACCGCAACATTGTACGAACTGTTTTCTATCTTCAACGTAAAATTTGGAAAAATATACCAGTTTTCTTGACAGGCCAAAAAGATCTAATTTGTTAAGCAAAATACCACTACTGAGTCTATCGACTAACTTCGAGAAATCAGTGTATATGACGTCCACCTGCAGACCGTTGTCAAATGTATTAGCTATGAATTGCGTTATACAGAATAAGTTAGTAGTTGTGGATCTTCCCTTCATGAAACCGCGTTGTTAGGTGTTATTTTGTTTTTTAAATGAAAAAAGAGGAAATCATGGAGAAGCATTTCAAGGCAGTTAGAAAAGTTATTGTTAATAGTAATAGGTCTATGATTTTCAATTTGGTTTTTCTCTCCTTTCTTGTATACAGGTATTACTTCAGAGGACTTCCAAGAAGAGGGATATGTAGATGTGTTAATGGAGAGACTAAATATTATGGTAAGTGGTATTTCAAGAAGACATGTACAGTCTCGTAGAAAAAAAGCAGGTATTTTGTCCGAGCCAACAGTAGCTTTGGATTTAAATTTTTTTAAGACTATTAAGTACTTCAGTTTCAGTAAATTGCTTTAAATGCAAGCTATCGGTTTGGGTATTTTGAAAGGTAACCTCAAATTAACTGCTATTTATATAAGGACTTTGAAAAAAGTCTGAAAAGGTATCTGCAATGTTTTTGGGTTGTTTATCAAGCTATGATTATATATTATATTGTTTGGCATGCCATTATTATTTTTATATTGTTAAAAAACTGCCATAGTTCTTTGGGATTATTTTTTATAATACCTTCGACTGCAATATTCTTTATAAGAGTTTTCTATATCGGCTTTAATTCTTTGCTTCAAAACTGGGAGTTCTTGTAACGCGATAGAGTCGTTATATTTTTTATAATCTCTCCAGGCTTTATACTTAAGACGGATATATTTTATAGTGATAGCACTAAACCAAGGTGGGTACATTCGTCTATGAGGTTTGATTTTTGGTACGAAGGCATCAAGCAAGTCATACAGTTTTGTATAAAAAGCGACGCAAGAACTGTCAACATCGGTATAACTATTTAAGAAACTCCAGTCTATATGAGCTAAACTTTCATACAACACTATGAAATCTGATTTTCGAAAGTTGTAAAATATATTGTCAATTCTTTGTCTATTGTTCTTTTCCTTCCTAGTGAGACTGAAATATACCGCAATGGCAGGATGATGATTATCTTCTGACAGTAATGTATCTAACATATTTTCCTTGCCACGATATTTATTTGACTTTGCCAGGTCCAGTACTCTCTGGCTCATATTAAAGTTGAAATTGTATTGTTTATAATCGGAAAAATTGAGGAAATTTATGAGTGGTAATACTCTAGCATTAAGTACATTGGTTTCGAGATCATTAGAATATTCAGGAGTATTAACGTCGCTTAAGATTAACACGTCACTCCATCTATGTATGTTGTCATGTGTCTTTAAATTATTTCTTTTAATTATTAAAGTTTAAATGAAGAAGAAGAAATTCGTGATTATAGTTTCTTCACATAAACTCATCTTTATTTTACTAAACATATGATACACTCGAATTTGATTCATCCTGTGAATTGCAACGTAATTCCTTTAGTTGTAGGATGTAAAATTACGCAAGTTCTGTATCCCATCTAAGGATTTATTTTCTGACTAATTTAATTTCTCAGAGTTATAAAATTTGCATTATGCTCCAACGTTTATACCCGCCAACTAATATCTGGTGTATTTGCTTGTTTTATGCTCAATTGAATTAATTAGATGTTTACAAGCAAATGAGACAGAAATGCGCGTGAATTATGTCTTCTACGTCGGAGCCGGTATATGAAGCAAAATTACATTCAAAATTAAATAAATAAATGGGCCAGCTTAGTTCATTAAGAACAAACTGTAAAATATGTAAAGTGCACTGCAGGATGGACTAATAATAATAAATTCTACTAAAAGGGAGAGCCACTAACGAAGTAATGAGGATAAACGCAAGTAATGTTGCATTTTTCTCGAAGATTCATTTTTGCTGGCATTATAACTAATTCTGTAGAGGGATGAGGGAGCTAGAACCTATCAACAAAAAAACATTGAACACTTCATACACCACGGATTCCGTCAACTGAGTTAGAATCGTCTGGAGATTAACACATGGTAAAATACAGGCCAGCTTAGTGCAAAGTTGACACATTAACTAAGAAAATAAAGTCTTCTGTTTAAGTTTAGAATTGCGCCTTTGGTACTTGCACGGGTTTCCTATTCAAGGAAATACAGTCTGCAAGATCTTGATCCGAAATCATAAACCACAACATAAATGAGACGACTTTCAAATTCAGGGACAAGACTTAACTTGACAGAAATCTAGAAATATAGATATTTTGATCAACGTTATCATATGCCGGTGTTGAGTTACAATATACTGAAATATTCCACACAATTATTTATATTGACTCAATAATTAAAACACATCATACTGTACAAATATACATTTAATTATGAATTAATTTAAAATACCAGAATACACAACCACTTCAATTTACATATGTTATATGCAAATTAGCTAAAGTGGGATGTTTTCCACGCAGAAAACTGTTTGCATGGTTTCTGTTTGTTTTTGTCTCTGAATCGTTGACCTATAACCTTAGTTATAATTAATTCCATAAATATTTTGGTTTGTGTGCAGTCGCTCTGTGAACTGGAGTAAATAAAATAAAAGTAGTTAAGATGATGAAAGAGATAATGGCTCTTCTGTTCTCGGCGGTCTATCACAACTAGATATACAGAAAATCATTATTCATTATATAAGGTAACAAGCAACTATTGTTGCTTTTTACAATTCTGAAAGTCCGTAGTTGTTCATACGGGGTGTGTCAATTAAGATTTAACCAACTCAAAGTATCATGCCATAATAAACGTTCCCTACTACATATTAAAAAATTTTATACCACAAATAATTTTTTCAAAAATTACGTACGCAACTACTGTAAAACTCTGGAAAAAATCGTCATCATCACAAAATAATCTTATGCAAGTAATTGTATAATAAGCAAATCATCTAACAAAATAAGATCTACTTTAATATTTTAAATCAAGAAAATGAACTAATCATGGATCGACTCTTAGTAGCATCAGAATTTCAAAAATTTTACTTAAATGTAGGAGAACAACTAACAAAAAACATAATCAACAAAAAAGAAGCTATGGCTTAAGTAACAGCAATAAAGCCAAATAAGTTTAATTCATATCTTTTTTTTTTTTTCACCAATGACAGAAGCAGATATAAAGCAAATTACAAAAAAATTCAAACAAAAAACAGTACAGGCTCGGATGATATCCCAATAAGAATAATAAGTGAAGTAATAGACTACCTTATAAAACTAATAACTTTCCTAATCAACTTATCTTTAACTACAGGAACTTTTCCAAATTGCCTCAAACACGCAGTAATTAAACCATTATTTAAAAAGGGTGAGAAAACTGAAATTTTAAATTACAGTGTAACTGTTCATTTTCCTTGAAAGTCAAATTATAGCCAAATATGTTATTAAACATACAACAGTTTATTCAATAATAGACACTATACGCCCGGTATAATATGTAATAGTTCTCGTTGACATAAACATTTACTTTAAGATCTGTTTACCACTTTCGGAGGTAGTTTTTGGCCGTTTGGGGGGTGGGGTGCTTCGGAGAGAAATTTTACCACCACCATCGTGTTGAGCATCCTCAAAAACGGGGGATGGGGATATAGTCTCGTTAGGCTAGAAAAAATTCATATTCCTGTCCGACTTACAGAATGCACTCACTACCTAATCAATATAAGTTATTGAGTACATAGCAGATCTGTGATTATAAATTTACAGTAGCATAAAAAATTATAGTTTAAAAAAACTAAAAAAACACACTTTAATAGCAAACAGAACTAAAGTAAAAAATAAATATTTTAAATGTTTTATTTAAAAATGCGTTTTCTACTATATTTTTATTGCACCCCATGCTTTTTTACAATAAAATATTTAAACATTATTTTTTACTTTTTAGTTCGGTTTGCTATTAAAGCGTGTTTTTTAGTTTTTTTAAATTATAATTTTTTTTCGCCAATCTCGTCTCTTTAGTTTTTGTGTTGTAGTTTTATTTTTCATTGTTGTTCCTGTTAAAGAACGCTATAACCCCGATATACTTTTCGACGTTGTAACAAAATCCGACTTAGGAAATACTTCGTAAGAAAAGCGTGCTTCACGTAAAAACGCCGTGGAGGAGGTTTTTAATTCTTGGAAATATATTTTTGCTCTTCGGAGCATTTTTTATGCCAAATTTTCGCTAACTCTTCAAGGAGCGTTAATTTAGAAAGTGTAGTAAATGTCGCTGCACAGGGACGTAATGTCGCCCCGACCACCCAATTTTAGAAAGTATACTAAAATTGGACTTGAACTTCCAAATTTCCAAGATTAAAAACCCTTTTACGAATCCACGTTGTCAAGCACTGCAACTCTTACGAGGTATTGAATATGAGGACAAGTTAGTCCAACGACTATTCAAAGTATATCGGAAGTTATAGCGAAAATAGCCCTTAGCGACATGGGACCCCCATCATTTCCTAGCAGTCGGATTTGACGGGGAAATGATGACTTTTGACGGGGTTTGCCCTAAACCGGTTCCTCAGTGATTCGGAGTCAAAAAAGTATTATTACCATGTACTCACACGTGCATGGGATCTGCCTTGCCTGAACGTAAAATTTGTTATTGCATAATACAAACGAAGTAGAAACGCTTCAAGCAATTTTAAGCTCCGAGGAGCGACCAAAATTTATGTGAATTAATAAATACGTTTAAAAGACAGGCAAGCATAAGCCCACCAAAATTTCAGTTACATGAAACTTTTCTTGAATCTTTTTGTGCATCGTTAGCTTATCAAACTGCATATTGGATGGTAGTTGGTACCGTATGAATCGTCCCGTTCCTCACCATGTGTTGTACACGGGTCAGACCATTGTTTGTTAACATTTTCTCTGAAGAAGTTGTTGTAAAAACATAAATTTTTTAAAAGATTTAATATACATATTTTGAACTTTATATTGTCTTTTACTTGTGTTTTCTA
Source organism: Leptura quadrifasciata (assembly GCA_963675555.1). Taxonomy (NCBI): domain Eukaryota; kingdom Metazoa; phylum Arthropoda; class Insecta; order Coleoptera; family Cerambycidae; genus Leptura; species Leptura quadrifasciata. The sequence continues at coordinate 142,537,869 of OY776677.1, forward strand.
ACAAAATTCCCTTTCAGATTTAATTTTAAGAGAGTGTGAAACAGACAGTGTTAGATTTATAGTGTTACGACGTCTTCCAATTGATACCATCAGAGCCGCAGTTAAGCATAAACGACAGTAAGTATGATTTATCCATTAATCTCCGTCTGAAACAGTCACGTTGAACCCTAAAAATTTTGTGAACGTAATATTATTATTTAGAATTTAAGAAAAGGTTGAGGAAAAAGAAAATTAATTTTTTCTTTTTCCTATTTTTTTAAATTTTTCTAAGTTTTTCGAGCAGAAAATACGTCCTTCAGACTTCCATCAAAGCATGGATCGTTCACATTCCCACTAGTAATGGACAATTAAACGGTCAACCCTCCCAGAGGTCCGATATCAATAACCCCGGCGCCTCCGGCAAAATGTCGACAATAGATTAGTCCTCTTTTTTTTAATTTTATTCTGATAATCCTGGTGAAGACATTAGGACAAAGTTGTCAAATCATTATATTGTCGTCGGTGCTTGATAAGAGTGCAAAGGTTCAGTTTAATCTGACGTTTTGAAGTGGGTGAGAATCACGTTCATAGATTCAAAAAGTTACATACATAATACAAACAAACATACAGGTGAAGCTAATATAAAGCGTATAAAGAGGCATAAGACGACGTGCAAGATTTACCGATCAATAAAAGCTTCATAAGTTTTGACGCGAGAAAATTTTCAACAAACCTGGTATTATTTTGAATTATCATAGCACTGTCCGTTTATTTTTAAACTATCTAAACTTTCCTTTTTCTTAGTGAAAAATTTCATAAGATTGATCGTTATTGGTTGATGTCGCTAATCTCATAATATTAAATTAAATATAGGGCTGATGATATATTATCAGAGAAGAACCTCTTATTTCAAACTAAATTTGAAATATCTTTCTTAGAGATGGTGCCAGATTGCCACTAAAGAAGACGAATGAAGTATCTGTCCAGCAATAAATGAGGCACAAGAGCACTCATTCTTAATAGTAACATTGTGGTAATTCTTGACTCTATTTTATACTCCGATATATCCATTTTACATCATTGATAATCTAAAAACTGGTGAGAATTTTCAGTGATTATTTATCGTTAAAATCATGAAAACTATTAAAAATTTGAGAAGCAAGAACGTAAAGAAACTTATGGAAAATAAAATTTGTTGTAAAATGTATACAGGGTGCGCTAATAAAACAAACAGACAATATTTGAGTTCTATAAAAGCCCCTTCCTACATATAAATGACTTTAGCTTTGAATACAAATAGTTTTTTAATATCATGGGATAGATGGCGCTGCACTTTTTTGGAGCTTAGAAATGCTATCTATATTGAAGAGAAAGCTCGTGTTAAATATTGGAATAAGCGTAAAAATATTAACCCCAATGAAGAAGAATGCGCCCCTTATCATTAGAAATAATGGAAAATATAGATCAAAATCATCGTGCAGGTTTGACGCAAAAAAATAATAATAATACTGTGACATACTCCACGGGAAAAAAACGTGTACGAGGGATGTCTAAATCTTTCTGCAAGGGTGTTAATATTTCTTTTTTCTGCAAATGAAAATGTACACTTAAAACAATCATAGTAATAACATTAAAAGAGGCTTGTTCAAATAATACAAATTTCGTCGTGTTCGCCACACGTTTGGGGTAATCTGCAACCCTTGAAGTAACGACCAATCGATCTGCAAATATTATAGTGACATTTATAGACCACCATACAAACAATGCAGATAGGTGCAGCCTTCAACAAATAATAATTGTGTTCACTATTACTTCCACGTCCAGTGGAAGTATAGTAACGTAAATAACATTTTTTTTGTTGAAATAGGCTTCCTGTCTATCGGTCGGTCTGTCTGTTTGTAACTTTTTTTTTGTGCGCACGTTTACTCTGGAACCGTTTATGATACTGACTTGAAATTTGGTACACTTGTGTATTGTAACGCGATCTGGAACTAGTTCCGGTTAAGGGTTCGCGGATAAATGGGGTAAATAAAATTGCAATTTAGGGCATGTACGAAAAGTCAAGGTTTAAAAAAAAAATTTTGGCATCAGCCGCCCCCCCTCCCTCGTCCGCTATCACCCCAATACCACCACCACACTATTATGATTGTGAAAGGGAGGGAAAAAATTAAAATGTGATTTAGTGTGTATACAAGAACGATACGTTCCAAAAAATTTTTTTGGTGTTAGCTACGAGAACCAAGAGCTTCTAAAATTGTTTTTATATTAGAAACCCCCTCTACCACCTCCACTCTATTATTAAAGGGAATAAAATATTACATTGGGATTTAGCGTGTATAAGACTTGGATACAAAGTAGAAGTGTAGTGATTCCTTGGGCAGCGGTTTTTTTTTATATATTGAGGGTGTTTTGCATCCCTCTTATACTGCTATCGAGTTTAATCCTTATTGAGGACACTTTAACATGCTCACAAAAAGTAAGCCTTGAATAAATAAGGAATGAAAATTGTCACCAGCCTTGATATATATTGAACAAACATTAATATTAAAGACAAATTATATTATAGAACTATTTCCATCCATCCATGGGCTGGTTAAAACAGTGGAAGTAAGCAAATTTCTAACTATATGTTTAATTAGTCCTTTAAAATTGATCTAAAATCATGTAAAACAAAAATAACTGCAGAATTTTTAAACACCGCGTAGTTATGTACGTCGAATACTATACTGGACGTTTATTTAGTGGAAACTTCCTTGTCATTATCTGGTGATGATAAAAAGAGGCTTAGTCATCTCCAATGATGCTAACATAGTTGGTGAAACGCACGTGTATGATATGCGAGTATAGTGTGCAAGTATTTTGGTGGAAACTAAATCAAAGGTAATGTCACTCCTTCTCCAATTCTGTATAAAAAAAAAACAAAGATAATGCACTTTTTTGGATGAGCTTAGAAATTCTATCTATATTGAAGAGAAAGTTCTTGTTTAATATTGAAATAAATGCAGAATGCGCCCCTTATTAAAAATAATTGAAAATATAGATCAAAATTTTTTGTTGAAATAGGCTTAAAATGTCATGAAACGTGGAGATTTTAAATTTGAACGAAAAAAATTTCCTGTCTGTCGGTCTGTCTGTCTGTCGGCCTGTTTGTCTGTCTGTAACTTTTTTTGTGCACACGTTTACTCTGGAACCGTTTATGATATTGACTTGAAATTTGGCACACTTGTGTACTTTAACGACATCTGGAACTAGATTATATTTTGATCTAATTCCGTTGAAGGGTTTGGGGGTAAATGGGGTAAATAGGCAAAGCAAGCAGGTAAGAGTCCATAAAACTACAATTTAGGGCATGTACGAAAAGTCAAGGTCATAAAGTTTTTTTTGGCATCACACTATTATGAAAGGGTGGAAAAAAATTAAAATGTGATTTAGTGTGTATATAAGAACGAAACGACCCAAAAAAATTTGTTGGTGTTAGCTACTCCCTCTACCACCCCCATTGCCCCCCTCCTATTATTAAAGGGAGTAAAAAATTAAATTGGGATTTAGTATATGTACGAGGGCCAAGGCCTCTAAAATTTATTTTGGCATTAGCTACCCCCTCTACCACCCCCATTGCCACTCCCCCCTATTATTAAAGGGAATATAAAATTAAATTGGGATTTAGTGTGTATACGAGAACCAAGGGCTTCTAAAATTGTTTTTATATTAGAAACCCCCTCTACCATCCCCACCCTATTATTAAAGGGAATAAAATATTACATTGGGATTTAGCGTGTATAAGATTTGGATACAAAATCTGGATGTGGAAATAGTGATTCCTTAGGCAGCGGGTTTTTTTATATATTGAGGGTGTTCTGCATCTCTTTTGTACTGCTACCGAGTTTAATCCTTATTGATGACACTCTAACATGCTCACAAAAAGTAAGCCTTGAATAAATAAGGAATGAAAATTGTCACCAGTTTTTCGACTATAATATTGAACAAACGTTAATATTATTGACAAATTATATTATAGAACTATTTCCATCCATCCACGGGCTAGTTAAAACAGTGGAAGTAAGTAAATTTCTAACTCTATGTTTAACTAGTCCTTTAAAATTTATCTAAAAACATGTAAAACAAAAATAACTGCAGAAATTTAAACACCGCGTAGTTATGTGCATCGAATACTCTACTGGACGTGTAGTGAAAACTTCCTTGTCACTATCTGGAGATGATAAAAAGAGGCTTAGTCATCTCCAATGATGCTAACATAGTTGGTGAAACGCAAGTGTATGGTATTCGAGTATAGTGTGCATAGTGTGCAAGTATTTTGGTGAAAACTAAATCAAAGGTAATGTCACTTCTTCTCCAATTCAGTTTTAAAAAAAACAAAGATAACTTTTTCTAATATTCTTTTGTTAAACTCCCAGTTAATATGACTTTCTTCTCCATACTTTGCTTTTTTGACGAAAAAATAAACCCTATTTGATCTTCACGTTTTGTATACCTTTATTTTATAGATAACATTTTGGTCAGATTTATGAATCTCCAGAGAGAGTTATTATACTCTCTGACAGCCCTGCGGCGTTAACGATTTTTTATGCCAAATTATAACGATGTAATTTAAATTAGAGAGAACTGATGAGTTAAATATTGCGAAAACACTGGGAATTATTTCCAGTGGCGTAACTTGACCTAAACTGATAAACAGATAAAAATGGAAGAGGAAAGAGATTAATGCTGTTGTAATTAATACGGGAGCGTAGCGACATTCTCTTTTTTCGAATTATTAGTGGGATTAATACAGCAGAATTTGGGTATCTTCTCACCTATTGACTGAAAATGATATGTTATGAAAACATGGAACGATCCTATGGAACAGAAGTAAGAAGCAAATTGAAGGTTTGGGCAAAAAATTTGGCCTTGTAGATGAAAAAAATAAATTTTTCGAAACGTCGGCATAAAATTCAATAAGCGTTGTTGATTTTCCCACTCGACCTATAATCCTATTACTAAATTGAAAATCAGAATTTAAAGAGAACGTCGCTACTCTCCCATATTATCTTTGTTATATTTTGACAAATTCTGCCTTCAGCAACTTGTAGTAACTTTCAATTAACCGCTCGTGGCTAGCAAATCCAGGAAAATATATTATCGCGAGTAATACTCTCTGGGGACGCTGCCTTTAAATGGGACACTCCAGAGGCGTCTCACCAAAGTTTTTATACTTTCAATTGCTATTTTTATTTTTACTTTTGCCAAACGACTATTTTCGTGACATAACTCCTTTGGAGACGCTGCCTTTAAGTGGGACACTCCAATTGAGCCGAACTGTAATAAATTACTATCATACACGATCGTCACAAGCAAAGCCCAATTAATATCTGGTAAAGTAAAACTTGAAGTCCGAACCTGTTTGCTAAATAAATTTTCTATCCGCTAATTACACCGGGATATTTTTCCGCGAAATTCTCAGTAGGGGACGCTGCCTTTGAGTGGGACATTCCAACTGAGACGTGTCGTCGAAAATCTATAGTTTTCGTAGTATTTACAAATTACCTTATTTCTGTTACAAATTTAAAAATTTGAAAAACTATCTGTCATAAGTTTGGTCCAAATTAGCTACTGTTGCATGTGTCGGGCCACCTTTTTGCTTTGCTAGTCATACCGTCTAATTAGCTTTCATTTCTTTTGCACGGGTATATCATCGCTTACTTGATTGCGGTCATTTGTGTATTAATACTTAGTTCACTATCATAGTAAAGTATATTGCTTAAAAATTAGAAAGTTTAATATTCGTCCTGATACTTGGGTAATTAAATTTTTTTAATTTACCAGATTGTCTGTATAATTTAGTTATTTTATTGTAAATATATACACATTTTTTTAAAATACCAATCACATATCTTAAGTGGATTTTTCTTTGACCTGTTATGATATACTCATTTGAAAAGATCGTTAGAGATGTTAGCATCTATCCGGAGGAAGATATACTAAGAACATTATCGCTGAAATGTAGCTCTTTGAGAAGTAAAATTGGCATGTTTAGGATTTTTTAAAGAAATACAAGTTAGTTTAATTCCTGTTAAACTCCTCCGCATTGTATAATTCTAAAAATATTCGACAATGTTGACATTAATGGATGTATTATGTCACCCAGATTTGAAAGATCTCTGACTCTTTTTATATACCGCTATGAAACTAATACAATGTCAAAAAGTTTGGCCTTCGTAGGTTACAACTTGAAAATCCATTATTTCAACGGGCCACCAAATTTATATCTCTTGTGACAAGTTATATAAATAGATGACGATAAAACTTTAGGGTCTCACCTTGTAGAATAGTGAGAAGGGAGTAAGTAAGTTCTGACACAAGTTCAGTACACTCTTACCTTAAACTTTGGGTGATATATTATAACTTTTGGTAGCGTTGTCATTACAGCCCTCTGTTTTGCCACAGTGTGTTAAGTGGAGCAACTTCTTAGACGTTCACGAGTCCTCTTTTTGTGCGCAATATTAGGAAGAGCTGAGAATATTTCTCATGGTTTATTCCTTCTCTTGGAGTAAAAAGTGTTTACGAACTAGATTTTCCGACCTTGAATCACAGTATGGAAAAAATTTAATGGTTAAATTATGGCATTGTTAATTGACAAAGTTGAAATAGTTGACATGATGAAATTAATGGTTCGAGATACCAGTTACTTGGAAATTTATGGTTTTTCTTTTCACTAGAAAATTATAGTAGTAACAATGTGTCATGCTGTAATTACAGTTTTTACTATGAATTCTGGGCTATATCATTTGCAGGCAAAAATAAAATTTTGACATTATCAAGTAAAGCGAAGTACTATTCAAGTTGTACAGTGTTGGTCGATTTTTTTTATCATCTTAAAATATAAAAATGTGAGTTGAAATAATAATAACTAGTATTATATTTTACCATATTGAGAAAGCTCGTTAAAAGTTCAGATTGATCGTGCAACAAACTGAAATGGGATCATGGGATTTTGTTACATGGCCTATGTCCATTTAACAGTTTTATATAAAAACTAGTGTTTTGTTTATATTTAGCACGATCTGTGTAACATTTTGATTCAGTTTTTGTAAGTGAAACTGTTTTCAACTAGCAAAATTTACTTGTATAACTGCTAAATCATTTCACACTGTTTTATGTACATATTTTTATATCTTAGGAACTCAGTCATGTTCTATTAACTATTATGTATCTCTGATAGCATCCCAGGAAACAATTGTCTACAAAACATTTATTTACATCAGATACCTATATTTCAATTTATATATATTTATTTACTATGTAAGTACATATGGTTATTTTCCTTACCTTTTCTCATTACTAGGTATATATAGTATATCCTATAAGATGTAATATATTTACTGAGTTCTCACAATAGTCACAATACGTTTTACTATTTATTTACAGCTGTTCATATTGTTGGTTATGTGCAAAATAGAAATTACAAACTGAGGCAAAGGCAAATCAGCTGTGGCCTGGAAGTAATAAAAACTTTTATTATAGATTCCTATTATGGATCATATGCCACTATTTTAGTTGTGAGTAAAGGAAGTTGTAGAATTTGCGACCTGCAAGTTGTTGCGCTTAACTCAATCATTGGCAGATGGCCATACCTGTACAGTTTCTGTATTTTATAACTTTCAATTTAATTAGGGAATTAGATTTCTCAAGTTTATTTGGTAGCATTATTTTGCAGTAAATAGGACAAAAAAAGTTTACCTTATCAGTAAAACTCACCAGGAAATCATTTGTTTGCAGCCTTTGTACTGATTCAAACGTATATAAATTTTAATTGTGGACATCAGTAATTGATATTACATTTTTATATCCGCGTTAACAATAACATCCAGGTAATTTCATTTATTACTCATTTAAAATTTAATTAATCTTCAATTTTTATCTTTTCAATTATTCTTAAAATAAATATAAATTCAAGGTCAATTCTTTTTAATTTAATAAGTAGTTAAAATACTATATGGTATATGGTATATGGTTTTAAAATATTTTTTTCCTTTCTTTTTCATTTTTTGGCAATTTATAGTTTAGATATTTAGATACTTAAATTCTTATATACTTATATTTTTATATGCTTTTATATACTTATATATCTCTATATATTTATATGTACTTATATGTGTATGCACATATATACATTTCTGTATACGTCTCTGCGTAGCTTCTTCATTCCTGCACAGCTTTTGCACAGCTTATCTTTCATATAGATAAAATTTCGTTAACTTTTCATAAACCACCTAGTCGGTTAATTTTCCTACAATTTTCACTCCATTTCATTAAGAGTCGTAAATTTCCAAGGAAACTTTAGACTCCGTTTTTGCAACAAGAGACAATTGTGGGCCTGGATTGCTGTCCCAGAACCAGTCAAACCAGTAAATATGATATTTTAACATTCATTTTAAACTATCTTTTTATTTCCCTTACCAACAATTTCAGTCTGATCTATAGTAGACTGGTTATTCGAGAAAAAAGAATTCTACTTATTTTCACTATAGATGGTGCCCAATTTAACATCAATTTTTCTTTGTCTCCTTTTCTCGAAATAAACAAATTTGTCGCTTATGCTGTACATGTCAAAAAGGGTAAGTTTCTCCACTCTTACGAATACTCTGGACCCACGGCTCTCTGCTCCGACTTAATCCAGCTAGTCGTCCGCATATGTTGCCTCAATTCTTTCTCAAAAATAAATAACAAGGGAAAGGAGGTAACAATTTGCTACAATCAAGGAGTGTAGATTAAAATATTTTAATAAAATAAAGAAGTATCGTGATGTTATTATATGTGATTGATATGGGTGACACGTGATCAAAAGGTGTGTAAATATATTTAGTTTATAACGCAAGTGTATCAATCCTCCGCTGTCTACGAAGTTTAAGCATACGTAACATCCACCTAGTTCTGTCATAGAAAGGATAAATGTTTTTTGCAATTACAAATTTTCCGTTAACACTAATAGCTTTAAAAACTATTTTATTTAAGGGAATAAAATCATTGTTTAAGTTTCTATTGGCGAATTTTAACCATAACTTACTCAAAATCTATACAACTTTTCAAAAATTACTAACGAACAAAACAATTTTTTTAACATAGATAGAACAAATAAGATAAATATGACAGCAAGGGAAGTTTGCAAATAAAATACCACAAATACAAACGCATAACAGAGCTCTTGGGGATGCTTTCCAGTCAGGAATGTATCGGGTCTCATTTCTATGTCCGAATAGACAATTACTCACCCAGTTGTATGTGATGGCATCAGAAGCTTGTAAATGCAAGCGAGTTCAAGGTTTACTGAAACTAACCCGTTTATAAATATAAATGGATCTGAACAACTATATTTAAAATAATATATTGAATGCGCTTTAGATTCTTTTGGTAAAATTATTCATATGACAGCTATTCAAGAATGTGATATTGAAGAAATTATGGAGTATCAGCTTTGAACTTGCTTGTATTTGCAAACTGCTGATGCCAACAGATATCTCATGTTTGACACTAAACGTCAACGGTAGTAGGGAATAATTAGAGTGGTGCAGGGTAATGAGGGTAATAGACAGTTATTATAGTGATGGAGAATAATTAGGGTGGTGGGAGGTAATGATGGCGGTGGGGTAACTATATTTCTGTTAAACATGCATAGAATCTATAATTTTAGGAAATAAGTTTCTTAAATATCTATGAACACCTTTTGACTCGTCTTTTTTATTTGAAATGCAGGAGGTGAGGTCGATGTCAATGTAAATTTTTCTTCAATGAGAACTCAGATTTATGGTTCAAAGTACGCACAGAGGAAGTTCAAATCATCTGATTGGCAGGTTTTAAAATAGCACTAACTTTATACTCTGCCATCAGTGCCATTACTTTCCAGTTAGACCACGTATAAGAGCCCGGGCAAATTAATCTACTTATGAACCTTAGTAGAAACATCATGTTTAGTATTTTGTGAGAACAGAATTATGAAAAATATTCCTTTGCTTTATATACTCACCGGATTATTAAAATACAATCCCACTGAAGCATCAAATGAACTGTATTTGTTTCCTGATTTCAACATCACATCAAACTTTAGCCAGGAAATCCCAGTGCCTTTGATGTACGTTCCTTCTGAAAATAGATCCTTATTTCTTTTTAAAGCAATACATATTTGCCTTGTCATCAAATAATCTGATAAGTATTATTGACAACCCAAAGAGATGGCATACGGAGATAAACCATCCAGAGGGCTGCAGGTAAAATAAAATGTATATCCAATTTCTTTCCCCATCTCTCATTCACAATTTGAGAATCTCGAATAGTCTAAAATAAGGGGATAGAAAGCTCATTGTAGATATATTTACGCTCGTAGCTTAGTATCCGTATCAAATCCGTAGAATGGGATGCCAGTGAATATATTTTGATTTGCTCCTGTCACATCTAATTGACCTGAAGGCGTTTCTATACAGGGTCGGCTTTATTTTTTTCTCATAATATTGCAAACACATTTTATTATGACTTATTACTATCTTTTTTTAACTGAATTTGTATTTTTACTATCTTTTATATTTTATTTTTTAACTTTCGATCTAAAACGAACTTAACTGAACATTTTCTCTATTCAATAAATATGTTGACACTTGCAAAGCTTTTTAATTCAGTACGTGGGTATCAAAAAGGGGTGTTTGAATGCAAAAGGTGGGGTAGTAGTGATTTTTTAGTATGTTGTTAGGCTTGGTTTTCGACCTCGATTTTAGGTACAAAAATTTGGTTTTTTGATAATAACTCAAAAACGGTGGCTTTCACGACAAAAGATGTTCTATGCAAAGTTAAAGAGGATAAAAATTTTTTTTGTTAAAACAATTTTTTTGTGGCACATGTGTGTAGCTCTGTGAAGTGAAGATCAATGTAGTGGATGGGGGATATCTCCTACACAAAGTTGTGTGGCACCGAAATGATTTGTTTGGAGCGATTTGTGACAAATATGTTCGATATGTGCAAGATCATTTTCGTTCCCACGCAATTGTTGTTTTTGATGGATATCCAACTGATGGTCGCAATACAAATACAAAGACCGCAGAAAGACTTCGTCGATCAAAAAAGTACGTGTCTGCCGATGTCCTTTTTGATGAAGCAATGGTGATGCAAGTTTCGCAGGAGCGATTTTTAGCCAATGAAAAAAATAAAGTTCGTCTCATATCGATGCTGAAGAACAAATTTGAGCTGGCTGCATTTACAGTTAAACAAGCTGAAGATGATGCCGATGTGCTAATTGTCAACACTGCAATTTCTTTATGCAGTGAATCAATATTTGATGCTGTTTTTGTGGTCGGGGAAGATGTTGACCTTTTACTACTTGTGACAGTCTCAGCACCAGCCGAAAGTTCTATCTACTTCCGTAAACCTGGAAGAGGAAAAACTGCTGAGAGGATATATTCAGCAAGTAGCCTCAAATACGAAGAAGCAACCAAGCACATTATGTTCTTGCATGCCTTCAGTGGTTGTGACACAACGTCATCCCTATTCAATCAGGGAAAAGCTAAATTTTGTACGCTGATAGATAAAAACGGAGCGGTTCATGAAATAATTGAAATTTTCAACCAAGATGCCACGTCAGAGGAGATTGCCGAGGCCGGAGTACGCTTTCTTGTAGCTTTATATAGTGGCAACATTGATAAAGAGAGTTTGGAAGAGATTCGTTTCCAACGCTTCGCGAAATCTACGCTGAAAAGCAAATTTAATCTTGCCTCTTTGCCACCTACAAAAGACGCGGTGCAACTCCACGCCTTTAGGACGTACCACTAAGTACAGAAATGGAGAGGCATAGAGAAAAATCCTGAAGACTGGGGTTGGAAGCATGGCGCTTACGGGCTCACTCCCATAACAATGGCGGAAAAACCAGCTCCCGATTCCTTATTAAAATCGGCATCCTGTAACTGCAAAAAGGGGTGTGGTAGGGCATGCAGATGCCGAAAGGCTGGACTAAAATGTTCGGTTCTATGTGGCTTCTGCAACGGAGAGTCTTGCGGAAATATGCCGGAAATCCGTATTGAAAGCGAGGACGAGGATGACGACATTTTTCAGGCTACGGACCAAAACTACGACCAGGACACCGACAATAACCAACCCGGACCATCGAAACGTACCAAAATGTAGTAGAAATTAATTTTTGTAACGCTCTAAAATCATAATTAAAAAATGCGATATACTTTTCGCCTTTAACTTTGTTTACGATAAGTATAATACTGTTAAATGATAATATTCAAGTGCCTTTTAATTTTTTTTTTATGATTATGTACAAATATAATGATATATAATAAGAATAATAAAATAGGGGGCGAGCGTAGGTGCGTCTTTACTATGTACATACTTCGGTATGCGATGTAAAGCAACGACAGGCGCAGTTAGTACTTGGATTGGTGACCATTCCAACGGAAACCGCGTTCTCGCCTCACACATCTTCCAGCGGCTTGTATATCAGTGTATGCGCGGAAGCTATACAACCTTAGGCGAGGGTTGTATAGGAGATATACCATCCTTCGGAGGGGATGTAAAGCCGTCGGCCCCTTGTCTATTAAATGTTAGGCAAGTAAAATATCTCTACTCTTCTTAAGGGAAGAGGTTCGGCAAAATTCCTGGTTGGGGGTAGCTCGTCTACAGGCGTCGGTGTTAGGCCTCAGTAGCGGAAATAGGCCGACGTTAAATAAATGTATAAAAAAAAAATAATAATAATAAAATAAAACTCAACCAAAATGAAGTTTGCGCATTTTTTCTTCAAATAGTACAACTTCACGGATCTGTAACTCCTAACATATGTGTGCTACAAAAAAATTGTTTTAACAAAAAATGTAGGAAATTCTGTCCTCTTTAACTTCGTATAGAACATCTTTTGTCGTGAAAGCCACCGTTTTTGAGTTATTATCAAAAAACCAAATTTTCGTACCTAAAATCCAAGATGGCGGCTCCAGCGCATTAACCTCGAGGTCGAAAACTTGGATTTTTCATTAGAGCCCCAAGCTTAACAACATACTAAAAAATCACTACTACCCCACCTTTTGCATTCAAAAACCCCCACGTACTGGACTATTTGTATCGCTCTATATTTTTGCTTGAAAAATACTCGATTTAAGAAATGTGGATTATTATTCCATCATTCCATCATGGTTTTACAAAATTCTACTCTGCGGTCAAAATCATCTTCGTTAAGCACTTTATATGGATGCCATTTATTCTTTTACAAATATTTTAAATACCTCACAGAGTGTATGTTCGGTACCTGTCTCCATAGCCAATCATCATCAAAACTTCAATTCTTCGTATCTCGCTTAAAAGTTCGATTATCAGAACTTCAAATAAAATGTGATAAGCAAAAACTAATATGTTTCAGCCAGGATCACGTCGCTAAATAAATGAAAAAATCGGAGTGCAAATACGAAAGGGGGTAAGTGCCAATTTCTTGAGAAATGAGATATTTGCGCTAGAAAGGTTGTATATAAGGCTTGTACTGTGAAAAGTGGTAAGTGCCAGCTGAAAACGACTGTTGTGGGCAGCTCCTCAAATATGTCGCATCCGGTAGGTTAGGTTAGGTTTTAATTTGAGTGGGTCTGTGCCAAACCCGCCACTGTAGCTCACTGTTAATAATAATAATAATAATCTTTATTTCGTCATTGAAAAAAACATATGTACACAAAAAGATATACATAAGGTCGATGAAGAAAATGCCACATAAATAATTAAAAAAACAGTACCAAAAATAGAAAACAATACACTATAAAATAATGTGGTTAAAATATATAAAACATTTTTGGACTTAGTCAGACCCTAAAATAATCATAAAAATAGATTAGATTTATGTCATATGGATTTAAAAAGAGGAAAAATAATAATATGGAAAAAGGAGATATTAAAATACAATTAATTAAAAAAATCATTGACTATGTAACAGTTTTTGTTTAGCAACAATTTTTTAAGTTTTCCTTTAAAAACATGTATACTACCAGAGGATTTAATATCTTCGTCTAATAAATTATAGAATATACACCCTTGATACAGAAAACTTCTCTGATACATAATAGTTCTATGGCAGTCAGGCAGTAGGAGATGTTTAGATCCAGTATCATGTGAAAGTCCAACTTGATTATTTAAAAAAGTGGATTTGTGTTTGTGGACAACATATGAACATACTTCCAGAATGTATAGGCTAGCAACAATCAACATTTTTAAAACTTTAAAAGCATCTCTACAAGTTTCTCTGTAACTCAAATTTAACATTATACGAATTGCATATTTTTGCAGTAAAAATACCCTGGCTACATTAGTACTATTACCCCAGTTTACAATTGAATGAATGAATGAATGAATGAATGAAGTTTATTTATCTCAAGGATATTACATGTCACAGTTTTAATTTAATATTACATACTTATATCTAACTTAAATCTAGTGTTACATACTTATGTCTACAGTCTACATTAGCAGAAAATAACCTACTTTAATGAGCTAAGGTGGTTTTGAAGTTTTGTTTTGAATACTTTTACAGAACTAGCATTTTTTATATCATTATTTAAAATATTATATTGGATGAGACCAGAATGGAATAAACTGTTCATTGAACTGGTTTTAGAAGTTGTATTAATATAAATATTATGTTCTTGCTATATTGATGGACATCACGTATAAATTTTATTTGATCTTTTAAGTAATTTGGTAGTAAATTATTAACAATTTTATAAATAAAAATCATTGTATGCATGTAAAAATAAGTTTTAATGTCAAACCAGTTTAAGACATTTAGCATCAGATTAATGTTTGTATACATGTTACATTCTAAAATAATTCGCATTGCTTTATTTTGAAGTTTTTGTAGTCTTTCCGTGTTAGTGTTTGAGGTATAGATTAATGAATAGCAGTATGTAAAGTGTGGTAGGATTAGAGCGTTATATACGGTAATTTTACTTCCAACTGATAAACACTGACTGACCCTTCTAAAGAAACCAATTTTTTTACCTATTTTCTTCGATACATAGTCAACGTGATCATTTAGTTTTAGTTCTCTATCAATAACAAGTCCTAAGTATTTCATATTTCTTACATGTTCCACATTTTCATTATTTAAAATAACATTTATATTTAGTTCTTTAAAAGAGTTGTATAAACAATTTGAACCAATAAACATCCATTTTGATTTCATTTCATTTACTTTTAACTTATTTTCTTTGAATTTATCTGAGACGTGGCTTAATTCCAGGTTTACTGTCTCCACCAACTGATTGAAATCATTATCAGCATAATATATCAACGTATCATCTGCAAAAAGGTGGATGTTACATTTTTTCAAAATATTCCCGAGGTCATTGATATACAGTATAAACATCAGTGACCCAAGGCCGCTTCCTTGGGGCACTCCAAAGTTATTTACAATAGGTCCGGATTTATTATTATTTATTTTAATTATCTGTTTACGATTTGAAAGATAACTCTCAAACCAATGCAGCACCGTATTTGAAAAGCCATAGGCTTTTAATTTTAATAATAGTATTTGCCTATCAATCCCTTCGAAAGCCCTTTTAAGATCTATAAATACTGCACATGTTCCTGTTCCCGCTTTGTTTAGTTGTTGTTTCCATTCCGATATTATGAACTGTAAAGCTGTTTCACATGAATGTTTTTCCCGAAAACCCGATTGATAAGTACACAATATATTATTTGAATGTATATATTGTATTACTTGATTGAATACTACTAATTCAAGTAATTTCTCACAAAAAGGAAGCATATTTATAGGTCTCAAATACTCTGCTAACTTAGTATTTGGGACTTCCATACCTTAGATGATAATGAATATTGGCAAAATAATGGGTTTTAAGGATATCCTGGCTACAATGCTTAGACATAAAATTTTAGAGCAAAACAACTTTTTCGTAGCTTTATACACAGATTTTCAATGTGATGAGCCCATTGCAGGTGTTTATCAAAAGTGACACCTAACAAATTATTAGCATCACATATATTTAACTCAAGGTCAGTACCATTAAAAAGTGTTAGGCCTTCGGAATTGTTATTTAATGTAAATTGTATGGAAACAGTTTTAGTTTTATTTAAATTTAGATTATTCTTATAAGACCAGCATATAATTTCTTGATAAATTATTTCAGTGGTTGTTTTTACTTCCTTTGAGTTATTTCCTGTAATTAGAACATTTGTATCATCTGCGTAGCACATGACATGGACATTTGATATTCTTTACAAGTAATCGATAATGTCATTGGCAAACAAAATATACAATAGTGGTCCCAAAATTGAACCCTGTGGAACTCCTTGCTTGACCCAGCAAGTCTCGCTTTCAACTCCACAGGCCGTTTTTACAGTTTGAGCTCTGTTATCAAGATAGGATGAAAATATTTCCAAAGCTTTCCCTCGAACACCATATCGTGCGAGTTTAGCTTTGAGCAACTAGTGATCTACCATATCAGAAGCTCGCGAGAAATCTAGAAAAAGACCTAGAGCAACTTTTTTATTGTCCAGCGCCTTAATAATTTGGTGATAGAAATTACATAATGGCGACTCTTTCTCTCTCTCTCTTTTATTAGTATTCAAACCATGTTGAGCAGGAGAAAGCAGACTATTTTTTTTGCAGAAAGTTGAATAACTGCTCTTTTAGATGGAGTTCGAAAAGTTTTGAAAAACTACATAATAATTAATTTATATTCCACCTAGTAGGTTCAGCTTTTTGATGAAGCTGGTAACCTTGTTGGGTGAGAGACTATCCAGGTCCTCAGGCAAAAGCTTCCCTTGCCAAATAATGAAAACCGGGTTCTCTCTGCAGCGGGACAAGTGCACAGAACATGCCTTGCCGTTGCGTCTTCCTCCATACGCAGACGGCATTCTGCGCTTTCCGCCAGTCCAAGTCTGTGCAGGTGTTGATTCAATCTGCAATGCCCAGTGTATAGGCCAATTAAAGTCCTTAGGTGTAACTTATTCAACCTTAGTAGCTTTTTAGCTCTCGATTTCAAAGGATATGTAATGAATTCCTTTGAATGAGCTGGTCGAGAGTCTTGCTCTCGGCCCAATCTAGAATATTTGTTTTGGCAGTACTTAAAGGTATGCTAAGAACTGGTTCTGATCATATAAATTTTGATGCCGCGCCCTCTCTGGCTACACAATCGGCAATTTCGTTGCCCTCCAGCCCAGAGTAACCAGGCACCCAGATCAGAGTTAATATGAAATTACGACCCAATTGGATTGGCTGCTTGGCCATCTGAGAAAATCTTTATTGATCTGAGTTTAGGCTGCATTAGTCCCAACCTCCGTACACACAGTTCAATGGCATATATTTCAGCCTGAAAAATTGTCGCAGTGTTACCCAGGCTCGCCTCCGGTATGTATCCACGTAGTTTCAGAGGAAAGAGGTTACACTTATTGAAAAATATCGATGAAGATAGTTCTAAAAGGCGAAGAAGTAATAAGGGATCTCTCAGAGAGCAACAAAAAAAAAACTCAAGAGTACTGGAAAAGAATATGAAACTTATAAACTTGAAAAAGTACCAGCAAAGAATCCACTTAAGCAACAGGTATGATAAATATAACCTTAAATTGGGTAATTTTTTCAAATTCTATCTTAGTTGTAGAGAGATTGAGCATAAAAGAAGTGAATCCATTTTACAGCAGTTTTGTGCACAAAATTCAAAACTCAAGAGACTTATTAAATGGACCTCATAAGCTTGACTAAAATTCGAAGGCATGAACATGGAAAGTTTATTAGAGTGTGCAAAAAAACTTGCATCATTATCATAAGGCGTCAAAATTCTCCGAAGAAAACTGACAACTCATAAAAACACACATAAATGTGATATCCAGGAAAGTTGGAAACTATTCTAGAACAACGTCTCATAAATAATATATTAGCCCGGACTTAAACTTACACAGACTTTACAAAGCATTCCAGGAGTTGCACTCAAATTCTGCACTGACTTACAAATTTTATTGTTCAGTTTTAAGATGTCTGCTTTCGTCATCCATGTGTGGACACATATAGTTTGTGTGATAAACTGGAGTGCGAGATTCAAGCGAATGTTGACTCAAGCCATGATGCTAAAATAAAACTAGATATTCACCATCGCAAACCAGAGAAGAGCAGAGAACTTTTGAAGCAGGACTTGATTGCTTCTCAAGAACCAAGTAACGAAAAATGTTCATTGAGTATGGACCTGGAACAGGTTATGTTTGTGCCTACACTCACGCATTCCAATATGATTTATTTATCACAGCTATCGCGCTAAAATTTTGGCCTTCATATAGGTGAAACCAATGATGCATACGCATGTGGCACGAAGGTTATTCTGGACGTGGATGGGGCCAATGAAATTACTTCCGCTTCACGTTTAAACAGTGAAAAAGAACTTAGTAATTTGGTGCGATAATTGCGGAGGCAAAACAAGAATCGGATACTCTTATTCACATAACACGGTAGATTCTATAGCGCAAAAATTTTTGGTTAGTGGGCATATTTTTATGCCCTGTGATCGCGATTTTGCCCTTATTGGGATACGCAAACGTATTATGAAAGCTTTTCTTCCATCAGATCTTCACACATCTTCTCTGTACGATACAACCCTCCATTTAAAATAGTAGACATGACAGAACATGGATGTTGGGACCTTCAATCAGAAGCAGATAAGTTTTTGAATACCACCAAACTAAAGGTAAGTAAAGCTGTTGTTCTGAGATTAGATAGCAAGAACCCCAATGTTGTTAAGCTAAAAATGACATTATCTGATCTAACGGAACTGTCCAAGAAAATAAGGTATCTACAAAAGAACAACGAACTTCTCTCCTATCAATAATAATAATAATAATAATAATTTAATTTATTCACAAATAAGTACACACAAAAATTACAGGTATGTATAATCAATAAGTTATCTTAACTAAAATTTCATTTTGAGTACAATGTGTTAACCATTTATGTTTATACAATATATTACAATATTTTACAATATATAAATTATTTTTATACGCAATTTTGAGGTTTCATTTTCAAATAAATATGGAAGACCTATTTAGGCTTATTTAAGCCTCTCTATGGGTTACACCTCCTTAAGATGCAAAGAAAGAGAAAATAAACTGAAAAATAACTGAACAAAAGTGAATGTAAAACAAGAGAGAGAACAGAAACTAAATTTTACATAGTTAACTATATTAATTGTTATTAATTGAAACTATCGAAATTAATATTCACAAGGAGATATACACAATCAAAGTAGTTAATTTAGTAACTACATGGGATCAATAATATTATAGAGCATATTTCCATCATTTAAAGTCATCCACGCCAATACATTTTCCTTGAAAAGGTGCTCTGTTTTATGTTTATTAGAGATATCGGCAAAATATTAAGCAATTTCGGCCCAATATAAACAAAGTATCTTTGACAAATACTTTTATGAGTCCTGTGTATAATAAAGTGAGCCGCTTCTTGTTCTCTGGTATTACGTTCGTGATTTATCCTACTAATGTACTGTTTATTTCGGAACAAAAATAACAGAATATTCTTAGCGTAAAGCTGCCATAAATCTAGTATATTAAGTTCCGAAAATAATTGTTCCATGGGGTATAGGAAGGGTTTAAAATATATGATTTTTTGAATTTTTTTCTGAATAATTTCCAGAGGTATCAGATATGCTTTCCTTACTCCTCCCCAACCAATTATGCCATAATGAGTAGTGGATTCGATAAAAGCATAGTATAATATTCTAAGATGATTCAAGGGTAGTATCTGTCGACATTGATAAAATTTAAACATTAAGCCCCGAGTTTTTGTTATTGTATTGTTTACATGTATATTCCATCTTAAATGCGAGTCAATAAAAATACCGAGGTATTTAATAGATCGAGTTAGTGAAATTAAAAGATTATTTACTGATATGGTGCTGTAGTCAGGTAGATATTTCTCTAAGACGTAAAGGAAATAATTTTAGTTTTATCTACATTTATTGTTAGCAAATTCGCACTAAACCAATCAAAAATATTATTGTTCCAGAAGAACTCAATGTAAGTAAGCTGTTTAAATATATAGTAAACAACACAGGTCCTAGAACTGTACTCTGTGGTACTCCACAGGTTACAGTTTGCTCTTTGCTTAAGACATTTTTTATTTCAACTTTTTGTTTCCTATCCTCCAAAAAACTTTTAAATAATTTTAAGACATTACCTCTAATTCCAAAGTTTTCAAGTTTTTCTAGCAAAAGTCCATGACTAACGGTGTCAAAGGCTTTTGATAAGTCAACAAAAACACCCAGACATGCTTTCTTGTTATCCATAGCATCGTATATTATTGATGTCACTTTTGCTATTGAATCTTGGGTTGAGAAGTCTTTTTGAAATCCAAACTGCATATCAGATAAAATTTTATTTTTATTTAGATAATCAACTAAACGTGACTTTATAATTTTTTCAAATAATTTTGCGAAAGAAGAGGTTAAAGAAATTGGACGATAATTTGATACATCTGTTTTACTTCCTCCTTTGCAAACTGGTCTAATGATTGCCTTTTTAAAATGCGTAGGAAACTCTCCACATTCAATGCATTTATTTATAATAAAACACAGTGGATTCACAATAGTATCAATTGTTGACTTTAATAATTCATTTTAATTCATGCCTTATTATTTTTTAGTTCTGGTATAATTTGTTTAATTTCTATTACATTTGTATAATTTATATACATAGAATGGGGAAAGTTCACAATTTCATTTAACATCGGTACCTGCACTATTTTAGAAGCAAGTTTTTCACCTACTTGAGAAAAATTGGTGTTAAAATTGTTACCTATTTCTTCAGGATCTATCGCTTCATCTTCGTTTTCTATTATGATTTTATCTATATTTTTGTCTTCATATTTGTAGTTATTCGAAAAATCTCTTACGACATTCCAAAGTGTTTTAGTACAATTTTTATTAGTGTCAATTTTGGATTTAAAATAATTATATTTTGCTTTTTTTATTAAACAGTTAATTTTGTTTCTATAAGTTATGTAGTCCTGCTTAAATAGTTCATTTTGGGGATGCCTTATATGTTTTTGAAACGATTTATCTCTGTCTTTAATTGAAATAACTAATCCCTGCGTAATCCATGGTTTTTTCCTTTTTATTCGGTTCAATTTTATAATTTATGTCGATTCCGAGATACATTTTGAGAATATTTCAAAAAAATTAGCAAAAGCCTTATTTGGATCTAGGCAGCTATACACCTGATCCCAGGACACACTAGTTAACAGCTGTACCAGTTTTTCATTATTAATTTTTTTATATGACTCACCACAATATTGTTTAACACAATTACTTGTTTCTTTATAATTGATTTTTGAGATGACTGAGTAATGGTCTGTAATATTTGTTTTTATTATTGCTGAAATTACACTCTCAATAGGTATACAGCTTCTGGATTTGAGGAATATGTGGTCTATGCATGTGGCAGAAGTATCTGTAACCCATTTATTTTTATTTATTAGAGATACAAATTCTTTTTTCAGATAGCAGATTTAGATATTCTTCTACATAATTTAATTTCCTATATTTCCTTTAATTTCTTTTAATCAATGATAGAATATTTGAAAAATCCCGAGCACAAAGAGTTTTACAGAAAGCTGCTTAATATAGATCAATCTGCAAGTAATGTCAACGATCCGGGAACCAGTTTAAAATAAATTTTAAAAAACGTTGTCTTGCCCCATTTGTAATACCAATGATATGGCACTTACCGCTTTCTTATATTTGTACCATTTTTTTTCTGTAATCTTTTTGCTTTTTGTATTTTGATTATTTTGCTTAATAGAATATGCTTTCCGTTATCTAATGAAATAGCATAATCAATAAAATAATTATAAACACTTTGCTGAGTTTTATTCTTATTGCCTTTAATAAACTTAGCCCCTTTCGTATTTCCACTCTTCCCGTAAACACGAAAAAGTATAAGTCGTAATGACTTTCTCTACCAGGATTCGACCATAAGAAATCCATGTGTGTGCTATTACTATGAAATAATTTTTGTCGATAATTTCGTCATGCAACATCCCATAGAATGTAATGTACTGTATGCAGAAAAATGTGCTCTTTCAAATGCCATTTTTGAAAATGGAGATTGCCATTTTAAGAAAATACCGTGATGCCATAACTTTTTAAAAAGCTTGCAGATTTTTTTATATGAACAAATTGAGAAATTCATTTAAAAATCGACGTGTCTGAGTGAATTTTTGTCACTTGCTTTGTATCGATTTTAAGGAATATATCCCAACTTTTACATGCTCATTATATGGATTGTTGAAAACTGTTCTTGTTTCTCGCTATAACCATCCAATGGCCATTCTCGCTGTTTCTAACTGAACGATTTGAAATAAATGAGCGGAAGTAGTGATAATGTAGCTCTGTTAACCTAACAGAAAACGTTTCGTTCATTATCAACCGTTTTGATCGAACCCTATTTAGAGGAAAACCACCCATATCATTTTACAATATTACAATAAAACCCTCCACGCTACCAAATAATTGTGTGGATTTTCAGAATAGTGGACTGTAGTGTAGCGCTGGGACGCACAAAACCTTTTCTGTTGGATAAAAACGCAGTTATACGCTTTTCTGGGGATTTGTTCGCATAAAATTTACGCCCAAAACAAGATTGTATTGATGTTAAACCCCATTCGGGCATGAAATTGTAGTGGCGATAGCCATCGATGTGGAAGCTGCATATCGCTGACGTCATTCTGAAAGAGTGCGGGTAAATTCCTCATATTTAAATTTATTATTTAACAATACTTCTCTTATAATTATTTTCTTTCAACGTGTAAGTTGCGGCTCACTGTGAGAGATGTAATTCGCTTATTTATAAAAAAAATGTAATATCAGAAGCCAACACAAATAAAATTAGTTTGAATCTAACGCAACCTAGGGTTACTAAAGTCGATGCAATTTCAACCATATTAAGAGTTTAAACCTGAATAGTATTGCCGGAGAGTATAAAAATATTTCAGTGCTGGCGTAGAACATGCTCTTTTGGATATAGATTCTACATATATAAAAGGGTTATAAAACTATCAAGGCCCCAAAATGTTCAGACCCCCATTGACCAGTAATGATGTTCTCACATTAGCTGTCAAGAAACAAGTCCCATACATAAAGTTAAACTATCATCCTTTGCACAAAAAAACTCCCTCGGGCATTCAAAGTAGCTGTTATAAAACCTATATATATAAATCCGATGACAGGAAAAATCTTAATAATTACTGTCTAATTTCTTTACTCTCGAATCTTGTGAAAATAAATTAAAAACAGTTTAATGTACTTTCTAAATAAATTCAATATACTGTCAAAAATCAATATGGGCTCCGAAAGGCTAGGTCGGCGGATGATGCAATAGCTGCTTAACAATACACATATACAGCTCTTTAGACACAATAAAAAAGTCTATATGCGTCTTCGTTGACCTAGTAGCTTTTGACATGGTAAGTCATCCGGAGTTGTTTGCTACATTAATTGATGTTGGAATGCGTGGTCCCGCAAATACATTACTGCAAAATTATGTCTCTGAAAGACCTCATTACGTAAAGTTTGGGGATAGTTACAGTGATTTTAAAAGAGTCAAGTGCGGAGTTCCTCAGGGTACAGGCCTCGGGCTATTACTCTTCATAATATACATTCATGAATTATTTGATATATCAATCAGTGATAATATAATCAGCTTTGTCGATGACACGGCAATATTTTTTGAAGGTAATGACTGGGAAATTATGCAATATTTTAATGATAAGCTATTAAGAGTAAATTATAAAAAAAACATTTGTGTTACCGTTTGCCAGCACTAGTCGAGGACTCCCAAAATTTGATTTCCTGGTTATGAAGCGGAATATGTCAGAAATAAAATTAAAAATAGTTAAAACCATTAATACCTAGACATATTAATAGACTGCCATATGAGATGAGACAAACATATTAAGGTATTGGCAAAGAAAATTTGCTGGTTGGTCCCAAAATTTAAATTCCTTAAATTAATATAATGCTTGATAAAAGTAAACTAAAAATACTCTATTATGCGTTGGTTCAGTCACATCTAAATTATGGTGTTGTCACCTCCTTTCCCTTATTATATATTTTTGGGAAAGAATTGAGGCAACATATGCGGACGACTAGGTGGTTTAAGCCGGAGCAAAGAGCCGTAGATCCGGAGTATTAGTAAGAGTGGAGAAACTTACCCTTTTCGAATGTACAACATAAATGACAGATTCTTGTTCAGTTCGAGAAAAGGATACAAAGAGAAATTGATGTTAATTGGGCACCATCTATGGTGAAAATCAGCAGAGTTGTCTCTTTTTCTCGAATAACCAGTCTCCTATAAATAAGGCTGATATTGTTGGTAAGAGAAATAAAAAGATTGTGTAAAATGAATGTTAAAATATCTTACAAGAATAAATTAATTGTATAATAAATATGAAATTTTAAGTTATTTAATAATATCGGCAAACAAAGACACAAAGACTAATTAATACTAAAAAAATCAATAACAAATTTATACCAGGATCCTAGATTCCGGGATTGAGTATCGTTGAGGTGAAGGGTTCTGGAACAGCAATTGATGCCCACAATTGTCTCTTGCAAAAATGGATTCTAAGGGTTTTCTTGGCAATTTAGTTTACGTCTCTCAATGAAGTGAAGTTTGAAGAATGTAGAAATATTGTTCAACTATATGGTTTAGAAAACTTAATGAACGCAAATTTGGATGCAAATTTACGTAAGAAATAACGCGAACAATAAAGGACTGGTTATAGATTTGAATCTATAGAAATAATATTCCTTTTAACGTAGAATATAAATTTATAATTAATATAAATTTGTGAGAACCTCAAGTTTTCAACATAAAATATAAAGCTTAAAGCATAGGCATAAAATATATAAAGTTGAAACTCAAGTTTGAAGAATATATAGCTGAATTTCAGTTTTGAAGAAACTCAAATTTTCAATATGAAGAAGTTCAAATTATCAATATGCAGTAGCTAATTCGCAAACTATAAATTGCCAAAAAAAAAAATTAAAAAAAAAGAAAAAAAAATTATAACCATGTAGTACATATAGTATTTTAATTACTTATTAAATTAAAAAGAATTGAATTTGAATTTAAATTTATTTTAAAAATATTGAAATTACATTAAAATCAAAAATTGAAGATTATTGAAATTTTAAATTACTAATAAATGAAATTTACCTGGTTGTTAAACACTTGTTAACGCGGATATAAAAATGTAATATTAATTACTGATGTCACACAGCTAAGTTTGTATAGGTCGGAATTAGTACAAAAGCTGCAGGCAGATGATTCCTTAGTGAATTTTATTAATAAGGCAAACTTTATTTATTCCACTTTCTGCAAAATAATACCAATACACAAACTTGAAAAAGATAGTTTTACTAAAAAAAGACGTAAAGTGGTACTGTACGAAGGGTGAAAAGTTTTTGGTCTAAGGCAACTGTTTTGTCAATCTTTGCTGTTACGTTCTTATAAAAACAAAAGAAGTTTTGAATCAGTTGACCATCCTCACAACACGAGTGGTGTAGTTGGTGGAGATTCCAAAAATTGATAAAACAGTTGGTCAAAGAAGTCACAGGTATAGTAGAAGTAATCAGTTCCCAGCACATAAGAAACGCAACAACCTTACGACCTCATTAAAATACCATCATTCTTTGTGATGCCTCGACTGCAATTGACTCGCTTACCTTTATAGGTTTTTAATGTGCGTCGGGTCGTTTGATGACAGGCATGTTTTTGTTGCGTTTTTTTTTGGTGCAGGGAAGTCCTTACTTGGACTATACTTAGGTAGTGTAATACACAACTCTGTTCTAATGATATAAAGATAACAAACTCATTGAACTTGTATAAAAAGAATTAAACATTGGATACATGATTAGAAATGAATCAAACTACATTTGATTGTAGATCGTAAAAATAACTCTGTTCATAAAATATTCTAGCTGACTTGATGCTACTTACAATGATGTACTTACCTAATCGACCAACTTGACTTACCTAGTGTTTACTTGCCTCTTTTTGTGCAGCATATCAACTTTGACACCCGCAATAGGGATGTTGACAAAAAAATTAAGTGTTTAAACATGATAAAATGGTTAAAAATAGTCTTGCAATAATATCTACAAAATTTTGCAAAAATCAACAAATATGTTCTATGGGAAAAGCCCTACAGAAATATGAATATTCATTTGAATGCGCGAAACGCTTTTTGATTGGTGTGACGTCAACTCGCCCGAAGTTAAACGCGCGCCAGTATACTGGCTACTATACTAAAATGGAGGCAGGTTTTCAAAAGGCGGACTCGCATAATCTGCCAACTGTGGACGTTACCATGGTTTCAGAATTTCTGGCCATGGTGAAAGACTTCAATCCTTTTTGTGCGCAGGTTTACTCTGGAATCTTTTATGATATTGACTTGAAATTTGGTACACGTATGTATTATAACAAGATCTGGAACTAGATTATATTTTGACCTAATTCTGTTGAAGGGTTCGGGGGTAAATGGGGTAAATAAGGGTAAATTGGCAAAGCAAGCAGGTAAGAGTCCATAAAACTGCAATTTAGGGCATGTACGAAAAGTCTAGGTCTCAAATTTTTTTTAGCATCAGCCACCCCCCAACCATCACCCCCAATACCATTCCCCCACCATTATGAAAGGGAGTAAAAAAAAATTAAAATGTGATATAGTATGTGTACAAGTGCGAAATGCCTCGAAATTTTTTTTGGCGTTAGTCCACCCTATTATTATAAGGAGAAAAAAATTAAATTGGAATTTAATGTGTAAACGAGAACCAAGGGACATTAACCACTCCCTCTACCATCCCCATTGCCACCCCTACCCTATTATTAAAGGGAGTAAAATATTATATTGGGATTTAGTGTGTATAAGATAAGCCTTGAATACAAAATCTGGATGTGGAAGTAGTGATTTCTTGGGCAGCGGCTTTTTTATTTGTAACACTAAACTGTTTTGCTTGCATCTTATACACACTTGAAACGTTTTTATGTTCTCGTCTAACTGCATTAAACCAAATCTTCCTTCTTTTTACATTTTGTGGCACAGACATAAAAACCTTTTCTGGGTTATTTACTGATATATTTGTACATCCAGGAACAAAACAATACTTATTGTTATTAACTTTCACACTTGTTGAGTCTCCCATCATTAGAAAAACACAGATAAAACAAAATAATGATAATGAAACAAACAATCCATATCACGTAGGTATACGAGTTCCGCTGTTAAGGCGATGTGACGTCACCGCGCGCTACTCTCACTGCCGGGATCGTTTGCTAGCCTCGTTAATTTCGGAGTTTTCATTTTCAGTTTATTTTCAAGAAAAAAGTTTTTAGGTGTTTTAATGGTTATTACGTGTTTCTGTAGCCTTAGAACTATCATTTTTTGTTACAATTAAAAAATAGTGAACATGTCTATTTCGAATATTTCAAAAAAACCAAACTTTTTTAGTTTTTTTTTATCCAATTACCAATGGAATACCTGCTTAACATTATTATTGATATTTTTTTAGATAACATGATAAATTTGCATTGTAGATAGTCAGCATGGTAATATTCAAACTGAAGGATTATCAGTTAACGTGTCAGGTTGTTTTAACATTCCTTCAAACAAAAGTGATATCGTTGACAGACGATTCTATTACATATACTACAGGCCCGATTTCCAATTATAAAATTTGGGTTTTTAACGTTCCATCGAACATGATAGGACACTTCAAAAACAGAGAAATGCTTTAACGAAGGTTAGAAATGTTGATATATAAATGGCTTTACTGTGAACTGCGATATTTTTCTTCTCTCTCAAAGGCGTACGTCGTTGGTGTCTCTACGTATTTTATTTAAACATAAATAATATTTAAGAAGACTTTTCAACTTCCACGTGGCTCTGTTTCAAACTATATAGTGCGGCAAAGTCCTATATCGGTCTTATTAGAAGTCTTTGAAAAATTATTTTTTTATGGGTTTTATAGTGTCAAAAGGCACACATTTTAAACATATTTTGGAATATACAGGGTGACTCCTTACTCCTTATATATTTTTACATTTATGAATTCAGAATAAAATTATCTTTGTCCAACGACCTCCAGATTTTTTGTTTTTGACGTGGCGTTGACGAGTTATTCGAAAAAATATGAAAATTTTGGTCGAAACAAAGTTAACAAATTAATTCGCTGTGTGTGTATTATTATTAATTAAGAAAATTTATTTTGGAAGTATGTAGACGACACAACTACCAAATATTAATTATAATTAATAATAATAATAATAATAAATGTCTTTTTATTTACATGAGAATATAAAATATTTACATATCATGTAATTCGGCGAAGTTCGCGCTGATGCGCGCTCTTCCACTTAACCGATAAAAAAAACACGAAAGAGAAGAAAATACAATACTATAAGCTAATATTTGAACATATATATAGACACGTACATATATATGCATATATACACATATATACACAAATGCAACATGCACACGTACATATACTTACATATATATGCGCACAAACATACACGCACATCATCATACATATATGCACATTCACTTGCATATAATATCAGACAATTGAATGACCGAAGAGAAAAAAGAAAACAAGTGCAAGCTTAAATTTAATTACATGATATCTTTACTATACTAAAGAAATACTGATTCATGAGAAGTTATTTTTGATTATTTCCGTTTTTAATTTTTGTTTAAATGTAGTTATTTTTTCTATTGCCTTAATATGTTGTGGGATGCTATTATATACCCTAAAGATATTATATGAAAACAATCTTTCAAAGAGAGTTGTCCGATGCATTGGTGCCGTTAAAATATTTTTATGACGGGTATTCATCTGATGAACATCGTTTCTAAATTTTACTTTATATAGATACCGGGGCGTTTTAAGAGCAATTATTTTGTGAAACATTATGCAACTACTGAGTAAACGCCGTTCTTTCATTTTCAACCAATTCAATTCTCTAATTGAAGGGGAAATAGATTCATACTTTTTTTTGCCACAAATCAATCTAGCACAAGCATTTTGGATACGTTGAATACGTGAGCTATCATATTCTGTTAGGCATGGATTATAGACTACATCCCATAATTGAAATGGGATAAAACCAAGGTGTCGCATAACATTATTTTCGTTTTTTTATCAAGTAGTGAATTGTAGCCAAATATTAATTTAAGATTACTGTATGCCTTCTTGATTGAGAGGTTCACATGATTTGTAAATCTTAGTGATGTGTCAATATTAAGTCCGAAATTACGTACCACCTGTGAAAATGTTAGTTCTTCATCACCAATAATTACTTTCAACATATCTTGATAGTCATCTCTTTGTTTCTTCCTCCCAAAGAGAACAACTGAGCTTTTTGATGGATTTACGTTTAAACAATGATTTTCTGAGGTGAGTTTGTGAGTTTCGATCTATAAAGCATTTAGGAAACGACAAGTGAATTTGCGTATCATCAGCATAGAAGTGCGCGCCACACTGTTCTAATGAATTTTTTTAGATTAGTTGTGTATATAATGAATCGGGGTGTAATGGGGTAGTGAAGCGCAAGTTATAGCCTCTCCTACTCAATTGTTAACCTCACCTTCGCGATGAGTTCAATTTGAACTTGGTGCACCCTGTTTTCACTAACGAGGCTCTAACGACCGAGTAAGGGCGGAATAACCCTTACCTTTTGCCGGGAGCACATCCACCTTCTCACGAAGAGTGCGGTAAAAATAACCCACCGCACACAAAGGTTGCTTTTGGAATCGTTTGGTTACCCCATCGTCGCAGTCTCCTTCTGTGCCATGGGACCACACCACTCGCCTTCCGCAACCGAGCTGGTCAGTTGCATACCTGCTCCAGCTAAAACTTCAAATGCAGCTTCGTTTTCAGTCGATTAAGGCTTTTAAAAAACGATGGAGCGTTCAAGTGGGACAAAATCATCCGGAGGTAAAATATCCTCCCGATCGGATCTCCGGGGGAGGGTGCCCACAGGGACACCTCATCGAATGTCGAAAAAACACCGACAAGTTAAATCCAACAAAACTAATTCTTTCATCTACGGCGCTTGGAATGTTCGTACTTTGAACGACAGCACTCGCACCGATCGGCCTGAAAGAAGAACTGCTCTAATAGATAGAGAACTTCACCGACTCAATGTTGACGTTGCAGCTCTCAGCGAAACTCGATTTTTGGAGGAAGGCTCTCTCACAGAAAGGTACTACACCTTCTATTGGAAAGGTCTTCCCACCAATTCAAGAAGACAACATGGAGTAGGATTTGCCGTTCGGAATCAACTTGTATCCAACTTAACACAAGTACCACAAGGCCTATCCGAGCGTCTAATGCTGCTACGTTATGAGCTATCAGATGGCAACGCGGTAAATCTAATAAGCGCCTACGCTCCCACTCTGGATGCAAGTCACGAAATCAAGGAAAGCTTCTATCAACAGCTGGAAGAGACCCTCTGTAGAATACATAAAACGGAACGACTCGTTATTCTTGGCGATTTTAACGCTAGAGTAGGGAGAGATGCAGACACCTGGCCAGGCATCATAGGCAAGAACGGTTTGGGCAACATGAACGCTAACGGTCAACTACTCCTAACTAAATGCGCCGAACATGATCTAGTTATAACAAACACCATTTTCCGACAAAAGGATAAATTTAAAGGCACCTGGCGTCACCCCAAATCAGGTCACTGGCATCTACTGGACTATGTTATCGTACGTAGGAAGCATCTCAAGGACGTCCAAATTACAAAGGCGCGCATTGATGGCGAATGTTAGACCGATCATCGTCCTGTCGTCTCTAAAATGAAAATTGTTATGAGACCCAAACACCGAAGAACTCAAGTAAAACGTAGACTCCGTCTCTGTATTAGTAAATTGCGTGACCAACAAACCGTCGAACAGCTAAAGCAAAAAGTTCAAGAGAATTTGAGTGCACTAGAAGAAACCAATTCTGTCGCTGCTACCTGGACGCAAATTAAAGACAGTTTAAAAAGTGCGAGTGAGGAAATTCTTGGCACTGCAGCAAGTAAAAAAATAGGAGGACTGGTTCAATGATAATGAAGCTTTTATACAAGAACTTCTTGACCGCAAACATATTGCCTTCCAAAACGCTATCAACCACCCCAACGACTCATCAAAAGCAGAGGCTTTTACCCAATCTAAGTATGAAACGCAACGCGAAATCAGAAGAATAAAGAACGAGTGGTGGGCAAGCAAGGCCAGAGAAATTCAAAGGTACGCCGATTCACACGACTACAGGAATTTCTTTCAAGGAGTAAAAGCAGTGTACGGCCCCAGTCGGAAAAATATGTGCCCTATTAAAGATTTAAATGGAAATCGCCTCAAAGAAGACCAGGAAATAAGAGCCCGATGGAAAGAACACTACTCTAACATTCTTAACCAGCAAAGTCAAGCCGATCACAATATTATAAATCTTATCCCTCAATATGACACCTTCGAAGACTTAGATAAACCACTAACAACGGAAGAGATCTTAACCGCCATTGGGCAGCTAAAAAATAACAAATCTCTCGGCGCCGACTCACTCCCAGCTGAGATCTTTAAAGCTGTGTCGTCAGAGCTCATACCCAACCTCAAAAAACTGTTTGATGTCGTGTGGGAAAGTGGTGTCGCAGTCTACAAACAAACAACAACGCCCAGGTTATGTATAATAATGAGGCAACCGAACCTTTCCAAACCCTCACTGGAGTTAGGCAGGGATGTGTCCTGGCACCCCTACTCTTTAATTTGTTTACCATTGCTCTAACAATTATTGTTGACAACAAACTGACAGTCAGAGGAATAGGTCTCAGATACCGTTTTGATGGCGGTCTCTTTAACATAGGGCGCTTTAGAGCTTTCACGAAGACACGCACACGATTCATTTGTGATCTCCAGTATGCGGATGACTGTGCACTTTTAGCCTCTACGCCGGAAGAGCTTCAAGAACTTTTAGATGCGTATGCCCAGAGCTATGATTCCTTAGGACTTAAAATCAACATTGGAAAGACTAAGATTATGTCAACTCCTCATCAAGTGAACCAAATAAACATTACACTTAACGGAAATTCTCTTGAAGTGGTGGATCAGTTCAATTACTTAGGCAACGTTGTTAATGACAAAGCAAACATGGACAGCGAGATTCGTAATAGAATTAACGCTGCATCTAGAGCACTCTGGGGACTTAGAGAGAGAGTATTTGACAACCACGACCTTGCTTTGTCAACGAAAATGGCTGTCTACAGAGCAGTTGTCATTCCAACACTGCTATATGGATGTGCAAGCTGGGTCACTTACCGTCGTCATGTGAAAGAATTAGAACGTTTTCAGCAAAGACACCTCAGAAGTATGATGAAAATCCGTTGGTTCCATCACATATCAAACGTGGAAGTGCTCAGGAGAGCGAACAGCCTTCCAATTGAGGTGCTTATTTCAAGAGCACGTCTAAGATGGACAGGTCACGTTCATCGTATGCATGATAACCGCCTTCCTAAATGTACACTTTATGGTGAATTGCTAAGCGGTAGAAGAAGGCGTGGCGGTCAACGAAAGAGATTCAAAGACGCTCTCCATGAAAATCTAAAATCCTGCGGTATTGCAAACGAGCAATGGGAACAACTTGCAGCGGACAGAACCGAATGGCGAGGGGTTGTGACCAGCTATCAAGGAAATGTTGCTGCAAGAAGGCCGAATCCAAGACCTAACCAGGTCTATGTTTGTCCTGACTGCGGTCGACATGTGCTCTCCCGAATTGGCCTCTATAGCCATAGTCGTGTGCACCGTAGATGAATGGGAATTACAATAGACTACACCTTTTACTTGTTTTTTATTGTACACAATTTATCGACTGTAACATTTTTATACTCGGACTCGAGTAACGGCTAATAATAACATAATGAACATAAAAGGGCCCAAGATCGAGCCTTGAGGCACACCACTGGAAACATTGATTAATTCAGAAGTCTTGTTATTTACAATAACTTGTTGCTGACGTTCCCTAAAGTAATAATTCAGCAAGGCTTCAGCATTAGGACTAAACACATAATAGTGTAACATTGCCAACATCAGAGGGTGGTTTATCCTATCGAAAGCTTTCGAATAGTCTAATAAAACCAAGGCAGTTAATTCGTTATTATCTGCTGCCGATAGAACATCATCCACAACCCCGAGCAGCGCAGTCACACAACTATGACCCGACCGAAAACCCGACTGTGTTTCAGGTATTATATCGAATTGGCTTAAATAATTATAAATAATTTTCCATAAGTTCCATAAGTAATATCGATATATTTCGTAAATCTTTAATTTCACCCAGATTGTCCACTTTGGGTAGTGGAATCACCAAGGCATATTTCCAACATTTGGGAAAGTAACTACAGAATAAACATTCATTTATTATGTGTGTTATATAGGCTACTATTTTTGGACAACACAAAGGCAACATGGTGTATTTTATACTAGCGCTAATTCAGGACTTTTCAAAGTGAATTTTCTCAATTTTTTCAAATGGAACACTCTGTATGCTAATGTATTTTTGAATTGGCACGTTAATTCTCTACGATTTTTGTGAATAATATCATATACCTAAAATCGATGTTTTTAGATATTTTTACTTTTTCATTAAAACTTGTTAAATTATAATACTTTTCATTTTGAACTGATCTAGTAGCCATGATTTTGACATAAAGTGAGAATAAATTGAAAGTAATATTAATTTTTTTCTGGACGAGTCTTGATTGCCTCAAAAGTATGTTTTCACATTTTAATTAAGTCACATTTGAGTCTATCATAAAAATTTATAAATAATCGTTTAATGTTGTAAAAAAGTTGATATAAATAATAGGAAAAGAAAATACAGTATTAGGTAATACTAAAATTGGCACTATTTTAAAAATTGAAAGTTATTTTGAATCTAATTTAATGAAATAAATAATACCTAGTGTTTATAGGAACTGTTCAGAGTGGCCTCTCAGTACGTCTATGTATTTCTGTAGACGATATTTTTGCATCAGCCACCCCCACTATCACCCCCAATACCACCCCCACACTATTATGAAAGGGAGTAAAAAAATATAAAATGTGATTTAGTGTGTATACAAGAACGAAACATCTTAAAAAATGTTTTTGGCATTAACCACTCCCTCTGCCACCCCCGCCTTATTATTAAAGGGAGTAAAAAATTAAATTGGGATTTGGTGTGTATAAGAGAACCAAAAGCCTTTAAAAAATGTTCGGGATTAGCTACCCCTCTACCACCCCTATTGCCACCCCCACCCTATTGTTAGGGAGTAAAAATTAAATTGCGATTTAGTGAGTGTACGAGAACCAAAGGCCTTTAAAAGTTATTTTGGCATTAGCCACCCCATCTACCACCCCCACCCTATTATTAAAGGGAGTAAAATATTGCATTGGAATCTAGTGTGTATAATACTTGGATACAAAATCTGGATGTGGAAATAGTGATTCCTTGGGCAGCGATTTTTTATTAAAGCTGTTCGCTAAGAACTTTTCCTTAGTGGTCTT
Organism: Leptura quadrifasciata; assembly: GCA_963675555.1. Classification (NCBI taxonomy): domain Eukaryota; kingdom Metazoa; phylum Arthropoda; class Insecta; order Coleoptera; family Cerambycidae; genus Leptura; species Leptura quadrifasciata. The sequence goes on from OY776677.1 coordinate 142,572,469, forward strand.
TACGGGCATCTCTTCATTAAATAAATAATTAATGGAAGTATTACCTATCTCTCTACGATTTCTTTCAGAAGCTTTAGTTCCATCATTACTGTACCCATCAAATACAACTTCAACATTAATGCCGTAGTTATTACGCTGATATTTGATGTACTGTTTACAAATTCAGGAAAACTTTTGACTTTGTTCCAATTCTAATATTGAAGCAACATACCACCATCAATATAGTAAAACTTACTAACATTTCTTCGATTTTCTCATTCCAGCATTATCAAAAACAGAATGAGTCTAGAGGCCAATTCTTAATCAAAATACATCCTAAGTTCATCATTAGTCTTTCTCGAAAATCGTATGCCTTGAAAAATTAAATTTGGGTCTAAAGTGATTTCATTATCATTTATTTTAACTTTACTGTTCATACTTAATAATGATTTAACTGTTATTTTTATATCTTCAAAGTTTAAACCTCTTATTTGATTACTTAATTATTGAATTCCAACATCAAACGCTTTATAACAATCAATGGTGTCATTACCCATAATGCCTGTAGAAGTTGACATAATTTGTTGTCAGGAAAAGGGTCGTGAATATTAAGAAATTTTACTATTTTATTTACGGCCTTAGAATCTTCATTGATTCTGCTATCACTAGCATCAACATGATATGATGATGTAAATGAAACTCTTCCATTTCGTTTATTACATCTGTTATAAAAATCGTTGATTTTATCCATTTAAAAACAACACTTGGAGTTGCTCCACGTCTGAATGGACCGCCATCTACTTTGATAGTTTCAATATAAAAAAATTTCTTTGAGATAAATATCGTAAAAAATTCATTTCTGCATAAATTGTTTATAATATTGTTTAAACAATATAAATATTTAATTGCACACATTGAAATATTTCTGACTTCAAATAATATGTAAAAAAAATCATCAAAGTCGGACCTGTCCCTGAGGATTAAGAAGTTTTAAAGATTTTGACACTTCATTGACTAGACTATTAGTAAACATACTCGCCTCAAATAACTGGCGGAATAATATTTTTCTATATCTGGCCGCACTGACCCGACTTGGAAAACGCTAACAGAAAGAGATTGACGGCGATTTACGTTAAAGCTTCACTTCAAATGGGTGATGAAGACTCGCAGATCCAGCTTGAATAGAGACAGGTACTCCCAAGCACACCTTTGTTGAAACTATTCAGTCACATCACATTAATCATATTATTTTATTTTAGATAGGCATTGTCCTCAATAAAGCTCTCCAACCGCACACTTTATATTTATTGTCCTTCCATCAAGGGCTACAAGTTTGCTTGTCAAAATCAGTCGCATAAAATAATTAAGTTAGTTTCTGTTTCTGAAATTCATAATATAGGAATTATCAATCCCCATTTTCAAGTTAAATTAATTTACAAACATCAAAGCAAACCCTCTCCGTAACAACTTATTATTATCAGTTTATTTAGGTGAGCGAAATATGGAGTGATCTTTTACAAGTTCCCGTTGTGTTATAGTGAGACCAATTTATTTAATAGTAAGATTTTCCTGGTTTCATATATCAAAGTCTCAGGATATTTGACTCGAATTTCCACGGTGTGAGTTGACGCTGAGTTTGCCATTTATTGCCTTTATATTACAATATCTTTTAACAAAACAATAACGGGCACGCTAAAAAGAAATACGACGCAAAGTGCAATGGACTGTTAACTTTATATAAACGTTTAATAATGCTAATTTACCTATACTTTTACCATTACAAAAACAATTTTTTTATAAAGTGAATTGCTTAGTCCTGCAGTCTTAAAATTTATTCTTTTTGTTCTGATAGCCAAATAGCATAGAGGAAATAGGACGACATTAAGTAATTGTTTTAAAAAAAATAGCAATAACATACAGAGTGGACCATTAATAATTGGTCATAATTCAAGTGTTAATTCTTTGGACCAAGATATGAGGATATAATTATCGATATTATCTGATCCGATCACCATGTAATTTTTTGTGAATTATTGTAGCATTTTAAAATACTACTGTGAAATTTGTGGGGCCATGAGTTTGCAACCAGACACACTCAAGTGCACCTATATTTACGTCTCTAATTTTCCGGAGTTCCCGAATACTAAGCTGGCCAAGTACGCCGATGACACAGCCATGTATGCGCATTCGCACAACGCACAAGCGGCTAATATGCTACTGAAGGCGCACATGGCTCGTGCCACGGCTTATTACGGTCAGTGGAAGATTCGGATAAACGTCAAAAAGTCAGAGGCGATAGTTTTCACGCGCCGGTTCACTGAGAACAAAATTCTGATGCCAATTTCGATCAGGGGACACCAAATTCCAACCAAACGGTGCGTGAAGTATTTGGGGGTAAGACTGGACCAAAGACTTAGGTTTAATACACACATAAATGAGACAATACGGACGGTCTACAGACAGACAAAATAAAAAATTATTGTACACAATGGCGATCAGGCCGGCAATCACATACGCGGCGCCGGTGTGGTGCAGCATACCGGTCACGACAATGGACAAACTAAAAGTGTTAGAACACAAATTTATGCGCCTTATTTCGAATTCCGACAGGTACACCTCCCTCAGAGACCTCTATGCACGCTGCCAAGACATAACGCCGATATCGGAATGTATCTCAAAAATTCTACTCCTTCAAACTAGGTGATAATCCGCTGACCCAAAATATAACACAAATTAGACAGCATAATGCCCCATTTCGAATAAAACACACTTTACCTTACCAGACGCTGCCCATCTTCCGGCAACCTCTATAGCCAAACCTTCACCAACTATAACTTCTTCTTCCCCTACCTATCTGTACTAATATTTCATAACTGTTCAATCTTTCCTATTACTCTTGGTTTATGTTTGTACATTTTTGTTTTATTTGTTCTTGTTTGTTTTGTTTGTTATATAAATTTATCTCTAGTACATCGTAAAATCAAAATTAAATTTAGACCAGAAATTATAGAGTACAAAAGATTCAGCAGTAACAACGTCTGCTCGCCATTGGAAATCTTGCACCGGGATCCGTCATTATAGACTTGGGTACCCGCACCAGTAGCACAAAATTAAATAAGTGATATAACATCAAATTTTATTGATAACTGTTTTCAGCTACTTAGTAGTGTACAATTATTTTATTACTCATTTTAAATTTTATTTGTAAATAGGAGAATGAGTGTGTTGATTGTGTCTTGAATGCATCACTAAATGTATTCAAGATACAATCACAAGGGCACTGCTCCGCTGGACCCTGTTACCACCAACGTGACAAACAATATACGTTGGTCACAGGGTCAAATGCGAGGTAGATATCTGGTTAAATATTTGTGTAATAATATGAATAAAGTTGTTTTGATTGATTGATTGATAACAATTAATTTAATTTCACATTGTTTATTCCTTTAGTATCATTAATGTTTTTGAGAGTAAGGGTTATTTTCGCTTTTATGTAAATATATACCTTCTCTCCCTTATTATTTATTTTTGGGAAAGACTTGAGGCAACATATGCGGACGACTAGCTGGTTTAAGTCGGAGCAAGGAGCCGTGGATCCAGAGTATTCGTAAGAGTGGAGAAACTTACCCTTTTTGAAATGTACGGCATAAATGACAGATTTCTGTTTATTTCGAGAAAAGGAGACAAAGAAAAATTGATGTTAAATTTTGCACCATCTATAGTGAAAATAAGTAGAATTGTCTCTTTTTCTCGAATAACCAGTCTACTCTAGATCAAACTGAAATTGTTGGTAAGAGAAATAAAAAGATAGTTTAAAATGAATGTTAAAATATATTACATGAATAGATAAATCGGTCGGTTTGTATAAAATAAAATTTTGAAGTTAACACGAAGACTAATTGAAATTTAAAATATATATATATATATAACAAATTTATACCAGGATTCCTTGGCAATTTAGTTTACGTCTCTTAATGGAATGGAGTTTGAAAATTGTAGGGAAATTAACCAACTATGTGGTTTTGAAAAGATAATGAATAAGCATAAAATAAAAAGGAAGTCAAAATTTTCAATATGAAGAAAATTTTATCTATATGCAGAAAGATAAGCTATGTATAAGCTGTGCAAAAGCTATGCAGAAATGTATAAATATATAAGTATATAAGTAGAAATATATAAGTATATAAGTAGAAATATATAAGTATATATGTATAAATATATAATAAGTGTATAAGTATATAAGCTGATTTCGTAAACTATAAATTGCCAAAAAATTAAAAAGAAAAAAAATATTTTAAAACCATGGGGTACGTATAGTATTTTAACTACTTAATAAATTGAAAAGAATTGAACAATCAAAGACAAAAATAGAAAATTACTAATGAATGAAATTTACCTGGATGTTAAACACTTGTGAACGCGGCTATAAAATCGTAATATTAATTACTGAAGTCCACAGTTAAGTTTATATACGTTCGAATCAGTACAAAATCTCCAAGCAAATGATTTCCTGGTGAGTTTTACTAATAAGGTAAACTTTATTTGTCCCACTTACTGCAAAATAATGCCACCAGATAAAATTGAAAAATCTATTTTCCCTAATTATATAGAAAGCTATAAAATGTAGAAATGGTACAGGTATGGCCATCAGTAGAGGAAGTTAGCCGTAGGTCGGTCTCCCCCCACCACTGACCTTGACCTTGACCGTGCACCTGTGGTCCGTTCCTTCAAGGCCACGGTGACATCGTAGGTTCGCATAGCATATACCGTGACCTTGACCTTGGACGGCCGCAGTGCGTTTCGACTTCAAGGGCGCAGTGTTGCTGTTACCCAGAACGATCACTTGCGGTGACCTTGGCCTTGGCTAACACTATTAGAGAATGCAAGGACGGAGCTTCCTCCTTGCCACGCAACTTGACCTCTAAAATCACATTAGTTCAATACGTACACAGTAAAATGTGGTGGGGTTCTATATTTTGTGACGTAGTATACTTTTTCTATAAAAAAAGCACGGACTATTAGAACAAAATCATATTTAGTCTGGTTCACCTACAGTTAATAAGTGAGCATAGTGTTGTGATCTGAAATATTTTAAGTAAGCAAAGTTCTGTAATATTTCTTGGTTAGTAATTCTTTCACTGTACTCAACTACTTAAATATGACTACCAATATCGATTTATTAGCCCTTAATGAACTTATTATTAAAGATACTGAAGTTTTAGACCAAAAACCTATTTCATCGTTAATTTTAAATAAGGTTTACGCCATTAAAAAAATGTTAATGCTTAATACACGTTTTGGAAAATCGATATTAGTACATTTATTTGATGAAAGTACAAGTACTACCTTTAAATCATTTTTGCCTAAACGTATTGCTGAACTATTAAATATAACTTTTATAGAAGAAATAAATTCGTCTAGTGGTAAATATGCGTTGATTTATTTAGGAGAGAATTCACCCATTTATACCGGTGCTAAATCAAGGTCACTAATAAAATTCGAAATTATTGCGTGATTTAAACTATTTAAAATATTTGTATACTTTAAATTATCAGACCAATAAATAAGGTATAGTGAAAGTATAACTTAGACTGAAATATTATAAATACACTACAATAGTAGTAGAGATGTAAGTAGTTTTATCATATATTTGATAACTTGTTCTAATTTTATTTATGTAATTTCTAGCCTCACTATAACTGGCAAGAATGTGGATGCAATATTCAGCAGAACGTTGGGTAAGGGCAGAAGACATTAATTCGGCAATTGAAAGACTATCTTCTGTACTAGGCGACTTAAGTATGGATAGACTCCATGCAATAAATTATGATCTGAATTACTGCTTCGATGCTGAAAAAGTTAAACAGCTTAATGAGGATTCTGAGAGGTATTACAGAGGTGCACAACTATGTGGTAAATTCTCTCGTGGTATTGTGAATTTAGAAGAATTCTGTGAGCAACTAGTGGAAATAAATTTAAAACATTTCCTATGTGACATAGAAAAATACTTACCTAAGAAAATTATTGAAAAGTATCAACTCGACCAATCTGATGAAGAACAGGATGAAGACAACTCAATTAGTAGTTAATCACTTATTGTAATTCTTCTGTTAATAATATTAATATGTAAATGGTGTAATAAAATTATTATTATGGAAATATAGTTGTTTTTATTTTTAAAATTAAAATTGAAATAAATGAAACACATTATTAGATTATACATTAATTTATTTATAATTATTTTTGGTGACATACATTAAAAAATATTAATTATTAATCCTAAATATAAACATATTTAAAGATATTTATTTTAACTCTATATTTAAATCTATAATACATTTGTTAAGAAAGTGAACGTTTGCAAGAGAGCAGTGACTATATTTTGGTTGGGTGTGTTCCATACATCTTGGTACCTTTAACGATTTTAGATTGGGTATGCAGGGTGAGAAGTCATCTAGATCTATAACTCTATTCCATTTTAGATGATGCTGTAGAACATTTTTCTTTAATTTGCCTTTGCATACAATTATAACATCCTCTGACAATACGTTGCGTCGAAAATTATTAACAGCGTTTTGACAAAGTCGATGAAGTATTAGTGGGAATTCTGACAGTTGAATATATCCATCACTCCATTTTATGCCCCCATGGTAGTTGTTTTCTAACCATCGGTAGTGAGTCTGTTCGCCTTGGGTTAGTGATGAGAAAGGATTTGGTGGTTTGAAGAAATAGTGTGCTTGCTGATTAGTGTTACAACATAGAACAGCTAATTCTTTAACGGTAAAATCATTTGTTTTATATTGAAACCCCTGCAAGTCAACTATCAAAGTAGGAAATTGGCTACCTAATGACGTCATGGTAATAGGTATTCGTTACTTAGCACCAGCAATGCCACACTGAACTGAACCATCTAATGCGCTATAACTTAAATACGCATCGTGAAGTATAAGTGCATATACTCGAGTTTGTTCGGGAAACTTCGTCTTCCGTGTCTCAAATTCAATTTTTATATCGACGGTGGATGATTTCATTGCATCTGGTTGGTGTGAGCAATCAATAACAAACAATGGATTTTTTCTGAATTCGCCAAGGTCCATCATAGGTTCACTCATATCTTTATCGTAATAACTACGTTGGAAATTTTCATAGGCGTAGTAGGCTGCAGAGTCGAGTTTCTTATCGAAATTTAAATTCCAACGTTCATATGGAAATACTTCGGCATTTAAATATAGCCGAATATTATTTATATCTGCATGTATAAAACTTGCGGCGTCCTTGGTTCTGTCACTAGAGTTGCCATTGTTTTGAAATCCGATAATGATGTATCGAGGTCTCTCAAGACTGTTAGTGGTTTTAACAGCCCATATATCAGAAGCAGTATCACGTAGAGTGGGTAGCTCATAGAGATCCCACATACGGTAAGCCATTTTAACTTTAGCATTATTACTGCTCGTATCAATTTTCTTTAATAGTTTAACCTTTTGTCTAACTTCAGGCACAATATGTCTTATCTTCCATTCGATTTTGTTAATTTCTAACTGTGCATCAACTTCTCCAATGTAAGAGTCTTTAAAGGAACGTGCTATAATTAAAATTAATTCCTGTTTTGTATTTAAAATACCTTTGGTATAATCTTCTGCAAAACCCATGAGGTACTTAAGAGGGAGTTTACCGCTGAAAACGTGGCTGGTAGTATCTAAAATATCCTGTTTTTTCTCGGTGAGACCCCAACCTATAGTTAGTAGCGATGGGAGGGATGTTTGTCCATATGACACCCTAGTTTTCATTGTAGTAGTGATGCCAGGCTTCCTAACGACAGCGACCTGTTCACCACCCATTTCATATCTTATTTCTTCGAAGAGAAAAGCTAGCGCATTGTTAGATAGATAACACTTCTTGGTAACATCACTAGGGGTAAATTTTCCTTCTATATAAATGTAACTCTCTGTAATGTCAAGTATTAAGTCCTGAAAATTGACAGGAATGCGTACTTCATCAGAGTTTCTATAATATGGTGAACCGTGTGGTTTATATGTATGCTCATGTAAGCTAACGAGTGACTGATCGAATACAGGTTCCTCGAACACCTCAAGTTTTTCACTAGATGTAAAAGTCACCATTATTAACTATTTTTCTCTCAGTTTCAATCCGATGGATCGAAGAAATGCACGATCTTTAGCTGGCAGGTTATGTCTTAACCGTTTAAGCTCTACACGTTGAATGAGTCGATTTCCGCAGTCATTAGTCTTTTTATCGTCAATCACATTGAAACGATTGTGTGCTAATCGTTGTTGATTATATCGGAAACCCATTGTGTTTGCGATTTTAAAACTGTTTCAATTCTAGCTTTACGATAATCTTCTCACCACGAAAATTGATTAAATCTCCATTATCATCCAATATGCGTAGTGTAATGTTGTCGATAAACTGACGTCCTTCAGGTCTAACAGGCAAATATATGATGTTCGCTGGCTCTCTGGTAAGTTTGTAACCTGGTTCAACGTCTATGTCGAACTCGAAAAGGGTATGGGATTTAAGGGTATTCAGATATGCTCCAGAGATAATGTTGCAATCTACACGTATCATCCTTACTTTCATAATATCAACAGGTAATGTTGATTCATGATTAGTGTTTGGATGCAAATAAGTCGATTCAAATCCCAATAAATTACCAATAGAGTTTGCTTGTGTAAAGTCAATTCCATATTTTGACCAAATCTCACACTTTAGCGTATTGTTGTTCGCTCGCAGTCGAAATAGTTTTTCTTTTTCCTCTTTCTTATCACCGGGCATAGCTTTCAGTATTGCACGATATATCTCTTCAATTTCATAGGCTCCGCAAGGTATGTGGATAAGTGTGGGGGCTACTTTTGGTCCAATTCGATAGCAAAAACGATTGTTGGTTTCGTCCACATTGAATATAGAATTGTAAGAATAGAATCCTGTTAATCCTAACCCATATCGACTATTAGTATCTAATTCAATGGGAGGATAAAACTCAGCACTGAGCACACTAGATCGGTTTGATAGAGTGAACGTATACGACATGACTGATGATATTTAGTGTTCTCTCATGAATTTATTGTGAACTACAGCAATAATCGTGGTGTAATCTTCGTTTTTTGCTGGATGACGGAGACGTTTGTATCTCATTATTTGATGCAACATTGACATCGCGCACTTTACAGTAGCAGCAAAATATTCTTCGAGGCGGCGGCCCATCATTAACATCAACACTGCTACCACCGCCATCATCATCATCATCATGATAATGTTCCTGACAGTATTGATATTTTAAAATATCAATATCATTCTGGAGATGCTGGGGTAGTTTGTCCCATACTAATGCAATTTCATGTGCAGCACATCCAATCATTACTTCTTTAGGCATATTTGCCAGTTGTTGTTTGCTCATCTTCAATAGACTGCGTAAACGGGAGAATGCGATTAGTGATTGACCCATCTGCTTGATGCTTTCCCGATCCATTTCAAGGTCTGCAGATGTTATTTCACAAGCGTTTGTAGTTATTTTGTAGTGAGAAACTTCAAACACAAATGACCACACCACACTGTGTTAAAATTTTGTTGGCGTTCATAGTTATAGTAAATTTTGTCGGTCGACTTTGAACCTCTGCGCAGATATAAAACTAATTCTGTCGGTGGGGGTAAATCACCAAAACTATCGAAATATGTGACTAAACTACCACGTTTTTTAAATGCAACCCAGTGTGTTCCAGGGCCATTTATACTGTCTAGATTTATGATGGCCGACTCATTATGACGTGGTCCAGAATATGGTAGAGTGTCCCGCATAAATATCCCCCGAAAATAGGGCACTTTCATCTTCTCTGCATAATATTTAAGATCGATATTAGTGAGAGGTTTTCGGGGTAGAGCATCTAGAAGTTTTTTGAACTTTGTGGTTTTAGATAAAGTCCTAGTCCTTTGCGATATGGTTTTAAATATAGCCCTTTACCACTTTTTCCTATAGAAATCGCCTCCATCTGCCTATTATGGCGATTTTTTTCAGCTAATTCCTCTCTACTCGTTTTAACATCATTTACAGCTTTAGCTATACCAGCAGCAGTGCCAGCTAAACTACCCAAAGCTGATAATCCAGCAAAAATGGGTATTAATGGTAGAATTCCACCCACTTTCGGTATTGGTATTATCCTAGGTGTACGAATATTACGTTTTCCACCAGCTGCTCTCATGTGTCGTCGTGCTGCTTGAAGCGCAATTTGCGTAACTTTTTTTGTGTCCTTAGCGATTTTTCGTTTACCACCGGCTTTACGTATGTCATCACGTACTTTACGTACTATTCCAGCACCAAAAGCTATATTTCTAGTTTTTTTCTTGTTTTTCTTTTTAATTATACGTTTCTTTGTAGTACGGGGTGTTGTTGACGTACAACCCATACCAAGACGTTGCTTTCCCTTCATTATAGTTGTAACTAACCACGCGGCGGCCTTTTCTTTGAAACTTACGTCTTTTGATTTAACTCGTTTCCAGGCAGCTTGTTCAAGTTGATAGTCTGCTTTGTGTCGGGCTGCTAAATTACTGGTGTTTTGATCGTATGCAATATCGTGCTGCTTGCATGCAGCATCGAGTTTGTTTATGCCTGGATCACCTCGGGCTAATCTTTTTTGTAATTTGGTGCCTGGACCACAATACTGGTAACCTCCCGGTAAGTGTAGTTCAAATGGGAGCTTATTTATTAGAGAATTGACTACCCCCTTACCAATCTTTAAACCACGACGATTTTCACGTGTGTGCTTCTCGGTTGACACCATTTAAATAACAATCACAATACGTACATCTATTTATATAGTATCCATCCGTGCTACGATGCGCATTGTGAAGCAGAAACAGAAACTTGCTGTAGATAATTTAGATGAAAAAGTTTTCGGCGAAGCGACCGAAGGCTGCAAGCGTCGCCCCCGCCTCTGCCAAAACCCCCCGCGCCCACCCACCCACCCGGGGGGGGGACCAAGGTAGCGCAGTGGTATAGCGGAAAATTGTTATTTAATTTTATAATTATAATTTTATAACTCTATAATTTTATAATTATAATTTTATAATTCTATAATTTTATAATTCTATAATTTTATAATTTTATAATTTACGTGTTGAAAAAAATCCCTGCAAGTGCTAGGGATTGAACTACCAAACCTTCGTTCACAAAGTTTACAAAGCAAGCCACGTTACCACTGGGCTACCTTGGTCCTAGGAAACTCTTATACTTTACTCTTATACTTACCTATAACGCGAGTTTATATATATATTTCATGGAATTTTTGGTAAATTGTGTATTTAAGTATATAATTAGATTAGAACTGTTGTATTCATCGTAGATGAAATAAAAAATAAATTTTAATACATTTATTTATACACAAATATTGGACAAAAAAAAAAATATATATATATATATATAAACAACTGAAAAACTTCCAAAGTACACTCAGACACGCGTAAGGGGTCATTTTCGACTAAACTGACCACTGGGAATCGATTCCGATAATTTCCGAATCGATCCGAACACTACCGAACGCGTTATTCACTGTTTTGTCAAGGATTGGGGGAATAAAAAAATCAAAACACGTTTCAGGGGAGTTCACACATGCAAAGGCTGCAATTTTAAGCGAAAAGCCGAACTCATGCCGAACACTCCCGAAGTTTCCCGAAGCCACCCGAAGACGCCCGAGGACACGCGAGGTATCGTTTTCGACTAAATCGATCACTGGGAAGCGATTGCAACCACTTTCGGAGCGATACGACTAGCCGTTCCGGGAAAAAGTCTGCTGCGGCAAAACTAAAGGTCGGAAGTGAGTAGAAACGGTACTGGAGGACAACTGTGACCTCGATACACCTTTTGCAACACTTTTGACCGACAGTCCAAATACGAATAACCAATTTACTTAAATAAGTACCCCGTTATTTCTTATATTAGAGCAATTTTTTATTCTTTACTTTACTACTGTTATTTATTGTATATGAAATGAAATAAAAAAAGAATAACTCTTAATACATTTATTTATAAATAACAAAAATATATATACATAAAATAAAACAGAATTATCCGTCCGAATCATGCTCCACCAGAATGACTGCATCCTCATCTTCATCGGCAGATTCCTCCACCAGAATGGCTGCATCCTCATCTTCATCGGTAGATTCCTCCACCAGAATGGCTGCATCATCTTCCGAGTCAGACGATTCCGCTGTGTCCGTCGATGATTCCTCCAGAATTACTCCATCCATCTCGTCTTCGGAATCATCATTGGGCACAGTGTCCATCGACCATGTGGACGGAGACCTCTCCAATGGTTGGTATTCTTCTGGTGAGGTGGTGCTATCTGCTACACCACCCCTTGTCGCCTCTCTAACGCGCTGCAGGTAGGCACGATACCTTTCGCACAAAACGAACATGGTTGAAGTGGAAGATACAGTATTGTCTTGTACTTCAGACATGTTGGAGCGTAGAAAGTAAACTGAGGATGGTGAGGGCTTTCTTATGTATATATAGCCCCTACCACCACCCCCACCTCATCACTCCCCACCTCACTACTCACACAAATAAGAGTAGAAAGTGTCCTAATACTCATATTTTTAACACCATCAATATCAATAGCACTGTCAACATAAGCAATAATCGAAGTGAAACACAGATTTCTCTAGTAACATTGTGTTACTTACATTTAAATATTTAGTAAATAAAACAAAAAATAAGATTCAATTTAACGTTTATTTAACACTTAAACTAGTTATATAATATTTACAATAAACTAAAAATTAAATATATACATTTATTTATCACTAAAACTAATTACATAATTATTTACAATAAACTAAGAGATATATACATATTTACAAAAAAAAACTACAAATTATCTGTCCATATTGCAAATATTGCAGATTTCCACTCGCCTAATCTGATAGAGTGGATCTCTGCAAGATTTGCAATATCCCCGCCTGCCTCTCATTATCCTTGTAGTGGCATGGTAGTCCACATGACGATGTCTCCCAGGATCCACCCTAGACTGGTATCCCAGAAAACATCCGTGGCAAAGATTGTATTCCATACCACCCACTACTTGGACCGCAACAAAGGTCATGGTGGTGCAGAAGATGCCATCCATCGGGTTCACCCTTGCTAAATATTCTGATGTTATCCACCGCTGCCCTCTTTGGTGGGGAACATCTACGACGATACCCTCATCATCACTTGAATCGTCTGCACCCTCTTCAGCGTCAAAAAATTCCTCATCGTCTTCCTCGTCGCTTTCCTCATCGCCTTCCTCATCGTCTTCAACTTCTACCTCGTCGTCTTCGGGAGCAGCCAAGTCGTCCTCTACCTCTTCAAGGTACCATATATTGTTGAGGACATCTAGGGATGCTAACCAGTCCAGGAATCTGAGGTTAGCCCAACCAGCAGGTACAGCAGCCATATTAATACTTGGAAACGAATATATAAGACAGTAGACGGAATGATCAACGTTGAAGTTTGCAAAGCAACTGATCTAACGTGGAGTTACACCTCCTCTTTTAAACATGTTGCTGGTGACGTCACATCATCTCTAACGACATACCATGGCTCTAATATCGGCAATTCCAGCGACTACTTAAACAAACAAGGCCATGAGGAGGAACTCAGTTATTATTCAGCTGTCATACCGTACACTTGTTTTTAAAACAGCAATGTCTTGTCCAAGAGAGTGGCAATCGAAACCAACAATCGCCGTATATCCATATAGTATGGATGGTGCAATTCTGTGCTATAATTGTTCCCAATTCTGGGCAAAGCAGCAAATTAATCCATGTACTGGACTATGTTCAAATTGTATAAAAGAAAATCCAGTGCCAGTGAATACCGTCCGAAAAGCAGCATCACGTGAGCGTCTGGAGCAAGAGTGCTACAAGTGTCTACAACCCACGACTCGTACAAATTTTGGAATTATCCGAGATGTTTGTGAGACATGCAAGGTGGAGCACCCATTGAGGCAGCGGTGTCTGGTTTGCAACAAGTACACTGGTGATTGTTGGAACAATATTTGCAGCAAATGCAGAGACGAGAAGACATACAGTGTTTTACTTTGTGAATATGTTGGACATATTTATGGAGGTGTGATGAAACACAACAGAGAATGTTTCTGTCAGGAAGCGTTACTGTCGAGACGGGGGGATTTCATCTGATTAATTCCATAAATATGTATTTGTATTTTTTCTGTATTATATACGTTTTAAATAAATATATTTAATCTATAATTCGTTGTAAATATTTTCTTCTCAATAAAATTTATTAAAATGATTTTCTTGATTTCATCTAATAATTTTTAGGAGTAAAAATTAATTCAAAAATTTTAACAAATTTGCATTTGTATATATTTTTTCGTTAATGTGTATATAATTACTAAGGCTTTGGAGTCTTATATGGGGAAAATAAATAAAACAAATATTAATGGAATACACACATTTTATTATGAAATTTCTAAACATAAGTAAAATATTAGTTGTTATAAATATACACATTTTATATAAAGAATGTGACAATATTAAATAAGAGCTGCTTCGTTAATCCAAGAGTTGTGGTCATTAGAGAATCCGAGCCACTTCACAAAAACCTTGTTCCCTCTCCTTCTTAAAACCTTTTCCACCAAGTAGACATCAGGGTATTTAGCTTTTTGTAGCTCCATTTCATAAAAGCACCCCTTTATTGGTTGGCCATGAATGTCCTGGAGTGTATATGTTGTGGGATTTGTTACATTTATTTTAACGATCTTGAAAAGTTCAGTTGAAAAATTTGGTGTGAACCCCTTTTCAAATATACCTTTATATTTACTGATTCGAACTATATCGCCAATACGAAATTTAGGTTTCAAAGCAATTTTAATGTGATTATAAGCATTTAAACGTGTAGTTGGTTTAACATCAGCAGGTTTCATACCAGTCGTACGATGTATTTTATTATTGTACAATTTTGTAATGTCGGATAGAATGTCAACCCATTTGTATTTACCTCTAGCTGAGAATTCTTTATATAACCAGGTTTTTAATGTTCGTATTACTCTTTCTGCAATTGCTGCTTTTTTCGTACTATACGTGGAGTAATGATTAATGATGTACTGTTTCATTAAAGCAGAAAAGTTTTTGTTGTAAAATTCCGTACCCTGATCGCTTTGTAGATTTTTAGGAGAATAATTTGATTCTTGTAAAATACTTCTCATAGCCTTAGTAATTTCAACACCAGTTTTATTTTTTAGAGGTTTAGTCCACAAATATTTTGAGTAACAGTCGATCACTACGAGAATGTATCGATAACCATTGTTTTCATCAGCGTATGGTTGCATTTCAGCTAAATCCATTTGCCATAAATCACCATAACCTTTGATTATTGTTCTTCTTCTACGGAAATTTCTCCTACAAGCTTTATGCAATTCGTTAACAACTTGTAATTTCTCATTACTAATCACCATAATTGAAGTTTAAGTCAGGCGTTTATATAGATAATTTAGGTCTGTTTTTTCACTTTTTTCCTAATGTAGCAGCGTTGTCCGTGACTTCAGCCACTATTTCATCTATCACTTGTTGATTACGATCGTTCCTCCCAGCTTGTGCCACAATATTTCCAAGTGATTTCTGTCGCACTGTCATACCTTTCAGACGGGATTCATCGAGAATGTGGTGCACTTTGCTTATTGCATCATATAAAATAGTATAATTGTCCTCGGTTAATTTCTTAACTCCAGAAATTTCTTTATTAATGTGTTGCAGAGCGTCATTAATCATCTCGGTAATTTTGCTGTGTACAAACTTACTATATTCAGTCCACTGATTCTCCATAAAAGCAATGTGTGACTTTTTAATGTCTTTTATACATTTATCGATATTTTCGTCTACATAGTTACGAGTTACACCATCTTTTTGATTTATTGGTTCACCAATGTTCAGTAAACGCTTATTTTGCATATCAAATTGATTATCTGCGGTAAGCTTAAAACCAATACCTGGAGGTCCATGTACAATAATCGATTTATTATTATTACTTCTTCGTCTACCGAACTTGTCAATTGTGTTGTTTACAACAGCCATTTCTGTTTACGTCTGACCCCGTTTAAGCATTTCACAATATTTTATACTAATTAAATAAGTGTGAAATGAATTTTAACTTCACTAATAGATTATCCTTTCTTCCCTCATTTCTTCCAATAAACTGACTATTTCGTTATTGACACCATTGTTACCAACCATTTTTGAGCTATAGAGCAGGCGTAGGCGGTCCACTAGTTCTTTCGGTTTATTCCAATATACATAGTCAACACCTCTATTATTGTATAATTTATTAATAGGAACACCTAAGCCAGTTTTAGATCTCGTCACAACTGTAGCAGATACCAATGGTTCTATAATATTAGTGAATTTCTTCCATTTAGCTTTATTCAAACCCTGTTTCATATCATAATTTTTATATGGTGCTTTTGTCTGTTTTAAAATCCCCCCATATAATTGACACTCTTTGTCGCCAATAATAGCCTCATTACTACGCGAAATTTGTGGTTGTTTCATAAATATCATATCATATAACTTAGGACTGCCAGAATACGTCCCCACCTTCTTAGTTCCACGCCACAATGTGATATTTCCATTAGAAAAGCGTATTTCAGCATTACCCATTTGTAGTTTTTCTGTATGGGGGTCTAAACGTACACCGTATATAGTATCATACCTAGCATTGTCGAATTTCAGATTTTCTAAATGTGTTTGCACTATATCACATTTTCCTTCTGCGCCACTAATAGAACTTTCTGAACATGGAGTGCTCATTAACGACGATCCCGGTGGTGTTTCCAAAAAATATTGTTGACTTGCATTTTTGTCACCATCTTCATCACTAGTTTCAGGTGTTGCTTTAAATGTACTAGTACTAGCTCTTGCACTTTCTATCGGTTGTGTTGGTTTCTGAGGTTGTGTTAGCGATTGGTTATGTGAAGCAGATGATATAACCTTTAATGGTTTTGTTATGGGTTCATAAATTTTTTCGAGTGTTAACTGATTCTCAACGTTTCTTCTCTTCACAGAGTTGAATTTTTTGCGCACTGAATCGGTGGCCTCAATCAATTCACGTTTCAGTCTTATTTCTTCTCTCATGTTTCTACCTATAGCACTACTGAGTTTATTCTCACCATTGTCATTCATGTCTAATAAATGCAGCCTCGCTGCTGAAGTTATCCCGATGCTATCTGTAGACCAATTAAAATTTTAATTACAATACTTCATGGATATATGAAACTATCAAGTCCTTTGCGATATCTCCCTTCATTTGCTTCTCTATCCTTGTCAATTACAAGAAACCCATATTTGTCTTTCCAGCACTCTGCACACATTTCTTGAAATTCTTTATAAGTCACATCCGGTGAGACATGGTCTGAGAAAATGTGGTGTAAATTCATATCATCCTGCTTAAAAATTGCTATGAAATTACTATTATCCCTTACCAACTGTTTAGGGACGCGGGAATACGTTTGTGCCAAATAGAAACAATCTACATGTTTATGACGCCCCATTGAGAAGTATGCTCGAATAACATCTTGCTTTTCACATATAACATCATCAAATATAAATATAGACTCAGGCTCAGCGTCGGATGGTTGCACTATTTCCGCGTTGTTACTGAAGGTGTAATATCCTAGCCCCGTAATCGGTGCTAATATATCGCGTAAATATTCATACTTGGGTTGATGTAAGGACTTTGAATATAAGTAAATGTTTGAAAAACGTAGCCCAAGTGGATGAGTAAGCAAAGTTATTAGTAAATTTGTTTTGCCACAACCACTTGGACCTATTAAGAGTCCGCGAATAGTTGAGGGAAGTAGCGGGCCATGGCGTGATTCGACTTGTAGTCCACACCCTACTTTTTCATCTAAATTATCTACAGCAAGTTTCTGTTTCTGCTTCACAATGCGCATCGTAGCACGGATGGATACTATATAAATAGATGTACGTATTGTGATTGTTATTTAAATGGTGTCAACCGAGAAGCACACACGTGAAAATCGTCGTGGTTTAAAGATTGGTAAGGGGGTAGTCAATTCTCTAATAAATAAGCTCCCATTTGAACTACACTTACCGGGAGGTTACCAGTATTGTGGTCCAGGCACCAAATTACAAAAAAGATTAGCCCGAGGTGATCCAGGCATAAACAAACTCGATGCTGCATGCAAGCAGCACGATATTGCATACGATCAAAACACCAGTAATTTAGCAGCCCGACACAAAGCAGACTATCAACTTGAACAAGCTGCCTGGAAACGAGTTAAATCAAAAGACGTAAGTTTCAAAGAAAAGGCCGCCGCGTGGTTAGTTACAACTATAATGAAGGGAAAGCAACGTCTTGGTATGGGTTGTACGTCAACAACACCCCGTACTACAAAGAAACGTATAATTAAAAAGAAAAACAAGAAAAAAACTAGAAATATAGCTTTTGGTGCTGGAATAGTACGTAAAGTACGTGATGACATACGTAAAGCCGGTGGTAAACGAAAAATCGCTAAGGACACAAAAAAAGTTACGCAAATTGCGCTTCAAGCAGCACGACGACACATGAGAGCAGCTGGTGGAAAACGTAATATTCGTACACCTAGGATAATACCAATACCGAAAGTGGGTGGAATTCTACCATTAATACCCATTTTTGCTGGATTATCAGCTTTGGGTAGTTTAGCTGGCACTGCTGCTGGTATAGCTAAAGCTGTAAATGATGTTAAAACGAGTAGAGAGGAATTAGCTGAAAAAAATCGCCATAATAGGCAGATGGAGGCGATTTCTATAGGAAAAAGTGGTAAAGGGCTATATTTAAAACCATATCGCAAAGGACTAGGACTTTATCTAAAACCACAAAGTTCAAAAAACTTCTAGATGCTCTACCCCGAAAACCTCTCACTAATATCGATCTTAAATATTATGCAGAGAAGATGAAAGTGCCCTATTTTCGGGGGATATTTATGCGGGACACTCTACCATATTCTGGACCACGTCATAATGAGTCGGCCATCATAAATCTAGACAGTATAAATGGCCCTGGAACACACTGGGTTGCATTTAAAAAACGTGGTAGTTTAGTCACATATTTCGATAGTTTTGGTGATTTACCCCCACCGACAGAATTAGTTTTATATCTGCGCAGAGGTTCAAAGTCGACCGACAAAATTTACTATAACTATGAACGCCAACAAAATTTTAACACAGTGTGGTGTGGTCATTTGTGTTTGAAGTTTCTCACTACAAAATAACTACAAACGCTTGTGAAATAACATCTGCAGACCTTGAAATGGATCGGGAAAGCATCAAGCAGATGGGTCAATCACTAATCGCATTCTCCCGTTTACGCAGTCTATTGAAGATGAGCAAACAACAACTGGCAAATATGCCTAAAGAAGTAATGATTGGATGTGCTGCACATGAAATTGCATTAGTATGGGACAAACTACCCCAGCATCTCCAGAATGATATTGATATTTTAAAATATCAATACTGTCAGGAACATTATCATGATGATGATGATGATGGCGGTGGTAGCAGTGTTGATGTTAATGATGGGCCGCCGCCTCGAAGAATATTTTGCTGCTACTGTAAAGTGCGCGATGTCAATGTTGCATCAAATAATGAGATACAAACGTCTCCGTCATCCAGCAAAAAACGAAGATTACACCACGATTATTGCTGTAGTTCACAATAAATTCATGAGAGAACACTAAATATCATCAGTCATGTCGTATACGTTCACTCTATCAAACCGATCTAGTGTGCTCAGTGCTGAGTTTTATCCTCCCATTGAATTAGATACTAATAGTCGATATGGGTTAGGATTAACAGGATTCTATTCTTACAATTCTATATTCAATGTGGACGAAACCAACAATCGTTTTTGCTATCGAATTGGACCAAAAGTAGCCCCCACACTTATCCACATACCTTGCGGAGCCTATGAAATTGAAGAGATATATCGTGCAATACTGAAAGCTATGCCCGGTGATAAGAAAGAGGAAAAAGAAAAACTATTTCGACTGCGAGCGAACAACAATACGCTAAAGTGTGAGATTTGGTCAAAATATGGAATTGACTTTACACAAGCAAACTCTATTGGTAATTTATTGGGATTTGAATCGACTTATTTGCATCCAAACACTAATCATGAATCAACATTACCTGTTGATATTATGAAAGTAAGGATGATACGTGTAGATTGCAACATTATCTCTGGAGCATATCTGAATACCCTTAAATCCCATACCCTTTTCGAGTTCGACATAGACGTTGAACCAGGTTACAAACTTACCAGAGAGCCAGCGAACATCATATATTTGCCTGTTAGACCTGAAGGACGTCAGTTTATCGACAACATTACACTACGCATATTGGATGATAATGGAGATTTAATCAATTTTCGTGGTGAGAAGATTATCGTAAAGCTAGAATTGAAACAGTTTTAAAATCGCAAACACAATGGGTTTCCGATATAATCAACAACGATTAGCACACAATCGTTTCAATGTGATTGACGATAAAAAGACTAATGACTGCGGAAATCGACTCATTCAACGTGTAGAGCTTAAACGGTTAAGACATAACCTGCCAGCTAAAGATCGTGCATTTCTTCGATCCATCGGATTGAAACTGAGAGAAAAATAGTTAATAATGGTGACTTTTACATCTAGTGAAAAACTTGAGGTGTTCGAGGAACCTGTATTCGATCAGTCACTCGTTAGCTTACATGAGCATACATATAAACCACACGGTTCACCATATTATAGAAACTCTGATGAAGTACGCATTCCTGTCAATTTTCAGGACTTAATACTTGACATTACAGAGAGTTACATTTATATAGAAGGAAAATTTACCCCTAGTGATGTTACCAAGAAGTGTTATCTATCTAACAATGCGCTAGCTTTTCTCTTCGAAGAAATAAGATATGAAATGGGTGGTGAACAGGTCGCTGTCGTTAGGAAGCCTGGCATCACTACTACAATGAAAACTAGGGTGTCATATGGACAAACATCCCTCCCATCGCTACTAACTATAGGTTGGGGTCTCACCGAGAAAAAACAGGATATTTTAGATACTACCAGCCACGTTTTCAGCGGTAAACTCCCTCTTAAGTACCTCATGGGTTTTGCAGAAGATTATACCAAAGGTATTTTAAATACAAAACAGGAATTAATTTTAATTATAGCACGTTCCTTTAAAGACTCTTACATTGGAGAAGTTGATGCACAGTTAGAAATTAACAAAATCGAATGGAAGATAAGACATATTGTGCCTGAAGTTAGACAAAAGGTTAAACTATTAAAGAAAATTGATACGAGCAGTAATAATGCTAAAGTTAAAATGGCTTACCGTATGTGGGATCTCTATGAGCTACCCACTCTACGTGATACTGCTTCTGATATATGGGCTGTTAAAACCACTAACAGTCTTGAGAGACCTCGATACATCATTATCGGATTTCAAAACAATGGCAACTCTAGTGACAGAACCAAGGACGCCGCAAGTTTTATACATGCAGATATAAATAATATTCGGCTATATTTAAATGCCGAAGTATTTCCATATGAACGTTGGAATTTAAATTTCGATAAGAAACTCGACTCTGCAGCCTACTACGCCTATGAAAATTTCCAACGTAGTTATTACGATAAAGATATGAGTGAACCTATGATGGACCTTGGCGAATTCAGAAAAAATCCATTGTTTGTTATTGATTGCTCACACCAACCAGATGCAATGAAATCATCCACCGTCGATATAAAAATTGAATTTGAGACACGGAAGACGAAGTTTCCCGAACAAACTCGAGTATATGCACTTATACTTCACGATGCGTATTTAAGTTATAGCGCATTAGATGGTTCAGTTCAGTGTGGCATTGCTGGTGCTAAGTAACGAATACCTATTACCATGACGTCATTAGGTAGCCAATTTCCTACTTTGATAGTTGACTTGCAGGGGTTTCAATATAAAACAAATGATTTTACCGTTAAAGAATTAGCTGTTCTATGTTGTAACACTAATCAGCAAGCACACTATTTCTTCAAACCACCAAATCCTTTCTCATCACTAACCCAAGGCGAACAGACTCACTACCGATGGTTAGAAAACAACTACCATGGGGGCATAAAATGGAGTGATGGATATATTCAACTGTCAGAATTCCCACTAATACTTCATCGACTTTGTCAAAACGCTGTTAATAATTTTCGACGCAACGTATTGTCAGAGGATGTTATAATTGTATGCAAAGGCAAATTAAAGAAAAATGTTCTACAGCATCATCTAAAATGGAATAGAGTTATAGATCTAGATGACTTCTCACCCTGCATACCCAATCTAAAATCGTTAAAGGTACCAAGATGTATGGAACACACCCAACCAAAATATAGTCACTGCTCTCTTGCAAACGTTCACTTTCTTAACAAATGTATTATAGATTTAAATATAGAGTTAAAATAAATATCTTTAAATATGTTTATATTTAGGATTAATAATTAATATTTTTTAATGTATGTCACCAAAAATAATTATAAATAAATTAATGTATAATCTAATAATGTGTTTCATTTATTTCAATTTTAATTTTAAAAATAAAAACAACTATATTTCCATAATAATAATTTTATTACACCATTTACATATTAATATTATTAACAGAAGAATTACAATAAGTGATTAACTACTAATTGAGTTGTCTTCATCCTGTTCTTCATCAGATTGGTCGAGTTGATACTTTTCAATAATTTTCTTAGGTAAGTATTTTTCTATGTCACATAGGAAATGTTTTAAATTTATTTCCACTAGTTGCTCACAGAATTCTTCTAAATTCACAATACCACGAGAGAATTTACCACATAGTTGTGCACCTCTGTAATACCTCTCAGAATCCTCATTAAGCTGTTTAACTTTTTCAGCATCGAAGCAGTAATTCAGATCATAATTTATTGCATGGAGTCTATCCATACTTAAGTCGCCTAGTACAGAAGATAGTCTTTCAATTGCCGAATTAATGTCTTCTGCCCTTACCCAACGTTCTGCTGAATATTGCATCCACATTCTTGCCAGTTATAGTGAGGCTAGAAATTACATAAATAAAATTAGAACAAGTTATCAAATATATGATAAAACTACTTACATCTCTACTACTATTGTAGTGTATTTATAATATTTCAGTCTAAGTTATACTTTCACTATACCTTATTTATTGGTCTGATAATTTAAAGTATACAAATATTTTAAATAGTTTAAATCACGCAATAATTTCGAATTTTATTAGTGACCTTGATTTAGCACCGGTATAAATGGGTGAATTCTCTCCTAAATAAATCAACGCATATTTACCACTAGACGAATTTATTTCTTCTATAAAAGTTATATTTAATAGTTCAGCAATACGTTTAGGCAAAAATGATTTAAAGGTAGTACTTGTACTTTCATCAAATAAATGTACTAATATCGATTTTCCAAAACGTGTATTAAGCATTAACATTTTTTTAATGGCGTAAACCTTATTTAAAATTAACGATGAAATAGGTTTTTGGTCTAAAACTTCAGTATCTTTAATAATAAGTTCATTAAGGGCTAATAAATCGATATTGGTAGTCATATTTAAGTAGTTGAGTACAGTGAAAGAATTACTAACCAAGAAATATTACAGAACTTTGCTTACTTAAAATATTTCAGATCACAACACTATGCTCACTTATTAACTGTAGGTGAACCAGACTAAATATGATTTTGTTCTAATAGTCCGTGCTTTTTTTATAGAAAAAGTATACTACGTCACAAAATATAGAACCCCACCACATTTTACTGTGTACGTATTGAACTAATGTGATTTTAGAGGTCAAGTTGCGTGGCAAGGAGGAAGCTCCGTCCTTGCATTCTCTAATAGTGTTAGCCAAGGCCAAGGTCACCGCAAGTGATCGTTCTGGGTAACAGCAACACTGCGCCCTTGAAGTCGAAACGCACTGCGGCCGTCCAAGGTCAAGGTCACGGTATATGCTATGCGAACCTACGATGTCACCGTGGCCTTGAAGGAACGGACCACAGGTGCACGGTCAAGGTCAAGGTCAGTGGTGGGGGGAGACCGACCTACGGCTAACTTCCTCTACTGCCATCTGTCAATTGTTGAGTTAAGCGCAACAACCTGCCTTATGTAGATTCCCATACTCAAGCAAATTACAGAATCGATAAAAGGGATCTATAATACACATACACCACAGCTGACTTAGATTGCAACAATTTGTAATTTCTATTTTATACATAACCAAAAATATAAACTGCCGTAATAAATAGTAAAACGTAAAACCGTCTTGTGGGGATTCAGCAAATATATTACATCTTATAGAATATACTATTTATAGTAATGAGAAATGTAAGGAAAATAACCATATCTACTTACATAGTAAACAAATATATAAAAATTGAAATATAGGTATCTGATGTAAATAAATGTTTTTAGACAATCGACAATCGTTTCCTTATATGCTGTAATAGAACGAAACAGAGATACATAATAGTGTAAAAGAACATGGCTGAGTCCCTAAAATATAAAAGTAAGTACATAAAACTGTGTGAAATGATTTAGCAGTTATACAAGTAAAATTCTGCTAGTTGAAAACAGTCTCACTTAAAAAAACTGAATCAAAATGTTACACAGATCGTGCTAAATATAAACAAAAATACTACTTTTTATATAAAACTGTTAAATGGACATAGGCCACGTAACAACTGGTTGGCAACAGGAAATCTTCTGAGGCAATTTCTTGTCTTTGCTGGAGCACGTATGCGAAGGGAAGGAGTTTCTCTTTTCGTTGGGCTCAACCCAGCTTAGTTTTGGGCATTTTGTGAACCAAAGTTTAGTATTTCTTTTCTGTGGAGGCTTGGTCAGCTGTCGCATGAAAATTTCATCCCTTGAGCTTTTTTGTATTTGTTATGAAATTCATATGCTACTCTCTACTTATAGGGGATAGTTTTCCTTTTGTGTTTTATTAGGTTGTTCTTATACTTGTTAAACTTACACAGTGTGGAGCTGGCTATATTTTGGGTTAATCTACATCAAGGTTATTTGCCAATGTGTCAGCCATCTGTATCTTCTATCTTTGAAACGTACTATGAACACGTACGTATACGGCGTATATGGCGTACTATGATGTGATACATATATTATTTTTCGTAACTTAAAAATGTTTCAAATTTGGAAATTCAGCCTTTCTGCAAGCTTTTTTAGTTTTGTCACCTTTCTGCATAATGTACGACTTCTTTTTTATCTCTCTTTCTTCTACTGGAATGCATTTCGACGTACAATATCTCTGACAAGCACTTACCTGTAGCCAGTCACTGTCATAAAGTCAGAATATCATTGGTCCTGGTTTTCCTGCGAGAACTAAACGTCGTAACCGTCCTGACCCTTTTTAGCTACTTGAATTGTCTTTAAAGTAACTGGTTGCTTAGGCCTAAATGGTTTAAATTATCTGTCACTTTTATTCTTTGAACAAGCCTACTGTGATTGATTAAAAATTTTGTTATTTCATACCCGATTACTTATTAGGACCACAGTTTTTTACCAAAATGGACCTTTAAAACGTGCCGGAATTAGGATTCACCCAGACCACCTAGGCTCAATAGAATTTTTGCAAATTTTAGTTATAAAACTATTTATTTCACGTGCCTCTCATTTAATAGGGTTCTGTAATCCATTCTCTTGCACATTTAACAACGTATTTAAATAACCACGAAGGTGTAACAAAAAAATGAAATAGGCCATTTTGTTTGTTTTTTCTTGCTCTTTTCGAATATCGTATCGAAATTTCAAAAAAACATATACAGGGTGATGTTTTATTGATGCAAAGAAGAAACATAAATTATAGTGAGTCCGGACCTGGATATATATGTCTTTTTATACATGTACCTCTTGGGGCTCGTTAGTACATTAGCCGTACCAAATATGAATCCGTTATTTCATTCCCTGTCAAAGTTATGACAAAAAACAGGCTTGGCCAAAAATTATTTAACACCCTGTAACTTCGTAATGAAGGCCCAATGAGACATTTCTATGGGAGGTTCCGGTTACCACTGATGTTCTCTACCTCCTATTAAGCTATGTCCCTCTCATGATGCAACACCCTGTATATACCATCCATCGGAGGGGATGTAAAGCCGTCGGTCCCTTGTCTATTAAATGTTAGGCAAGTAAAAATCCCTACTCTTCTTAAGAGAAGAGGTTCGGCAAAATTCCTGGTTGGGGGTAACTCGTCTACAGGTGTCGGTGTTAGTCCTCAGTAGCGGAAATAGGCCGACGTTAAATAAATGTATAAAAAAAAACACTGCCAGGTTTAGCGATCAACACGCGCTGTTTGCTTCGGCGGGTATTGGCTTTGACTATTTTACATTATAAATCATATAGATATATATAAATAATTTTTTATATGTTTATAAAATGTATCGAGTGCATAAATATTGAATGTTATCCAAATAAAAACTATTTATTGCCAAAATTGTTCATTTATTTCATCAATGTTAATTACTGCAACAATCCTTACAACTGCAAATATCACAGCATTTCAAATGAGATACAACGCAAGAACGAATCACATTTCAACAAGCATTTTTCCCATTGCAAGAACAGAAATACTTTCGTAAAATTTCTATTGCAGTGAGTCCTTCGTAGTAATCAAAATTTAATTTTTCGCCTTCTATCGACCATCCAAACTTTGTCGTGTCTTCGGAAATAATTATTGATTCAGTAGCTTGTTTCTATTCATTTACTTCTGGTATTTCTGCTCGATAGCCGAGTGGGTTAAGGCGCGAGGTGGCAATCGCGATTAGTCACACGGACATCGCACCACCGGGTTCGAATCCTGGCTCCGGCACTGTCGGATATAATGTGTAACCCCCTTCCGCACAAGCCCCAGCTTCTGAAATTGGGGGTTGTCTAATTTCTGTGGTGTTCATTTATTATTATTTATTATTATTATTTACATGCCAAAGAGCTCGCAAAATGTGCTTCAACATAGCTGGTTTAGATGGGGGAAGTTTAGCGATATTTTGATTTTTTTCGATGGCTAAATTATAACGCAAGGAGTTAAATCGGTACGCATTGCTTTTAATTTTTTTTTTTTTTTAGGATCGTATAAATTCGCTACAAAAAGACTAACGATTTCTAGGACAGTATCGACCGGTAAATCATTTATTCGAGCTAAATCTAATAAATCTTCGTTATACATGCTTTTCATAGCCGCATAAACAGTCTTTTTGCCAATATAAAATAATGCTGAAGTATCACAACCGGTCAAAGCATGTGCAGCTAACAAAGTTGAGCACATACTATTACCTAAATTGTTTGACATTACATTTATAGGAATAATACCTTCTCAACCAGTACGCACGGTAATTTTGCCTGTAAAAAACCACAGTTGAGGGTTCATTCTCAAAATATTGGAGCAATGTACGAGCAAGCGCGCGCTCTCGGACTCGACGCTGAACTTTGAATGCGCATATTTTTTTAAATTTAAATATGAAAGACTGAAACACAAAACATTATGATGTATTATATTTTAATGTTGGATAATTAGTTATTTAGGGGCGAGCGTAGGTGCGTCTTTACTATGTACATACTTCGGTATGCGATGTAAAGCAACGACAGGTGCAGTTAGTACTTGGATGGGTGACCATTCCAACGGAAACCGCGTTCTCGCCTCACACATCTTCCAGAGGCTTGTATATCAGTGTATGCGCGGAAGCTATACAACCTTAGGCGAGGGTTGTATAGGAGATATACCATCCTTCGGAGGGGATGTAAAGCCGTCGGTCCCTTGTCTATTAAATGTTAGGCAAGTAAAAGATCCCTACTCTTCTTAAGGGAAGAGGTTCGGCAAAATTCCTGGTTGGGGGTAGCTCGTCTACAGGCGTCGGTGTTAGGCCTCAGTAGCGGAAATAGGCCGACGTTAAATAAATGTATATAAAAAAAAAAAAAATTAGTTATTTAAAATTGGAAATTTCCTCACTCAACTTTTCCGATGGTTTGTAAAAGTTAGCAAATCCTGGCAGAGCAACTTTGAAAATTTGTCGCAAAATAAATAAATGTGGCGGGAATTTCGGACGAGACTTATTATTAAGGTTATACTTTGAGAAATAAATGATGAATGTTTCAAAATGAAATCATTAAAACTGTCGGAGATATCGCGAGATGAATGTGAAAAAGTATGAAATTTTTTTTCTTTCTTTTTCACAAAAGTGTCCAAGGTAGGAATTTATTTGAAAAATTTTCTTGTTAAGACTCATTAACAAAGTTACACATTAACTACCCTACATGTATTTTCAATTCAGATCAGTTTTACTATTCCCCATGTAAACCATAGTTACTTTGGAGAGACCAGCCATGAACGATTATGTCCATATTTGGACGCGCGGGTGACAAACAAAATTTATAAATCTCATACGCTTAATCACTGCGGGTGTTAATCAGGTAGTAATGCAGGTAGAACATTCCCCATAACAAATCCGGGTCAACCCATGTAAATAATTCCCTTTCGATCCGACAAAAGCTGCTGAAGTGAGGTGTAGTTTAACACAGCGGGTGCGATTACACTATTTAACCAAAGTGAATTTTAAGCTAAAACAGCCGTTTCAAATTCAGAAACATCAATATATGTCATGTCATGTCGACGGGGCCACAACTCAACCGCGACAATTTGATACTTTTAATACTTCAAACTGTCATCACGATGGACGTGGACGTTCCGACGCGTTCAGGTTTTGCTGTGGACAAAACGCATTGTCTTTTATTACGGCACAAGTGTCGAAACGCACATATTTTAAGAAAGGAAAATATCAGAGTCCCTTTGACAGATAGAAGGTAAATAAATACGCTAGCGCTGTAACAGATCATTACAGTAAGTTGAATTTAATTAGAATAGGAATACAGGACGTTAGAGTTGCAAGATAATGTTATGACAATAGTAGGGCAGCTCGTAACCAACATTTTTAGTGTTGTGTTAAGATGTAAAGGGTTAAAAGGTTGCAGCACCCATTTTAGAACCCCAATTCAATAACTCGCAAAGTTTACAACGAAATCAGCTAAAATTCATATAATACTTCTCAGTTCACTAAACATTTCAAATGCTTTGCTTAACATTTCCCCCGCAATTGATTATTGTATTGTTTATAACAGCAGAATTAAATGAAAGTGAATTTTCTAAAAGTAATACGTAAATTCAAAGAATAAAACTAATTTATACCAAAAGCATTTTTATTCTTCAGACTTTAAAAAATCATGAAATTGCCAAAAGTATTAAAATATCTAATACATTCCAATACATTTTCTGATATTACGAGTTCTATCATTTCGTCGTTATAAATAAAATATAGAAAAGTATTTACGATTAAATGGAAGAACGGAACCAAGCATATCAAAGAGTAATAGATTTCCCACCAAAGCCAGAGTCGTTAAGAAATGCTTAGAGGTTTAAATAAATATAAGAAAACGTTCGATAAAAAGTTCGTACCATACAGACATAATTGAAAAGGAGGTTAGTTAAGAGACCTCTGTGCGATTCTCATTGAAATACCTCGGAGATATCTAGAATTGGCTCTTGGGAGATTCACGACATCTAGATTCAATTATTTTATCTGTAACAAAATACGTATGGTCGATGTCGGCATTGAAATAAAAATCCAATCGAGCGTTCGTAAGTAGAAATGGTTCGTGCCGGTTAAAACTACTAGTTTAATAAAAATTCTACTCAACGTATTTAAATGAGGGTAATCAAAAAATATAGATCGACCTAAAAATTTTATGTTAATAACTAGTAACGGTATATAGGTTGTTGAGGTTGTGGTGAAAACAGCAAATGGGATTTTTTTGTTATTGTTTTCCAAGAATTTTTCGTAGTTCGTGGAAGCATAGTAGCGATTTTTTTTTATTGAAATAGGCTTAAAATGTCATGAAACGTCAAGATTTTAAATTTGAGCGAAAGAAATTTTCTGTCTGTTGGTCTGTCTGACCGTTTATGATATTGACTTGAAATTTGGTACACTTATGTATTATAACGAGATCTGGAACTAGATTATATTTTAATCTAATTCCGTTGAAGGGTTCGGGGTAAATGGGCTAAATAAGGGTCAATAGGCAAAGCAATGAGGTAAGAATCCATAAAATTGCAATTTAGGGCACGTACGAAAAGTCTAGGTCTCAGATTTTTTTTGGCATCGGCCACCTCCACTATCACCCCCGCACTGTTATGAAAGAGAGTAAAAAAAAATTAAAATATGATTTAGTGTGTATACAAGAATAAAATATCTCAAAAAAGTTTTTAAGCGTTAGCCACCCCCTCTACCACCTCCGTTACCACCCCCACCATGCTATTAAAGGGACCAAAAAAATTAAATTGAGATTTAGTGTTTGTACGAGAACGAAGGGCCTCTAAAATTTATTTTGGCATTAACCATCCCCTTTACCACTCACATTGCCACCCCCACCCTATTATTAAAGGGAATAAAAAATTAAATTGAGATTTAGTGTGTATACGAGAACTAAGGGCTTCTAAAACTTTTTTGACATTAGCCACCCCCTCTACCAGAGCCACCCTATTATTGAAAGGAGTAAAATATTACATTGGAATTTAATCTGTATAAGACTTGGATACAAAATCTGGATGTGGAAGTAGTGATTCCTTGGGCAGCGGTTTTCGGTTTCCTTTTACGCTGTTATTAATTTTTCAAATTAGCTTGCATAATACGATATTGATTTTATTTAATGATCTTATTTAGATTAATGTCCTGGCAGAGTTTAACATTAACTATTTCACCACTTAGTGCATTCTGTAAGTCGGACAGGGATATGAATTTTTCTTAGCCTAACGAGACGAACCTCTGAAACGGCCAAAAACTATCCCTTTGATACGTTGTTTCATGGAGTAAGTGCACTAGATAAGAGAAGCAAATCATTTGTTTGACAGGGAGAAGACAGCCTATCCGCATTTCATCTCTTTCGGGGTCGATTTTTGGCCGCTTGAGCTTGGCGGGGATCGAGGAGAGATCTCGACATCACCATCTTGCTCAGCATCCTCGAAAATGGGGGGTAACATGGGTTTGGCCGGTAGGAGACGGCGGATACGCGGTTTAGTAAAAAAGTGCTTAAAATGCCATTTTGCATAAGAAAATACCATTTTGATAAATCCATTATTTAACCGTTTCGCTTCTCCTCCGTGGAAAAGCTACTACACCTGACCCTTTTTTTGCAAAAATTGCGATAAAAACTTATTTTAAATTTTTTATTAGACTTTGACAATATTCGACTAATAAAGTTGAAATTACCAAAAAAATTAACCCTTAATCTTTTCAACCCTTTACTGGGGTAAAAATAGCGTTAACTCCCAAAATATACGATGTCTTCCTAAATTTTTACTACAAACTGATGGGGAAAAATATGAAAATATTACTAATAGTGTCTATTTTTATTAAATTATCAGTAATAATGGATATACACCCTTAAGAAAGAGCTTAAATCATATTTAAAGGGCGGAGAAGCGCACAATTTCGTTTTGAAAAAATATTTTTTGGCTTTAGAGAAGCTTTAAGAAAAATATAAAGATTAAGAAAATGTTTAGAATGCGATTTTGCATAAGAATACATAATTTTAAAAATATTAGTCCCTAACCCTTTCGTTCTGTCCTCGTAGGTAATCATGGTAGTCAAAAAATTACATTTATTACATTTTCAAAACTCAAATATCTCAGTTAGTATTGATTTTTATCCCATACACAAAAGAAAATGAAATGATTAGGATGTTATTGTTCATCAGAATACAAATTTTGGAACTACCATCAATTAATCCTTTCATTTTATCGCCTTGAATCGCTTTTTTTCGTTTTTAAGGATTCATATAAAAATGCAATTTGAGGTTATAATTCGATTTTGCATTGCTACCTTACCATTTTTTTGTTATTTAAACTTTATTAGTTCAGTATTATCAAATTATAATAAAAAAATATAAAAAAATTATCGCAATTTTTGCAAAAAAGGGTCAGGCGTAGGAGGTTTTCCATGGAGGAGAAGCGAAAGAATTAAATAACAGAATGGTATATTCTTATGCAAAATGGCATTCTAAACATTGTTTTGCTGCACATATTTTTCAGTAAAATCAATAGAAACGGCGTAAATCATGAATTAATTATTAAAGTCCGCCATTCTAGGTCCACCATTTTGACTTTTCCAATTTTCACTTCGGATTCACAATCAGCGACCCCAAAAACCTCCATGATATTGTAAACGATCCAACTTTACACGTCTAAAGGACTTTTATCACCCTTCCTAAAGTGGATATTATAATGTTCACCTGAAGGGTTCGTAACGACTGTTCAGACGAAAAATACAAAAAATTTATACCTACTGTTTCATTTTTGCTTAACTGCTTCACTGATGGTACCAATTCGACGTCGTAACACTATAAATCTAACACAGTAAATACTAACACTTTCTTAAATTTAAACCTGAAAAGGAATTTTGGAACAATAAAAAGGCAATATAAAGTTCAAAAATATATATATTAAATCATTTAAGAAATTATGTTTTCACAAAACATTCAAGAAAATGAGTAACAACTATAGTCTGGCCAGTGTACAACACATGGTGAGGAACGGAATGACTTATAATGTAACCAACTACCATCCAATATGCGGTTTATGGCTAACGATTACACAAAAAAATTCAGTAAAAAATTCAATGTTTATAATTTTGGTAGGCTTTTGTTTGCCTGTCTATTTACATATTTTCAGTTCAATATCAATTGAGTTCGCTCCTCGGAGCTTAAAAATGCTAGAATCATAACGACTTTGAATTATATTGTGGCAATTATAGATTCATACGATCAGGCAAGGCGGTCCCATGCACATATGAGTACATAGTAGCCACTGAGGAACCGGTTTAGGGCAAATACGCGGAAAACATAATTTTTTCGCCAAAATCGATGGTTAAAAAGTGAAAGGTCACCCTGGACGCTAAGGGCTATTTTCGCTAAAACTCTCGAAAAACTTTGACTAGAGACTAGAGAACGTGTCCTCATATTTCACATAACGCAAGAGTTGCAGTGCTACACAACGTGGATTCGTAAAAGGGTTTCTATTTTGGAAATTTTCCGGTTTTCGTTATACTTTCTAAAATTTTGTGACCGGGGCGGTATTACGTCCCCGTGCAGCAACATTTAGTATAGTTTCTAATATTACACTCCTTGATGACTTTCCAAGATTTTGGCTCCGTAGAGCGAAAATGTGAATTTATATATATAAAAACCTCTTCCAACGGCGTTTTTACGAATTTTGTTATAGTTTCTAAAAGTTTATCGAGGGATTTGGCGATTTGGCGTGTTCTTTAACAATATGAATGAAATATATGAAAAACTTTGCAAGTTATTGAATTGGGGTGTAAAATGGGGTGAGTGTATTTACCAAAACTTAACATAATGCAAAAGGTTTTAAGTTTTTACATTGAAGTAATGACAATTAAGAACTTACCATTTTTTTGCATTCATTTTCTCTACTATTAATACAACTTAATTATAGTTAAGTTCAATTTGTAAACAAATCGCTAATAAATAATTTATCGGCTTGCATACAAAATGATCGTCGTGGTAATATTTATAGTGAATTATAAATTTGGAAGGCTAGGAACGATTTACGATAATTATAGATAGTAAAACGCTTCATCAATATTTCCAGCGATAAAACCATCACAAACGTTAAGTTTTAACGCAAATTCCCTAACATTACATACGTTAAATTTAATGAAAGTCCATTTCGTTTCACAGTAAGGACAGCATAAATCATACGATGAAAGTTTTACACCCATCGCGTTGTAACTTCGATCTGCGTGTTCAGTTTATGACCAACTCGAAATGGTTTTCGAGAATAGCCTGCTGTAATTGTCATAGCATTTTTATCGACTGTGCGTGTTACACGGACAAGGAAATTAACGCCCTGCACTTATTATTTAAATGATTATTTGAGCTCGTATGGATTTTTAAATTAGAGTGTAATGATATTTTATTTCGAGTGGTTTGATTAAAAAGCAACATCAGTTTTAAATTGTCAGTTCATGTAAATAGTACTTCTAATCACATCGATTCCTAGAGTTCTGGGAGCACATCTGAATTTTTAAGCATCAACAACAATTTTTCATTCACTTGCTACAGATTTGTACAGTTGTGGCCAGCGAATATGAGGCAGCTCTTGAATCCGTTTTTTGTTATATTTTAGTGTTGTAATAGGGGCTGTGCTTGGGCGGCATGCGCCGTTAACGCCACGTTGACGTTAATAAAAGCCCACTGTAAATTGTACAAATTTTGGTGCCTCAGATTCACTGGCCACAAACCGTACTTGGCCCTTTAACTGTATGTCATATATACCGGGTGATTTTTTTAACTGGTACAGCGCTTTTCCTCGCCTATTATTAAAGATAGAGTTTTCAATTTCTGCAGGTATACTTGGAGACATTTTTTTCATCTAATGCACTTTGTTCTTTTTTCTCTGCTGTTTCCCGTCTAATCGGAAGTGATGTCAACTTTCGATTTTCGAATGAAACACTAAAGTTTTTCTTTTGGATTTCAAAACTAGATTTTTTTCTGAGTTAGAATGTGTAAAACAAGTACTAGGTTAGAGAGGAAAGTTTTTGAGATAATGCGATTTTAAGGTTTCAAGTATTGAGGTGACATATACGAAGCACTAAAAATCCAGTTATCCAGGAATGATTTTGTGGTAGATTAAAATTGCTGTCAAGACGCGTAGTAGGCGCATGTCAAGTCAATACTAGTTTACGTTGGCGTCTTTGAATTTAGCATTTTAAAGTTTTCTGGTGTCAGTTCATAAAAAATTGGTGATTCTTAATCTGCCAAAAAACCATTCCATGGGTAACTCGATTTTTAGTGCTTCGTATATCTCACCTCAACACCAGAAAACTTTCCTCTCTAATCTAATAATTTTTACACATTCTAACTTGGAAAAATCTAGTTTTGAAATCCAAAAGAAAAACTATAGTGTTTCATTTGAAAAAGGAAAACTGACGTCACTTCCGGTTAACGAGACTTCCTCAAAGTCTATCCCTTACAATTAATTTTGTATAGAAAATCTTTCTTTCCGTTTCATCAAAGAATTAGGAAGACCACATTTTTTTAATGGGCAATGTTATAAGTTTGTTACTTTTAAAACATTTTGCAAGGAGATATATTAAGTTAGCATTACTATATCAAAATTTTGCTATGGATTAATTGGTGCTTTTTGTCGTAAATTAGTCGTGAAAAGAAAAAAACTGTCTCGTTTTATAAAAAAAAAAAAACATGGTAATGCCAACTTGATAGTCGGGCAATAATAGTGGAAAAAAGGGTTCTGAGTAAAAAAATAATTTGTTGTAAATTTGTCGTGAGCAAATAATATGCGAAAATCCACTCCTTGATGATTTACGGGAGTAGTAGTGCCGAGTACAGAAAAAGTATATTATTTATCTATTTATGCGTTATGGAAATTTGTACCAGGAAATAATTTCTCGCGAATTTTTAGTTCCCAAAAACAGAACAATTAATACATTTTTCTTCGATAATGTTTTTCGGCCAATCCATTTTCAGGAATTTGTCGTAAGGGACATTTGGGAACAATTTGTCGCCAAGTTCCATTACGCAGAAACAGAAGGATAATTACGCATTTCTCTGTACTCAGCACTACTACCCTGTAAATCATCAAGGGGTGATTTTTTTGGACTGGTCATTTGGGATGAGTGAGCAACGACGTCAGGAGGAATGAAGAAAAATGATGGAAATCCTGAAAATAAGACTTGATAGTGAAAAACCGGAAGAAAGAACACGTCAGAAAGAACTAACGAAAATCATACAGGTGCAACACGATGCTATCCTTTCGGTCACTGAAGAAACTAAAAATATAGAGATTGTAAATGCTAAAGACAATGACGCCGAAGAAAAAATAGATAGGATGGAAAAAAGTTATCAAAGTCGAGGGGGAAGATAATGGCATTAAAGGAAAGTAAGTGATATTGAAGGAAAAATCCGGGTAGTTGAGGAAGAAGTAGAACGGCTTAAGCTACAGTTGTGGGAAAAAGAAGGCACCTAGTAGTATCAACTGGTGCTCAATTACAATCTCCCTCCTTTGACGGTCAAACTTCATGGACAACATATACAGTTTGAGGCTGCTGCGTGTGCCAACAATTGGAATAATGAGGAGAAGGTAATGGTATTAGTTTTGGCATTAAGGGGCTAAGCATCTCAGTTGCTACAGACGATCTCAGTGGAGAAACAGTGGGACTTTAAAGTTCTGGAGGCTACATTAGATTATCCCGGCATAAGAATAGTAGCGAATCTTTGATTCATCCCCTCGAGGTTGAAGCGAATTGTTGACCAAATCAGATGCTAAAAATACACGTGAACAACGACAGTGAAGCGGAAAGCCGAGCGGAGATTGACCAAAGTTAGCCGCTACCATAATTGCGACAAATTAGGGCGTGACAAGAAGCACTGTGTCGCCTTAAGGAAGTAAAGTCGAGGATATATAGAAAGCGCAGGATGTGGCAAAAGTGAAGACGGTTAAAATAGAGGTATCGAAGGACTACACGAATGAAGTTCTAAGGATAGAACAACTGAGTGACAGTGAGATTGGGCCTATACTGAGGGCGAAAAATAAGGAATCCCTCCAGAATGCAAGAACGTTTCAGACAAAAGTTTTGAACTGAAAGTTTTATGTGATTCATTTAGGCTTTAAGGCGGGCTATTGAAGAGAGGGTATGAGAGCCCAGACGGGAAAGAAGTTACTATGGATTTAGTGATGGCAAAACTACTTCAGGAAGTGTACGATGAAATGTCGATGGCACATTTTGGTATAAATAAGGCCTTGGCTAGAGTACATAAACGATTTCACTGGATAAATAACCACCAGGATATAGAAGCTTGGTGTAGTAAATGGTGTCTATGTGGATGCGGCCATAGGGGTTACCTACAAGGAATAGTGATCTAATGAAGGTTCGTTATGACCGTAACGTCAGTTCAGCAGGATTCAAGGTGGGAGATTTGGTTTGGTTATATAACCCTCAGCTACGGAAAGGATGATTCTTAAATTTTCAGTCACCTTGGGAAGAGCCACATTCTGTCGTCGCCTAGACCAATAACGTTATTTATCGGACTCGGCGTGGTATGCAATTGAAGATGAAAATCGTGCAACTGGACAGACTAGCGAAGTATGTTAAAGAAAGACCTAACCAGGATTAATTTTGCACTAGATAATTCGGAACTTATCTAGAATCACGAACCAGAATAATAGGACGAGATCTGGAATAGGATCCAAAGAGTATAGAAGAAGCGGATTTAAGGTACTGGAGTAGTTCCAGTTTGAATAACAAAGTAATCGGATCAATACAAAGAACAAAGTGAACAGACCAATAGAAAGTACAGTAACAAGTAGTGTGTTATAGAGAAATTAGCATTATAATTGTAAGGACTAATTATTGTAAGTTAATTAGTTTTTAAATTAGTGGTTAGTGTTATTCGTGTTGCAATTATTGACTCTACGCTAGGGGAGTTTACTAAAGGATGTAAACACATAACAGTATATACAGTTATTTATTTTCTTAAATATTCAGCTGATTCTACCACAAAAATTTCTTAAATATTGTTGCAAATAACACATTTAAAGCCCTTCAACAAATACAACTAAGAATGCAATACAAAAATTATAAAACTATATTAACGTTACTGGTAGCAAAAACCAAATACCTTTATCATCAAAAAAAATAAAAATAAATCTTATTCAAAAAGTCTATGGCGAATTATACAAGAGATTTTAAGACAAATGATAATAAAGTTATTAAGCATCTAAAAGAATTAAAATAGGACGACAATAACACAAAAGAAAGAGTTAGCTAATGAATTTAACACAACTTTTACTAAAATCGGTATACATTTAGCAAACAAAATAAATAAAAATCCAAACTTTAATCCAAATTGGACCACAACAATAAATTCTATGATTTTGTTGCCTACCAATATTTATGAACTACAAGGGTTGCTAACCTTGTGCAGAAGTCTACATCCTCTCATGGTCAGGGGTAGCAGACTTAACATACAAAATAAAAAGTTGTTGTACACAATGCTGGTCACACCATCCATCATATACGCGGCCCCGGTATCGTGTAGCATGCCGGCCACGACAATAAAAAAAGCTGAAAGTGTTTGAACACAAATTGATGCACCTCATATCAAATTCTAGAAGGTACACCTCCCTCAGATACCTTTACGCACATTGCAATGACATAACCCCGATAGCGGATTATGTCCAGCAGGTCTTTCAAAACTTTTACTCTTAAGCTGGCCGATAGCTCGCTAAAAAGACACATAACACAAATTAGACAGCATATTGCCCCATTTCGAATTAAACGCCTCTTACCGTACCAGACGTTACCGGATTTTCCAGCAACCCCTGTTCCCAAACTTCACCAACTATAATTTCCGCTTACCTATCCACCTTTACTGATATTTCATACCTTTCGTATCTTTAACTCTTTCCTGTCCTCATTTTCCTTTTCCTTTTATTCTTTTTGTCGCGTTTGTTTTTCTTTGTATCTTTTGGTACATTTTTGTCTCTAAATTTGTTTTCTCATCACCAATTTTTAACAAAATCAATACCTTGTAGTATCATAAATTTCTAAAGCCAAAGTTTAGGCCAGCCTTGCACAGCCCGGTGTTCATACACGTCGCAGAAGGCTCTTCGTTTGGATTGAGGTGCTTGTGTCAGCTACAAAATTACTTCCACGGAAGTATAGTGACGCAAAAAAAAATTTTTTTTATCGAAATAAGCTTAAAATGTCATGAAACGTCGAGATTTTAAATTTGAGCTAAAAAAGTTCCCTGACTGTCTGTCTGTCGGTCTGTCTGTCTGTCGGTCTGTCTGTCTGTAACTTTCTTTTGTGCGCACGTTTACTCTGGAACCGTTTATGAGATTGACTTGAAATTTGGTACACTTGTAACGAAATCTGGAACTAGATTATATTTTGATCTAATTCCGTTGAAGGGTTTGGGTGTAAATGGGGTAAATAAGGGTAAATAGGCAAAACAAGCAAGTAAGAGTACATAAAATTGCAATACCACCCTCACACTATTATGAAAGGGAGCAAAAAAAAAATAAAATGTGATTTAGTGTGTATACAAGAACGAAACGTCTAAAAAAAAATTTTTGGAGATAGCTACCTCCTCTACCACCCCCATTGCCACCCTCATCCTATTGTTAAAGGAGGTAAAAAAATTAAAATGTGATTTAGTGTATATACAAGAATGAAACGTCCGAAAATATTTTTTGGCGTTAGTCTTTTTGTAATTAGACATGTAAGAATTTTATTACCTTCCTTTATCTGCTTTTGCAGAAGGTATCTCGATTACTTTTATCAATTTTTATTTAACAGAACCTGGCCTATTCCGCCCGATCTTGAAATCCGCCACCGGATTAACGAGGTGATTGCACGGTCGGTCCCGGGATGGGTTCTGGGGAGGTACTGCTGTATCTTCAATTTATAATAAAGCCTTGTTAAGTTGACTTGAATTGATTGCTAACCGAGTTTTGAATGGAATACTCACTAAGTAGTCACTAAGACTTAATACTGCAGTAGTGGCTTTATGCAACTTATTTTATTCTTCGCTGGCATAAATGTGAATTTTTTTTTCCAATATTGAATTTACAAACAAGAAGCTTATAAGGCGCAGATCCATTAGTTTAACCGGATTATTTATTTCCAGAATGGGATTTGCCATATGCCTGTTTCCATAATTCAGGAAAGCAAGTATACCTTATTTATTGTAGAACTAACAATCCACATTAATTAATTATCTATATGGAGCGAAAAATATTAAAATCCATTAATTTTCCTAACGATGCGTTCCTTTTATGTATTTAATTTCACCAATCCTCGTTTATGTACCTGCATCTGATGCATTTAGCTGACAATCGATTATTTATAGCTGGCCGTAAAATGTACATATGGTCATTACTACGGGTATATACAAAGCGGACAATTCCGAGGACTCGGCTTAGTCTGACATATTCCTTAGCGATTTATAAGTCCGTCATTTAGCACTATTGCTTATAATTAAAGCACGTGGATGGTTCATAAACCACTCTAACGATAATGAAATCCTTGATGATCTTTTTTATTTGTACGAGCCTTTAATTCCGAGCGATGTGAACGAAGGAACGGAGCGAATGGGGAAAATCTAAATTATTCTTCATATAAAAGGTAAGTAATGTGATTTGTGGGTGGATTATTATTTTCAACATTTCGTAAACATTAATTATTTCTGTATAAGAAAAAATATTCAAATTTTATTTCGCAGCTCGAGTAATTTTACGGCAAATATTACGTAGAAAATTCATAATGATTACGAGCTATTACTGGAATTCTTCAGAAAAAAATCTCATAACAGTAAATAAATTTAATACGTTTCATACATGTTTCTTTCCACATATTTTTATTAAAAATAAATTGTACGCATTACGTTTTGTCCTTGGGAGGTACTATTATTACCTTGTTTGGTATGTTGAGGACTAATATATGTGATGTTATTATTGCTCAGACACCTTTTTATAGCTGCAATTATTAGCACAAGATTAATGCAGTTGATTCACGATGTATTCGATCTCTTGTCATAGAACCGTAATGGAGTGCAATTAGGCATAAAAAGCACTTTATTTGGCCTCCAAGAATCAGTTTATGCGATACTTTTTGTATAGTGTTTTAAATGTAAAATGGAACAGGTATATATTGTCTCATCCACTTGAAGCATGCACAAAACTATCTAAGGTTGCTCTTAGAGAGAGATGTGAGATGTTGTCGAGCCCAGTTTGAAATAAATAATCTTATGGCATGTCTGTTATATAACAAGGTCCTCAATTCTCCTCAATTTTTACGCAATGAAAGTATCGGCAGAACAAGGACCACTCATCTGGTATAGAGATAACAATATAGATAGTGCATGAACTGAACACCTACACGCCACTTTTAATTGAAAAAATGAAAAGATTTTAGCCGGACAGCTTAGCTTGAGTCTCCTGAGGGCGTATGCGCACCTTATTTTTTGAACTTGAGATGTGTAAATGAAATTTGAATCAATTGGGGTTTAAAAGATATTCGTAATAACTGTGGAAATAATTAAATTTGGAAATGGTCCCGTAATGGATTTCGAAGGACTTTTAGATTATGTTAATCTCATATGAGTATATTCAGATAGGTCTGCGTTAAAATGAATTGGAAGTAAGTTTTGATATTAATGAGCCAACAAGCAGAACATGCGAAATGGAAAGAGGTTTTGATGAATACTCAGCTGACACACCGGGAAAAAGAATGAAGGGTACTTTGATTTATGAATTGAAACTTCAATGGGAAGTTGATATAGAGAGAAAAATGATTTATAAAAAATTGTAGAAGCGAGTGATAACATTGTGACTGGGAGTGTGGAAAGTGGAGGTGATGTAAATCGAGTTAGCGAGTATTCTGTATTTTTTAGGGCAGTAATTTGTAACTTTTGAGCTGTAATTCGACTAATATGAATATTTGAATGGTGATGTTGATGAATTTGGACTGTTTGTGAATTATCGGTGATTTGTAAATTTTTCCAGATTTGTTTGACTAAAATTGTGGTTTTTGGAAATTTAAGTGTCTGAATAACTTTTTTTAATTGTTTGACTGGGTGAGGGTAAAGAATGAATTAATAATAATAATAATAATAAACGACTTTATTGCGATACTAAATGTCAACAATGTAGGGCGAAGTTTAGATCATATAATCTATCTCGGTGTATATACAGACAGACATATTAAATGGGGTGAGTATGAAAGTAATCTCATTCGCAAAATCAGGCTCAAACTATCAACATTTAAATTTATTAAAGATATACATACTTAACAGTCATTACTTAAATACATTATATCCCACTTTAGTTATGGAATTGTTGGTTGGAGGGAGAGTAAATGATAATATTCATAATAATTTAGATAGATTGCAAAATTGGTTTCTAATATCAACGTATAGTAGACGCATAAATTAGAATACGCTTCAATTGTCTCGAGTCCGAACTTTGAAACTCATATTTCCAACTTAGAGAAAATTCAGAGGAAGCATCTTAAATACGTGTCTTACAGATCTAATGGTGTCTATCCAGCTATTGGCATCCCCCAATCTACAAGAATAAAGATATAGTCAAGTACTTATAGCGTAACTACAGTATTAGAAAAACGTCACCTACTTTTAAAGTAATAAAAATTGTTGGCTTATTAGGGTTTGGTTTATGACGAATGAAATATTTTCTAATTTTATATTTAGCCAAATAAGATATCGGGGAGTAGTCATCTTATGCGCCAGACATTGTATAAGATATATTATGAAAGTAAGCGATTTATTGGGTGGTTCTAGTATTCAAAGTAGTGAGTGGTGAAGTACAAACGTCTTTTGTTAGTCATTGTATATTTTTTCAAATTAAATCGAATTCTCGCTTAATCACAACGGATGAAGTTGACGACAAAAGAATGTCATTATACAAGCCACTATGTTTTGTTATCCATGCAAATAATAAAAAAGAGAAAAAACAAAAAAAGGCAGTCAAACCGTAAAATCATTTTTATTTGGATTTGATTTATTTGACGTGATTAGTCTCCACGTTTTTTTTTTCATTTTTCCTTGTTACTCTTTGCGCCCTATTTGCACAAAATTATTTCAGCTGGCGTAAAAGATTAATAAATGCTTTGATGAATTAATTTCACGAAATATGTTCGTTTGCTACACTTCAAAATATATGTGAAAATTCCATATCACTTGTAATCGCAGCATTTCATAGTAAATATTAATCTCAAGTTCGAGTTAAGGACGGTAAGAATTATGGTCTAGAAGCAATAGCTGTATTTTCTATTACTGGACTCACTTTAGGTTAATACTACCAACATCTAGAACATAAGAAAATTGCCATTTTGCATCGAAGAAAAAATAATATTCACTTTGATTAGAGGCCATGGTATGAAATGATAGGTAAAATGAGACTGCAGATGATATCCATGAATAAAACTGTCTGAGTATGTAGATCTCATGAAGGACCGTCTTAGTTCGAAGCGAAGAAATACTTTTTACGTACTAATGACAAATCTGTATCTAATATTTACCTTAAATTAAAGGAAATCTAAATTAATTGTGGTATATCTAGGATATAATTCGAAAGACTATGCATCTATGTGAAATTTCCCAGAAGTTCAGACATGCTATTAAGTTCAATTATTATCTAAACGTTCATTGCGGTGTTAATTTTTTTTTTTAAGTAAAGAGTGTCTAAACTAAAGTTCTATGGAGCACAACTTAATTATTTTAAAAGGTTAATCACTAGACTTTTTACATTGCAAACTATTGCTACTACAGATCACCTGTTTAAAATCTTGTTCTCAATCGGTCTTTTTACCACTATTTCTCATAGTTTTTTATCCTTAAAAACAGGCATGTTTCCATTTTGTTGGAAAAGTTCATACCTAACGCCGATTTACGAATCCTGCAACAAATCTTTAATCGGCAACTATAGACCAATGTGTAACCTATCCGCAATCCCAAAACTCTTTGCATTAGTGGCAAAAAAATATCTGTCTCTTTAAGTAATCTCAGCATTCCAGAGCAGCATGGATTCCTCCAAGGTCGTTCTGTCGATACTAACTTGTGTATCTATACCAACTTCATTGTTAAATTATTAATAGAAGATGCTGACGTTCATGCCATATACATGGACTATAGTAAAGCATTTGATAAAGTAAATCACTCTCTTCTTATAAAAAAAACTTCAATGCATTCGACTTGGTTCTCCTTTATTATCGTGGATTCAGTCGTATCTCTTTGAGAGAACTCAACAAGTTCTCGTTGACGGTTATATATCTGAGTCATTTTCTGTAACATCTGGAGTGCCTCGGGGTTCCCATATTGATCCTTTATTGTTTAATTTGTTCATCAACGACATTGTTAAGTGTATCGAATGTAAGTTTTTATTGTTTGCGGATGATCTGAAAATATTTAGTAATACCTTCTCAGGTTGATTGTGTACAGATTCAAAAAGATCATCAAACATTTTATGCTTGGTATGTTGATAATGATATGCTTTTTAATGTCGATAAATGCTACTCCATGTCATTTAGTCGCAGCCTGTCACTTATTAGTTCTGACTACAGCATTAACAACGTGAGATTACGTAATGTAACTACTGCCAAAGACTTAGGAGTTGTATTTCATTCTAAACTTTCTTTCTCGGAGAATTTTGAAAAAATTATTGCGAAAGCAAATCAAATGTTTGGTTTTCTTAAAAGAATGGCTCAAACTTTTCAGATCCTCGTACGCTAACTGCATTGTATATTTCTCTAGTTAGAT
This sequence comes from Leptura quadrifasciata, assembly GCA_963675555.1. Taxonomy (NCBI): domain Eukaryota; kingdom Metazoa; phylum Arthropoda; class Insecta; order Coleoptera; family Cerambycidae; genus Leptura; species Leptura quadrifasciata. The sequence continues at coordinate 142,616,921 of OY776677.1, forward strand.
CTGTTATGAAATACTCCAACGTTGTTTGGTCACCTACTACAAAAGGCTCAAATCTGTTCAAAATTCGATTCATGTGCTATAAACTTGGCACAGGGGGATTTTTTTAAACTGCGAGGAAACGAAATCATATTTGGGTACCATATTTTTATATATATGTTATACTTATTATTGGTCACCAGTATTTGTCTTCACACCTCTTTCATATAATGATTATTTTAATTGGTAATGTTAGTGTCTGCTATTTAAATGTATTTATAAGTAAGTAAATAAATAAATTAATGTTATGAATTTAAAGCAATTATTAGTGTTAAAGTTGTATTTTTTGTACTTCAAAGACCCTGTCAATAAAAAATTGCTTGTAGTATTTTCAATGAGAAAATGACTTGACCCATAACAGTACACAGAAAATGGGATGGGACTTTTTGTCGCTGTCGATACGCCGCGGCCCTTTTGACAAGAATACTTTACAGTTGTTAGTAAAAAGATGTCCTATTAATTGACTATGGCCACAATCGGGAAATACCACCAGGTAATATCTATTTCAAAATCATTGTTGCCTAATTCGCTTTTACGCAGAGAAAACATTTATGCACTAGGCAACTAGATACATACTTTATTAAAACTCCTCAATTTGCCTTATTAACTGTGAAAAACTTCCTAATTAAAACTGTTAAAAACTAAGTTAATCGACTACCCTGAATTAGTTTTCAAATACTCCACGGCAACTCTATCTAAAATATAATTGACATGTACTTCGGTCAGGTAAAGTACTATAACGACGATAATTTCACTCATGCTGAACTAGCCAGTGAGAGGTTTTTTATCAAAGCCATTCAAATCAGAATCGCCGGAAAGTCGCAAAGCAGATTTTAAAAGCGTATATCACCGACGTGAATGCATCACTACTGAATGTTTTTATTTAGGATTCTATTGATGTTAACAGAACAAAAAAAAGTAGAAGATGTGTTAGTGTGGAAGCTGACAAGAAACTTGTACTAAATTGTATATTAGGTTACAGGATCATTTGATAATGGCCTGAATTTAAACAATATATTTAGAAAGAACTCTACGTATGTAAAATTTTGTTGTGTTTGTGACGTGGCCCTACTTACTGTAATATTATTAACATGACAGTCCAGATGTTGAAAATATAGTAATTTTCCCTATGGAGTAATTCGGTGTACATGAGCTTCGAATGTAAGCCTATGTAGTCTCTTCTGGCATATCAATGTTTTTCTTACGTTCTTTACTGCTAACTAATGTAATTTTTTCTGTAGTATTGAACCTCTTTCAAAAAGGTTTAAAATATTCTCTACATAACGTAAATAAGGTATTAAACTTCTCGCCGTTAACACAGAACGAGCGACCATCAATTATTTCGTATCTCGATAACATGGAATAGCTAATTTATTTGACGCAACTAAGTGTAACACCAGTGAAGGAAAAAGTAGCTTAGAATTTCCCTACAATGATTCAAAAAAAGCTTTATAGTCAAAGACTGTTTACATGTCCTAGCCCCACCAAAGCCCCCCCACCCCATTGCTAATTTTATTTCATATTAAAATCTTGTACATTTCCATATGTTTCGAAACTAGGAAGAGTGTGCCCGATATTAAAAAACGATAAAGCCGACATCTTGTAGAAATAACCCTATTACTATCTAATATTCTAGATACTCATGGTCAAGCGGATCTGGTATATACGGACTTCTCGAAGGCTTTCGACAAAATAGTACACTCTATATTACTATATAAATTATTACGGCTTTAATAACTCCATAATTTCGTTAATTACCTCTTACCTTGGCGATAGGAATCTGTATGACAGCTACAATGGTTAGTGTAAGAACAAGCTTTGCACTTTGACACATTCATGAGGAGTTTGTCTTGATTGCACCAAACTTCTACCAGACCGTATCGTTTATGTTATTCATAACTGCATATAATTTTAAGTCGTATGTAAAGAGGAGGCTTCCACAATTAAGAAGCGTTGTTAAGTCATTAATAAATATGATAAATAGCAAGGGTCCTAGGCTGGATCCTTGTGGGACTCCCGATGTTGCTGTATCAATGTACGTCGCTTTGCATTGTATTATATTACACTACATTACACTACAGTACACTACACTACACTTACATTACATTATATTATAACCACGCTCTTTTTAATCGCACATTTTCCTCGGTAGGAGCGCTTGAGATAATTCAAAGAATAGGTATTGGTCAAAAAAGGCTAATATGTAAAATGGGATATACTAAAAGTTGCGCAGAGATCTTTTTAAATTAAATAATCTCACTGTACCGTGTATGTTCATTTTAAAATATTTGACATATACTAAGAAAAATATAAGATTATTCATACAAACAAAATAATGATCGTCAGTTATGCAGTACATGAGGATATTTGGTGTTTTAGATTCTATTTCAAATGTCAACTGGTTGTGAATATTGATTAAATTGTTATAAGAAATGGGTTTATATACAAACCTATACAAATGATATATGATATTAATTTATGGATAATGCCGTAAAAACGATTTTGCAACAGACGTTTTTCCGAGAGACCAACGCCTTATCGTAAACAGTTAAGTTTATGTGATAATTTAGTTAATTATGGAAGTTAAGAAAAAAACAAAACACTTAAGGAGAAAAAAGCTACAAACGCACTAGTCTTTTTAAGTTTGCAGTACTTCTATAAACGCCCACCTACTATCGAATGGGCGATAGAGGTGCATGTTATTACCTTCGCATGAACAATGTAAATTGCACCTCAAACTGTCTAAGCCTGCACATAAATTTGTTCGCTAGCTCCCGGTCTATAGGTATGTTTTATATTTTTAAGCGGAGAAACAAGGAAAGCCTGCAGTTATTTTAAAACTTCTATTCATTTACATTTCAGATGACATGAAAAATTGAATTTTAAAGCCACGAAATCTGTGCATTCGCTCTTCCACTAACGTTTATATCTCGGGACGTAATTACCGTACAGCTTTCAGATTGCACTTCACTTTAGAGCACTTGATTTAGCCTTTCACGATGCATAATATTTATGTTCGTTTTGAACGAAAAGGTACGTCTACTGTTAGTGATGTGACGTTTATTATGATGATTACGTCAGTATGATCTGCAATGCATCCGAACATGCACGGTACCCCGTAATTAAATGATAATGAATATTGACGAGAAATAAGATACTGCTTTTTTCTACAACATAAAAAACCTACACAATCTTTTACACAAAACTTCCTTTTTTGTTAAGCATCTTCATTTGTTAATGATTTAATTATTTTTCCTCCCTTGGCAACTGTTTCACTACCTTCCAAGTATTTTTTTAGATACAGTGACAACAGATAAACATAGTAGACAAACATACGTACGGATGAACAGCGGACGAAGGAGCCTACCGATTGACCGACGGAATTGGAAGACATAACTTTTCTCAGAGTGATTTTCCATCCCTAGTCGCTGGAAAGTAACCAAAATTATTACAGATAATAATAAAAACATAATGTATAATAATTATAACAGAAACTAATATTTTGCACTAAAATCATTTTAATTTACATTTGTATTTATACGATAACCCTGGAGCTTCAATGGGAGGTATTTTATTACGCTGTACATATTTACCAAATTTGAAATCTAACACTTAAGTCTAACAGAATTCATTATGTCCACAAATAATGATACACACACATACACACAGACATTTTTCATTTGATATTGAAAATGTTAAAGTGTATTGTCCGGTGACAATACACTTTAACATTTTCATATAAGAAAAAAAACAAGATGGCGGACGACTCTATCGTTTATAATCCGATTCGATATCTGGGGGTTTCTAGTTAAAAATTTAGTTCGGGATTGCGACTTCAAGATGGCGGACGACTTTACCGTTTAAGGCCCGATTCAACTCAAAATCGATTATCTGGGGGTTTTCTAGGTCGCGGATTATGAATTTTTAGTCAAAAATTTAGTTCAAGATGGCGGACAACTTTACCGTTTATGATCCGATTCGTCTCAAAGTCGATATCTGGAGATCACAGCTTAAGACTTTTATCTAAATGCTCTAAAAAGTAGAAAATAAAAACTTTGAAGTAAATCGAATCCATCATTTTGTTATATTATATAATTTTTTTATGATATAAAACCTTGTCACGAGCAATCTCCTTTACACAGGAATCTCGCGACAAGCTTTTATACCATAAAAAATATACCGGGTGTAACGGCATAAATTTAGGATACACTACATACATGATAAGTGGCCCTTTTTGACATACAATTGATTTTATTTTCGCTTCCGATTTTGCGTGATACTAACTTTCGATTTTTAAATGGAACACCCTGTATATTATTTCATTTTTGAATTCTGTATACTTTTCTGAATCTAACGATACCAAATAAGTGACATTCCAAACATCAATTTTTTTTTTATAATATAATGTTTAGTTTTCCACACTTAGTGCCATGACGGTTCCGATTTATTCTAAATGACCCGTGTAATGCTACAAAAATCGAAATTACGTGATTTATGAACAAAATAAAATTCACCAAAATTGTTTTTGAAGCAAAACTCAATTTTTTCAAATGGAACCATATCGGTACCGTGATACCATTTATCAATAGTATTAATAAGGAATTTATTCATATGTCATATTAAAATGTGCGATAAATACAAACAAAATTACAGCTAAAAGAAAATACAATTTTGTTCTAATTAAATATTAAGAAGTAACTAAGGTGGCTTTGAAACCAATGAAATATTTAGCTTGTCAAACATTTGTTGATTTAACGGTGTTTTTATTGTGTCTTTGAAAATTGTTTAAAATTCTTGTTAATTGTGTTCAAAATGCCGCAAATTTATACAAGACAAAAGTGGACATGTTAATTATTTATGGCGAATGTAAAAGAAGTCCAATTGCGGCTACCCACCTTTATGCCCAACAATTCCTGATAGACAATGTCCAGCGTAAAATAGTAATTGTATAGTGGTATACTTTATACGAGGACAATTGAAACTGGTCAGTGTTAAAGCACAGGACTATGCGCACTGAACTTGATATTTTGTCCAATATATTTAGCAATGGTATCGAGATTCGAACGGTAGTTGAAACTGTGCAGGCGAGTCCGAGACTGGCAATGTAATCAGCCTGAATGAACTATCTACGACTGCACTGGTTTAAAGATAATAAAACGGACAGGCCTACTAGCATTAAAAAAACTCGTAAATCGTTTCTCAGTAGTCAATGGTAGACTTATGAGATGTGCTGTCAATGTGCCAGTGCAGTGCATAAATACCTGTTATAATATCAAGCGTAGGAGTTTAGTTAGTTATTGTTCATATTTATAAATATTTACAACTATATAAAAGGTAAAATATTTTAATTATTTACTAATTTACCATGGCTTTCTGGAGCCCGAAAATCTTATCATTTTCTTATGACAAGCATTTCTATTTCCCTCCGCCCATGTACAATAAAGAGATGGCGGCTGTTTTTGTTGGCTTTTAGTTTTTATACGGTTTCAATTAAGTTCGTATACACTTTAAAACCTTTGTAATTTTTAATTTATTCGGAAATTCTCCCTTCTCAAAACATAAATTTATAACAAAAAAGAGAAATGTAGATGAATAGTTTACACTTGTTTATTAAGTTGTTTGAAATTTCATCAAAACCGTAGGAATTTGATGGTTACGCTTTATGTGACAGTGAAATATTTGAATTTAAGAAATTAATATCTTTAGTCAAACTATCGTTTGTGTCATTTTTAGTACGGTGTGTGTTAAATTTATTTGCAGCCTCCAAGTCACTGATCTGAGTTCAATTTTCCTTGTAGATTCTTTACCGTGTATTTCTGAAATAACATTCCACATTGTTTTCATTTTATTATTTGTTCCATTTATTTTATTATCATAATATGCACATTTGGCCTTTTTTAATTTTGCCTTTTACTCGTTGTTTAGTTATCTACAAACAATACGACAATTACAAAATAAAATGTATTTTTTTCGTTTATTTTTCTTCCACTCCTATCATTATTACTACAAAATTTACTTTTGGTAACATTTAAATCTATTATCCTTAGTTATTTTATTTAAGGCTTTAAAGGTAATACATTTCTGGAGGTATAGGAGAGTAAAAATTTAGCTTTATGATTATTTGCAATATTGTTAATTTGCCGTATGTGTTAATTAAATTTACTTTGTTAAACCGACATTCTTCTAGACAATGACGAGAATTTTTGTTCGGTTATAATATATTCAAATAATAGTGAGAATGAGGCTGCTGGCGAAGATGTGATCAACATCTTCACAGATGGATCAAAAAGAAGGATGGGACAGAATATGGAATATACTCCAGAAGTCTGCATATGCAATATAAATGAGCTACGGATGGGCGAGCCAAATGCTAAGGAACTAACATAGATAAAATTGCACATGACAATATCAATAAAAAAATATATAAAATATAGCAGACATGACAACATAAATAACTTAAAAATGTAGTGAAGTATAATATATACTATAATGACATAATAAATCACAGTCTTAGGAAATATCCATGCCAGGAACAGCTTTTCTAGTTACACTCACGCCACAGAAAAACATATCAATAATATGTTCAATTTTAGGATAATTGGCATACATTCGATAGATTGGTGATGATATAAGGATATTTGTTCATGGTGTACGCCCTGCAAGTACGTGGTTATGTCGAGCACTAATTCTAGATACTATATAATTGATTTGATTTGATAGGTTAATATAGCCCAGACTATTATTTACAATTTTAAAGAGGAAAATTATGGAGTTAGCAGCTCTTCGATTGCTGAGACTTTTTAAGTTAAACATTCCAGCAATTCAGTTTGTGGAAATTCTCTGGGTGGTAATCTATTGAGTCAAGCAATCGATATATTTTTAGATCATCTGCGTATAGGAGGAAATGGGTGTTACTATCTAAGCCCTCCAAAATATCATTAATGAACACAACAAAGAAAAGCGTACCAAGCATCGACCCCTGTGGCACACCGGATTTTTTAAGAAACTGCCAGATTTATAACCTCGGTACTGAATAAATTTATATTGATCCTGCAGATATGATTTAATTAATTATAATAACGAATAAGAAAGACCGAAGTTGTCCAGTTTACTAATCAAAGTACTATGATCTAGCTTGTCTAAAGCCGTCGAGAAATACGTGTAAATAATATCAACTTGACCACCTCTATCCAGACTTCCACAAATAAATTGTGTTTTGCACGCAAGGTTTGTGACAGTTGACCAACATTTCATAAAAGCATGTTTATCGATGGATATTGTACCAGAGACATGAGAATGTATGGAGCAGTGAAGAATTATTCAAAAATTTTTCCAAAGTTACAAAATTTATTTTCTCGTTCAAGTCACCTTTTTTTAACTCAGGACACACACGTGAAGATTTCCACTTCTGAGAAAAACTTGCACTTCTTAATATTAGATTATAGATAATTAATAGTGTTTTGGCAAATACAGTCGCACAATCATTGAAGAAATGCAGGAATTAGATCGAGATCATGGTCATAGTGGCTTTAGTTTTTTAATGGCCTTAATTATCATTTCCTCAGTGATAACAGACAGATTTGAGACGTTGGAGTTATTCTTAGATATGTCGTTGAAATTATCGACGCCGGAATGGGAAGTGTGAAGAATTTCGAGAAGACGTCAGCAAAACCATCAACAATTAATTACGGGTCTTCGATAATTTGATTTTCATATTTTAAAGAAAGATGTAGGGATGTATGTAGAATTATTTTTCATTTTAATAAAACTCTGGAAGTTGTTTGAGTTGACCTGAATATTATTTTCAATATTGGCTAAATATAATTTATATGCACAACTGATATCTGACTTAATTTTGGACCTTAACCTTCTAAATTCGTTTTTACCATCAGAGGTGCCATGCAATTTGTATCTTGAGTTAATTATGCTAGTTACATGTAATTTCAAAACATAATTTGACACCATTGTTAGTAACCAAATTGCCTACGATCACTTTTATAATTTACTTGAAAAAATATTGAACAAGACTACAATATTCATTTCTGTGAAGAATTTCATGTGTCTATAAATAAAATTTTGTAATACCTTGAATGAGGATCAGAGGTATGTTCAATTATTGTTCATTTTCTATTTTCAGTAGCAAATAAAGCGTGTAATTTAATTTTCTGATAACAAGCAGAACAATGTTGATTGTATTATATATATGATATAAGGTATTGTTTCCAATGTTAACATTATAACGAAGCAGTCGGCGCAGGCGGTAATTTGTTATTTGTAATCAGAGAAATAATTATACAGTTTTAAATTAATAAAGTCTCTCCTATTAACGTCAGAAATATTTCTAATATGTTTCGCAATGTATACCTATACAATTCCGTTATTCAATATCTAGGATACATAATATTCGAATAGTAAGAAAGTTTCATTACAATTTAAAATGATTTATGAAAATGTGTTGCATTATGTTTCGACAAAATAAAGTACAAAACTAATCTGTCAGGCTAGATCTTGACTATTCATAAAGAATACACATTTTACCATTATATTGAACTGTTTCTACTTCAGCAACATTCTGTTGCCATAAGTGCATTGTGGACTATATCTAATCGATAATCATCAAGTAATTACTCTTCAAAACAAAAGAAAAACAGGTGAAAAAATAAAACCATGCCACAATAATATCCTCCTATCTATTACTCTCATCTTCAACATATCCTTAAAATCTGTGCTAAGAATTAAACTACCACATTTAGAGGAGTAAAAATGTACACGACATACTATCAACATTACTATGTACCACTTTTTAAAGATTTAACAATTTCTCTCTAATTGAACTTGAATCTTTTTATTTGAATTTTACGACTCTTGAGTCACAGCCAGATTTCAAAAGTGAGTTGTAAATATGATAAATATCTCTAAAATTGGTAGATTTGCCAGCAGAACGACCAGTTTTTATCTATATGATACTCTAAAAATGACAAAGGCTTAGGACACTCCTTTGATTCGATTTATTGTATATAGAGACTGTGGAAAGCATAAAATCAAATCCCTTTTGACGCTCAGCAACTACTCAATTTGAAATAAAGGAGGAACATATAAATACGCATTATACAGTCATAGAAAGGAAGAGCTTTTATACGTATGTATTCCCTTAACCTGTTTTTGGTTTTTGGTATGCCGTAAAGTTTGACTTTAATATTTTATTCTGATATAACTATTTTATAATAAATGCAAATTTGCGTGGGAAACCGAAAATTATATAGAAGGTAATATTTTCCTTTATATACAGGCTGTCCATTTTATTAGGGCACTCGAGAATATCTCACTTAATATCGGTCGTACGAAAAAAAATATTTTTTTATATAGTGAAATCATGAAATACAAACAAATGGATATTATACTTAAATTAATTGGTAAAGACGTTTTAACTTTCTGAGCAAGAAGTGACGCTTTTATGGAGGACCTCTATACATTGGCATAACTGCGAATACTTTTTCCATTATTGCTCCATGTTGCTTTCTTGATTATTATTTTGTTTTTGTTACCTGAATTTACTTTATTCTTCTTAATTGTGTTAATGTTTTATTATAGCAAAGATTTGAACAACTTATTGAATTATTATATGGTTTTATTTAATCATACTTCTCCACGGTAAGTATAATGCTTGTTAAAAAAAAATATTGGTTTTAAAAAAATGTTTTTTTTTATAATTACAACGTAGTACCAATGAATAAATATGGCACATGATATATCGTTGGAAAAGGAGGGAAATACTCTATTTAATGGCGCTATTTCCCGCCCGTTTCAAAATAATTTTTTAACAGCCTGAGGAGTTAATTTCAAAATACAGCGGTTTTGAAAAGAGTTAGACAAAACCTAGTTTAAACACTCTGTTTTGCAAAAAAATTTCGCCTTAGAATTTTTGTCGAATCTCTTCAAATAACGGAGATATTTGGTCTAGACGTTTTCCGCATTTTCGATATTTTCCGCCATAACACTTAAAGTAGGCCATGGATTTCAAATGTCTTTAAAACATTTTGTAAGTTATATAAATCGGCACAATTTTGGTAAAAATAATTTTTTTTGTACCACCGATATTAAGTGAGATATTCTCCAGGGCCTTGATAAAATGGACAGCCTGTATATAAATAATATACTATAGAACATCCAAAACGTTTACGCACTTAGATGTAATGCGTAAATTTGAAATTGAGATGTTTATTAGACCCTATTGAAGAGAAAGTTTGCGATGTTATTGTGGGCATAATTTTTCCATTTTAATTCAGTCAAATTAAACATGAAAAGGGGGTGAACGCTGCATCAAATCATGTATTTTTTGCTTTTTTGACATGTTGTTTATGATGAGTAAATAATGTTAAATCCAAGTTTTCGACCTCGGCAACGACCGGGTCATTGTCAAAAATCAAGAAAATCTCGAAATTTTTTACTTTTTTCAGTTTTTGTCGATTTTGACCCAGAAGGACTGGCTTTTCGTTAAAGACTGTTATAATCATCTTTGAAGTAGGTTGAATTTGCAACAATTTGAGACTAGATCGGTTATTGTAGGTCCAACAGTTTCTGAAATACAGCTTTTCAAAAAATTTCAAGTTACATTTCATCATTTTCAGAAGTATTTATGTTTCTGAAGCTTTATTTATAATATCTGCTAATTCGTCGAGTTAGGTTAAGTACAATAAGCCTAGATAATGTCCTACTAGGTTAGGAGTTGACAAGGAGCCTCTTGGCTGGGGGTGGCCGCGCACTTCCCAAGGTCTGAGCCTTAAGATTATGACAAGAGACGCGACGCCACAACATCTCCTAGAGCTCATCTTCTGTGGCTGCAAAAAAGGCTGCAGTAGTATCTGCAACTGCAGGAAGGCTGGACTGAAGCGCTCCGGAGTTTGCATCCACTGCGAGGGAGTCTCATGCAACAACGTTCCTGAGCTCGCATTAAGCCTGAATTACTCACCCACAGATAACCTGCTAGACGAAGAGATGAGCTAAACGAAGAATTGCGAGTGCCCGTCTCGGATATTCTTGAAAACCCTCCTGATACATCAGAAGACGACGTCTTGGACCAATCAGGTCCATCAAGGAGGGCAAAATTTGATTAAAATAAGCACATCCTCAAAATTGCTGTCAGATTTTCTGATATTTTTCATCGATGTATTACACATCTATTTCTTTTTTAATATAATAATAATAATAATAATGACCATCGTAAGAAAATTAAAAGACATCGTAAGTAATTATCAATGCTTTGATTTTTTCACATACCCACGTCTGTAAATAAAAATACAAATATCTCATTATTTGCTCAATTGGTTGAGGGGTGAGGGTCACTTTGGAATTCCCTGAGACACCAGAAGAGTCCACTGAGAGGGTGGTAAAGGGTTTTCAAACAATATACGATACTAGGCCTTCAGAAACTTGAATGATACTGAAAATGATGAAATTTTGCTAAAAATCTTGGAACTTGAAAAATTGGCCAAATTTTGAAAAGCCGTATCTCCGATACTATTGGACCTACAATAACCGCTCATATCTCAAATTATTACAAATTTAATCTGCTTCAAAAATGACGAATGACGGTCTTTGACGAAAAGCCAGTTCTTCCGCATCAAAATCGAGAAAAACTGAAAAAAGGTAAAAAATTTCGAGATTTTCTTGATTTTTGACAATGATCCGGTCGTCTGCCGAGGTCGAAAACTTGGATTTAACATTGCCTTTCTATCATAAACAACATATCAAAAAAGCAAAAATACCTGATTTGATGAATCGCTCAATGTATAATCTGATTGTACTATTTAGCCAATTTATCCTATATAATATACTTATTCCTAGAAACGCGATTTCAAAAAGACGCCATATTTTGCAAAGTAATTGTATTGTAATGAGTCGTTTATAAAGTACATTCATTAATAAAAAATGCAAAGTTTTAATGAAATTGAGTTATGAAGCATTGAATGTTATGTTCAACTCGTGTAGCACACACGCAAAACACGGCAATCTGCGACAATAAATAATTACAAAGTGGCTTATCATGAGCCATGATGTGTAATGTGTTGATGGATGTGTTGGGATCCGCATGTAAACAGACTCCTTTTGTATATACACACTGAAACAGAACAGATAGTATAGTAGATTTCAATCAAAATACCCCGATATAGTGGCGTATTTTACAATTTCATCTACGTTTGAGTGAGCAGCGTATTTTAGCCGTTGAGAAAGAAAAGGTGGGATAGAAGTAAGTTGCAGTTTCGGAGTTGTAATATTTATCGTAATAGCAAGAGAGTGACCTGTGATCATGAGAAAAATATGATCAAATATACTAGATGCTATGGAATTTGCAACAGTAATGACCAAATTATTTTATCTTCAATATTTCAAAATAAGTACGTGGAGATAAAGAAAATATTAAAAATTCACATATACAGGTTGTTTAACTGCATCGATCGATATAGGAAAAAGTACGCACCAGAAAATTTTGAAAATTTAGGGAAGTACTAATGGCAGTATAATTAATCCAACTAATATAATTACACGCATCTTGTACTTCCTGTTATACCGGAAGTCGATATCTACTTGCTCATTTGAAACGGAACACCCTATATATTTTAGGGTTTTATAAAAAAGCATAAAATAAAGTCAAAAACACGTATACCGTATGCTTAAACCTAGCCGTTTCACAGATATTTGAAATTTTAAAAAAAATTTGACAGGAGTAATCAAAGTAAATGCCAACAGATGAAGCTTTTGAGGACTAATGAAGCTGCTCCATAGCCTTCACACTGTTGCTAATATTTTCATAGCAGTCAAAAACAATAATGCAGTTCGAGCCAAAGTGATTTTGCTCCACCCCCCACTATCACCCCCACTACTGTATACGAACTTAATTGAAACCGTATAAAAACTAAAAGCCGGCAAAAACAGTCGGTATCTCTTTATTGTACACGGGCGGAGGTAAATAGAAATACTTGTCATAAGAAAATGATAAGATTTTCGGGCGTTATTATCTTATCCTCTGTTTCAAATGGTCTCCAGAAAGTCACGGTAAATTAGTAAATAATTAAAATATTTCGCCTTTCATATGTTAGTTAATATTTATGAATATGAACAATAACTAACTAAATTCCTACGCTTGATATTATAATAGGTATTTATGCACTGCACTGGCACATTGACAGCACACCTCATCGACTTCTGAGAAACGATTTACGAGTTTTTATGCTAGTAGGCCTGTCCGTTTTATTATCTTTAAACCAGTGCAGACGTAGATGGTTCATTCAGGCTGATTACATTGCCAGTCTCGGAGTCGCCTGCACAGTTTCAACTACCGTTCGAATCTCGATACCATTGCTAAATATATAGGACAAAATATCAAGTTCAGTGCGCACGGTCCTGTGCTTTAACACTGACTAGTTTCAATTTTGCCCGTATAAAGTATATATACAAAAACGAAACGTCTAAAAAAGTTGTTTAGCGTTATATACCCCCTCTACCAACCCCATTGCCACCACCACCCTATCATTAAAGGGTATAAAAAAAACTAAAATTTGATTTAGTGTGTATACAAGAACGAAACGTCTAAAAAAATTTTTTGGCATTAACTACCCCCTCTACCAACCTCATTGCCACCCCCACCCTTTTATTAAAGGGGGTAAAAAACTAAAATGTGATTTGGTATGTATACAGGAACGAAATGTCTTAAAATTTTTTTGGCGTTAGCTACCCCCTCTACCATTCTCATTGCCACCCTCACCCTATTATTAAAGAGGGTAAACAAAAATAAAATGTGATTTAGTGTGTATACAAGAACGAAACGTCTAAAGAAATTTTTTTGGCGTTAGCTACTCCCTCTACCACTCCCATTGCCACTCTCACCTCATTATTAAATGGGGTAAAAAAAAATTAAAATGTGATTGACTGTGCATACAAGAACGAAATGCCTAAAAAAAAATTTTTTGGCGTTAACTACCCCCTCTACCACCCTCACCCTATTATTAAAGGGGGTAAAATAATTAAAATATGATTTAGTGTGTATACAAAAACGAAATGTTTAAAAAAAATTTTTTTCGTTACCACCCTCACCCTGTTATTAAAGGGGGTAAAAAAAAAATTAAAATGTGGTTTAGTGTGTATACAAAAACGAAACTTCTAAAAAAACTTTTTTGGCGTTAGCTACCCCCTCTACCACCCCCACCCTATTATTAAAGAGAGTAAAAAATTCAATTGGGATTTAGTGTGTGTACGAGAACCAAGGGTCTCTAATTTTTTTTTCATTAGCCACCCCCTCTACCACCCCACCCTATTATTAAAGGGAATAAAATATTACATTGGAATTTAGTGCGCATAAAATTGGATACGAAATCTGGATGTGGAAGTAGTGATTCCTTGGACAGCGGTTTTTAATGCTTAGCACTTTATGTATTCTCTTTTTTATTATTTCTTTTGTTACTGATTATTGAGTATTGTTAGTTAGTATTGTTATAAATATTACAACTCTGTACTACTGTACCCATTCAGTAATTGGTGTTATACTGTTGAATGGTGTAATATTATTGTTCTCATAAATATAACCTCCCCAAGTGAGGTTTATTTGCTAGGACTTAATTTCTATTTTATTGTACATTCTACTTTCAAGGTAAAACTACACTCCATACATACTGTGCCACTGTACTATATCTCTGCTTTCACATCATTAGTCCATCGTTCGACCAACACAAAAAAAAATAATTAGTTTGTCTTCCAGATTAAAATTCATTTATGCTAACATCTGTTTTTCTCGTTACCATAAACATGTCCTAATAAATATTAATAGACCTTCCGAAGTTGTAAAAACTCATTTTATCCATTTCGTGGACCTTCGTTGACTGGCCGGAAGCAAGGGTGGTTGTAAGCGACAAAGGCTGGCAGAACCCTGAGTTTCACAAGTTCCTCCAGGTAAACAACCCTAGGCCCTCAGCCGCTCGTCGTATCCAGGATACATAATGCAAACTAAACATTGTCAGTACTCTGATGCCAAGGATCGTCTAGACTTAATAGTAAGAGGATATAGCATCTTGTAATATTCATACTTATTATTTTTTAGTTTTAATATACGTATAGAAAAGAGCTGAAAATATACACAGTAAAATGAAATTCCAAACCGAAATATTATGAAAAAAAGGCAGGTTAGCTCGAAAACTCAATACTAATAGAGGATTATACGTCGACCAATATCCAAGCCTCCTTGAACTTTTGTGACTCTTCATAAATAAATATGAAGGCGTCTAAACTGTTTTTTATTTTTCAGAGTAACATTTTTGCAATTCGTATTTGCTGGACAAATTCCATGGGGTTAGATTCCACACTACGAGGGGATTTTAGAAAACCTTTATTTGTTTATATCGTCGATTTTCATGCATCACCTACATCAATCATATGAAAATAGAGACAGCATTGTTTTATTTTCCATATACGCGTCATCAATATATTAATGAATAAGTGAAGTAAGTGAATTAACATATTGATTAACTATGACGTTGATTTCACACAATATTTGAACACTAAACTGCTGTTCGGTCAAGGAGAAGCAGCAGTAAGCAGTCACCAGCGAGAATCTGAAGATGACAGATGGGACTCTGTCCAAACCTCGATAAGACAGCCAAGACCCCGTCAGGACCCTACCAATAACGCAGGACAGCACCCGAAAGCACAACAACAACCAATTCATATAATATATACAGGGTGTCCGAAAAGTAAAGAGACCCAGCTTAACTGTCATACGCCATACACTAACCTCACTATTTTCTGCTATTCACTCTAAAATATCCTCTTCCTCTTCAACGGTTCGAGCAGTTGATCATCCTGCATGGTACCTCACTCGAGAACTCCCATATTCTTTTTGCCGTTAAAACAGAATTTGAAACAGTTTTCTGTTAAGTTGGCGGCAATTTTTTTTCTTCTTTTTATGCCTTCTTTACGTCCTGGCGGAGTTTAGCTTGCAGCCACTCTTCCACTCAACCAGGACGGCGAAATGAGATGCCGTTCACCCATCCGAGTTGCGGACTCGACCAACGCTGCTTAACTTCGCCGATCGAGGTCTCAGCGCTTTAACCGATGACGGTACCTCACTTCATAACTTTGATACAGTTCGCTACCTTCTTGCTGCAGCTCTTCCATTAAACTGCATTTGACAATAAACCGCAATCATATCCGTCATTTCAGAGTTTGAAAATAAATTGTGTCGCGGCAGCTTCTCAAAATGTGATAAAATATCAAAGAAAATATTACACAACAGAAAAACAAAATCGCAAATGTCTTAGTACTACAACAATTATCACTAATCTGGTTAAATAATGTGAATTTGACAAACGCTAACTTGATCGAATTTCAATGATAGCTATTGGCATGCGCTGAAATATTTAAGTGCGATTGTATTGAAAACGGTGCATTTTAACGACATGAAACAAGTAGACCTTATTTCATCAAATTAGTTTTTGCATCATAATACGAAGTCATTCGGACCCAAGATAATAATAATAATAGTACCCCCCCCCCCCTCTGTGAGGGTCGGAGCCACGGAGTAGGGTGACTGGTTTTCTGTAAATAAAAACAAAAAAAAGCTTGATTAATTATTTTAGAATTTAAAAAAATGTTTTAAGGTCCTATAACGCCTTAAGGAAGCACTTTTGGACTAAGGTATGTTTGGTTTAAACGGCTTCATTCAAACTCAAGAAGCTACAGTTAAGCAGGGTCCTTTTACTTCCCGGACACCTTGCTTTATTAAAAGATTACATTTTCTGTATTATATTTTCAATTCGCCAAAAAGTTTATTGTTAGACTTTATCACATTTATAAAACATAAATCAATTCATTAATACAAAATATGCTATAAATCGGATTAAGAAAGTTAGAAGAAACATTTCATTATTGTTAATTTGTCAGTGGAAATGTTCTCCTTTTTAATTAAATGAAAGTAGAGAACGGAAGGCAAAGTGAGTAGACGGAAAGAAGTTTCGGAAAAGGGGTACTTCGAGGAAATATTATCAGGAGTCTTATCCGGTGTATTATTCTTGGTATTTATGATATCTTTCAAAGTACGGAGTACTTGTTTGCACTAACTTAATAATGTTGAACAGGTAGATTAAAAAATACTGGCTGTGAGGCCCTGGATATTACGGCGTGAAAAAATTAAAGTATATTCATAAACGTGCATTTGCCGAGTCAGTATAGCTGAACTCTGGAATACATTTTACTCAATGAGGAAGATGCATGCATTATGAAAATGCTTGAATTTATTATTTTTCCATAACAACGTTATATAGGTTGATAATATAATAAAATAAACTCAGAAAAATTTCATTTCGTAAATATTCGACATTAAAATTTGAGTTTTTATGTAAATGACCACGTGACTGAAAACGCTATGATATTGCCTTGACGTCATTTTGACGTCACTAATTTGCTCTGAGTTTACGAATTCACGTTGTTATCCTTAATCTTGTTATTAACTATTGATTAATATGACGGATAATGATTTCATAAGATGCTTAGCGTATTAATCTATAGCCACAGCATTCCTTATAGATGTTTCAACATTTCCATAATAACAACTTGGCGTCATCTGGCACATACGACGTCACTTGGCACGGAGAGATCGTTTCAACGGTTTTATATTCGCCCAAAATATATAATTTTTTTAGTCCCCAATTTTAACAAAAAAAAAGAGGAAAAATACGAGGAAACATATTTTTCTGTCGTCTATCTATATGTGATATAAAAAAAGAACGTGCAACTTCCTCATTCTACATTTGATATACTTTAAATGAGACGTGACGGAAATATGTGCTGTGAAATATATATCTCCTTTAAAGCAAACAATTGTCTGTACAGAAAGTCGAAAGAGAAAGGATTTTCTGTAGCTGAAAATAAATGAACTTACAGACAGATCGATGCTTTCTGTACCATATTGTAATATGAGCGCAATACAAAAATAATAATAATAATGCCAATAATGAGAACTTACCATCTCGCAACGCCACACTATTTGTACGTTTTCAAATACTCATTTAACGCTGACATATTTTAAATTACTTGCATTAGTAATCATTACTTAAATCTGAATAAAATTTATATAGTTTTACTAATAGTAGTTCCTTTTTTCAGGTAAAGTTTCTACTATCGTATTAACGTAAAAATTGGAGGTTCTACGTGTAAGAAAACGTGCAAAAAATTAGTAAGTATAAAATATTTCCCTAAATACTGATACTTTCACTATGAGGTGGCCCAGCTGTTAGTCCCGATTTAAAGCCGGTAGATAAATATGTGATGTGATATAAAACTCTACATTGAAAAAGTTCTAATGCTTTGTAGCAACAAAGACTGGTAAATATGTTGTAAAATATTGAAATCATCGGTTGACGTATCAATCAAGCAATTTGTGACGGGTGGCCTTTCTCCATCCTCTGTAAACAAAGACGTGATAAATGTCACTTTGGCGTCTAAGCGTTAGCAGCATTACCCTACACGCTGGTCGAGCATGACTTGAGTAACTACAGTGGGGATATGGATTATTCAGTGGTTAATGAGTAAAACTAGACGCCACAAACATAACAAAAAGGTACAGTTTCTATAACAATATTTATTAAAGTTATACTTAATATTTAAAAATCTACATAATCTGTAGCTATCAAAAACACAAAAAGTAGCAAATTGGAATTTTTTTTATAATAAGTTCCTAATAATAGAGGTTCCTACTGTTATAATTATTTCTTCAGTATCTTATTGGCACATCTTATTGTATAGACATTGGTTCTGGATTAACTTCGACATATTATCTGGGACTCTTCTTCTTCATAGCGGTGCAATAATAAATCGGGGCACTCAGGCCTTGTAGTCCATTGTGCATTCGCTAGTAAGTCCCCATCCAGGCCGGACTCCAGACCAAAGTCCAGAATTTCCATTTCTTATTTCCTCCGGCATAGGGAAGCCAATACCGAAATGTTTATGCCTCACGATTATGAGACTGGGGCAGGAGGTTAGGAAGTGGGTGGAAGTTTCTTCCTCTACCTCTCCACAAAACCTACAATCGGGGTTATTAACCACTGGGATGATATGCCAGTGTTTCCTGAAAGGGCCGTGTTCCATCAAGAGACTAACCGCGACCCTAACTTGCTTTCTGCTTAGACGCAGCAATTGTTCCGCCCTCTTCGGCAAGATCAACAGAGGTCTACAAACTGGGAATGAGACCAGTCCTCTATTGACTTACTGGCGTTTGCTTCAAGGTAAGCCAGGGCTGGTTTCGGGCCCCTCAAGGGCTGTTGAGAGCCCTTCCTGGCCAGAGCATCTGCCTGGTCGTTACCCTCAATGATCTAGGA
The DNA here is from genome assembly GCA_963675555.1 of Leptura quadrifasciata. Lineage (NCBI taxonomy): Eukaryota > Metazoa > Arthropoda > Insecta > Coleoptera > Cerambycidae > Leptura > Leptura quadrifasciata. The sequence continues at coordinate 142,636,318 of OY776677.1, forward strand.
CTCTTACTGGGACAACTTGATAGGTGGGATGAGACACTTTACATACATAGGTGGCTGCTAACTTCGGGAGTTCCAGTTCCAGACAAACTAGAACTTCGACGTTCACCTGTGTGAGCTAGGTTTTCAATTTCTATTTACGTATCAGGCACATTTGTGCTGTAACCTTAAAGTGAAACTGAATTAAAATGTGTGTTGGTACCCGCAGGTCGAGCCAACCAAGGCGCGCCAGTAAACATTTGCAGAAAATAATGTCTTATAGTCTACTTAACTGTTTCTTATTACATAAAATATATAAATTCCACAGTCCATTTGCATAATATTTAGAAAAATAAATAATACCTATATATTATGATGATCCCTTAATTTACAATAGTATATAAGAAAAGATAATTAGTACTAAAATACTAGTAATTTGTGGAAAATTTTTCAATGGAAATTTTAATTAAGTTTTTAAAATTCAGATATATATATATGAGGCTCCTCAATTTTCTAGGGCTGTATTAATGTAGAACTACGACAAAACTATTTGTTTACCTACTTTAGGCTCACAAACATTTGTAAATTATGTATTATAGAATAGCCTTAAATTTGACGTCATTATATGTATATCCCTGCCTGGGTACCGACGTGCCATACATTTATTCAATAATTTACGGCTCCTTCTCAGTAATACATAGATGAAGTAAAGCAAGAAGGTAATTTGTTAATAGTGGGTCAATTATCGATATTTTCTGAGCATTTGTTACACTTCATTAAAATAATATAAAATCAAATTAACACAGGCTAAATACTACAAAGATCAAATAAATTCTTCCTCTAATAAAGCTAAAACAACTTGGGATATAGTAAATAAAAAGTTCGACAGAGAAAGTAATACAAATGACAAATTAAAACTAAATAATATTAAGTCAAATGTTAAGAAAATTTTGCCTCATATTTTAACACGATATCTAGTACCTATCAAATTACTTGAACATTAAGAAACGTATCTCTACCGTGTATACTCTCTAATAACATTAAACACTATTGTTATAAATTATATTGTTGAACTAGACAACCCCCAATTCCAGAAGCCAGATACTTGTGCGGAAGAGAGTTACACATTGAAAAAACGCGGACATACAACCATTTCCTCTGACAGTGCCAATGCCAGAGCCAGGATTCGAACCCGGTGGTGCGATGTCCGTGTGATTAATAGCGATTGCCACCTCGCGCCTTAACCCGCTCGGCTATCGACGAGACAATTGATTGATTGATAATATAAATTATAAACATGATTTATATTAACACTATTAATTAATATATCCATTGAACAAGGTATTTTTCCCGATAAACTAAAAACTGCTAATGTTTTACCTCTACATAACAAAAATGATCCCACTAATATAGTAAAGATAACAAAAATGATCCCGCTAATATAGATAATTACCGGCAAATCATTGTTGAGTATTTTTTTTTTAAATTAATTAAGAGGATTGTCCACAACTTATCTACTAATTCTATCATCAGTTCGACATGAATTTCAAACAAACAAATCAATATAATCGGCTTCCTACCGTCTGTTAAACTTTGTGTATTCTTGAGCATGATTGGGGAAGATATGTAATATCACTAATGTTTGATTTATCCCGAGCATTTGACACTGTAGATATAAAACTACTATTACAAGAAGTAATTTACTAGACTGGATTTAATCTTATATGACTAACAGGAAAATCAGGCTGAAGCTGGAAAGCCACATATCGCAGTCAAAAGACGTCACACTTGGGGTTCCTCAAAGGTCAGTGCTGGACCCACTCTTATTTATACTTCATCTCAATGATTTGCCAGATTTGATCAGAAGAGGTAGTGTTACTATGTTTGCTGATAATACCACTATTATATCTGCTGTCACAAAAACCGTCTGATCCTGAACGACACTAAAACAGTTTACTTAAACTTTCACAAACGCAAGACAATTGATAATATTCATATTCAGTTTTCTCAGACCTCTAATTATTTTTGATTTTGGCTCGATGAAAGATTGTCTTGGAATAAATATGTGGATTATATCTGTTCAAAATTAAATAGTGCTTATTTTCTCATTTTACAACTAAAATCATTTTTGAATCAGGATGGTCTGTTAAATGTTTATTATTCATTAACATTTAGCCATATTACAAAGAATATAATATGTTGGGTAATTGCAACTGACATGGGTAGGGTGTTTGTCAGAAAAAGCTACTACGTTCAATATTTAATCTTGAACCCCTGTCATAATGCAGGGATATTTTAGAAAAAAATAATTTGCTAACAATGCCTAGTATGTTTATCTTAAAGTGTATTACCTATGCAAAAAGTAATAAATCCAATTTATAGAAGTTAAATGAAAATCATGAAATTCAACGTGTCATGAATATATGCTACAAGTTCCTAAGCATAAAAATACATTATTTAAGGATTCACCACAGTACATCTTCTTAATTATGTACAATAACTTTCCCAGTTACTTGAAAAAATCAACTCGCTAAACATTTTCAAAATTAAAATAAAAAAATTGTACTTCAATCTGCCTTTAATGTGATTTTTTAAATGAATAATGCTGTAGGCATATTTAGAAAATACTTATGCATATACATTTTCCTTTTTGTATATTTTTATATTTTATTTATGTATACATATTTATATTATTTTATTTTTTTGCATTTTTATATTTGATATTTAGTTGTTATCATGTTTTTAGGTTGTATTTTAACTACAAAATACGGTTTGTTATGGTTTTACTTAGTATTCACTATTATTTTGACCTACCATAATGTTCATTCAATATATCGTTAAATGGTTGATAAAGATTTATCTATCTACAATATACGTTACCAAAAACATGAACTGGTCTGAAACAAATTAGTAACAAGAAATACAAATATCATTTACGTTTTAAAATAATTACAAAACCGTATTTACTGCGAGGGTAAAGACTCATACAGTTAATTTTAATACCCTTTAGCAGCAATATTTCTATAGCTATAATTATTATTGTCTTTAATTATAAAATCCTCGTGATATTAGTTCTGGAAGTGTCTGTATAGTACATTTGAATGCGTCTCTGTGGGATGATACTCCACATTAGTTCGGAGGATGTTAATTTTTTATGCATTTTCTTTACATCTACGTATTAAAGAATTAAATAATAAAGGAAAATGTTTCTCCGGCGTACTGTTAGAATTTCATTTGCCCAGCAACAATACTGCAGGAACGAATACAAATATGTTTTCCTATACATACAAAGTTATTTCGATCTGAACTTTCAACATTTTCATTTCAAATTCGACTTTATTGTAGGGTATGTTTCAACTCGAGTCATTGCATATATGCATTTGCCTCCATCTGACGATATTGTTTTATAGAAAATGGAGGATGGGTCAGAAAACTCGTAAAATCGTGTTGGCAGTTTTCACAAGACAAATATATTATTAATAGAGTTTCGTCTATGTCTGGGTTAAATTTCCATATTCAGTCAAATGGAGATTATGTTTAAATCTAACAGAATTTTCAATTGGATTGCTTATGTCTATGAAATGGCGAATGCGCTGGGTATTATATTTATTAATTTTAAACAATTCAATCCAACTTCTACAGTTAAACTTAAAAAACAATAACTGAAATATCTCTACTAAAGAAATTCTGTATTAATTAATAACAATTTTATCTGTTCTTACAGATAAAATTGTTCTTTAATCGCTACTGAAAGAAATACAAAACATTTCGTTAAAAACTAGTATAGTTAATACTAAACTCCACGAGGACGGTAATCTAAATGAGGTGGTAATGGCAATATTGAAGAAGAATAATGAGCTTAACACAGAACTCTGGGATACATCTGAAGTAGATAGAAATTTCGCAGCATAATGTTGACCATAGTCATAGTGAATCATGGCGTCCGCTAAAAGTACTGAACCAGAGAGCTCCAGAATTATTGCTTTTAAATGCTATAAGTCAAAAAGTTTTATTCAATTAGTGTATACCAAATATTTCAACGTATGTCATAAGTTTGGTCTACTTAAATATAGGAAGAAATTTTGTTGCATAAAAGATAATAAGTTAATTTGTTATGAGGATGACAGATTTATTAATTATAATGACGAAGAAAAAAGTATTTTGAAAAAACTATAGGTGGCCACACAGAAGTATTAAAGATAAATATATACAGAAAATAAAATCTATGGGTGGCCTCACAGAAGAGATAAGTATCAGTAAGTTTTCAGTTAGACGATAATAATTTATTTCGAAAACAAAATATATCTAAATAAGGAGTTTTCAACATTTGCTGCAAATACCTAATGTTCATTATATTCTTTTAGTCTGTGTAGTATTCAATTTCATCACATACATACTCCATATCTCGTTAAAAAGAAATATTTGACTTCAGCACGTTTGGTTAAATCTTTATATTTTGAACTGCAGAATCATCAGTTTCTCTATTTTTTATTCTTTATAAGCACGATTAAGAAACGGGATCTATCCTACAGTTTCAAGTGACAGAATCATACCATAATCCTTTAACTCCTCTTACCAGAAAATCCGAGTAACATCAATTTGCTTGCAGCTAAACCACATCAACGCCCGTTGGCAGCTCAACTTTGTCTACAAGTTTTATAATGTGAATTTATAAACATGACTTTTTATAATGAATGTGCTAATTTAATTTAAATTTACCTTTGAGGTTGCTGTGTATATTTTATGTGGCTGGCAAATACTCTTTACATTAAACGTTTGAAGTTTCGTTTGGAAGTGCAAATAATGTTGGCGCAATGCGCCAATTCGATATCAACTGTGGTTGGGAAAACTTAGTTAATTTTATTAAACACGCACCCAGCGTTCTGTAAATACTAATATAATTATTATAATACCTTACATTAATAATTATATGTAAGGGCTTAATATTGACAGCCATGATAGGAAATTGTTCAGCAAAATTTGCTATTAGTTGAAGAGTATAGTTCAACGAAATCTGATACAGCTTAAGTGGTAGCTCTTTGAGGTTGAAATTTATCTGTAGCCATTTAAAACTAAGGGATGCAAGGCACATCTGTGTTTACCCACTGTGTAAACACTTCCTCAGGATATAATTAATTTCTTACTGATATATTAAGAACAAAATTAATTATTTACTTGTTGTATTCATTCTTCCAACACAACAGGGCCTTATTTCCAACATTGAAAAGCTAAAAATTAAGTATTTTAAAAAAATAATACACAGTAAATTTGTTACATATTGTGGGCAATTTTCCACAGTATTTGAAAATATGTATGAATTTTGGACCAATTATTAAATTATTTATTACAGAAATAATAAATATGTAGTAAAGTAAAAGTAACTACTATTAAAGCCCAGCATTCCACAGAAAAGGTTAGAGGATTTACTAACCGGTTCCGAAATTGGAGCCAGGAAACCTTCAGATTTTTATCATTCCATGCTAGGGATAGTAGGGGGTTTCTCATATGGTGACTCAGAATTTGTTAATAAAATTATGGAAATGACGTTTGTCGAAAACAGTCTATATTACATTGACTGCTTCGGGAAAATCGGATTTGTAAGAACTTCTGGACAAAGCCGACAAGGTTTGGAAATCTTGCCAGAGTCCAGTATTATCACCAATACAGTCTAATTTCTCTACCTTATCTGCTTCAATCCCAGACACAGCTCCATCCACAATGTTATAAGATATTTTAACTACCTTTAATTATTTTTTTATGAATTTCCAGATGACTTTAAACTAAGTTTTAGAATCGCAATTGTCTTCTTTGCAATCCACGGGTAACACCAATCGTTCACCCTCGTCTCTATCTAATAATGCACATTGTCTAAATTGCCATAACAGGCGTCAATCGAATTCTAGACCTTCCAATAATCGAAACAATTTTGATTCTACCTGCAACGTGATCTGCTATTATCATCAAATATACAAATATGGCGGTCCTTCGTGTCCTTTTTAAAAAGTTTCAGCATTCAATAATCCAAAGTCCAGTTCCAATAGTCCAAAAAACTAGACGAATATAGTGTTATGTCTGATGACGCTAGTGAGTTTGACAGCAGACGTCGCGTACTTCAAATAATTTGCATTTTTTATAGATACCGCTGCAGACCTGTCAGTCGTACCGAAGAGCGAATTCACATATTTTAAAATAAACAAAGATTTGGTTCTTACTACACAACAACTGGTGATGTTTACACCTACGGTAAGATTTTAAAAGTTAATTTGGGATTACGCCGAGCTTTCGATTTCGTTTTTAACATAGCTGACATACACGTCTCGATTATTGGTTCAGATATTTTGGCACATTTTGGTCTAATCGTGGATCTGAAGAACAAACTTTAATCGATGGCAAGACAAGTCCATCAGTAAATTGTTACGCCGAAATTAGTTCTGTAATTTCCACGAAATTATTTTCTTTTGAGGATCAATATACCCCATTATTGCGTGAGTTTCTACAGTTTGTAGGTACATCAAATTATTTCCTACCTGTGAAGTATATGGTTTAACATGTTATTGTGACCGAAGGGCATTTACCTTTCTGCCGTCCACATAAATTGGACGCAACGAAATTCAGTATAGCAAGAAGAGAATTCGCCCAAATGGTCGAATTGGGTATTTGTAGACCCTATTTTTCGTCTGCTGCTATAACTGGCGTCCTTGTGGTGATTATCGACAGTTAAACGCTGTGATTATCACCCATAGGTACTATTTGCCGCATATTCAAGATTTTAATGCGCATTTGTTTGGTTGTAAAGTATTTTCTAAAATTGACTTAGTTCGTGTTTATCATCAGGTACCCGTCGCGGAATGTGACATTTACAAGACAGCTATCACAACACCTGTCGACTTATTCAAATGCCTTTTGGGTTGAGAAATGCAGGTCAGACATTCCCGAGATTTATGAATGAGGTTTTCTCAGATTTGAAATTCGTTTTTGCATATCCGATGACATTTTAGTAGCAAGTGCAAGTCATGAACAACATTTAGAGCATTTGCGACATATTTTCAAACGTCTGAATGAATACGGCATCAACATTAAGCCAACCAAATATGTTTTTAGAACTAGTGGTTTGACTTTCCTGGGACACTACATTAATTCCGAAGATATTGTGCCGACTGAGAGAATTAAAGTTATTAATGAGTTTCCACCTACTATTAACCAACTTCAACGTATCATCGGTGTGATTAATTTTAATCATAGATTCATTCCTAATTTTGCAGAAATTTAAAACCCTTTGCACTTATTAAACGCTAATCTGTTGCGTGATAAGAGTAAGGTCATTGATTTCTGGCCCTTGGAATGTTCTATTAGTTTTCAGAAGGCTAAACAAGCTCTGATAAATACTACGGTTCTAGCTCACCCTAGTTGTAATGAGAGTGTCATGCTTTTCTTAACCGTGGACGCTTCTGGAATATCAATGGGTTCAGTATTGGAACAAACGTTTCAAAATTCCACTTCCCCGTTAGGTTTCTTCTCGCGCAAACTGACGAATGCACAAAAACGATATTCTGCTTTTGACAGAGTTACTGTCATTCTATATTTCAGTTAAACCTTTATTGAAATGCCGGATTTTTTACTTGCTATATCGATCATAAGCCATTGGTTACCGCATTATGGCCGAAAGCAGACCGTTCACCGCGGCAAATCAGATATCTGTAGTACATATTGCAATTTACCAATGACGTACGGCACAATCCAGGCCGTTCTAACGTTGTCGCGGATGCTATGTCATGGATTGATGACGTTAATGTTTTGGGCTGAGCTACCTCAACCCTCATAAACTCGTTGAGCTCTCCAGATTTTAACTTATTAATACTGGAAACAACACAACAAGAGGATGCGGAACTTGCTTCTTTATTAAACAAGCAAGAAAATAATGAAAAGATATCCTGTTTATTGAAACAAATTACCTTTTCGAGTTCGAATATTACACTTGTGCAATGTTTCTCACTATAAATGTCGTCTTTACGTACCAAAACTTTTACGTCAAGCAGTTTTTAATATTTTCCATCATTTGGGTCACATTGGCATTAAAGCTAGGAGAAAATTAATTATCACAAAGTATTTCCGGCCCCGAATGAATTCAAATTGTACTTTATGGGTAAAATCCTGCAACAACTGTCAAACTTCAAAGATCAACCATCACACTAAGACACCTTTAGGGGATTTTGAGGTGAACATATCCACATCGATATAGTAAGTCCTTTGGCTCCTTCGTACGATTATTCCCATATATTGACAGTTGTTGAACGTTTCACCCGCTGGCCAGAAGCATACCCGCTTGCACTTGAATTAAATTCTTTAGTGGCGGTTCCTATAATGATTTATAGTATTGTCTTTGTGTTCTTTTCTACGATGAACTTTTAGAAAAAATCTTATGGGAAACAGTATTCATTCCATTAAAATATTCCGCATATTTACCGTATTCGTAGAGCATATAAAAGTAATAAGAAATATTGCAACTAATTCTAGTTAGAAAGAAAATATCTTCATTTATGCTCATTATATTTATGGCGAAGTTATACAGTTCTAGCGTCGTTTAACAAATTTAGATATACATCTCTTTTTTTTTCATTTCTCTTACATAAATTCCGGTTAATATACTGCCTCTAGCTTATCATTATATAATCTCTGTCAACCATATTACGCGTATAGTGATCAAAAGTTGTCTGTTAACTTTTTAATTGTGTTCTACAATTATAACTTTTTTACGTTTACTTCAGACGAAATACTCTACCAACGAACAACGCCGTGTCAATTGCTTTTGGCCATTAAGAGATGTTCTGTATTTCTTACTAATCTAAAGCTAAACTTTAGAAAATAACATTTTATCTGTAGAATAACACATATAGGGCCTCAGTCTAGAAATCAGTATCCAATTGTGTATCACCAGTTTTTTAGGGTACCTGCTGAATCCTATGTTATTTAAGAGGAATGAATATATGAGACCGGGTTATGGGCCTAAATATTTTTAGTAATATCAATTCAAAAAATGCACTAAAATTGTAATGAGCCCTTTTCATCTTGGCTTTTGCCGCGGGGTTTGTGACTGTTACGTCTGACGTTAGAGTAGTATCCTATTTTACAATGGAGGAATACCAGTGTTTCTTATTGTACAAACAGTAGGGGCAAAGCAGCTACAGTGAAGACCGTTACGCTCACACGTTGTATTAGAAATAAAAACTAACGAGTTTTAAATAACAGAGATATATTTGTTTAAAAGCTTTTAAGTTCTGCACAAATCTATTGAGGGCTAAAGGTGTATGGGCAATACAGTGTCATTTCAAACAATAGCAAAGCTTTTACATCCAGCAAATAACTTAAGAATGATTCTAGAACAAATGTGCAAGAAAAGCTCAGGTAATATTGAACTGAACTTACTGAGTGTTGCTACTAAAGCTTTACACCCCTGAGATATCCTGTCATCAAAACCGAGACATGTATACTATAGAATTTTAAGAGTACTTTAAGATATATTTTAGAAAGAAGTCACGATGAACATTCTTAAGCAGCACTAAACAGGCAGCTCTTCAACTCAACCTAAGAAGATCATGGAGAATTTTGAAAAGGTAAGGACTTCACCCCTATCATCTAAAAAAACACAAGAGCTGTTCTCTGGTGACTTTCCAGTATGACCGAATTTTTATATAATTAAACTTAGGAAGCCATTAGATTTTACAAGAAAAATTTTATTCATTGATGAATCCTACTTTCTTCAACATGGAGTTTTAAACTTTCGTAACCAACATTCATAGAGCGACAAATCCTCAGGCTAGCGTTATCGTGAATGGAAGATATCTATACAACTTTTCAATAAATTTTCAGAGGAATTATAGGCAATCATTTAATAGGACCTTTTGAGTCACCGAATTGATTAAATGGTCCAGCTTATTTAAAAGATCATTTGTTACAACTTACCTCTTGCAATACGTCAAATGCCGCGCCGTGATTTATGCATCACCTCCTTATTAGTTACATGTTCGAGAATGAGTACACTTAATATTTAGAAATTGAGGGTTGGAAAGAGGGTAGAAGCCACAATAAATGACCTCCTTGTTCTCCAGATATGAATCTACTGGACTTTTCAGGCTACTCGAAGAATGTTGTTTACTTGACATGTTAGTAGCGTAGAAGTTTGAAGAGAGAACATTTTGCTTCCACGTCCAGTGGAAGTGTAGTAACGCAAAAAAAATAATTTTTGTTGCATGCTTAGAATGTCATGAAACATCGAGATTTTAAATTTGAGGAAACAAAATTTCTGTCTGTCAGTCTGTAACTTTCTTGTGCGTGCGTTTACTCTGGAACCGTTTTTTTTTGGCATCAGCCATCACCAGCCAGCCTATCACACCCAATACCACCCCCACACTATTATGAAAGGGAGTAAAAATAATTAAAATGTGATTTACTGCGTATACAAGGACGAAACATCTGAAAAAAATTTCTTTCCCTCTATCACTCTCGTCGCCACCTCCACCCTATTATTAAAGAAAATAAAAAATTAAATTGGGATTTAGTATGTGTACGAGAACTAATGGCCTTTAAAATTTAGCAATAGCCACCCCTTCTACCACGCCCACCATATTATTAAAGGGAGTAAAATATTACGCTGGGATTTAGTGTGTGTGTATAAAAGTTGGATACAAAATCTGGATGTGGAGGTAGTGATTCCTTAGGAGCGGTTTTGATGCTGCGAATGAAACAGCTACACAGCTCATCCTAACCTTTCCGACGATCTGGGGTAGGATATCAATTGATGTCCTACCTACCGGCAGTCAGTCCCAGCCAAAACTTCCTAAACCCAACTCGACCGATGACTACCTCCGGGAGTGACAACCTGGCGAAGAAAGAAAACATCAAGACAAGAAAAGCGCCAGAAGAGACCTCAGCCAGCGAGGTTCAACAGCCAGGACCAGGGGAAGTCCGCACAAAATACCACGACACATCTCACATTTGTGAGCTGGGTCTGGTAGAAGTACGCGGGCCCACCTATCACGAAGGCCGGTCCAGGTCTACAGAGATAATCTAGGTGCAAAGAGTAATAGTCCTGCTCGGCCCTAGTTATCGAGACCGACATTCAGCCAATGGATATTGGCGCGTGAATGAAACTCTCGACATGTACATAGCTTGTATGGATAGCAATTTCAAAAAACGACTATATTTTCATCTAATTCCGTTGAAGGGTTCGGGGGTAAATTGAGTAAATAAGGCTTATTTATCCTATTGCCTATTGACCTATTCGGCAAAGCAAGCAGGTAAGCATCCATAAAATTGCAATTTGAGTCATATACAAACAGTCAAGACCTCAAAATTTTTTTTGACATTAACCACCCTTCACTACCACCCCCAATACCAACCCTACACTATTATAGAAGGGAGTCATAAAAATTTTAATATGATTTAGTGCGCATTCAAGAACGAAACGTCTCAAAAAAATTTTTTGGCGTTGGCTACCACCCCCATTGCCACTCGATTTAGTGTATATGAGAACCAAGAACTAAGAGACTTTTTGTCATTGCATACACTCTAGGTACCGTCAAATTTATTTTCATTAGTAAACGAATGTGCCAATTTTGTTTTTCATTTTTTTCGATCACGTTATTTTAAGATAGACATTAAAAACAGTTTTGGCACAGCTCTATAAAGGGATGTATCTGCCAAGAAAAGCTCATTTTAAACAATTTTACATTAAGGGGTCCTTGACGTGGATGACGTAACAAATCAACCTGTCTCTGTTTTTTTTTTAACCATATACCTATAAAGCAATGACTTTATTTCATACTTTTCCACTTTACTGTATATAACGCATAGTATATTATAACAATAATAGTATTATTCTGCATTAAAACAATTTAAATATTACGGTAACAATTTGCGATATATTATTATTATTACTATTCATCTTTAATATTTACCGCATTGCAGTCGAAAACTAACAATTCGTGTTCTATTGCTGTTACAGAGCTCTCAAATTATAATTGAAAATTGTAAAGCGATATATTTATTACAGCGAGTTGTAAACTGCTGTTGAACAGAATCAGTGTCTTGTGACAAGCATTAAAACAAGAGAAATTGTATGTAAACCAGAGCAGCGTTTGAAGGAGACACTCTGAAAAGGGTGCTAGACTATGAATAATGTAACCGATTCATAAATGAGCGTAAAAGTATTAAGGATCAGGATAATGCTGACCAAGGTTGATCGAAAGCGACCACGAAGCATACTTACATGTGATAGATTAGAGCTATTGAGCAGAGTCGCTGATTCTCTTACTGAAAGTTAACAATTTTATAGAAATAGTAACCCTTGGGAGTTTCATACATTATTGTATTAAGGTCATGGTTTTGCCGAGAGAAAAATTCAAAGAATTTGCCCGTTTTAAAATGTATTGCCAATATTAATGGAAAAATATGTAAATAATTTTTTTATCAAGTCTTGTAAGAGCATTATCAAACCTTCCGATGAAATAAAAAAAAAAAAAATATCAATCAGCCAATATAAAAAATGGCGTAAACGAAGTTTTTGTTTTGAACTTACTACTGAAGGTGATGTTATGAAAGTGTTACAAAGTATAAAATGCAATGTATTTGGTTGACAAAATAAATTTAACACTCATATTGTTATGCTGTTCATTTATTGTTAAGCTTATTACACATATTGTCATCGAATTATAATATATTCTTACTTTCCAAAATTCCAACCATATGAATTAGAACATTTTTAGGTCTGTAAGTATCCTTCCAATATAATAATATAATAATAATAATATTTATTTACCAAAAATACAATAGTAAACAATAGTATAACATACATACAAATAAAATAGCAGGTAAATAAATTAGGTAACCCACATAAGGTATAACCTTGGGGCGTGGGCTTAGTAATTCACATACTTACATAATATTTATTTAAAAGTAAAGAAAAAGAAAAATTCATAAAAATTGATAATTGATTAAAACAATTTTATACACAAAAACACATAGATTTTGAAATTAGGGACTTTTAAAATATAAAAACAATATTATATATTTTTCGGTATAACATATTCATGTATTTGTTTTCTCGGTATATTCGACATCCATTTCTTTATTCTAGTTTTAAATAAGGTAAGTATTTTGATGTCTACTGGAACTAGATTGTATATTTTAGGACCCAAGTAAATATAATTTCTTTGTAAATTTTTTTTTTCAGGTTTGGGTATTAGCGTGGACTTTAATTTGTAACGTGTATTGTAGTTATGTTCAATTTCCAATAACTCGTGTTTATTCAGGTGCTGTCTAATTATGACTCTAAAAAATAAGAGTTGGCGAGGATCTCGTATATTGGTTTCTTGGTATAGTTTTTCAGTGGGGTATGTATATGGTTTATTATATATTAATTTTAGGATCCATTTTTGTACTATTTCCAGATTGTGCATATGATTGTTAGTTGCTGCACCCCAGGCTATAATTCCATAGTTGAGGTGACTTTCTAATAAAGCATAGTATAGAATACGCATTTGCTCAATTCTGAAAATTTGGGTGAAATGTTTAAATTTATATAAAATACAACGAACTTTCTTTATTATAAAATTAATATGTTTCCCATTTCAGACGACAATCTATATACACTCCCAAATACTTGATATTCTGAACACAGGTAATATTCATTTGTGGCGAAATTTCAAGACTGTTGTATGATGGCAGATATTTAGAGTAAGACGTGAAGGGAACATAGTGAGTCTTTTCTATATTTATTGTTAAGAGTCGACTCCTAAACCATTTCATTATTTTTTTAAAATCATTTTCCGCTACACTTTTTAAGGTCTTCCAGTTAGATGCTTTATATACGATAGCGGTATCATCAGCGAAGCTCACTATATCCCCAATCACGTCTAGTTTATATATATATGTTGAAAAGTGTCGGTCCCAAGACGGTCCCTTGAGGGACACCATATTTCACACACCTGGTTCCACTTATTGTTTCATTGACTCTAGCGCATTGTTGCCTATTGTCTAAGTAACTTTTAAAGAGTTCATATGGGGTACCTCTTAAGCCAACACTTTCCAATACTCGTAAAAGTTGGCTGTGGCTAACAGTGTCAAACGCTTTAGCAAGATCGACAAAGATGCACAACGTTGGATACTTTTCGTCTATCGTCTTACCAATTTTTGATGTTAAATATGTTATAGCATCCTCTGTCGATCTGCCATCCCTGAAACCAAACTGTCTATTCGATAAAATATTGTATTTGTCAAGATACTTGACTAAGCGTTTTTTTAACAACATTTCAAAGATTTTCGCGAGGTTGGATAATAGGAAAATGGGCCTGTAGTTAGCTACATCCAACTCATCTCCATTTTTATGTATTGGCTGTATTACAGCAATCTTAAAAGCCGCTGGGCAAATGCCCTTCTCAAATGCCAAGTTCATTATGTAAGCTAGGGGTTTTACAATTATGTGAGCTACATGCTTTAAAGTTTCTGCTTTAACATTGTCAATCCCAGGGGCTTTTTTGTTTTTTAATTTATGGATTGTCTCTAATATTTCAGCCTCATCTGTCTGAGTAAGGTAAAATGAGTTGGGCATATTATTATAGATATTTTCGGTTGCTAAAGGTTCACCAATTTGAATTATTTCATTGGCAAGCTTTTCCCCAATTTCAGTGAAATAATTAACAAAAGTGTCAGCCATGTGTTTATTATTCGTACATACATTACCATCTGCTGATTTAATTTTCTTTCTTTCCCGCCTATTATTATTTGTAAGTTCATTTAAACAATTCCACAGATTTGTAGCATTGCTTTTATTTTCATTTATTTTATTTTGATAATAATTTGCTTTGGTGTTCTTGATCAAATCATTAAATTTGTTTCTGTATTTTTTTATATTTAGTTACGTTTTGATCATTAGGATTTTTTTTCATTTCTTTAAATAAAGCATTTCTCTTAATTATTGAATTTACTAGACCTTTGGTTATCCAATCTTTTTTTTTTAATATTCTTGTTTAATTTGTAATACTTTAGTGCATGCGCTTATATGATTTTTTATTTTCTCGATGAACAATTCTGTGGCTAAGTTTACGTCTTCGTGTAAATATAGATCATTCCAATTTTCTTTTTCTAACATATTTAAAAATTTATTTTTATCCAGAAATTGAGTTTTTTTTGTTTTACTAGTATTATATTCTTTTTCAGGTGACATTATTTGGGTTAATACGGAATAGTGATCAGTAATATACGTTTCCAATACTATTGGTATATATTTATAGTTTTGGCATTTATTTTTAATAAAAATGTGATCAATGCACGTCTTAGATGTACCTTGTATTCTTGTATATTTATTTATTGCTGACAAAAATTCGTGCTCCCCCATAATGTTTAAATAATTTTGTGCAAACTCTTCCTCTCCTAAAATATTTATATTTATATCCCCCATGATTAAATGTATGTCTGTGTTTTTTGAAACACTCTGTAAATAATCATTTAATTGCATATTAAACCTATTTACACATGTCGAAGGTGGTCTATAAAGAGCAGATAATATTAATTTCTTTTCCCCAAATGTAGTACTCACTTCTAGAATTTTAATATCCCCTATTTTGATAATTTTATGACTAAATTCAAAAGTGTTCTTAATGTAAATCAATAGATCGTCATCTTGATTCATATCTCCATAATTATAAATTATATTATACCCGTCAATATTGTACAAAGAAGTATCATTAATTTTCCATGTCTCAGAGAGAATAATAAAATCTAGTTCATTTTTTATTTCACTTATTAATATTTTTAATTCATCAAGATTTTTATTTATACTACGGATGTTGTTATGAAGTATAAGTAATGTTCTATTGTTTTGATTATCTAAAACATTGTTTAACTCGGTGGTATTTTCTAATGATTTAGTTTCAATTGTTTTTATTTTAAAGTCCCTTATGTACCTATTCATGTTTATAAGTTGAAACGAGTATTAGGATACTAAAAGTTTAAAACAGTAAAGTATATTTAAAACAGTATACATATATACACACACACGTATATACATATACACACATATACATAAAATGAAGTCTTTATATTTTTTAAAAATAGCCTAGGATTAGATAAATTTACATATACACAAATAAAAATTTAAAACGATGAGAATTAGATAATTTAATAATTAGAATAAGCAAAATGCAATTTGAAATAAAACATAGAATATAGTTATTAATCAGGTAAAGAATGATGTAAGGTATTAAGGTATTCAATTTTTAATATTTCTTAGTGCGTAATTTGAGGAAGCGCTGCCAGTTCTACCTCTTGTTTTCTGATTACTGGATTTGTCATCAGCACTGCCGGATGTCTTTGGAGTGGTGTTGGTGTCTTGTGATTTTTGTTGATTTTTCTGTGGATTTCGGTTAGTTTGATTTTTATGGATATTGCATTCTGCAGTGGGATTGTTAGACGTGAATATGGTAGGCGTGTTAGGAGTAGATGAGCTTCTAGGAGATAAATGAGTTTCAGAAATACAGTTAGGATCCGTATCTATATTCAAAGCTTCGATTTGTTTATCTAGGTCGCTTAGTTGTTCCGCTGTGTATACTTCCTCCCCTACATACAATTTATTATTTTTAATTTTAGCTGATAGTTGCTTTTCCCTTGCACTCTTAAGATGCTAACGTAATATATTATTTGTTTCTCTATCCTCCCGTATTAAATCATTGCTTATCGCAATGTTACTACCTTTAAGTTTGTATCCACTTCTAATTATTTCGTGTTTTTTCAGGTATGTAGTAAGTTCGACAACAATTGGCCTAATATTGGATTTACCAAATCTATAAACGTTATTTATGTCCTGTAGACTCACTTCAACATTAATTCGTTTAAACAAGTTTATCACAAGTTCAGTTGTTATCTCATTTTGTTCCTGTTGAACCCCAAAAATTATAATATTATTCTTTTTGTCTTTTCTTGCAAGGTCCCTAATTTTTTGATTCAGCTGTTTGTTCACCTCTTCCAATTGCAAAATTTTTTTTTCACTAGCGTTCACAGTTCTCGTTAGATTTTCTATGGAGTTTTGAAGTTCTTGTTTTTGCTGCCTGGTTTCTAAAACTAGATATTTTAGCAGATCCTTTGATGACAGATTATCCGGGATGTCATCCAAATTCATTTTTAATTACTAGGTAAAATTATTCTTTTACATCCAAAAACATATTATTATGAATTTAAGTTTTAATGCGGGATACACATTGTGTGGGATTGTCTAGAAATCATCCATAGACACAAAAACACAAATAGATAACTTTTTAACTTCCAATATTATCATAAATCGTAGAAAAAATTTTATAAACACAAATAAGATCTCATATTGACAAATTATAAATATTACCAATTAACCAGTTCGGGTTAAGTAACACCAATAAACTGTTATTATTATTATATTATTATTATTATTACACTATCCACAAGTGTAATTTCCATAGCTATTTAGAACACTGCAGCTACCATCTTTATGCTGGTCATACCCAGTTGTACTACTCATTTAAAATATCTGATGTTAGAGAAGCTAACGAAAAAATCAATCATGATCTAAATATGATTTTAGAAGTTTTTACAAACCACCTTCTCAAAATCAATGTGAATAAATCCTGTGCTGCATTAAGTAATATAAAGCTTCTTCAATAGGCTCATTTAATGAGTTTTATTTAGTAGTTGTTACTTCTTGTGGATAAAGTATTACTTAAAATTAGGTGATATTGAACATTTGAGATGAATCCGATAAGTGGCTCTTGAAATATACGACTTTCAAAGGGCGCATTTGAAGCGCGGTGCAACTAACATCATGACGTCACACAATCGTAGACAAAACGGTCGCGTAACACATCAACGGCCATGCATTCCGCTTGAGAACGTCGAGTCGAGTCAAAATTTAATAATTATTTAAAATATATTTGCGTTACACCCTGTTTAATGGCAGCTCGTTGTTGAAATATGTAGTGGCGTATTTCTCATATATTTTTAAACCAAAATGAAAAAGGCATAAAAATTGCTACTATTTAAAATGTATTTTATGTTTAAATTTCAAAAATACTGTATTTAATAATAAATAATTTAACATATAGATACTTATACTTCAAGTAGGAAGAAACTGAGACATAAAAAACGTAACAAAAACTTTACGACCTCATTAAAATACCGGTACTCTTTTTTGTGCTGTTCACAAATTGACTTCCTGACCTTTATAAGTTTTTCATGTGCGTCAAAAATGTTTCATGTCAGGCTTGGCAGCATGGCCCGTGACAATATAATTATGTCGTAAAGTTTTTGTTGCGTTTTTTATTTACTGGGATGGCCCACGGCGATAATAATTATAGAAAGTGAGTTAGTGCCTTATTCCTCAAAAAGAAACAACAATGCAGCTACGGACACGTGTTTAGGAGTTATTGCTCCTCATCAGCGCAGCGTAGCTTAGCGAATATGTCTTAGGTGAGCAAAACTATTAAAGGTGTGAAAGTACAGTACATCATTTGCACTTTCATACCTTATGTGCCACATTTTGGGCCACAATTGAGAGCAGTCAGTACTAGAAGCCATATGTGTACTTCCCTATTTCCACCTGGCAAATACAAAATAAAAGATGGAGGGCTTATGAGGTCAAATAATTAAAGAAAGTGAGTTAGTGCCTTATTCCTCAAAAAGAAACAACAATGCAGCTAGGGTCACGTGTTTCGGAGTTATTGTTCCTCATCAGCGTAGCGAGGCACATGAGATATGAAAGTGCAAATGGAGTACTGTGTACTGTACTTTCCTACCTTTAATAATTTTGCTCACCTAAGATATATTCGCTAAACTACGCTACATAATCAATGGATTGGAAGAAATAGACCCACTAAATGGCCTGCTAGATTCCCAGATCTTACAAAAATGGATACGTGAAGAAAATTGTTTATAGAGACACACCAACAACAGTACAAAATATGAAGGAAAGCATAATAACTATAAATTTACATCTATCACACCGGCAGTTTTAGGAATCTCATTTCAAAAGTGCATAGAGATGTGCGTCAGTCAAAATGGGCAACATGTAGAATATTTATTATAATTTTTTCTACTGAGTTATTTGAAGAAACCTCTTTTTTAAGTATATTTTTGAATTTTGTAATTATTACTCAATAAAACGAAATTGGTTGCAATTAGCCCTAGGGAAGTACTTACAAGAAATGTTCGTTTTTCATTTCTACATCACATCGTTGAAAAATATATAGGGCATTCCATTTGAAAATATTGAGAAAATTCAATTTAAAATGTTCTTAATTGAAAAATAATTTTTGGCCACCCTGTATATTTTTTGGAAATGAAAATGATTCAAAAACATTAATTAAATGTCTCGTAACTGGTATTCACTTAAGTTTTTCTTAAAACCCATAATTGTGATTTTTTTAATATCCATCTGCAGATTGCATTATTTCAACAGAAAAATGTATTACATCCAAGTAGTTGAGAGATATTTAATGCTAACATAAGAATGAATAGAGCCTTGAAAGAGGCTTCAAAAAGTGTACTGATATACATAGCATTATTACATTGAAATGAGTGTCATATTACTGTCAATATATAACGAGAGTAGTATATTACACTACAAATGAGGTAGGCCCAAACGGGAACAGCACCTATTATAAAAGTTGTACATCTGTAAATTGCCTATCTTAAAGGTCCTATACATTTTTTTCGCACACCTAAACGTTTTGGAGATACGACGCGGACTAAGTGAAAAATGCATTTAGTTCCGCCAAATCTCTTTCGCACCACATATTTCGCAATTATCTTGCTTTCTATGTCTCAGAATGAAAACTAAATATTGCTGTTATAGAGCTCGGTGATCTTTATTATCTACCAGAATGTCTTATAAGTTTTATTTGCATTTATTTACAGTGATTAAGTCAAAAAACATTCATTTCCGCACCATCTTAGAGGTTGCTCGGCGCGCTTTTTTACATGGTTTCCCCAGGAGGCCTAATCCATGCCGGATCATAAATTAGTCAATATTTTCGACTCCTTCGGTATCTGAAACGTACGTTATCGTCCAATGACAAATCGTTGGTATCACTTTCATTCTGATAAGATTCTATGTCGTCCATTTGGTCATTCATAGCAATTATAGGTGCGGTATTCAAGCAGGAGTGATCGTGGCAATGTCCACAAGATATTGAACAATTCAGTCCTACTTTCCTACATCTACATTGTCCTGCACAATCCTTCGTACAGTTGCAAAAAATTTAATTTAACAATATGTCTGGTACTGGTGGTAACTGCGTTGGTATTGACTGCAAAATATCATTCTTCCTAATCCAGCCATACTGCTCAAATCAATGTATTTTCCCAACCATGTTTGAACTTGATAATACGCTTTACGCAGATGCTGTTGAGCTGCTGAAGATGTTGGAGGAAGTGATGATAATTTTACAGCTGTTGAAATTTTTATAGATTTGGCAACTGTTAAATATCGGTAATAGTCTATGGAAGTTTCCGTTTTGGGAGCATCATATATTGCAAGAATAATCTTCATTCCATTACAAATCAGTTTATTTTTAAGCAATTTGGATATTTGTCTATGCTGGCAGTATAATAATGTTGTGTTTCCACTTTTCCATTTCCTGATTTTTTTGAAAATCATATTACTGCTAGAATTTATGAGCCCAAGTAAAATGACAAACAAGTCAATATCTTCTCCAAAGATGGCGGAGATGTTTTCAGTTGATTGAAAGTCTACTTGAGAGAATCAGTTCTCAACAGTTCTGCGTTGCCCAATACAACAAAAAATATTTAAAAAATATATTAAAAAAAACTAAACTAAATCCATTTTTCACTTATAGTATTTCTGTTTAATACACAAGTATAATGGGAATAGTAGATCTGAAAATTCAAACATCAATGACAATGCCGTAATAAGATAACAAGTTATAGAAAGGTATTTATTTGAAAGATGAAACGATAGACAACTCATTTCGTATGTAATTATCAATGTTAAATGATCATGTTCTTTATATAAAAGAAAAGAAATATCCAGATGGCGCAGAAAACAGTATCTTGCTGTATATGAATAAAGTCATGTTTCTCTTTAAAATTAGCTGCGAAACCCTACCGGGTTTCTTGATAAACATAAATTTTTGGGTTCAGACGTTAAACCGATCAACAATTTATACCACACAAACATTGTTTTATCAGACCATACTTGATTTCTTAAATCTGTTTGTACTTTTTTAAATATGCTCATTTGTGTTCACTAAATTCACATTATATGAACTTGCTTAATAATATTTGTTATATTTAATGAAAAACAATAATTCCTAAAAATTATTATCACTGTTCTTTTTACTATTATCTATCTTTAGGAACGGGTCCATAAAAAATAGAAGCGATAACGCAGAATCCATTTAAAGAGTCGCAAAATTGATACAATTGATAAGCTAAACTACTATGTATATCTACTAAACTAAACTAAATGTACATCGATATGCAATTTGTAGAGGATATCTGAGCGGTACATGCTTGAACTAACAATATACTCTCCACCGCTACTTCTTTTTAGTCTTACGTATTTTACGTCCGATTTTCGAGAAGTCTTTTTATAATAACTACAAAAGCATTCTAATACTAATTAATATTCTTAGACGAAAATATCACTGAACGTAATTTTGTGTCTATTATACGAACGCATTTTTAAACTTTTGGGCAAGAATTGAGTCATGGATTACGAGTGAACAATTATAATCCCCCTTTACTGGGCATAAAAGAAAGCCAGAAACACCGTAAAATTCTTAAAAATACTTTAAGAAGCTGTGTGACACAAACTGATCTGATATGAATCCAATCGATCGATTTTTTCCCATGAAAACCATCAGAATATCTGAAATCACCATAATTTAAAAAAGTCTTAGAAACACCGTACGAAACAGTGGAATCCAATCTGACCCGATATGAATCCAATCACTCAGCAGGATCATTTCGGTTCCGTCTCTCTTCAATAGTAACACCTACGTCTCAAATATGAACGCGATATGTCTAACCGTTTGCGAGATATGAGGATTTTTCATGTTTGTGATAACATATGTGGGACTTATATCCATCTTCCATCAGCAGATTCATTCGAGTTCTGTATTACAAACTACGTGCCAAATAAGATCTCGATATCTCTATCCGTTCCGGAGTTATAAGAAAAATTTCATTAAAATGCCTTACTGCAGCAACATTTCATATCACTTTTCAAAATATCACCCTGTCTAGTACTTCAATTTGAGAGGTCCGCAGACGATATGTCATTGTGTTCTGTCAAAAAAGCGACGGCGAGGAAAAGGCATACGCGCCAGGTGTGTATTTGACTGTATAAATCGTTCAAAAACTTTAATCGAATTTCACGGCTCGCCGGTCACTTATACAAAAAAAAAGTTAAGTAGCTTTTTTACACAGAATTTTTTTCTCTACAACTTTTGTCTAAAATTTTTTTTAGAAAATTTTTCCGTTTTTGACATATCGCGATTTCAACCCTTAAATACTTTTTTTACAATCCCTGCCCATCAATTTCTACTTTTTGACTACAAACGCTTTATGTACATCTTAAAACTAATTTTTGGTAAAAAATTCAGCCATGGAGTACGAATGGACATTTAAAAGTCCCCTTTATTGGACTATTAATCCGCGTCGTATCTCCAAAATGTTTAGTCGTACGAAAAAAATGTATAGGACCTTTAAGGTAGATAATGTACAGATGAACAACTTGTATAATAGGTGTTGTTCCCGTTTGGGCCATAAAAACTAAGTTAATCGTGATTCCGCGGTTTCCGCTATCTTCTGACGCGGTTTTGATCACCAGGTGTATCGTGACTTAACTACCAAGTGCCATTCAAGATATCCAAATAAACACAATAAAAAAAATAATTTTCGTAGGGTACAAATTTAGCACTGAGATCAATTTTACAGCTAAAACGCCTGGAGTATTATAAGCGTACAAAATATACGGTCAATAGTATTTAGTTCCGTATTCGTATTCATGATTGACAAAAGTAATTATAACTAACCATATAAAACCTACCGCATTTTTAAAAAATTACCTAGTTAGTTTTAATTAATTAGCTGGTTGTAGAGAGTTCAAAACTATTACTAAGTTGATAATATTTTATTTAATATTTACTGTACTTTGTAAAGAAACTCACAGACGGAGAATTTTAACCTCAATAATTTTGTAAAATAAATAATAATTTCCTAACTGAGCGAAGTAAAGTGTTTTATTTCTGCAGCAGTAGTTCATAATGACAGATCTCTGAAAATAGAAAAAGTTCCGTATCTTGCTTGTCATCGCTGTTAAAAATGTTCCAAGAAAACATTAATACTTAATAGAACTGAATTAGAGGTGCATTTCGGAGCTTCTACAAGTTTGGTTTGAAACTAAACTTTAATAAAGACAGAATTTGCGGTATGCTCTTTCTCAAAGGTCATATATTTCAATTGTTTCGAAGCATGGATAACACTCAAAAGTTTCCAGCTAGTTTTGCTGAGATATGTACTTGAAAAATTGCTTATACTTGCTGTATTTATTTTACTAAAATTGCTGGAAAGTTACGTTTGCTACTATTTTTCATTCCCGTTCAACATACGATGCCTGCCAAAAAGTTGAGGGCATATAAGATACTGCTTTATTGTTGTTCGAGTCATGCCAGTATACATATGCCTATATTATAGTTTAATCGCTGTGGATTTTTACCTCCAATAATTCTCAAAATGGCTGAATATTTGTGTATTGTTATGATATAATAAAAGGAATAATGTTTTAAAAAGTTTGCACGCAACTCTTTAAAAAAAATGCGTTTAAGAAAATGCAGATTTTTAATTATTTTTATCAAATTAGTAAAATAACAATAAATTGTATTTCACAATTATCGGTAGAATAAGAAATTATTTTCAAGCAAAAATCTGCTGACGATTGCATCAATAATAAGAAAAGCATTATTGAATTTTTTATTATGGTTTAGTTAGGAATTAATAACTGTCCAGGTCGTCAAAAACTTTTTAATTTAGTACGCAATCCTTATCTTTGTATTATATCTAAGTAGCAAAAAGGTACCAATTTATATTCTGCAATGGTTTTAAATCGTTCATATATTCATTTTCCTCTGACGACTGCAAGGAAGCAGTGACTTGATAAAATCAATAACTGCTGTTATCTTAACAAGATAAATTTTAACAATCAGAATTGTAAAGGTATAATCGAATTTTACTCGTCATCAGTTAAGTGTATACAAACGAATTACAGATATTTACCATGATATTGTTGTATCTACTCTTATAATGTAATATTTAAAACATACCTATATACAAAAGTATGTACAGATCTATACAACTACACTCAAACGCTTATCCTGATTAAATGTTACACCTAAATTTTTCTTGTGCAAAATATTGAAAAATTTTATTAGGAAAACTTGCCCAGAATTAAAAAATATGTCGTTGCACCAAATTGCAGAACTAAATAAATTTTTTTTATTTATATATACACAGGGTTACTGGTAATTCGATACATTCCTTTGGAGATGTGATGGGGCATGAGCTAAGGAGTAAATCTAGTCCTAACATACATTATGCAAAACTCAATAGTTTTTGAGATATTTCAATTTTTTTGTTTTTCTCAAAAAAGTAGATCTTAATGTCTTAAAAGTTAATTTCCGAAAAATCTACTTGACATTTTTAATTTTTTTTTACTGGATTACTTGTCCAATATTATAGATATCCGTCTGGAATGAAAAATATCCGGAAACATTTCGATCATGTGAACACTTAATATAAAAACTTGTAAAAATTTTTTTCTTAAAATCAGTTATGAAATTTACCTATTAGGTTTTTTCAAAAAAATATTAATGTAGCACGCGTACAAATTATTATAAAAACTTCCTTATTTCAATAGCTATCTAACTAGGTAGAAATGTTTAAAGTACCCTTGATAGTTCTAATAAAAAATTAGTAAAGATAATGCTGGTGGCGGAATTTATTAAACGACTAATCGTTAATTTTCATTTAAGTCAGTCAGTCCTTGACTTTGATGTTTGTGCATATATGTCATTAACTGACATTCTTATCTCCGTGTCCCTTAAGTTTGTTGGTCTTGTTAAACTAGTTATCGAAGATTTTGATTTTGCTCGTAGTTGTTGTTATTGTATTTTCTGTGCCATGGCCGCGTATGCCAACGCAGAATACGCTGATATCTTGTTTGTCTATGGATACTGTGGCGGCAACGCTGCTGAAGCTCGCCGAGAATATGATCTTTGGTACCCTAACCGCCGCTTACCAAATGCACGTGTATTCAGTACGGCATATCGAAATATCACTGAAACTGGCTCCGTGAAGTGTAGAAGAAGTGACGCTGGTGCTTCTCCCGTTTATGAACCAGATGATGAGGAAGAAATATTGAGGTATTTTGAGGAAGACCCAACTATTTCAACTAATAAAGTCGCAAGACTAAACGTAGAGTTGGATGTCATCCTTACCACTATACCCCTGTCCAAGGCTTGGAGGAAGGTGATCCTGGAAGGAGAGTGGAATTCTGCCGCTTTATGTTAAATTCAGATGCAGAAAGTGCAAATTTTTTAACAAGTATTTTATGGGCGGACGAGTCGAAATTTAATCGCGAGGGTATAACAAATTTCCACAACCTACATTATTGGGCAGAGGAAAATCCCAAGTTAACACGTGAAACTAGTTTCCAAATTAAGTTTTCTTTTAATGTGTGGATGGGAGTCATTGGCCACTATTTAATAGGGCCACACTTTCTTCCTCAAAATTTAAACGGGGAAATCTATGAAAATTTTTTAAGTGATGATCTGGCGGTGATTTTAGATGTTCCTCTCGTCGTCAGACAGCGAATGATGTTTTAGAACGACGGTTGTCCAGCACATTATCGGCTGACAGTACGACAGTTACTTGATCAACGTTTCCCTAACCGTTGGATTGGAAGAGCGGGCCCAATACCTTGGCCAGCGCGAAGCCCTGACTTAACACCCCTTGATTATTACGTATGGGGTCATATGAAGGAGATGGTCTATGCCACACCAGTCAATACTATAGAAAACCTTAGACAAAGGATAGTGGATGCTGCCCAACACATAAGGCATAATCTGACAACCAGAGTAACAAGGACGGAAATAAGAAGACGCTGCCGTGTCTGTATACGGAATAGGGGCTCCCATTTTGAGCAAGACGTGTAAAAAATAAAGTACAACTTTGAAATTAATGAAGAATTAAAATCTACTTTTAAAATGTTTTTTACTGTTTATCTAAAAATAAAATTCGTACTACTTGTGTTATTTTTACTAGTATTTTCTTAGAACTATTAAGGGTACATTGAACATTTGTACCTTGTTAGATAGTTATTGGAATAAGGCAGTTTTTATAATAATTTATACGCGTGTTACGTTAATACTTTTTTGAAAAAACCTAATAGGTAAATTTCATAGCTGATTTAAAAAAAAATTTTTTTAACTTTTTATTTCAGATGTTCACATGATCGAAATGTTTCCAGATATTTTTCATTCCAAACGGATATCTATAATATTGGACAAGTAATCCAGTAAAAAATAATTTAAAAATGTCAAATAGATTTTTCGAAAATTAACTTTTAGGACATTAAGACCTACAAAAACAAAAAAAATTAAATATCTCAAAAACTATTGAGTTTTGCATAATATATGTTAGGGCTAAATTTACTTCTTAGATCATGCCCCATCACATATCCAAAGGAATGTATCGAATTACCAGTAACCCTGTATATATTTTATTAAAATAAATGTAATGATAATTTAAATTCTGCCCGTGTTCCTCCATTTTCAGCACGCATCCCAACTCTGTTCTTAAATTTTTTGTAGATATTTTGATGGCTTGAAGGTTAATTGAATTTATAGCATTTGTAATTCTCTCTTTCAATACATTTACATCCTTCGTTAAATTATGGGAATAAATAATTTTCTTCACATGACCCCATAAATAAAAATCGCAAATAGTCAAATCAGGCGATCTGGTTGGACACCGAAAAGATCCAAATCATTCAATCCACTTTTCTGGAAAATTATTATTCAACCAATTTCTTACTATTTGTGTGCTGTTGACTGAACAATCACCAGAGCAATTTCCTTTGCACAGGAAAACCTAGCGACAAGCTTTTATATCATAAAAAAAATTATATAATGTAACAAAATGATGGCTTTGATTTACTTCAAGGTTTATTTTCTACCTTTTAGAGCATTTAAATAAAAGCTTTTCTTAAAAATATTTTTTTAATTTCCATTCGATAAATATTGACAGAGATATGAATTATTAAATATCTTTATAGCGCGCTATCAGAACACTTGTTTCATGATAAAATCGATAAAAACTCGAAAATGGATAGATAGTACGCAAATAGTGTATCTAATGAAAGTTAAATAAAATCAAATTTTGAATATGTTGGTGTATGTACAAGATTGTTTTGGTAACGGGTGAATGGATATAAAAGGGAAAAACATGAAACATTGTTATTTTCAAGTGCATTTTGAAGGGGGCGAGCGTAGGTGCGTTTTTACTATGTACATACTTCGGTATGCGATATAAAGCAACGACAGGCGCAGTTAGTACTTGGATGATGACCATTCCAACGGAAACCGCGTTCTCGCCTCACACATCTTCCAGCGGCTTGTATATCAGTGTATGCGCGGAAGCTATACAACCTTAGGCGAGGGTTGTATAGGAGATATACCATCCTTCGGAGGGGATGTAAAGCCGTCGGTCCCCTGTCTATTAAATGTTAGGCAAGTAAAAGATCCCTACTCTTCTTAAGGGAAGAGGTTCGGCAAAATTCCTGGTTGGGGGTAGCTCGTCTACAGGCGTCGGTGTTAGGCCTCAGTAGCGGAAATAGGCCGACGTTAAATAAATGTATAAAAAAAAAGTGCATTTTGACAAATAGTTATATTATTTCCACGTCCAGTGGAAGTATAGTAACGAAAAAAATTTCGTTTTGTTGAAATAGGCTTAAAATGTCATGAAACGTCGACATTTTAAATTTGAGCGAAAAAAAATTTCCTGTCTGTCGGTCGATCTGTCTGTCTATAACTTTTTTTATGCGCACGTTTACTCTGGAACTCTTTATGATATCGACTTGAAATTTGGTACACTTATGTATTGTAACGAGATCTGGAACTAGATTATATTCTGATCTAATTCCGTTGAAGGGTTCGGGGATAAATGGGGTAAATAAGGATAAATAGGCAAAACAAGCAAGTAAGAGTCCATAAAATTGCAATTTAGGGCATGTACGAAAAGTTAAGGGCTCAAAATTTTTTTTAATAAACCACAACAGCCCAACCCCACCCACTATCACCCCCAATTCCACCTCCACTCTATTATGAAAGGAAGTAAAAAAATGAAAATGTGATTTATTGTATATACAAAAAAGAAACGTCTAAAAAGAATTTTTAGCATTAGCTACCGCCTCTACCACCCCATTGCCAAGCATAAAATTGCAATTTAGGGCATGTACAAAAAGTTAATGGCTCAAAATAACGTCTAATAAATTTTTTTTGGAGTTAGCTACCCCCTCTACCACCCCCATTGCCATATCCACCCTATTATTAAAGGGGGTAAAAAAAATTAAAATATGATTTAGTGTGTATACAAAAACGAAACGTCTAAAAAATTTTTTTGGCGTTAGCTACCCCCTCTACCATACCTATTGCCACCCCCACCCTATTATTAAAGAGAATAAAAAAATTAATTGGGATTTGAACCAAGGGCTTCTAAAATTTATTTTGGTATTAGTTATCCCCTCTACTACCCCCGCCCTATTGTTTAAGGGAATATAAAATTAAATTGGGATTTTGTGTGTATACGAGAACCAAGGACTTCTAATTTTTTTTACATTAGCCACCCCCTCTACCACCCCCACTCTATTATTAAAGGGAATAAAATATTACATTGGGATTTAGTGTGCATAAGACTTGGAGACAAAATTTGGTAGTGGAAGTAGTGATTCCTCGGGCAGTGGTTTTTTGATTGACTTTAGGTAATAATTACACTAATGGTTTTTTGAAGAGAATTAAATTATCTGTAAAATGGGCTCTAAGTGAGCTTCATACGATGAATGGTTCACGAGTTACATCTGTTTAAAGCTATGAGCAAAATTTTCCTTTTTATTATAAATTAAGATTTTCCTGCAAGAATTGTCCATAACCATTTTTTAAAAGGGTTTTGATCAATTTTTATTAGTTTATATACATAGCATAAACCGTTCACAAACTATATTTTATTTTAAAAAAAGGTTCTTGAAAACTGGTTTTGTTCAGAAAAATTGAACCTATATTGTTTTTTAATTCCTTTTTTGTGCATATCATCGTTTTTTTTTACTTCACGATAAAATTCCATAAGACCTAAATGAAAGCTTACAATATTTCCTACAAAAAACACTTATTCGTGTATGATTTTCAATAAGTAGCGACAAGGAACTGACGACTGAAAAATTGGATTGATTTTTAATTTTTAGCAAACAGGCAATTTTGTCACGTTTGAAGTACAAAAAAGTACATTTAATAATATTTTTTTACTTTTTGAGGTACTAGAAGTTATTCTGTGAGCATTTTAAAGATTTTAGCGAAGAACGCGCGCGTTTCCGTTGCTTCGCAAAACTGTCAAAATTTGAAAAAATCTATCTCGGCTCCAATAGGTCGTACGAAGTTAGAAAAAAAAACGAAATTGTGGGGATTTTTATTACCTATAATAATCATATCTACATATTTTACAATAAAATTGATACTTTCTGAGTTTTTGTGCGAAAAATCGATTTTCTTACCTATTTTCTCCCCCCCTCCCCTTCCCACTGCCGGCGTCCATGGATGGGAACTTTTGATATATTAAAAAGTACCACAAAATAAACCTGTTGCCAAAATTTTAGTCCGTTCTGAACTATTTCGTCCAAATTTTCCCAGCTACTAGAACATTTGAATTTTTAGTTATAGTTAGGCCCAATATATGCAATTTTTCATGTCAGAGCATCCTAAATAGCGTACTAAAATTATTTTTCGATGTAGTGTCGCATTATTATTATTATTGCTGTTATTTACTGGTAGAAATAACTTCAACGGCAATTGAACAATCCAACAAAACTGCTATTGCTTTTAGTAAAACGTTCTAAGTGGATTCCTGCTGGAAGTTCAGCAGAGAAAATTGAAATCGAATAGCTTAATTGAAAAACTTTATTAAGTGTACACAAAACAAAATGCCATCGACGGTATAACGACCAAATATTGCGGAATTATAATGGAACTGTGGAGTACACGTCAAATCACTCTGGCCACTTATGCGAATCCTTCATAAATCAATTATTGCACTAACTCACGTACACCCTCCAACGCTTTTATGGGTTAAAACAACTTACGAGAACTAGCACGCAACTTTGTATGTGCGATATATGTCGAGTACTTCATGGCACTCCTTTTTGTTACTATGTGATTCGATTTTAATTTGTACCTATGTAATTTTCAATTCGCGTTTACTTTGCTTGGCGGCAGATTATACAATGCGGGTCTGAAAAAGATGTAAATGTTTTTTCATAATAGCATACTAATGAAGTCAGTGGGGATAAAAGAGGCCTTTGCCTTACAAAAGATGAGGTAGAAATGATTTTGATGTGTGTTATTTAAGCAGAGAGCCTGATGGAAAATGCAAGTTTACGACCTTGGTGGAGAGAGGCGCAAGCAACTGCGCCATTTTGATTGAAGGTGCAAAAATTAGCTCTTACTAAACAACCCTGCAATAGTTGATCCTATAAAAAATGTTTAAAACAAATTTGAAGAGCACGCCATTTCCCACATTTTTTGTATATTACGCTTCTATTATAAGTATAACGTGCAACGATACGGCGACGGAACATGAAGTTTAACGAAGTTTTCCAAAAAATCTTTAAATTCGACTTTTGTTTGTAAATTATATAAGAATAAATTACATTTTATTGATTTTAACGGTTCTCCACATCACAATGAGTACAATGAGTTTATATAGAGAAACTATCTTAAATTACGGTGATTTTTCTTGTTATTTATTTATTTATAATAGTACACTGTTCTACAGGTAAAAACCCAATCACAGAACAGGAAGATAAGAAAAACAAAAGCATTAATAAATAAGCTCTGTACAATAAGAAATATAGAAGACAAAGATAAAGTATTAAACATCAAATAAGGACTATACATTAAGA
The DNA here is from genome assembly GCA_963675555.1 of Leptura quadrifasciata. Taxonomy (NCBI): domain Eukaryota; kingdom Metazoa; phylum Arthropoda; class Insecta; order Coleoptera; family Cerambycidae; genus Leptura; species Leptura quadrifasciata. The sequence continues at coordinate 142,667,558 of OY776677.1, forward strand.
GAATAATAATACAGAATTATATGATTAAATATAACATAAAAACATAAAGACGGTTAAAATAAACATAATTATACAAAATAGTAAGAAAAAAATAATGAAAAAGAACAAATTTGATCTTAAGTGATACATTTTAATATCATTAAGACTGCAATTAAATATATCAAGATGGCTACCATTTGCATTGCAGATATTGCACATTGTGTAAAGCGGGGGCGGGGTGGGGTGCTATTTAAGAACGCCAGGCTTGTAACTTGTAATTCAGCGCTCGGCGGGGCACATTGCCCGGAGAGTAGCTGTTGGTTGCAGTCTGGTTACATTCCTTATAGTAAAATAAGGATTTTATAGAGGAGTTTGTGACTAAAAATATTATGCCCACAGGGACACATTTGAACAATTAATAGGAGATGTTGACAGGTAAAAAGTTAGAATATTCTTTGAATTTACCCTAGGTACCATAAAATTTTATTTAGCCAATAATTCTTGTCAATCAATAATATTGCGAATCATTTTAAAAAGGAATGCCTGAGAAAAATATCTACGCCTAGCCTTAAGACTTGTCATGTCGTGTGCAGTTCCTCTTGCGGAACACCTATGGGTGGGTAAACACCGTCCGATTTAAAACTCAGGAATTTTAAAAGTCGACGTTGAACTGATTTCAAATGGTTGTCATAAGTGATGTAATATTGTAATATGGGAATCATACAAGAGAAGCGTACTTGAGCTTAGATTTAATAAAGGTAAAATAGACAGGTTTAATTGCGTCTAACCGAGTAAAATCCCAACAGTTTCGCACCAACAACCCATACGTCTTACCGACATCTAAGGTAATAGAGTCAACTGTTACATGGCCTATGTCCATTTAACAGTTTTATATAAAAACTAGTATTTTGGTTATATTTAGCACGATCTATATAACATTTTTCGATTCAGTTTTTGTAAGTGAAACTATTTTCAACTAACAGAATTTTATTTGTATAACTGCTAAACCATTTCACACTGTTTTCTGTACTTAGTTTTATATCTTAGGAACTCAGTCATTTTCTACACTACTATGTATTTCCGTTCTATACAGCATCCCAGGAAACAAAGCAATTGTCTACAGAACATTTATTTACATCCGATATCTATATTTCAATTTTTATATTTTTGTTTACTATGCTAAATACATATGGTTATTTTCCTTACCTTTTCTTGTTACTACATATAATATATCCTATAAGATGTAATATATTTACTGAGTTATCAAAACACGTTTTAATATTTATTTACATCTGTTCATATTTGTGGTTATGTATAAAATAGAAATTACAAACTGTGGTATGGAAGTAATAAAAACTTTTATTATAGATTCCTTTTATCGATCATATGCCACTATTTTAGTTGTGAGTACGGGAATCTACAAGGCAGGTTGTTGCGCTTAACTCAACCATTGACAGATGGCCATACTTGTACTATTTTTATATTTTATAGCTTTCAATTTAAATAGGGAATTAGATTTCTCACATTTTTTTGGGAACGTTATTTTCCAGTAACTAGGACAAAAAGTTTACCTTAGTTAACAAGTGTTTAACATATAGGTAATTTCATTACTCATTTAAAATTTAATTAATCTTCAAATTTTGCCTTTGATATAATTTCAATTATATTTAAAATAAATTTAAATTCAAGGTCAATTCTTTTTAATTTAATAAGTAGTTAAAATACTATATGTGCCACATGGTTTTAAAAATATGTTTCTCTTTTCTTTTCATTTTTTGTCAATTTATAGTTTGTATGAAATCAGCTTTTGTACAGCTTACTTGCTTAAATGCTTAGATGCTTAAATTGTTTTGTATATACTTATATACTTACATGCTTAGATGCTTACATGCGATGCTTATATTCCTACATGCTTAGATGCTTATATATATTTATATGTACTTATATGTTTATGCACATATATACTGATACATTTCTGCATAGCTTATTCATTCCTGCATAGCTTTTGCACAGCTTATCTTACATATAGATAAAATTTCGTTATATTTTCATAAACCACCTAGTTGGTTAATTTTCCTACAACTTTCACCCCATTTCATTAAGAGACGTAAATTGCCAAGGAAACATTAGAATCCACTCTCGCAACAAGAGACAATTGTGGGCCTGGATTGCTGTCCCAGATCCAGTCACCTCAACCATAATCAATCTAGGATTCTAGTATAAATTTGTTATATATATATATATATTTTTTAAATTTCAATTTGTCTGACAAACCAATTTGTCCATTATTCATGTAATATATTTTAACATGCATTTTAATCTATTTTTTATTTCTCTTACCAACAAATTCAGTCTGATCTATAGTAGACTGGTTATTCGAGAAAAAGAGACAATTTTACTTATTTTACTACAGATGGTGCCCAATTTAACATCAGTTTTTCTTTGTCACCTTTTCTCGAAATAAACATAAATCTGTCGCTTATGCTGTACATATCAGAAAGGGTAAGTTTCTCCACTCTTACGAATACTCTGGACCCACGGCTCTCTGCTCCGACTTAAACCAGCTAGTCGTCCGCATATGTTGCCTCAATTCTTTCTGAAAAATAAATAACAAGGGAAAAGAGGTAACACAACGTGAGCTGCAAAAGAAAGCTTGGTATCAAAAATTACGCCAAGATCGCGAAAGGTAGAGGGGCGGTTCAAATTGACTCTAGGTTGTAATCGAAAATCATATGGGTGGATTTTGTAGAAAATGACATGATATTGCATTTGCTGGCATTTAATAAAAACTTGTTTTCCTGACACCAAGCGTTTCCACTAAGTTCCGTTGAAGACGGAGAAAATCACTGTGGCTATTAACGTTACCATAGAATCTTTAAATCATCCGCATAAATGAGACAATTCACATCCAACACATCTAGTATATCGTTTATAAAAATAATGATCAACGGGGTGCCAGGGATGGACCCCTGTGGAACGCCAGGAGTTACGGTATATTCAGCAGACTTAGAACCATTGGGTACAACGTATTGAGTCCTGTCATATAATTATGTTATTAAATTTAATAGAGTATCAGATAAGACCAATAAATGCAGTTTGTGAAGTACCATGTCTATAGATTCTGCTATAAATTGAGTAACAAAAATCAGATTTATAGCAGTGCATCGGAGTTTCATAATGTCGTGTTGATAGACTGAGATTTTGTTGGACATACGATGGTATAGAAAATCAAGTAGCAAGATTTCCAAACTTTAAACAATTTCAGATAATAGTTATAGGTCTAAAATTGCTAATATCAAACTAATTATCTTTTTTTATATATAGGTCATACTTTCGACCTTTTCCATAATACAGGCAACTCACAATTACGAATGCACATGTTGAATATGACTTTTAAAGGGTGCGCAAGAATGTGAGCACATTCCTTCAGCAGAAAAGCAGGTATTCCGTCAGGACCAGTAGTCAGTTTAAGTTTGAGTCTTTTTAAGGCAACCGCAGTTTCACCCTCAACAAATTCTTGTAGGTGAATAGTTGTGCTGACGGTTTGCTCATTCGAGGATTGGTTAGTAGACCTAGATGATGGTAAGAAAGATTTACAGAAGAAATCTGCGAAAGCGTTGAAACTTTATTAGAATGGACAAGCTGTCTCCCGTTTTAGGACATTTGAGAAGGTATGCTAGACGATCTCTTTCTACTATTGATAAAATACCAAAATTTTCTGGGATCATTTTTAGTATTTATTTGAGCTGTTCTTATATAATATTTGTAACATCCACCAATATCTGACTTTATTTTAGATCTCAATGTTTTAAATTCATTCAAACTCCTCAAATCACCATACCTATTACAATCGCACCAGTGTGTGGCTTTTAGCTTAATATTCCTAATTATCTGAGAGTTATACCAAGGAGGGTATGTATGTACAGATTTAAAATTGGACTACGGGACACAATTCCAAGGGTCAATGAAAATACCAACAAGCAAATAAATTCTATATGGAAAACACAGCATAACTATTGAAAAGCTTATTAGAATCATAATTCAATTGATTAATTATAAATGGGAGCATCTAATTTTAAAATAAGGGCCCCAAAATGGACAATGTCACTATTTTAAGAAAACTATCCATATTTGTTAGTACATATAAGATTTTAGTAAAAAGTGAAAATGAATAAAGTTAGTATTAACATGCAAGTTTAACCTGGAAATAATAAAATATTAGAAAGGTATTAAATTTAGTCCTGAAAGAGTCGAGTGAGGTGCAAGTGTTGGTAAGATTAGGAACAAATCAGAAACGTAGAGACAAACCAGTGATACGAAAAGATTCAGCAAAAAATAGTGAACAGGAAAAGTAAAGAAAATGGCAAGCGTATACAAGATAAAAGTAAGCAGATATTCAAATAAAAGGATTTTGTCTCAAGAAAGAAAATGACGAAAAAAATATATCCGAGTCAAAAACTATATAAAAAAGTCAAAATCAACGACAAAGAGAGAGAAATTTTATTTATCGGCAACCCCTAATAACTAATATTTAAAAAATACAACCTTAAGGTGGGCATATCCAAGAGAGAGAGAGATCCGATAAGTAAATATTTATTAATTTTTGCCATAACTTTTTTTTAATACATATATTGGAAAAAAAAAGTATAAGACCACCTTAAGTAGAACTATGACAGTTGTAGTGATATGAATTTTTACTCAATAATTTCAGTTGTTTGCAAAATTAGTTAATTTAAATTTAAAAAATAGTGCCAATCTTCATATCTTGTAGTCATAAATTAACTAATTTTGCAAACACCTGTCATAGTTCTACTTAGGTGATCTTATACTTTTTTTCTACCAATATATGTATTAAAAAAAAAGTTATGGCCAAAAATAATAAATATTTGCTTATCGGATCTCTCTCTCTCTCTCTCTCTCTCTCTCTCTCTCTCTCTCTCTCGGATCATTTATTGATAAGACAATCAATCAGTGAAAAATCAGTGTCTCTTTTCAAGTTGTAAATTAGAAGTTAAAAAAATAATAAACTACCTTATTAGTATACAAAACATTGCATAATATTTAAAAAAAGATATTTAAATAATAAAATCATCACATTCCAGGATATCAATCAAACCAGGCCAAGCACCGACAAATAAGTTGAAGCTAAGATACATCGTGGGGTACACACTTATTCAATGATATACCCACAGGTTAAATTGATACTTTTATAAAATTTATTATGCCATTTGTTGAATTTTTAATTAGACTAATTACATGAAATAACTTTGAGGTCATCTTTATTTTTAATGGTAAGCATTCAAGAATAACAACTTTAGACATTTAATTAGGTATGAAGTATTCATCTATAAGCTATGCTTTTGATGGTTTTCACGTTTGTTTACCGTACTTAGATTTTTATCTCTGTATATTTAAAATTGTTTGTTTTTTCTGTTGAACGTTGTGATGTTATTATTATTATTTTTTTGGTAAATAAACCTTATTAATATTTTTTTTTTTTTTTTTTTACAAAAAACCAGTCACCCTACTCTGTGGCTCTGACCCTCACAGAGGGGAGCTGGTAATACCAATAGCCACTCTCCACGCCCGTGGGGTGAGTGACTACCGGGTCCGCGAATCGTGTGCCCTGAGTAGACGCAATGAACCGAGGATGACAGCCTTCTGCATTCTGCCGGCTTAGATCTCTGCCGAATCTCGGCATGCCGGTATGATCTTTAGTTCTGAAAGCAGCGTCTATCTCATTCCACCGAGGGCTCCTATAATCAGTACCACTATTTTAACAGAATGGCCTGGATAAAGCCTGCAGAGTTCGAAGAGCAAATCTCGATATTTTGTCCGTTTTTCCTCCTCTTTCAAGACAATGTTGCTCTCAGCGGGAGCTGAGAATTCTACGACATACATTGTCTTGAGTTGGTGGTCGAGGAGTACTATGTCAGGCTTGTTGGCTTGTATTTTCCTGACGGTGGGAAACGAGTAGTTCCAATAAATTAGACACTTCTCATTCCCCACAACGGACTCAATATCCCCCGGAGCGTAAGGCAGCACTGGTGTTTCGTCTATCCCATACGAGTGCCTTAGATGATAGTAAAGCACTCGTAATGCTGCATCGTGTCTGTGAGGATAGGCCGAGACTGCGTATGTCGGGCAAGCCGACACTAAGTGCATTACAGTCTCCGGCGCCCTGCGGCAGGCCCTGCAGCTGACATCAGGGATCTCCATACCCATGACACGATGTCGATAGACGAGGGTGTTAAATACACCATCCTGGCAAGCCATTATGAATCCCTCGGTCTCAGACTTCAGCGCAGCTGACCTTAAGAAGGCGAAGGTCAGCCTTTCGGATAAGCCGAGGTCTTCTATATTTTTATAGAAGACCCCATGCAATGGCTTATCTTTATGGAGCTGCAGAAGGATGTTCTGTTCTGCAGCTCTAATGTGGGCTTTTAGTCGAACGGGTTCCAACTCGGTGACAGAGTCGGGATTTACCCGCTCAACGTCGAAGATGAGACCAAGTTCATCGGCTGCTCTCCGTGCTGCCTTAAAGAGAAAAGCTCCTACCTCTGCATTTTCATAGTCTCGGACCATGCAGAGGAGGGGATCCGAACTCCTGATGACCTTACATGCTCCATCCAGAACCATCCTGCTATGGAGACTCTCCAAGCTCAAGAGTCCACGGCCTCCCCGATGTCGTGGGAGATATAACCGTGGAACGGACGATTTAGGATGCAAGCTCCTATTGAGATGCATCTTCTTGCGGGTTACTACATCGAGTTGACGCAGCTCTTCTAGTCCACTTCACTACTCCGGAAGAGTAGAGAAGGATCGGAACGGCAAGCATATTTGTAGCAGACACCTTGTTCTTCCCCGACAGTTCTGAAGACCAGATCTGTCGGAGTAGGTGCTGATACTTGCCGCGGAGAGCGTTTTTCACTATACTCACTTCTTGGGTGGAGCGTTGCTCGACACCCAAGTAAGTGTACGACTCTCCGGCATCTAGATGGTGTAAGATGCTTCCGTCCACGAGCTGCGCGTCCTCTCCATAGTCACCGCATCGTCCTCTCTTGAGATGGATCAGTGCGCATTTGTCCAACCCTAACTGCATACCGACAGCCTGCGTGTACTCCTGTACCACCCTAAGGGACTGTTGGAGATCCCTCTCTCCAGAGGCATAAAGTTTAAGGTCATCCATATAAAATAGATGGGTGACCTTATGCCTCCTGTCGCCGGGGGTACCGCAGTTGTAGCCACGGGTTTTCCGGAGCGAGACGGATAATGGCAGTAGTGAGATGCAAAACAGAAGGGGGCTGAGGTAATCTCCCTAAAATACTCCTCTTCTGAATGTTACCGACTCTGTTTGGACTCTATCGTTACCCGATGTTATGGTAAAGCGAGTCCTCCAGAGCGGCATCAGCTTTTCAATACATCTCACTACGGGACCGGGTACCACAAAACATCGGAGCAAGTGAACAATGAGCTCATGCGATGTCATGTCAAATGCCTTGCGGTAGTCGATCCAGGCGATAGAGAGGTTCCGCTTATACTGCATGGAGTCCTGCGTGACACATCTGTCGATCAACAGGTTCTCCTTGCAGCCAGCGACACCTCTCTTCGACCCTCGTTGCTCATATATCCGTTCGTAAACCGGTTCAACTGCGTGGAGCACCCGCATGTACAAAATGCGTGTAAACACCTTGTAACATGCGTTTAGATAGGTTATCGGTCTGTAATTCTTTGGGTTGGACAAATCTCCGTTCTTGGGGATCAGCACTGTCCGCCCCTCAACAACCCAAGAAGGGATTTGCTGCTCCCCATTTAACCAGAAATTAAAAATTCTGGCCAAATGGTGGTGGGTACTCGATAACTTTTTCCACCAAAAGTTATTTATCCCATCGGGACCTGGAACAGCAAAGTTCTTAGAGCCCTCAAGAGCCCTACGAAACTCTTCTAGGGTTATTGGTTCGCACACTTCCTGTGGTTGCTGAAGCCTTTGACAGAAGGCTTCAAAGTGTGCAAGGGCAGGAGAATCTTGGTTGAGTGGAAGCCTCTCCTCGTACAGCGTTTTCCAGAAGTTCTCCACCTGATCTGCAGTCGGCGGATTGTCTACAACACGCGGAAGCGGTTGGAAAAGGCGCGAGGGCTTCTCGCGGAACAGTTTATTTTCCGCAAGCCCCCTCGCCCGCCTCACTAGTGACTTTTGCAAGTCACTAGCATCCGTATCCTGTCGAGACAGTGCTGTTTGGTGGTTCGCAGCACTGCCTCATTGAGTGTGTGATGGACGCGTCTTAGGTTGGTCCATCACACATTGGATACGGGATGCGTGTTGCCTCGCCGACCGGATCTTGGCTTCCATCTTTTGTATGCGCCGCTGCGCTCTCTCCTGTGGGGAAGAGGTATTTCGCCTCTCCACCTGAGACGAGCGTTGAGCAGCGGCACACACGGCATAATTTATGTGCCAGATGTCAGCCTCTTCTGGTAGCGCTGTACGAAGTTCAGCGTCCATTCTGGCCAGGTCTTGTGGCCCGGGGGTTTTTAGACGGTGTAACCCCCTTCTGGTACTGAGGCCCTCTGGTATTGGCGGAACGAGGAGAGCCACGTCCTCAACCGGTGAATGTGACAGCTCTTCGGCCACCTCATTCACCGGCCCAGGAGCAGCCCTCACGTAGCCCCTACTACGAAGGTGGGATACATAGTCACGCAGATTTTGTGGCGTGAAGGCGCTATGCTCTGGAAGCCTCTCACACCACAGAGCATGCATCCGCGCCACGTACCCCCTCCGCGCGGGCTCACTGCTTTCATAACAATGCAGAAGCTCATCCCTCAGTTCATCTGTCCACTCAAAGCGTCCTTGTTCATTACGTGCGTCGTCAACGGGCGGTCAATCCGGTTGGGCCCCACCACCTTGCCCTTGACCCCTATCCGAACGGGGTCGATCGTGCGGGGCCAGTCTTCGGCCTGCCGGAACCAAAGGTTAGAGCCTGTGGGTGGTTAGCCCAGCAGGCCCACGACCGACACCAGAGGGGAAGATGCTTTCCCCTCCCGGGTGCACTAGGGCTGGCGGTTCGGTTTTGCACCCCCCGGTTTTATTATTATTATTAATAGATATTATTGCCATTTAAAATCCAGGATACTTTATGTAAAGTTATTTTTAGTATATTAGGTATCTATCGCAGGGATAGGGAATAGTTTCAAGGTTTTTCTCCATAGATGTACATTTGTGATAAACAACAAATCAATTTTGATAAAACAAAGTTATAAATGTTCAGTCGATAACAACTTATTTTTTAATCAGTTGAATATAATGGTTATGCAACCAATTAAACATACAGAGGCAAAATTTAATATTTGTGATTTTAGACTCAAGGAACCCACGATACCCTAAGATCCATTTTCAAATAACTATTACTAACTACTACTAACTATTACCGTTCTTACTATTATATTTTAGGTTATAACTGTCTTACATGCACACACAATCATTTAAACTTTACATTAGATGAATTTCGTGTCGTCCTATTCCATTGCCTTCACTATAATTTCACGCCTTTGCTTATCTCCGTTTCATCCCATAGTTTTATTTTGGTTAGTTTTACTGTCTTATAAAAGTAACTTCTCACACTTAACTCGAGTATACGTGTGTGTATCAAGTAGATCAATACGGCTGGAATTTACTAGTGCAGAGCAATAAAGAGCGAATGTGGGTTATGCATCTGAAAATGGCTTTTTGATCGGAGTAGAACTGCATAGTGCATGAACAGGTCGCCTAGATTGAGAAGTCATTAGAAATTTCTAGGAAGATACGTGGTAGAATCTGTAGTATGTTGAAATTTTAATCACTTCCTGAGATACTCCAGAGCAAATGAGCCTTAAAGTGAAGTTTACTAGAAAGGTATATAGACATACATTTTCTTACTATATACAAGGAAACTTCGGAAAACTTCAGTTTTATTTGTAAAGCACAAAATAAAAAAAGAAGTCGAAATTTTCAATATGAAGAAAATTTTATCTATATGCAGAAAGATAAGCTATGCATAAGCTGTGCAAAAGCTATGCAGAAATGTAGAAGCTATGCAGAAACGTATACAGAAATGTATAAATATATAAGTATATAAGTAGAAATATATAAATGTATAAGCTGATTTTGTAAACTATAAATTACCAAAAAATTAAAAAGAAAGAAAAAATTTTTTAAAACCATGTGGTACATATAGTATTTTAACTACTTATTAAATTAAAAAGAATTGAACTTGAATTTAAATTTATTTTAAAAATAATTGAAATTATATCAAGACAAAAACTGAAAATTACTGAAATTTTAAATTACTAATAAATGAAATTTGCCTGGATGTTAAACACTTGTTAACACGGATATAAAAATGTAATATCAATTACTGAAGTCCACAGTTAAGTTTACATACGTTCGAATCAGTACAAAAGCTGCAAGCAAATGATTTCTTGGTGAGTTTTATTAATAAAGTAAACTTTATTTATCCCACTTACTGCAAAATAATACCACTACACAAAATTGAAAAAGATAGTTTTAATAATTAAATAGAAAACTGTAAAATATAGGAATGGTACATGTATCGACATCTGTCAATTGCTGAGTTAATCGCAACAACTTGCGGGTCGCAAATTCTACAATTTCCTTTACTCGCAACTAAAATAGTGGCATATAATCGATAAAAGGAATCTATAACAATAGTTTTTATTAGTTTCATACCACAGCTGATTTACTTCACAATTTATAAATACATAACCAAAAATAAGAACATCAGTAATAAATAGTAAAACGTATTGTGAGAACCCAGTAAATATATTACATCTAATAGGATATACTATATATAATAATGAGAAAGGTAAGGAAAATAACCATATGCACTTACATAGTAAACAAAAATATAAAAATTGAAATATAGGTATCTGATGTAAATAAATGTTTTTAGACAATTGTTTCCTTAGATGCTGTAATAGAACTAGAATAGAGATACACAATAGTATAAAAAACATGACTGAGTTCCTAAGAAATAAATATATGTACATAAAACAGTGTGAAATGATTTAGCAGTTATACAAGTAAAATTCTGCTAGTTGAAAACTGATTCACTTACAAAAACTGAATGAAAATGCTACACAGATCGTGCTAAATATAAACAAAAATACTAGTTTTTATATAAAATTGTTAAATAGACATAGGCCATGTGACAACGTTACGCTACCTAAGTTTGCAATTTTATTAATTTTTATTTTATTAAGTTTAAATATATGACAAACTGTTTATATTCTGTATAAAATGGATTAAATTAGTTATTTTCGGGTGATTTATTAATGATTTTATGTGTGATAATTGATCTTTTTTGTTTTCCTCAGACAAACATTATTTTTATGAATTACACGTCAATATATGTTTCAGAATATTTATATGAGCCATTACATATCATACGAAAACGAGAATATTTTATAGTAGGCTTTCTCTAATGCTCTAGTAATAATAAAGCTGTCCCTTTACATATAACATTATTTAATTGAAGATACCCGCTAAAATTTCCACAGAAAATATGGCAGTGCCATGGATGGATAATTTCCACCGAAAGTTTGTATAAAATGTATCCAGAATTGCAACATATGTTCAAAGTAATTTATTATGCCAGCGGCTTCTCTTGAAAATTCCAGCGAAATGGAGACGTATTCCTCCAGACAAAAGGATTTAATTAAACCGCGATGTCCTCAGCGCGCAAGACATCTCTCCGTTTTGCATAATTGCCTAAAATAAGAATAATTTCCAAGTCAGTTAGGTTCCAACAAAGAAAAACATCATTAACTGTGCTAAGATGCCACTTTCGTGTTTCTTCTACGGTAAAGGTTGGTAATTTTCCAGACGAGACAATTCACGCCTTCCGTAAAGTTTTCTTAAGCACTCACTTTCAAGAGCTGTCTGTCTCAGGTGCACTTCGTGAATCTCTGTAAAATATGTGGGAAAATGTTTGCTGTTCAAATAAATTGCAAATGAAATTCTAGGGCTTTATCGGAGAGTCGATTACTGTCTATTTTATTTGTTATCATTTAACCCTGGATTATTCCACAGTAGCGAACCCGAACTAAAATTTATATTACTATGTAAGAAATGGATAATTGAGAAATTAATATTATCTATCAAGTAATGAAATATAAAGAAAAAAGGGGATATGTTATTAGAACTATGGCAAATCATAATTCTATCTGAGACCTTTTTTATGTAGACAAATTTACGTTTCCTTATATAAAAGAAAACTCTCAGGATATTTGATTCGATAAGAAAAATAAAAGAACGAATATCAGACGTATTCTGGAGTGTATACTACTACAGATAAAAGACTTCATGTCCAAATAATAGCAGAAGTATATATTCAGTTGAGTTGAGAGCTTTTCTTGACCTAGCATTTGCCAAATTGTTGCCATCCCATTCTTATGTCTTATCAAAAATCAAACAATTTATTTTGAGATTGCTCCTGATCTTATCCCACCTGGCCGTATTTTAATTGTGTATTTTCCAATACTTCTACCAGTTCATTAACTTCAATTATCGTGGTATAGATAACATTTTATTTAGAAAGTTATGTAACGATCATTTAACTAAACACAGCGCTTGGTTCTGAGAGAAGTACAAAATTTCGATTATATTTAAATGTTCCCTCTCCTAAATTAGTGCATATTTGTTACACTCTTTTAAACCAAGTAGTCTTCAATAGCATGTAATATATTATATGTATGGTGAAAAATCATTTATAGCCATGTGAAAAATTGCTTTTTTATAATAGTGAATCTAGAGACAATCATCAATTATCCAATTGATAAATTTACATTCACAAGCAAATTAAATTTTAAAAAATAAGTTAATTCTTAAATAAATATATAGCAAAATAAATAACAAAAACAAATATCACGATTATTACTGCTTCGGATGTTATGGTATTAAATTCTTATTTGAATTTTGAAGGTAGAGATCTTATTAATAAAATTTATAAATAAGTAAGTTAAAACAGAGAATATCTTGGCGTAAAAAGAAAATATTTATTGTGGTTTTTTAAACATTACTGTAATTTTGTGTATTTAACTTATAATTCAGCGCTCGGCGGGGCACATAGCCCGGAGAGTAGCTGTTGGTTGCAGTCTGGTTATGTTCCTTATAGTAAAATAAGGATTTTATAGAGGAGTTTGCGTCTAAAAGTATTATGTTTTAACTTGAGAAATGTTGAAAACTAAATCGATTTTTATGAACTTTCGAACATTAACTATCTTTGCACTATCATTTTGTAAACAATTTTTATATGCTAGTTATAATAATAGTTATTATAGATTTCCTAAGATACACACATCTATTTAATTAATTGATATATTTTCCTGTTGGCGAAAAGCTTATAAGGTGGTAATTCAAGTGGCGTGCCAGCTATCTGTTTTTTTCTATACATTTATTTAACGTCGGCCTATTTCCGTTACTGAGGCCTAACACCGACGCCTGTAGACGAGCTATCCCCAACCAGGAATTTTGCCGAACCTCTTCCCTTAAGAAGAGTAAGGATCTTTTACTTGCCTAACATTTAATAGACAAGGGACCGACGGCTTTACATCCCCTCCGAAGGATGGTATATCCCCTATACAACCCTCACCTAAGGTTGTATAGCTTCCGCGCATACACTGGTATACAAGCCGCTGGAAGATGTGTGAGGCGAGGACGCGGTCTTCGTTGGAATGGTCACCCATCCAACTACTAACTGCGCCTAACGTTGCTTTACATCGCATATCGCCAGCTATCTGTAAAAGTGCAATTTATCTAATTGAATTGAATTGATCTACTTACTTACTTGCGGGCATTAGCGAAAGATGCCATTTTAGTAAAGCTTTTGAGACGTTAAACCTTTCTATTTTATACAAGAAACTAAAGTACTTTGGGTTGGATAACGTTGCTTTAACGTTTTTTCTTAACTATTTAAATAACTGTCGGTCGTTAAAGGGTTTGTGTTAATAATAATTTTTCTGAATTTGAATCAATTACTAAAGGTATTGCACAGGGTAGAGTCCTTGGACCTCTTTTATTTTATATATATGTTTCCGATTTTAACTCATATTTAGAGTTTTGCTCAATCCATCAATATGTGGATGATAATCAATTATATTTTTCTTTCTGTTCTAATGATTATTTATTAGCAAATGGTAATATTAACTCTGACCTGGCAACAATTGCTGAGATCTCTAATACTCATGGATTAGCTCTAAACGAGTCTAAAACTGAGTTATTAGTTTTTGGTAAGGATAGATGCAAAATGGTTAGTGATCATAATTTTAAAATTACATTTAGAAAGACTTGACCCCGTTAATGAAGCAAAAAATTTAGGCTTATATCTCGATGTTGAGTTAAGATTTTCCACTCACGTTGCTAAATTGGTACAAAAACCATATAGTAAGTTGAAACTACTATACATGCACATGGAGGTACCTAGTTCTGATATAAAGCTGATGTTATGTGACTCTTTAATTTTCTTCCATCTTGCTTTTTGCGATATCGTGTATTGACCTACTCTATTAGATAGAGACGAAAGCACTCTTCAAAAAATGCAAAATGCTTGTATAAAATTTAGTTTCAACTTGTGCAAGTTTGACCATATTACTATGGTATGGTATATGGTATATGGAATAAACTTCAATAACCGCTGTACATTTTACTTCAATTGGTGTAATATTGAACTGACCGAAGAAAAACAAGGACTTAATACTCTATCATTCTTAGTTAAAGTATACAAGATGTATATTTTTTGAAAAGTAGTTTTTGCTCCATTCTCACAATTCTTTGGAAAAATGAAAAATATGTAAGTACTAAAGCTTTAACTTAATATCGTAATGGCCTCATAAGTGTCCAACGTGTAACAGTGATGATGTAGCCAATATCTCATTCTTTTTAAATTTTAACATAACTGCTTTATACAACTTCCTATTTGAAATATGAATTTTTATGTTTTTTACTCCTCTGTGCTCTAGAATTAATGAAATCTTGATAATGCAGAAAAAATTATTATCAATGCTGCTTAAACCTATTACCGCCTCCTGTATAGATCGTTTAGGCAATCAAGCATACTAATCGCTATTTATATTAAATGCAGTAGTTTTTGTAAAATGAAATCCTGAAAATTTCATACAACCTCGAGATGGAAGTTCCCCGTTCCGTTATGTACTTACAATAAATTTCAATATAAGTATTCCGCACCACGGATTGTTTCTTGTTGATAATGGTCCCACTGTTATGGGTATAAAACTTTTTAACAAATTCCCTACCAACATTGAATCTTGAAAGATTAAGTCAATTTAAAATCGCTGTAAAGACTGTGTTATGCGATCTATTCCGTTATTGGGTATTTTAGTGCTAATTTTAATAATTAATTTCTTTAACATGTTTTCTACTGTACATCTGATTTTATATTTATATGTTTGACAAATTTGGCAATTTTCAATTCTTGTATAATGAGTCTGATGAAAACAAAGTTCATCATTATTATTTTTATGCTAAAAAAGATAATAGTTTTCTTCAGAGCATTATTGACATGTACATAAAGAACGACTAGGCAGTTTAAAAACAATAAATTTTTGTCGCTTGCTTTTACTACCAACTTAGCGCGTCAAGTAATTAACACATATTCTGCGTACTCCACTTATTCCAATGTAGCATATTATAGTTTCTATGAAGCAGAAATAAAATTCTTAAAGTGTAAATTTCTATAGCAAAGAACAAATTTAATCAATGCGACCTCCCGGCAGCAGCTTTAGCATTTACTTACTATATTATCAAATTCTCTATTCTTGTTTTATAGAAAATTAAATATAAATACGGTATACGGTACGAAATCGATAGCATATCTGTTTGATCTATACCAATTCAATTCAATAAGCAGTTATTCAACATTAATGTACAAAAACAGTTGCCTCGCCAGAACCTCCGGGACCGACTGTGCAACTACCGCGCTAACGCTGTGAAGGATTGCAGGGTTGCATATCAGGCGGAGCAGATCTGGGATCAAAATTTAAAACACTGTTCCACAAAAAACACTTTTTTATTTGGTATCTAACGCAAGCACCTCAACTGAAGCAAGGCGCCTTCTGCGAGCTACATCAAAGCAGGGCTGCGCAGGGCTATACCGGGTATCAAAAGAATCATTAAACAAGCCATAGTTTCCAGAGAGTTTCATTTAAAATTTCAATATGTAGAGAATATGTCTATTAGAATAGAATAGAATAGAATAGAATAGAATAGAATAGAATAGAATAGAATAGAATAGAATAGAATAGAATAGAATAGAATAGAATAGAATAGAATAGAATAGAATAGAATAGAATAGAATAGAATAGAATAGAATAGAATAGAATAGAATAGAATAGAATAGAATAGAACAGAATAGAACAGAATAGCATAACATAGCATATTATAGGATAGGATAGGATAGGATAGGATAGGATAGGATAGGATAGGATAGGATAGGATAGGATAGGATAGGATAGGATAGGATAGGATAGGATAGGATGGGATAGAATAGAATAGGAGTAGAGTAGAGTAGAATGGAATGGAATGGAATAGAATAGAACAGAATCAAGTCGAGTCGAGTAGAGTAGAGTAGAGTAGATTAGAGTAGAGTAGAGTAGAGTAGAGTAGAGTAGAGTAGAGTAGAGTAGAGTAGAGTAGAGTAGAGTAGAGTAGAGTAGAGTAGAGTAGAGTAGAGTAGAGTAGAGTAGAGTAGAGTAGAGTAGAGTAGAGTAGAGTAGAGTAGAGTAGAATAGAATAGAATAGAATAGAATAGAATGGAATAGAATTTTCCAAACATATACATTGTACAAACACAAGATATATAATATATTTACACTACACATTGTAAATAATTTTAATATAATAATTATTTATGCCTAATCAAAATTAATTGAGAAAATAAATGCAAAGAAAAATATAGAAAAAGCAAAGGCTTGAAAGTAGGGAGTAGAATCTACTAGTGAAAGACAAATATTTTCCTCTGGAACATAGTATTCTTGTTTGCATTAAGATTATGATACCTTATTCTTAGTATCATGCGTTTAGATAAATCTGACACAGTAAAAGTTAGACTTGCTCGCAAGTGTGAATTTTATCATCTGAGATTTGAAAGTAAAAGGAATACAATAATTGTTTTTGAGATGGGTGGTGTTTAAGGAAGAATATCGCATGCCTATCTAAACTTATATACACACACATAAAGTATACAAACACATTTACATTTTCCTATATAAAATATATAACTAATTATTTTTTTACTTGCGTCAATAATGGATACAAAACAGTTAAGAACAATAGTTTTAATATAACTTATTTTGCACACATGTACAACACAGGTGGCTTTAATGAAGTTGGCAAGAATATTTTTCTTTGATATGTGTTAGCTAATTACAATGGATGCTTACTTTGTAAATATATATTTTAAAGTTGTTCATTTTTTAAATTTCATTATGAATTTATGTTGTAATAAATATTTTTAAGATCTACTATTTGATGAATTTTTAAACGTGGCTGAACACTGATGCATTGTTTTCTATTTTAAATTATTTTTTAGAATTTATTAATTTAACTTCTGTTGGGATTAAGTTATAAAATTTAGGTCCAAGGTATGCAAGCATGGTTATGATTTAATTTTACGGATGGTTGGTGACTTCTATATTTATATTGCCAGATTAATATAGCTTGACAAAATAATTGGCGTATATCAAAAATGTTTGTTTCTGAAAATTAGTTTTGAGTTGGGTAATTCCATTTTAATTTGTATACCCTTTTTTACAATTAATTTTTGAACATTTTGTAGATTTGTTATTGCATAATTAGTAGCGCTACCCAGGCTAAAAGTCCATAAACTAGATGTGATTCAACAAGTGAAAAATAAAGAATTTTCATCTGATTAATTTAAAGTACTTGTGATAACCATTTGAATTTATGTAGTTATATAACAAATATCTTAGTTTTTTTTTGTGATGTAATTTATGTGTATATCCCAATTTAAATTACTATCTAAGTATATTCCCAAGTACTTCGTATGTTCAACAGATGACAATTCTATGTTTATATCATTTATTTTTAAAGTGATTTTGTCAAAATCCGGTAAATGTATTTTATAGGATGCAAAAGGCATGAAATTAGTTTTACTATAATTGTTAGTTAGTAGCCTCTCGTTAAATCAGTCGAATATTATGGGTAAATCAAGCTCTACTGTTTTTTTTTTAATGTAGACCAGTTCATATCCCTAAAAAATGGCTGTGTCATCGGCAAAACTTAATAGAGTTCCTTTGGTTTCTACTTTAAATAGATCATTTAGGTAAATATTAAACAGTAGAGGTCCACGTACCGTACCTTGGGGAACTCCATATTATACTATTTTTGTATCGCTGAGGGTGTCTGAGATTTTGGTACACTGTTTTCTATTCGTTAGATAACTCTCCATTAGTTTATATGGATTTTCCCTAAAACCTATGTTTTCCAGCACACTTAGTGGATGTGACTGACTGTATCAAAGATTTTTGTTAAGTCTAAGAACACACATATAACTGGAGCCTTCTCATCTATTGCATTGTTTATGAGGGAAGTTAATTTTGCAATTGCGTCATTTTTTGATTGATGTGCTCTAAAGATGAATTGTTTGTCTGACAGGATACTGTACTTCGTTAGGTAATTTTCAATTCTAATTTTAAGGATTTTTTCGAATTCGAATATTTTTCCTAGGTTCGATATTAATATGATAGGTCTGTAATTAGCCGCATTCAGTTTATCTCATTTCTTATATAATATCTTGATTACGGTTGTTATAAAAGCGGTGGGACATGTACCTGTTTGAAATGCCATATTAAATATGTATGTAAGAGAGGCCGTTATCGTAATGCTAACATATTTAAGTATTTCCGATTTGAAAGAGTCGATTCCTGGAGCTTTTTTATTTTTTAAAGATTTTATAATTTCGAGGACCTCTTTTTGATTTGTTTCGGAAAGTAATATTGAGTTTGTTAATACCTGATTACTGAATTGAATTCCATTTGTTTGTATTTTGTCGGCTAATTTTTTCCCTATTTTCGTAAACTAACTGCAAAAGGTATTGGCTATAATATATTTATCGTTTGTTATATTGCCATTTGCATTTATTTTATTTAGTTTCTCATTTACGTTATTCTCATTAGTTATATATTTGATAGACTTTCATAAATTAATAGGACTTTCTTTATTTTCCTGGACTATTTTTTTGTAAAAATTTGTTTTAGTTTGTCCTAATTAAATCATTTAATTTGTTGCTAAATATTTTAAGCTTGTATATATCTTCAACAAAGGGTTCTTTTTTCATGTTTTTATAAAGCTTGTCCTTTTCATTTATAGAATTTATCAGACCTTGTGTAATTTAATTTTTCCTTTTTTTATTTTTTATCTTTACCGTTCTTGTAGCGCCTACTATATATTTTTTTAGTATTTAAAAAAATATCTGCACATTTACTTATGTTATTTGAGGAGTGTACTTCAGTCCACTTTTCTTCTTTTATTTGTCTTATGTTCTGTATTTTGATTTAGTGCATAAATTAATTGCTTATTTTTTCATTTTTAAATAGTCATAAAGATCTGCCCAAGTACGCAATACTCGCAATGTGATGTATTTTAATAGGTTCTATGTACAACTACTACCGAAATTCTAATGGAAAATTATTTTTAAATAAACAAAAGTTCTCTTTATGCCAGAAAAAGTGGATTTGCGGTTATAATTTTAAACACAACATGACTAGTAATTTAGTGGGATAATAAATTTTAAAATTAACTGAATTCAAAAATGTGGTAAAATTCAATTAAAACTACATATATATTTACACAGCTAATGGATATCGGTTGTTCTAAACCACAGAACAAACACGCAGAAATTTCCAGTTCAAATATATTTCACTCACAAAACAGAGATTGAAATGTTCGAAATTAATCAAATGCTTGATTTAAAATCGAAGAAAACTAATTCGTTATATATAATAATAATACTAAATCGGCTTTATTGCAGCAAAATAAATCTTGAACACAATCAAACATTACATACGAAGAAAAAAACAACAATGAAAACTTTGTATGGAAAAATGCAGCCGAAGTATGGCCAGCTGTAAGCTACTCCTACTTAACCACAAGAAGACGGTGACATGTCCCCACAAATTGAAAAAAAAAATGAAGAATTTAAGCGTAACTCTACATAACAAAAACAGGATAGCGACATATAAAATAGTCAGCAGGCGCCATCTATCCTAAAGATATCGAAATGTACCAAGTAGTCGAGAGATCCCCGTGTTGGTCGTCACATACCTACCTTGCACTGATGAGAGCCAACAGCTCGAAACTGCAGTCTGCAAGTGGTGTGGGGCGACGGGCACGAGAGCTCCTTTAAGTATGACCAGTCTTTCGGCTGGTGTTTGTTGTAATTGACGCATTAGCGTTTTTATGGTAATATGCAAGCAATTATTACACTTAACGCGCCAGGTTATAACTTGTAATTCAGCGCTCAGCAGGGCACATAGCCCAGAGAGTAGCTGTTGGTTGCAGTCTGGTTACGTTCCTTATAGTAAAATAAGAATTTTATAGAGTTTGCGACTAAAAATATTATGTTTAAGTATTTCGTCCTCTAAAAGCACATTTGAACAAAAACTGGTTTGTTACTTACCTACCGCTTTTCTAGAACAGTTAATCACAAAGAAGGCTGGACACAGAATGTACAGAAAGATAATAAAGGTAATACATTTGAGTTCTATTGTACACTGAATAAATGAATTTTAAATTTATATTTAAATTTATTAATATTGCAAATTTTAAATTCCTCAGGAAGAGAATTATATAATTTGATGGTAAAACTTCTTCTAAACAAGTCTGTCTGGTGATGTGGCATCGGAAGTTTATTTTTATTCTGAATGTTACGAGAATGTATATTTGAACGAGCTACGAATTTCTATTTCAAAAGAGACAAAGAAGTGTGTATGATTACAATTTTGTGAACAAAATTCCCCAGGTGATGTGTTCTACGATTGTTCATGTTCAACCACTTGTTCTCCTTTATTTTATACGAAATATGTTCAAATTTCCTGATTCCATAGATAAGTCAGCAACAGATATTCTGAATTCTTTGTATACGATATTTACCCATGTTGTCAAGACATGGGCCATAAATAAAGTCACAATAGTTGAAGTTTTAGAGAACAAGTGATTCATAATGTTTTTTTAACCTCTCCACAATAAAATTGTGAGAGGTTACTAAAATTGGTTCAAAAACGAAAATTGAGATAACATCAAATCTTTACGTTTTGAGGTCCTAGGAACCCAAAAAAATAGTTTTTGAAAAATGTCTGTGTGTGTATGTGTGTTAGCACGATAGCGCCAAAACTACTGAACGGATTTGAATGAAACTTTGCGTGTGCGTTTCTTTAGTGCCCCAGAAGATCTGAAAAGGTTTTGGTTGAGATCGGATCCCGTTTAGTACCATTTTGACGCAACAAGTTGTTTTTTATAATTACTTTCAACTTGCAATGGAACCATTGAAAAGCAGTTAAAATTCTGATTTCAACGATATATCACACTTCCACTCTTTCGATTTGGTTTCCTTGAAAAAAATTAAAAACAAAGCAAATATGGCATAGATCGCATTTCGCATGACATCATCGATGCGCGTAGCCGTTACGGCGTGAAACTCGTCACATCACGTGTCAATTCACGTGTGAGGGTTTCTTCACTGCTCTAGAAGTAGAGCGGATTACGTTTAGTGCCGTTTTTAATATATATACAGACAAATCGAAGCATTAAACTACAAATATTTCTCTAAAATCTAGTAAAATTACTGAAATGCTAATGTTTCATTTAACAAAGACAGCCGCGAGCGGTCGGATTGCAATGAGAAAATTTTGACGATTGTCATTGTCATCGTTTGTCATTCGATAACGTTGGTGTCATGTCATGTTAATAAGATTTCGGCATATTTGTAACTTTTAGTGGATTGTCACAAACTTTAAAGGTAGATGTAACAATATCAATATCATACGCGTTCTGTACCTTCGTTGGTGAATTTATTTATAACTAGACTTTCTTAGTCGTTCAAGTGATGTTAAAGTTGTTAATATCCTAATAGTATATTATTCAACGAGCGATAATGTAGGTAATAACTCGCATAGATGATTGTAAATTCATTGAGTTTAGGATTTTTTTAGTGCCCCAGAAGATCTGAAAAGGTTTTGGATGAGATCGGATTGCGTTTAGTGCCGTTTTGTCACACAATTTAATACTCTTTTCGGCTTCAAAGATCCACCGAGTGGGGAGGTATATATATTAAATCTTTTAAAAAATTATGTTTTTACACAACGTTCAAGAAAAATGTATTGACAAACTATAGTCTGGCCCGTGTACAATACATAGTGAGGAACGGAACGACTCATAATGTACCAACTATCTTCCAATATTTAGATTTTAGCTAACGATTACACAAAAAGAGTCAGTAAAAAGTTCAATATTTATAATTTTTTGGTGGGCTTTTGCTTGCCTGTCTATTGACGTATTTTCAGTTCTATATCAATTTTGGTCGCTTCTCGGATCTTAAAAATGCTTGAATCGCAACGACTTTGAATTATATTCTACAATTATAGATTCATACGTTCAGGCAAGGCGGTCCCATGCACGTTCTGAGTACATGGTAAATATACTTTTTTGACACCGAATCACTAAGGAACCGGTTTAGGGCAAATACCGTTAAAGCCCATCATTTTCCCGTCAAAATCGGCTGCTAGAAAATGATAGGGCACCCTCGACGGGTTATTTTCGCTAAAACTCTCGAAATACTTTGACTAGAGACTGGATAACTTCTCTTCATATTTAACACAACGCATGAGTTGCAGTGCTTAACAACGTGGATTCGCAGAAAGGTTTTTATTTTCAAAATTTCAAATTAAATTTTCAAATTTCAAAAAAATCGGTTTTCGTTATACCTTCTAAATTTTGTGGTCGGGGCGACATTACGTTCCCGTGCAGCGACATTTACTACACTTTCTAAAATTACACTCCTTGATGGATATCCAAGATTTTGGCAAAAACAACGTTCCGTAGAGCGAAAATGTGATTGAATGTATAAAAACCTCTTCCAACGGCATTTTTACGTGAAGCACGCTGTTCATGCGAAATGTCGGATTTTGTTACAGTTTCGAATAGTTCATTGAGGGTTTTGGCGTGTTCTTTAACACCAATACCGGACCCGGAATTCGAACCCGGTTGCGCGATACCCGTGTGATTAATCGCGATTGCCACCTTGCCCCTTAACCCACACGACCTTCGGAAAGACAGACTTTGCAAACTGAAATAATTTTAAATATTTATTATTGTCAATGAAGCATGAATAAATTTTTTCTTGCACAAAAGCGATTTTTAGCAATTTTTTATGTAAAAATTATTGTTTAAACGATTTGTTTTTCAACAGCCCGAACCTTAAACGGTTAATCAAAGGTTTGTTGTTTGATATTACATTGAAATTACCATTTTGCATCTCTCTCAACACTTCATTTCAATAAACAATGAAGAATTTTTCACATTTTTGACGATGTTTTTCAGTAACAGCATGACTTTCTATACACTATCTTAAAATTGAAGTATCAGTGAAAAAAATTCCCCCTTGAAATTTTCATAAATCAAAATTTTGTTAATCAATTTTCTTGATTGAAAATGAGACATTTTTAAAATTAAATTCGCATAAAATCAAAAAATATATATTTCGCTTCAAAAATATTACAGCTTAGTTGCAACATAAAAATGTACATTTTCACCAAATTTCATTAAAATCGAATCATTTTGATGGGAGATAAAAATAAAAAATCAAAAAATTAGTTTCGAGTTGCTGTTAAAATATGGTTGAAATAAAAATTGTAGATCATTCAATTATCTATAACTTTTTTCGATAGGAGATCTATTTCTGCCGGAAATCGTAAAAAACACGTTTCACCCCTAAAAATACACCTTTTTTCACCCCTACTCAACTTCTGGATATTTGTTGAGGTACAATTGATTTTTCCCCATTTACATACCATTAACCTTAAATCATCCATATACTGCCAATAATTTTTTTTGACAAAAAATTATTGGCGCTGGTCTAATATACATTTAAAAAAGATAATATACAACAGTTATCTTTAAAAATTCCCCGCTTTATTTCATGCAATTGTTTTTGCTCCTCCTCCATGTAAAGCGAGGTCTATATTAAATCACGGGCCGTCCGGATTTGAAGGTGGAGTTTGCTGTAAATCTAAACGTCCTCGGCAGTTTGTCAAGAGAGACAGGGATCTCTGTAAGAGGATATACGTTCTCTTTAATCTCTCAAGTTCATATTTGGTTCATAACACGTCGGCCTAACCTAATATTTCCTACTTACGGTCAACCTAAAACTCTTAACTTGCCACACTGGAAACTTAGATGGGCACTGGCCATCATTGCGCTCAGATCTATGATGCGGGGTATTAGAGCAAACACTATTTCGCAAATGGGATTTCACCAAATTGTGCAGTAAACAAGAAAATATAGTCATTTGTACGTTCAAGACAAAGCTTAGCGTTTTGTTAATCAGCCAACGAGGCTTTCATGTAGAAAATAAACAGCTAAGTGCTTTAAACATTAGGCAATTCGGCAATTAGTACAGTAAAGATAGATTTTGAGAGAAAATTTTACATAGAGCTGCGAGACATAGAAAAATAAGTTTGTTTTGGTGAAACTAAGAATAACCCGAGTTTTCTACATCGAGTAGGAGGTAAACCTTTCTTTTTTCGCGATAAAGGGGTAAATTGGTCATTTTTATGGGTGATTTTTAAGTTTTAATTTATTTCGGACCCTTTAAAATGCTAGTTAGTAAAAGAGGATGAGACCGTTTTATTAATTAATTATTTAAAAAATATCTAATATTTTGGCCGCAATTCCATTTTTAGTCCTAATTTCACAACATTTTCAAACTGTGCCCCAATTTGTCCAAATGGTCATACGGATTTTTTTTTTATCAAAAAAAAAAAGGTTTTTTATGTATTTTCACGTGATATAATTAAAAAATAACTTATTTATTAATTTAGCCGATTTTTTGTTATTGTATGCAGTGTGCCCTCTTTTCACAAATCCACCCTAATATCTAAGTTATTAATAATGCGATTTTCTTCAAATTTGAGAGATAATTATATGTTGGAAAAATGAATTATTTGGCATAGTAAACATTTTCATTTTTCATTGGCGTGCGGTTTTAGGGGGTAAAATATGGTAGGTTTTTTGGCAAAAAGATATTAACGCTTATTTTAGATAAATGTTTCTATCATATTTGGATTCATCATGTCCAAAAACCTCTTAATCCATATTCTCAATCATCTCAAAAGCTAATTGTGTCAAAAACGAAAAATTAATTAATTTCTTAAAAAACGCTTTTTAATTTTTTTATAACTTTATTAAATTGCTAAAACAAACTAAAAACAATTTTTTTTTTTCAATTTTGGTATCTTCAACGTAACCACCTTGCAATGATACCACACAGTTTGTCGTAAATGTTGCATCGTCACTAAACATCATGTTCTTTAAAAAATCTGTTGTTAAGATAGTTACCTTGCTACCATAGGCATTGATCAAAGGTGCTTTGACAAATAAGTTTTTGTTTGACATTTGGCGATTCATAATAATTGTCAAAAGTTATTTAATTTTATTAGTTATTGTTATTTAATTTATCAATCTTACTGATAATGGCAGAAAATCGGAGAGCAGTTCTTACAATTGAAGAAAAAGTTGAAATTATCCGCTTATTTGGTGATATGAATGATCTATGCGTCAGGTTGCTCGAATATTTTGTGATGCTTGTTTTGCTCGGGTAGCTGGTTTGGAGATTATTCCAGGGTTCAATGTTAATATTGATTAAAATCCAGATCAAAAATAAGACATTTATTTTCCTAATAATTATATGTACAGTGTGGCCATATCTTTTATGGCTTAGGTTGCGACAATCTTGTTATTACATAAGTACATCATAGTAATCGGAGAGAGAGAGAGTGTAACATATTTCCTCTATGTACGTTGTCGTAACCCCAATTCTCTAATCGAAGTTCCAGGACATAACAGACGCGACTAAGAAATCTGTTTCAGGAGAGATCCAGTTCAACACACTCGAATAAATCTGACAGGAGGCCCAGTTCAACGCACTCGGATCCTCCCTAACAGATACTTGGCCAGCGGCTGCCACGACGCCGGAGAAACTTGAGCTTCCGGTTATCTCAGTTCAACACACTCGAGAAAGGTGAAAGTCAAGCTCTGAATTTACTGGTTTCTGGCTAGCTATTTTATACCCAAAAATCACGGTCACGTGGTTTTGCACCCGGCACGAAATGCACACGGCACGCAAGTTGCGGCCTGGTGAAGTTAGAATTAAAAGTTAACAAAAGAACTAATGAGGTATTGAACTAATCTAAAACTGAACTACTTGATCCATGCATGATTAAAATAAGTTAAACTGGAATGAAAGTATACAGTATTCCTGTAGTATTGTATACTTCATTACAATTTAATCAACGTCACCGTGATCGAGCACCAATTTGGCACAAAACTGTTGGTGACATCAACAAACTATTTTCAAGAACCCGAGCCATTTTCAAGAGAGGACCAAGAAGGTATAATTTAAATCCACGACAATATCCAGATGACGAACGCATTTTAACAGAATTTTGGAACAATTCAAATGGTAGTATAAGGGGAGTTGCGAGAACACTAAATTGAACCAAAAATAAAATATGAAAATGTTTGAAACGCAGTAGGATAAGGGCATTTATACCAAAATTTTTGCATACTCTCTTACAAGGTGATTTTGAACGGCGGTTTAATTTTTGTCTATGGTTGCAAGGTAACTATTTTAACGACAGATTTTTTTTTAAAGAAGATACTGTTTAGTGACGAAGCAACATTTACGACAGACGGTGTAGTATCTAGTCAAAATTGTAGATATTGGGCAGCCAAAAATCCTTAAAACTTTAAAACTGTAACTGTAAAAACCAATACAGTGAAAAAGTTAACGTGTGGTGTGGCATATTAAACGAACAAATTGTTGGCCCCTTTTTCTTAGATAACCTCAACGCAGAAAACTTTCTAAATTTTTTACAAAATGATTTACATGATTTTTTTATGGAAATGCTTTTAGCATAGAGAGAAAATCTATACTCTCAGTTTCCTGATAGTTAGAAATTTTTAAAATGCAAATTTCCCTATGAAGTCGATAGGTAGAAATAGCCCTTTAGAACCGTGGCCCCCTAGATCGCCTGATATTACCCCTTGTAACTTTTCTCTATGGGGGTACTTGAAAAATAAAGTGTATGCTACTCGGCCGCGTAACAGACAAGAGCTTTGCCTTAGGACTAAGCAAGCGCGTCAAGAAATTATTCCCCAAACTTTAAAAAAAGTGATTAAGCGGTTAAGAAGGGTTGTTGAAAAGTGTATTTTGTTGGAAGGTGGTTACGTTGAAGAGAGCAGAATTTAAAAAAAAATTGTTTTTAGTTTGTTATAGCAATTAAATAAAGTTATAAAAAATTTAAAAAGCGTTTTTTAATAAATTAATTAATTTTTCGTTTCTGCCACAATTAGCTTTTGAGATGATTGAGAATATGGATTAAGGGGTTTTTGGACATGCTGAATCCAAATATGATAGAAAAATTTGTCTAAAATAAACCCTAATATCCTTTTTCCAAAAAACCTACCATATTTTACCCCCTAAAACCGCACTCCAATGAGAAATGAAAATATTTACTGTGCCAAATAATTCATTTTTCCAAAATACAATTACCACCCAAATTTGAAGAAAATCGCATTATTAATAACTGAGATATTAGGGTGGATTTATGAAAAGCGGGACACACTGTATATGCGCTCGGTGATTTCTCGTCATTTTCGGTATTATACGTATATGCGCACAAGTATACATGTAATTGTTCATTATGAGTGATTGTGAGTAGGTTTAATTACTTCATGTCACTGATTTTCAATTGTTTGTTCGTTTGATCGGTTGTTCTTGAGCCCCTTCATTTCTTTAATTTAGTTTCGTATTTCGAAAGAAATCTTCCAGCGCTGGCCTCCGTACATAAAATAAAATATTATTATTCTCGCCACGTCTCTTCCCTTCAAATATATCGGTGTCCTAAATTTATTATGGGGCTAAAAAATAAGTATTTAAGATTGTAGTATTTATATGTTTTATCCTCTTTTCACAAAGTATCACATCAGCAAAGGATTTAAGATGATATAGTATAGAAAACAGCAAAGAGCTGAAAGGGTATCAGTCATGTTTTCAACAAATTCAAGAGGATTTTACTTTTATTTGCCCTTGCGAGTCTTGCGACAGTATCTATAAAGATCATCATAAAGGACAGCTTAGGGGAGGGTTAGAATTTAGGCATCAGTACTTTTTATTTTTTATTGGAACAATCAACAAATTGTATAGGGTGTTACAGATAATGTTGGAAAAATAATTTACAACAGAAATACTGATATAATTTCAATAAAAGCAGCTTAAAAAAGAAATTCATAGCGAAAAACTAATTACCTTCTTTGGATGGATAGATAGTCCTATTGTGAATAGTTAATTGTGAGCAACATCGCCATTAGGAAAGCTCGTCGATGGAGTTGAGAACTTCCCTGTTCCCTTCAATGGGCATATTCAATGTAAAATAAATACGATTTCCCGTTATACACCATAAACTTAAATCACTGAATTGTGTTCGATTTCTCCAAGTAAATCTCCGACTACTGTCATTTGCAAGTCTATTGTCATGTTTTACTCCAACTAGTTACGCAAAACAATATACTTGAGAAAGCAGACATGTTTTATATTAAAACACTAAAGTTTTGTTCTCTGAAATACATTTACACAATTCACAATATGTCCGTATTTTTCTTTCCATCTTTGAAGGTGCAATTTTGAAATTTGTTTAAAAATATATTTAGTAAATAAGTAATTTATTCTCTTTACAAACATTTACAATATTTTAACCATGAATTGATCTAGAATTTTAGCTCCACCACTTAACCCCTCAGAGCCACTCCAACAATTTCTGAAAATAGGACACCTATAAATTTTTAGGGCATCAGTTTCACCTCAAAGATCTTGCTACAAAAATATATAACTGTGGTGGTTTTTGACACGCAATACCACGCCAAACTATTATCAACGCTCAATCATCTGCATTTAAAATGATAGTTTAAAAGCCTTAAAATCACATTTAACACGGTAAATTCCCTACGATGCCGTCGGGAAATAATTGAAAACGGCATACCGTAGGGAACAATTTTAGGTCCTATATTGTTTATCATATATATTAATTAGCTATTTGGTTATTTGGATTATCTATTGTTCTAAATTAAGTGACGCTGGTGATAATTTTCTACATAGCACCTAATTGACAAGACCTGAAGATTCAAACAGAAGCAGACCTGAAAATCGTAAAAAATATTTCTACATTAAGTTGTTCGCATTAAATCAAAATAAAGCTAATGCATAACCATTTACTTATATGGATCATCCATTCACCATTTAATGAATTTGCTGCCGATTATAATTTGCCACGCAAATATGGGAGTAATTATCGATTTAAAGATAAAACAGGTTAAATAAAATAATTATGTAACTGATAAAACAAGGAATACTATAAAGAGATTCCAAATGTTTAAAAATAAATTTCGGATGAAGACAAATTACAAAATTTCTAAAACATAATATTTTTAGTCGCAAACTCCTCTATAAAATCCTTATTTTGCTATAAGGAACGTAACCAGACCGCAACCAACAGCTACTCTAATGGCTATGTGCCCCGCCGAGCGCTGAATTACAAGTTACAAGCCTGGCGCGTTAAATGTAATAATTGCATATTACCATCAAAACGCTAATGCTTCGATTGCAACAAACACCAGCCAAAAAACTGATCCTACTTCGTAACACCATGTATAAACGCATATATCAGCTTGTTTTAATAATAAAATATGCAGCGTATCGTCGGATCATATTCGACACCGTTTTCCCTTTATGGTATTTGCATTTGAGCAAAAACTAACAGATGTCATGTTACTCACACTTTTCGTAATCCACCTTACTTTAAAATGTCTCGAGTGTCTTCCGTGGTTTCGCCTTGTGCATCTTTATCTCAAGTAACTGAAATGGAGGAACCCTGCTCTTACCGAGAGCAAAGCTGCATATTAAATTAAGTAAAGTATATGCACACATTTTGAAATATCGATCTTGAAATTAGATCAGTATTGCTGGATTTTCTCTCTTACTGTTTTACATCTGAGATTCCATCATTAGACTTACTTTTACGAGGGTATCGACGTTATTTGAACTCTTTTGAATACACACAGAAAGTTAAAGGTATTAGTCGTCAGAGATGTCATCTGTAAATTACAGTAAAACAAATACTATCTCCGTACATCTCAGTAATAAAAAATATTTCGCCGAAAATTTATCAATCTTATAAGTGCTCTGAAAATATGTAAGAATTTTAAATGCTAAAGTTTCATAACCTCCATTTTATAGGTATATAGATATATAGATATATTTTATTATATATAGGTATATACGTATACAGGCATATAGATATAAATAAATAAATATAAATAAACGCCACAGAAATTAGACAACCTCTAATTCTAGAAGCCAGAGGCTTGCGCGGAAGGGAGTTACACATTGAAAAAACGCGGACATACAACCATTTCCTCCGACATTGCCAGTGCCGGAACCGGGATTCGAACCCATTGGCGCTATACCCGTGCGATTAATCGCGATTGCCACCTCGCGCCTTAGCCTACGCGGCTATCGGCCAGACATATATATATATATATATATTGCTATGATTTCGACTAACGGTCGTTAAAAAAATATCACAGTAAATATATTCTAATTTAGATCTCAAGATCGTAAGTTCGGATCATTGAGATTGAATACATTCTAGAAAATACACAGCAATAAAACAGATCTAGATCAATTGGAACAGTGTATTGTAAAAACAATAAATACGATACACATAAAAGATGAAATAAGATTCCCTATCTAGCTAAAATATAAATACGAGACTAAAAATAATGTAATTTTGATAATTACTATTAAAATCAAATTTGTTAAATAAAAAATAGAATTAATTAGATTTACAAGAAATTTATATAAAGTTTATTACAACCTTTAGTCCTCATAGCTTAAATGAAAGACCTCCAAGCGCACTATATCACTTAATTCGATGATCACCTGCAATCTGTCAAGCTCCTATACATCTGCTAAACTCCTACACAATTCAAGTGATATCTCGGTTCCACTAGGAATCCTTTCCAGCACCTTAAAATAATTTAGAATTATCTTTTCTCACCAACTTGTCAGAATTTTGGGAAAAAGTTAATTTCCTTTTCTTTCGTTTCAAATTTGTAGACTGGTTGTGTTCCTCCTTCTTATTAGACTTAACTTTCATCAACATTCTCTCGTATTATGGATATTTACTCTGTCTAAAAAATTTCACCCCTCGCAATTTTCAATAATTTTCTTGTTCTTATTTATTTTTCACCCTCTAGCAACTTGTAATTTTCCAGTTTTTCCACACTCCACACTCTCCCGTATTTTTCCGCAAATAATGAAATCACCGATATCAACTTGAATGTTCCTTGACATCAACTTGATATAATACTATAATTAATACCTCAAAGTACTAGGCAGATTAGAGATAGATAACGATGAGACTTGCAAAGTAAACAGATCGAGGCCCCAGAATCGAAACAGTCCTAAGAACTTAGACAAACTGTGATCATTTTTCTTTTAGCGTTTTTTCTTTGACCTTTTTTTCCTTTCAAATAGCTCCACGACGAAAGCCGAAACGTCTATACTTCAATAATTTCGGGTGCAGCTCAACCCGACAACTGAGTGTTTTCATAAACATACAGATTGATAATTCGTTTATTTAGCTCTGGCTGCCAATCAAAAATACCACTCGGAAGTTTTTACAAACCCATCTTTTAATACACAGTACACATGTCACTATCATAAATATGTGCCTAAAGAAAAATTGCTAATTTCATTGGTGTTCTTTGTTGATATTCCAGTACTAAATATATTCATATAATAGACCGTGTTCCACAAACAATTTGCTGAGTCTAATAAATTCAGTTACACATTACACCGAAATGGTCCACTGAAAAATTAACGGAGTTTCCTTTGAAGATTATTATTTAGTGAAATATTCCCGCCAGTGTGCTCATTAAACTGAAAAACGGGCGACACTTTAAACAAAACACTATTTACTAGCCAACTGCCTCCTGAGGTCAAAAATATTATAAACAGCATTACACCTTGTAGACTCGATCCGGGTGGCTCATAGAGAACTTCGTTAAAGTTCAAATTATCCCCAAGAGTAACGATTTTGGCGTTAATGATAAATAAGAGGAATCTGGAGAATTTCGAGCATTATTCATTTCAACTCTTCGTTCGTGATTATCCGTATATTACTATTACAGCTCAAGTTTGTCTGTAATCTCTATGGTATAGCGAAAAGAAGCTCTGGAAACTTCCGAACCGAATTTCACTTTCCGTGGAAGTTAAACTAATGAAACTAAGTTGTCGAGCCTACATCTTCAGTACGAAATATTTACAGCAATTTAATTTATTTTAATGTAAATAAGTAAATACCCATCTGTAGTTTAGTGGAGTCGTTTTTGTTTTAATTAGTTTAACCAGGAAACTGTCAGTTAGGACGCCGCAGTCTACAGGTAGAGAGACAATTACTAAATTATCTTTAAAATGTATGTACATCACTGCTAAAAATATTAATAGAATAAAATATTATATATATACTGCTGTCCATTTTATCAGGGCACTCAACAATATCTCACTTAATATCGGTCGTACAAAAAAAAAATATATTTTTACGAAAATTGTGCCGATTTATATAACCTACAAAATATTTTAAAGACATTTGAAATCCATGGCCTACTTTAAGAGTCTAGACCAAATATCTCCGTTATTTGAAGAGATACGAGAAAAATTCTAAGGCGAAAATTTTTTGCAAAACAGAGTATTTCAACGAGGTTTTATTAATTTTTTTCAAAACCGCTGTATTTTGAGATTTACTCTTCAGCCTGCTAAAAAAATTATTTTGAAACGAGCGGGAAATGGCGCCATTAAATAGAGTATTTTCCTCCCTTTTCAGCGATATATCACATGCCATATTTATTCATTGGTACTACGTTAGTAATTATAAAAACATTTTTTTTAAACCAATAATTTTTTTTAACGAGCATTATACTTGCCGTGGAGAAGTATGATTAAATAAAACGATAAAATAATTCAATAAGTTGTTCAAATCTTTGCTATATTAAAACATTAACATAATTAAGAAGAAATTCAGGTAACAAAAACAAAATAATAATCAAGAAAGCAACACGGAGTAACTGCGGAAAGAGTATTCGCAATTATGAAAAAGTATAGAGATCCTCCATAAAAGCGTCACTCCTTGCTCAGAAAGTTAAAATGTTTTTGCCAATTAATTTAAGTATAATATCCATATGTTTGTATTTCATGATTTCACTATTATTTCAATTATTTTAAAATACTTGGCTATGAACAAACTTCACAATTTAATTTTTTGACACATCATCTCAGTTAATACTTAAACTCTCAATCAATCACACTCGTTTAAGAATTTAGAATTTTCAAAAATGGTTTTCACTCTCATTGATCGTTATATGTTCGTTACATATTGCCAATGCAATTTTAACTCTGGATTAGCTCAAGTAGGATATAGAAACAGATTTCCACAAGCACTACAGCTGAATAAAACTCTGTTCAGAAAATTTGCTACGAAACTGAAAAATAATGGTTCATTTTTAAAGAAGAAGACAAGGTTGAACGGTGTTACTGATAATGTAAATAAGTTAAACCGAGTTATTAATTATGTAATAAATAAAAATACAGAAAATTTGGAAACATCATTAAGAGAAATTCAAATTGCTTGCCATATAAATAAAACAAGGGAGTAGAGGAAGTTAGCCGTAGGTCGGTCTCCCCCCACCACTGACCTTGACCTTGACCGTGCACCTGTGGTCCGTTCCTTCAAGGCCACGGTGGCATCGTAGGTTCGCATAGCATATACCGTGACCTTGACCTTGGACGGCCGCAGTGCGTTTCGACTTCAAGGGCGCAGTGTTGCTGTTACCCAGAACGATCACTTGCGGTGACCTTGGCCTTGGCTAACACTATTAGAGAATGCAAGGACGGAGCTTCCTCCTTGCCACGCAACTTGACCTCTAAAATCACATTAGTTCAATACGTACACAGTAAAATGTGGTGGGGTTCTATATTTTGTGACGTAGTATACTTTTTCTATAAAAAAAGCACGGACTATTAGAACAAAATCATATTTAGTCTGGTTCACCTACAGTTAATAAGTGAGCATAGTGTTGTGATCTGAAATATTTTAA
The DNA here is from genome assembly GCA_963675555.1 of Leptura quadrifasciata. Lineage (NCBI taxonomy): Eukaryota > Metazoa > Arthropoda > Insecta > Coleoptera > Cerambycidae > Leptura > Leptura quadrifasciata. Next base: position 142,702,050 of record OY776677.1, read on the forward strand.
GTAAGCAAAGTTCTGTAATATTTCTTGGTTAGTAATTCTTTCACTGTACTCAACTACTTAAATATGACTACCAATATCGATTTATTAGCCCTTAATGAACTTATTATTAAAGATACTGAAGTTTTAGACCAAAAACCTATTTCATCGTTAATTTTAAATAAGGTTTACGCCATTAAAAAAATGTTAATGCTTAATACACGTTTTGGAAAATCGATATTAGTACATTTATTTGATGAAAGTACAAGTACTACCTTTAAATCATTTTTGCCTAAACGTATTGCTGAACTATTAAATATAACTTTTATAGAAGAAATAAATTCGTCTAGTGGTAAATATGCGTTGATTTATTTAGGAGAGAATTCACCCATTTATACCGGTGCTAAATCAAGGTCACTAATAAAATTCGAAATTATTGCGTGATTTAAACTATTTAAAATATTTGTATACTTTAAATTATCAGACCAATAAATAAGGTATAGTGAAAGTATAACTTAGACTGAAATATTATAAATACACTACAATAGTAGTAGAGATGTAAGTAGTTTTATCATATATTTGATAACTTGTTCTAATTTTATTTATGTAATTTCTAGCCTCACTATAACTGGCAAGAATGTGGATGCAATATTCAGCAGAACGTTGGGTAAGGGCAGAAGACATTAATTCGGCAATTGAAAGACTATCTTCTGTACTAGGCGACTTAAGTATGGATAGACTCCATGCAATAAATTATGATCTGAATTACTGCTTCGATGCTGAAAAAGTTAAACAGCTTAATGAGGATTCTGAGAGGTATTACAGAGGTGCACAACTATGTGGTAAATTCTCTCGTGGTATTGTGAATTTAGAAGAATTCTGTGAGCAACTAGTGGAAATAAATTTAAAACATTTCCTATGTGACATAGAAAAATACTTACCTAAGAAAATTATTGAAAAGTATCAACTCGACCAATCTGATGAAGAACAGGATGAAGACAACTCAATTAGTAGTTAATCACTTATTGTAATTCTTCTGTTAATAATATTAATATGTAAATGGTGTAATAAAATTATTATTATGGAAATATAGTTGTTTTTATTTTTAAAATTAAAATTGAAATAAATGAAACACATTATTAGATTATACATTAATTTATTTATAATTATTTTTGGTGACATACATTAAAAAATATTAATTATTAATCCTAAATATAAACATATTTAAAGATATTTATTTTAACTCTATATTTAAATCTATAATACATTTGTTAAGAAAGTGAACGTTTGCAAGAGAGCAGTGACTATATTTTGGTTGGGTGTGTTCCATACATCTTGGTACCTTTAACGATTTTAGATTGGGTATGCAGGGTGAGAAGTCATCTAGATCTATAACTCTATTCCATTTTAGATGATGCTGTAGAACATTTTTCTTTAATTTGCCTTTGCATACAATTATAACATCCTCTGACAATACGTTGCGTCGAAAATTATTAACAGCGTTTTGACAAAGTCGATGAAGTATTAGTGGGAATTCTGACAGTTGAATATATCCATCACTCCATTTTATGCCCCCATGGTAGTTGTTTTCTAACCATCGGTAGTGAGTCTGTTCGCCTTGGGTTAGTGATGAGAAAGGATTTGGTGGTTTGAAGAAATAGTGTGCTTGCTGATTAGTGTTACAACATAGAACAGCTAATTCTTTAACGGTAAAATCATTTGTTTTATATTGAAACCCCTGCAAGTCAACTATCAAAGTAGGAAATTGGCTACCTAATGACGTCATGGTAATAGGTATTCGTTACTTAGCACCAGCAATGCCACACTGAACTGAACCATCTAATGCGCTATAACTTAAATACGCATCGTGAAGTATAAGTGCATATACTCGAGTTTGTTCGGGAAACTTCGTCTTCCGTGTCTCAAATTCAATTTTTATATCGACGGTGGATGATTTCATTGCATCTGGTTGGTGTGAGCAATCAATAACAAACAATGGATTTTTTCTGAATTCGCCAAGGTCCATCATAGGTTCACTCATATCTTTATCGTAATAACTACGTTGGAAATTTTCATAGGCGTAGTAGGCTGCAGAGTCGAGTTTCTTATCGAAATTTAAATTCCAACGTTCATATGGAAATACTTCGGCATTTAAATATAGCCGAATATTATTTATATCTGCATGTATAAAACTTGCGGCGTCCTTGGTTCTGTCACTAGAGTTGCCATTGTTTTGAAATCCGATAATGATGTATCGAGGTCTCTCAAGACTGTTAGTGGTTTTAACAGCCCATATATCAGAAGCAGTATCACGTAGAGTGGGTAGCTCATAGAGATCCCACATACGGTAAGCCATTTTAACTTTAGCATTATTACTGCTCGTATCAATTTTCTTTAATAGTTTAACCTTTTGTCTAACTTCAGGCACAATATGTCTTATCTTCCATTCGATTTTGTTAATTTCTAACTGTGCATCAACTTCTCCAATGTAAGAGTCTTTAAAGGAACGTGCTATAATTAAAATTAATTCCTGTTTTGTATTTAAAATACCTTTGGTATAATCTTCTGCAAAACCCATGAGGTACTTAAGAGGGAGTTTACCGCTGAAAACGTGGCTGGTAGTATCTAAAATATCCTGTTTTTTCTCGGTGAGACCCCAACCTATAGTTAGTAGCGATGGGAGGGATGTTTGTCCATATGACACCCTAGTTTTCATTGTAGTAGTGATGCCAGGCTTCCTAACGACAGCGACCTGTTCACCACCCATTTCATATCTTATTTCTTCGAAGAGAAAAGCTAGCGCATTGTTAGATAGATAACACTTCTTGGTAACATCACTAGGGGTAAATTTTCCTTCTATATAAATGTAACTCTCTGTAATGTCAAGTATTAAGTCCTGAAAATTGACAGGAATGCGTACTTCATCAGAGTTTCTATAATATGGTGAACCGTGTGGTTTATATGTATGCTCATGTAAGCTAACGAGTGACTGATCGAATACAGGTTCCTCGAACACCTCAAGTTTTTCACTAGATGTAAAAGTCACCATTATTAACTATTTTTCTCTCAGTTTCAATCCGATGGATCGAAGAAATGCACGATCTTTAGCTGGCAGGTTATGTCTTAACCGTTTAAGCTCTACACGTTGAATGAGTCGATTTCCGCAGTCATTAGTCTTTTTATCGTCAATCACATTGAAACGATTGTGTGCTAATCGTTGTTGATTATATCGGAAACCCATTGTGTTTGCGATTTTAAAACTGTTTCAATTCTAGCTTTACGATAATCTTCTCACCACGAAAATTGATTAAATCTCCATTATCATCCAATATGCGTAGTGTAATGTTGTCGATAAACTGACGTCCTTCAGGTCTAACAGGCAAATATATGATGTTCGCTGGCTCTCTGGTAAGTTTGTAACCTGGTTCAACGTCTATGTCGAACTCGAAAAGGGTATGGGATTTAAGGGTATTCAGATATGCTCCAGAGATAATGTTGCAATCTACACGTATCATCCTTACTTTCATAATATCAACAGGTAATGTTGATTCATGATTAGTGTTTGGATGCAAATAAGTCGATTCAAATCCCAATAAATTACCAATAGAGTTTGCTTGTGTAAAGTCAATTCCATATTTTGACCAAATCTCACACTTTAGCGTATTGTTGTTCGCTCGCAGTCGAAATAGTTTTTCTTTTTCCTCTTTCTTATCACCGGGCATAGCTTTCAGTATTGCACGATATATCTCTTCAATTTCATAGGCTCCGCAAGGTATGTGGATAAGTGTGGGGGCTACTTTTGGTCCAATTCGATAGCAAAAACGATTGTTGGTTTCGTCCACATTGAATATAGAATTGTAAGAATAGAAGCCTGTTAATCCTAACCCATATCGACTATTAGTATCTAATTCAATGGGAGGATAAAACTCAGCACTGAGCACACTAGATCGGTTTGATAGAGTGAACGTATACGACATGACTGATGATATTTAGTGTTCTCTCATGAATTTATTGTGAACTACAGCAATAATCGTGGTGTAATTTTCGTTTTTTGCTGGATGACGGAGACGTTTGTATCTCATTATTTGATGCAACATTGACATCGCGCACTTTACAGTAGCAGCAAAATATTCTTCGAGGCGGCGGCCCATCATTAACATCAACACTGCTACCACCGCCATCATCATCATCATCATGATAATGTTCCTGACAGTATTGATATTTTAAAATATCAATATCATTCTGGAGATGCTGGGGTAGTTTGTCCCATACTAATGCAATTTCATGTGCAGCACATCCAATCATTACTTCTTTAGGCATATTTGCCAGTTGTTGTTTGCTCATCTTCAATAGACTGCGTAAACGGGAGAATGCGATTAGTGATTGACCCATCTGCTTGATGCTTTCCCGATCCATTTCAAGGTCTGCAGATGTTATTTCACAAGCGTTTGTAGTTATTTTGTAGTGAGAAACTTCAAACACAAATGACCACACCACACTGTGTTAAAATTTTGTTGGCGTTCATAGTTATAGTAAATTTTGTCGGTCGACTTTGAACCTCTGCGCAGATATAAAACTAATTCTGTCGGTGGGGGTAAATCACCAAAACTATCGAAATATGTGACTAAACTACCACGTTTTTTAAATGCAACCCAGTGTGTTCCAGGGCCATTTATACTGTCTAGATTTATGATGGCCGACTCATTATGACGTGGTCCAGAATATGGTAGAGTGTCCCGCATAAATATCCCCCGAAAATAGGGCACTTTCACCTTCTCTGCATAATATTTAAGATCGATATTAGTGAGAGGTTTTCGGGGTAGAGCATCTAGAAGTTTTTTGAACTTTGTGGTTTTAGATAAAGTCCTAGTCCTTTGCGATATGGTTTTAAATATAGCCCTTTACCACTTTTTCCTATAGAAATCGCCTCCATCTGCCTATTATGGCGATTTTTTTCAGCTAATTCCTCTCTACTCGTTTTAACATCATTTACAGCTTTAGCTATACCAGCAGCAGTGCCAGCTAAACTACCCAAAGCTGATAATCCAGCAAAAATGGGTATTAATGGTAGAATTCCACCCACTTTCGGTATTGGTATTATCCTAGGTGTACGAATATTACGTTTTCCACCAGCTGCTCTCATGTGTCGTCGTGCTGCTTGAAGCGCAATTTGCGTAACTTTTTTTGTGTCCTTAGCGATTTTTCGTTTACCACCGGCTTTACGTATGTCATCACGTACTTTACGTACTATTCCAGCACCAAAAGCTATATTTCTAGTTTTTTTCTTGTTTTTCTTTTTAATTATACGTTTCTTTGTAGTACGGGGTGTTGTTGACGTACAACCCATACCAAGACGTTGCTTTCCCTTCATTATAGTTGTAACTAACCACGCGGCGGCCTTTTCTTTGAAACTTACGTCTTTTGATTTAACTCGTTTCCAGGCAGCTTGTTCAAGTTGATAGTCTGCTTTGTGTCGGGCTGCTAAATTACTGGTGTTTTGATCGTATGCAATATCGTGCTGCTTGCATGCAGCATCGAGTTTGTTTATGCCTGGATCACCTCGGGCTAATCTTTTTTGTAATTTGGTGCCTGGACCACAATACTGGTAACCTCCCGGTAAGTGTAGTTCAAATGGGAGCTTATTTATTAGAGAATTGACTACCCCCTTACCAATCTTTAAACCACGACGATTTTCACGTGTGTGCTTCTCGGTTGACACCATTTAAATAACAATCACAATACGTACATCTATTTATATAGTATCCATCCGTGCTACGATGCGCATTGTGAAGCAGAAACAGAAACTTGCTGTAGATAATTTAGATGAAAAAGTAGGGTGTGGACTACAAGTCGAATCACGCCATGGCCCGCTACTTCCCTCAACTATTCGCGGACTCTTAATAGGTCCAAGTGGTTGTGGCAAAACAAATTTACTAATAACTTTGCTTACTCATCCACTTGGGCTACGTTTTTCAAACATTTACTTATATTCAAAGTCCTTACATCAACCCAAGTATGAATATTTACGCGATATATTAGCACCGATTACGGGGCTAGGATATTACACCTTCAGTAACAACGCGGAAATAGTGCAACCATCCGACGCTGAGCCTGAGTCTATATTTATATTTGATGATGTTATATGTGAAAAGCAAGATGTTATTCGAGCATACTTCTCAATGGGGCGTCATAAACATGTAGATTGTTTCTATTTGGCACAAACGTATTCCCGCGTCCCTAAACAGTTGGTAAGGGATAATAGTAATTTCATAGCAATTTTTAAGCAGGATGATATGAATTTACACCACATTTTCTCAGACCATGTCTCACCGGATGTGACTTATAAAGAATTTCAAGAAATGTGTGCAGAGTGCTGGAAAGACAAATATGGGTTTCTTGTAATTGACAAGGATAGAGAAGTAAATGAAGGGAGATATCGCAAAGAACTTGATAGTTTCATATATCCATGAAGTATTGTAATTAAAATTTTAATTGGTCTACAGATAGCATCGGGATAACTTCAGCAGTGAGGCTGCATTTGTTAGACATGAATGACAATGGTGAGAATAAACTCAGTAGTGCTATAGGTAGAAACATGAGAGAAGAAATAAGACTGAAACGTGAATTGATTGAGGCCACCGATTCAGTGCGCAAAAAATTCAACTCTGTGAAGAGAAGAAACGTTGAGAATCAGTTAACACTCGAAAAAATTTATGAACCCATAACAAAACCATTAAAGGTTATATCATCTGCTTCACATAACCAATCGCTAACACAACCTCAGAAACCAACACAACCGATAGAAAGTGCAAGAGCTAGTACTAGTACATTTAAAGCAACACCTGAAACTAGTGATGAAGATGGTGACAAAAATGCAAGTCAACAATATTTTTTGGAAACACCACCGGGATCGTCGTTAATGAGCACTCCATGTTCAGAAAGTTCTATTAGTGGCGCAGAAGGAAAATGTGATATAGTGCAAACACATTTAGAAAATCTGAAATTCGACAATGCTAGGTATGATACTATATACGGTGTACGTTTAGACCCCCATACAGAAAAACTACAAATGGGTAATGCTGAAATACGCTTTTCTAATGGAAATATCACATTGTGGCGTGGAACTAAGAAGGTGGGGACGTATTCTGGCAGTCCTAAGTTATATGATATGATATTTATGAAACAACCACAAATTTCGCGTAGTAATGAGGCTATTATTGGCGACAAAGAGTGTCAATTATATGGGGGGATTTTAAAACAGACAAAAGCACCATATAAAAATTATGATATGAAACAGGGTTTGAATAAAGCTAAATGGAAGAAATTCACTAATATTATAGAACCATTGGTATCTTCTACAGTTGTGACGAGATCTAAAACTGGCTTAGGTGTTCCTATTAATAAATTATACAATAATAGAGGTGTTGACTATGTATATTGGAATAAACCGAAAGAACTGGTGGACCGCCTACGCCTGCTCTATAGCTCAAAAATGGTTGGTAACAATGGTGTCAATAACGAAATAGTCAGTTTATTGGAAGAAATGAGGGAAGAAAGGATAATCTATTAGTGAAGTTAAAATTCATTTCACACTTATTTAATTAGTATAAAATATTGTGAAATGCTTAAACGGGGTCAGACGTAAACAGAAATGGCTGTTGTAAACAACACAATTGACAAGTTCGGTAGACGAAGAAGTAATAATAATAAATCGATTATCGTACATGGACCTCCAGGTATTGGTTTTAAACTTACCGCAGATAATCAATTTGATATGCAAAATAAGCGTTTACTGAACATTGGTGAACCAATAAATCAAAAAGATGGTGTAACTCGTAACTATGTAGACGAAAATATCGATAAATGTATGAAAGACATTAAAAAGTCACACATTGCTTTTATGGAGAATCAGTGGACTGAATATAGTAAGTTTGTACACAGCAAAATTACCGAGATGATTAATGACGCTCTGCAACACATTAATAAAGAAATTTCTGGAGTTAAGAAATTAACCGAGGACAATTATACTATTTTATATGATGCAATAAGCAAAGTGCACCACATTCTCGATGAATCCCGTCTGAAAGGTATGACAGTGCGACAGAAATCACTTGGAAATATTGTGGCACAAGCTGGGAGGAACGATCGTAATCAACAAGTGATAGATGAAATAGTGGCTGAAGTCACGGACAACGCTGCTACATTAGGAAAAAAGTGAAAAAACAGACCTAAATTATCTATATAAACGCCTGACTTAAACTTCAATTATGGTGATTAGTAATGAGAAATTACAAGTTGTTAACGAATTGCATAAAGCTTGTAGGAGAAATTTCCGTAGAAGAAGAACAATAATCAAAGGTTATGGTGATTTATGGCAAATGGATTTAGCTGAAATGCAACCATACGCTGATGAAAACAATGGTTATCGATACATTCTCGTAGTGATCGACTGTTACTCAAAATATTTGTGGACTAAACCTCTAAAAAATAAAACTGGTGTTGAAATTACTAAGGCTATGAGAAGTATTTTACAAGAATCAAATTATTCTCCTAAAAATCTACAAAGCGATCAGGGTACGGAATTTTACAACAAAAACTTTTCTGCTTTAATGAAACAGTACATCATTAATCATTACTCCACGTATAGTACGAAAAAAGCAGCAATTGCAGAAAGAGTAATACGAACATTAAAAACCTGGTTATATAAAGAATTCTCAGCTAGAGGTAAATACAAATGGGTTGACATTCTATCCGACATTACAAAATTGTACAATAATAAAATACATCGTACGACTGGTATGAAACCTGCTGATGTTAAACCAACTACACGTTTAAATGCTTATAATCACATTAAAATTGCTTTGAAACCTAAATTTCGTATTGGCGATATAGTTCGAATCAGTAAATATAAAGGTATATTTGAAAAGGGGTTCACACCAAATTTTTCAACTGAACTTTTCAAGATCGTTAAAATAAATGTAACAAATCCCACAACATATACACTCCAGGACATTCATGGCCAACCAATAAAGGGGTGCTTTTATGAAATGGAGCTACAAAAAGCTAAATACCCTGATGTCTACTTGGTGGAAAAGGTTTTAAGAAGGAGAGGGAACAAGGTTTTTGTGAAGTGGCTCGGATTCTCTAATGACCACAACTCTTGGATTAACGAAGCAGCTCTTATTTAATATTGTCACATTCTTTATATAAAATGTGTATATTTATAACAACTAATATTTTACTTATGTTTAGAAATTTCATAATAAAATGTGTGTATTCCATTAATATTTGTTTTATTTATTTTCCCCATATAAGACTCCAAAGCCTTAGTAATTATATACACATTAACGAAAAAATATATATACAAATGCAAATTTGTTAAAATTTTTGAATTAATTTTTACTCCTAAAAATTATTAGATGAAATCAAGAAAATCATTTTAATAAATTTTATTGAGAAGAAAATATTTACAACGAATTATAGATTAAATATATTTATTTAAAACGTATATAATACAGAAAAAATACAAATACATATTTATGGAATTAATCAGATGAAATCCCCCCGTCTCGACAGTAACGCTTCCTGACAGAAACATTCTCTGTTGTGTTTCATCACACCTCCATAAATATGTCCAACATATTCACAAAGTAAAACACTGTATGTCTTCTCGTCTCTGCATTTGCTGCAAATATTGTTCCAACAATCACCAGTGTACTTGTTGCAAACCAGACACCGCTGCCTCAATGGGTGCTCCACCTTGCATGTCTCACAAACATCTCGGATAATTCCAAAATTTGTACGAGTCGTGGGTTGTAGACACTTGTAGCACTCTTGCTCCAGACGCTCACGTGATGCTGCTTTTCGGACGGTATTCACTGGCACTGGATTTTCTTTTATACAATTTGAACATAGTCCAGTACATGGATTAATTTGCTGCTTTGCCCAGAATTGGGAACAATTATAGCACAGAATTGCACCATCCATACTATATGGATATACGGCGATTGTTGGTTTCGATTGCCACTCTCTTGGACAAGACATTGCTGTTTTAAAAACAAGTGTACGGTATGACAGCTGAATAATAACTGAGTTCCTCCTCATGGTCTTGTTTGTTTAAGTAGTCGCTGGAATTGCCGATATTAGAGCCATGGTATGTCGTTAGAGATGATGTGACGTCACCAGCAACATGTTTAAAAGAGGAGGTGTAACTCCACGTTAGATCAGTTGCTTTGCAAACTTCAACGTTGATCATTCCGTCTACTGTCTTATATATTCGTTTCCAAGTATTAATATGGCTGCTGTACCTGCTGGTTGGGCTAACCTCAGATTCCTGGACTGGTTAGCATCCCTAGATGTCCTCAACAATATATGGTACCTTGAAGAGGTAGAGGACGACTTGGCTGCTCCCGAAGACGACGAGGTAGAAGTTGAAGACGATGAGGAAGGCGATGAGGAAAGCGACGAGGAAGACGATGAGGAATTTTTTGACGCTGAAGAGGGTGCAGACGATTCAAGTGATGATGAGGGTATCGTCGTAGATGTTCCCCACCAAAGAGGGCAGCGGTGGATAACATCAGAATATTTAGCAAGGGTGAACCCGATGGATGGCATCTTCTGCACCACCATGACCTTTGTTGCGGTCCAAGTAGTGGGTGGTATGGAATACAATCTTTGCCACGGATGTTTTCTGGGATACCAGTCTAGGGTGGATCCTGGGAGACATCGTCATGTGGACTACCATGCCACTACAAGGATAATGAGAGGCAGGCGGGGATATTGCAAATCTTGCAGAGATCCACTCTATCAGATTAGGCGAGTGGAAATCTGCAATATTTGCAATATGGACAGATAATTTGTAGTTTTTTTTTGTAAATATGTATATATCTCTTAGTTTATTGTAAATAATTATGTAATTAGTTTTAGTGATAAATAAATGTATATATTTAATTTTTAGTTTATTGTAAATATTATATAACTAGTTTAAGTGTTAAATAAACGTTAAATTGAATCTTATTTTTTGTTTTATTTACTAAATATTTAAATGTAAGTAACACAATGTTACTAGAGAAATCTGTGTTTCACTTCGATTATTGCTTATGTTGACAGTGCTATTGATATTGATGGTGTTAAAAATATGAGTATTAGGACACTTTCTACTCTTATTTGTGTGAGTAGTGAGGTGGGGAGTGATGAGGTGGGGGTGGTGGTAGGGGCTATATATACATAAGAAAGCCCTCACCATCCTCAGTTTACTTTCTACGCTCCAACATGTCTGAAGTACAAGACAATACTGTATCTTCCACTTCAACCATGTTCGTTTTGTGCGAAAGGTATCGTGCCTACCTGCAGCGCGTTAGAGAGGCGACAAGGGGTGGTGTAGCAGATAGCACCACCTCACCAGAAGAATACCAACCATTGGAGAGGTCTCCGTCCACATGGTCGATGGACACTGTGCCCAATGATGATTCCGAAGACGAGATGGATGGAGTAATTCTGGAGGAATCATCGACGGACACAGCGGAATCGTCTGACTCGGAAGATGATGCAGCCATTCTGGTGGAGGAATCTACCGATGAAGATGAGGATGCAGCCATTCTGGTGGAGGAATCTGCCGATGAAGATGAGGATGCAGTCATTCTGGTGGAGCATGATTCGGACGGATAATTCTGTTTTATTTTATGTATATATATTTTTGTTATTTATAAATAAATGTATTAAGAGTTATTCTTTTTTTATTTCATTTCATATACAATAAATAACAGTAGTAAAGTAAAGAATAAAAAATTGCTTTAATATAAGAAATAACGGGGTACTTATTTAAGTAAATTGGTTATTCGTATTTGGACTGTCGGTCAAAAGTGTTGCAAAAGGTGTATCGAGGTCACAGTTGTCCTCCAGTACCGTTTCTACTCACTTCCGACCTTTAGTTTTGCCGCAGCAGACTTTTTCCCGGAACGGCTAGTCGTATCGCTCCGAAAGTGGTTGCAATCGCTTCCCAGTGATCGATTTAGTCGAAAACGATACCTCGCGTGTCCTCGGGCGTCTTCGGGTGGCTTCGGGAAACTTCGGGAGTGTTCGGCATGAGTTCGGCTTTTCGCTTAAAATTGCAGCCTTTGCATGTGTGAACTCCCCTGAAACGTGTTTTGATTTTTTTATTCCCCCAATCCTTGACAAAACAGTGAATAACGCGTTCGGTAGTGTTCGGATCGATTCGGAAATTATCGGAATCGATTCCCAGTGGTCAGTTTAGTCGAAAATGACCCCTTACGCGTGTCTGAGTGTACTTTGGAAGTTTTTCAGTTGTTTATATATGTATATATTTTTTTTTGTCCAATATTTGTGTATAAATAAATGTATTAAAATTTATTTTTTATTTCATCTACGATGAATACAACAGTTCTAATCTAATTATATACTTAAATACACAATTTACCAAAAATTCCATGAAATATATATATAAACTCGCGTTATAGGTAAGTATAAGAGTAAAGTATAAGAGTTTCCTAGGACCAAGGTAGCCCAGTGGTAACGTGGCTTGCTTTGTAAACTTTGTGAACGAAGGTTTGGTAGTTCAATCCCTAGCACTTGCAGGGATTTTTTTCAACACGTAAATTATAAAATTATAAAATTATAGAATTATAAAATTATAGAATTATAAAATTATAATTATAAAATTATAGAGTTATAAAATTATAATTATAAAATTAAATAACAATTTTCCGCTATACCACTGCGCTACCTTGGTCCCCCCCCCCGGGTGGGTGGGTGGGCGCGGGGGGTTTTGGCAGAGGCGGGGGCGACGCTTGCAGCCTTCGGTCGCTTCGCCCGCATAAACCTTTTTTTAATTTTTTGACCCGTTTTTTTTTTTTTTTTTTTTTTTTTAATATATAAACCTGAACTAACCATAACCCAGCGCGTGACGCGGGGGGGGTTGGGGGGGTTGGGGGGGGGTTGGGGGGGGGTGTTATTACTTTCTACATTTACATTTTTTCTAACCTAACCTAACCTAACCTAATTTTTTTTTCACATTTTTGCATTTAAATTTTTTTTTACATTTTTTCTAACCTAACCTATTTTTTTACATTTAAATTTTTTACATTTTTCTAACCTAATCTAACCTCATTTTTTTTTCAGTTTTACATTTTTACTTTTATATTTTTTTACATTTTTTCTCTTAACCCTAACCTAATACTAAATTTATGTACAAACATTTTTAATGCAACATTCTGTAGTGTGTTTACGCACTACCTTATTCCCAGTTTCTTTTTTATAGCATTTAGCTTCCTTGTACATCTCTCAGAGGCTTTGCGACGCTTCGCAATGCCTCTGAGCATTTCATCGGCCCGAGAATTCAACATCTCCGCCTTCCTTTTGAGGGACTGCGCGTGATCCTTTAATTTGCTGTCATCATCAGTTGCACTTTTAAGTTCCCTATCCTCCCGCTGCAACTGTTCATACATGTTCAAGAAATTTTTGAAAGTTTCATTTTGCTCTTCTTGGGAGAATAACTCCGATTGTGAATCAGAATCACTTTCATTCACAACCAGAGCACGGTTACGGGGTTCCTGCGTTGGCAACACCGCATGAGAGCATCCTGGCAACGGCGCGCTCGAACATACCGGTTGCACTTTCGTCGGCTTTTTTGCAGCATCTTTTTTCGGTTTCTTAGCTACCGACTTTTTTGCAGCAGCTTTTTTAACCACCGGTTTCCTTCCCGATAACGGCTTTTTATTTTTAGCTGCTGCTTTCTTAGGCTTTTCAGGTATCTCTACCTGCCCCTCGTCTGAGCCAACATCGGGAATAGGGCTCAGGCGAGCAGGTACAGATGCTTGCGCCGATAAAATTCTTCTAAGAATCGACACGTCATCATCTTTCTCGGTATTCTCTACCTGCGTCTGCTTTGTAGATGTTGAAGGATGCGTCGTCATCTTCTTTTGGCCTTTCTGCGAATAAATCTTTGGTTGCGCAGGTTGAAATTCGTCCTCAGAATTTGTCTCCGTAACCGTAGGGAACCTAGACCACGCGGCGTTCGGGTAGGCCTCTCCATTAGATGTACTAGCTCTGGCTTCATCTGAAGCCAAAGCCTGCGCGTCCAATTCGGAGAAATCGAAATCACCCAGCAAATCATCGTTCAAATCGGTCAAATCCGTCGGGATTTCAATATCCGGTAGTAAACCCACGCCAGGACTCGTCTGGTTGTTCGCCACACCATTACCCGGACAAGCGTCGCCATTGTCACCCACGCCAGGGCTCGTCTGGTTGTTCGCCACACCATTACCCGGACAAGCGTCGCCATTGTTCGCCACACCATTACCCGGACAAGCGTCGCCATTGTCGTCTTGCCCTGGCATATAATTAATTAAGTATGCAGCCACAGCACTCAACAAAGCGCCTCCCTTACCGCTACCACCAGAAACACCAATCTTTTTTTGTCCTACCATTGTCACAACAAACACAAAACGGACACGAGAAACGGGCACGAAACACAAAACACAGAACACAAAGAATGCTAGGAATAGAGCAGACAGCACTATTTTGCACACTTCCTTACAACTCGAGAGCTGGAGACGGAAAGAATCTTTGTAGCATCTCTGAAGCCCATAACGCTGAACTAACCCCTCCACTCCCTACCACTCTTGTTCCTATTGGTTCAAATTATTTCCCTACACACTCTAACTAACCCCCTACTTCCCACCCCACTCTTCCTATCGTCTCTCTCTATCTTATTGCCTACAGTACTCATACAATAAAAATACCATTTAGTAATTTAAATCTTTATTTATAAATTAACATTTTATTTCATACAAATATCTCTTACTTCGGCTTACACATAACATGAAATATCACAATGAATTTTTCAATTGAATATTATAATTGTCGACCTTTGCGTTAACAAGTAGAAACATTATTAACAATTAATCACTCAACTCATTCATTGCTTTGAGTAACACATCTAGTTTATCATCATCCTTTAAAACATTTCGTTCAACGACACTATTTAAGGCTGATATTAACCACTTTAAATTCTGCTCTGGTTCACTCTGAAAAAATGTTATGTCTGAGTGACCCCAGGGTAGAGTTTTAGTGGTATTGGGAATCACAAAACGTTTATCGTCATAATAAGAAAGAGCAACTTTATTCCGCATCTCTGTATAGATATCATGCAAGTGACTTCTGAAAGTATTCATTTTACGAAATATTAACCCGCCCTGCTCAACAATTTTTCTGTAGTCATCTATTGTAAGTTGTTTTTCAATCACAGATTTCTTTACTCCCTTGGCTTTTTTCAACTCATTACCGACCGATTGCACGTAGTACGCTTTCGCTCCAGTACCATAAAAGCTGATAATAGGATCTTCGGGGAATTCGTCTTTCATATTCCCAAGCACAGACGAGCCTTTTGGAATATTAAATTTATTTCCCTCCCTGTAATTAGAAGTATCAAATTTTTCTGGATTTTGTACAATAAAGTCATAGAAGTTATCTGTATAAACTTTCATAATTAAGGAATCGGTGTCGGTGTACAACAAAGAAGCATTAGCACCGAATTGACGTTTAATAACACCATAAAAAAAATTATACAGTACCGTCTTCGATAATTCAAGAATACAAAATCCTACGTAAATTGGTTTGTTATAGACTACTTGCAATTTGCTCATTTCAATCGCTACAAAATCCTCAGAAAAAATTGTGCAAGATTTGAAATTTGGACGAGCGATTAATGCGTTTGCACCTATAGTTCTTCTAACATTTTCCCAATGAGTAATCAACTTTATATCTCTTCTATTATCAACATTTTCCATGGTTTTACCAAATACTGCATTATTCATTAATTTATATAGGTCTTTTTCAAATTTATTGGTCGCTGAATTTCTCATTTGCGTATTTAAATCGATGTATTTTTTTAACCAGGGCGACTGCTTGAACTTAAGTACTCTATGGGTTTTTAACACCATTAAACCATTTTCAATGGCTTGTTTCAAGTTTCTATAATGCACAACATATCGTCTCTTATCATTCAAATTTGGGATTAATTTTGGTGATTTTGATTTTGATTGGGGGGGTATAATATTTTCTACTAAGAAAGGGAGATCTGAATGTAAATCGTGTAACTCTTGCGGATAATGTATGTCTACTTCAAAAACATACCCGTGTGGACTCTCGTCTGAAATATTAGTAACATCTAAGTCGATAATTTCTCTTTCGGACAGCCACTCAAATCCCCCTGTTGGTAATGCTTGGGACATACTATGACCGTATAAGTTCGTAGCATCAAGATATGTGATAAATGACGACGGTTCTGAGGGATCATAATTGGGTACAAACTTATTATTTGCGATATGCTTCCTTTCTGTACACTGGCTGACACCACCGCGTATAGCTTTTTTAAAAAAATGTATCATATCGATATCTGTTAACAATTCAAGTTCTACCGCTGTTAGTTTCAACATAGCGTCCCAAGATAAACCTGGAGCTGTGTAATATTGAGCTGGATCCAATTTATATTTATTCACGCAAATTTTACGAAAATTTTCAAATACGTCACACAAAAGAAGGACATCTGATTTTAAATACAGGTCTGAATAGTCACCCAAACTCTGGCACTCAAACAATTCCCACACATTTTTAGCCCTTTCATAATCGTCATCTGATATATGTGTTTCATTTAGGCTGTCATAGAATTCCTGCTTGGTGGGTAGAACACGATTATTTAATTTCTCTAAGTTATCTACGAAACTATATGGAAATACACCCTTCCGTCGCATTAAAATAAATTTTGCATTATCGGTAAAAAAGTTCTTCATTGTAACCATTTGACCTTCATTTAAATTTTCCCCTAAATTTTGTAGTGATGCTGACATAAATTTAAAACTATCGATGAAACGTAACCGCAAATATTTATTTTTTGTTTCCCCCTTGTCAGTAACGTAATCATGCATGTAAAGATGTTTTGTAAAAGATATATATTTTTCTTTGTTTTGTGGTATTACGTCAACTTTATCTTTATGAGCGCATAACTCTTTTACAAATAAGTGAATATCGTATCCACTCATGTTGTGAAATATGATAGGTACAAAATTTGGTAGTTTATAATTTAAATTACAGATCGAGTGCGCGGCACCGAATCGTATCTTACCAGTTAAGTGGCAATGATCTTTCACCTTTATATCACCTTCTGCAAAAGGCTTCTCACATATACCACAGATGGTTGCATTGTCAAAATTTTCTCTTTCTATCGCTGTAAGCGGGGACATGGGGATTACATCTTTCATATATCTATTATAAATTTCCCTTAAATCAGCCTCTATACATGATACAAATACTTTTGCTGCATCAGATCCGCGATATAGTTCAAATTTAGAAATGCTATTATCAAAGGAACATTTTATGTAATACGCGAAAGAGTAAGGTTCATGAATAAACGTTTTGTTGGTATAAGAGCGTTCAGGATTTGGCTCGCAAGTATTTATCGGTTTCAAAATGGATTCAAAGTCTGCATATACTACAAATGGTACTTGCATTTGTCTGTCAAAATTCTCAAATTTTAATATATTTTCCGGTACACGTTTCCCATATTTATCAACCCGAAATTGTGTCGATGGTGTTGTAGTGTAAATATGATTACAATCATTTGTTTGGTGAGACATTAGCTGACGTTCGTTACAGAAATACAGCAAACACCCATCACAAAAATATTTTCTATGTCCGTGAGCGGATATTTGATTTGATACTAATCCAGATAAATTTTTTATCCAACAATAGTGAGTTTTAGCACAATCCGATTTACAATGATGATTCTGATCACATTCCGCGGAAATTAATAATAAGTTAACATGAATACGTAGTTTCTTCTGAGAATAACGCAAAGGTCCGACAACATCATATTTTACTTTATTATTCTCGAATTTCTTTTCTAACCCATACACATTAATAGATATATTATTCAATTCCTCAAATTTTGAAATGTCTCTCAATTTCATTGGAAAATTCATACCTGTCAAATTTAGAACTCTTGAATAATGTGGATAAGATGACATTTGAGATGTACCACCATTTGCAGGATACAATGCTGAAGTGACTGCCCAAGCAAAACAGTATTGGTCCTGGTTTTCTATATTCACTACGGCCTTCTTATTTGCGATGAACTTTGGTAACTTGATATATGATGAACCACCCATTGGACTGTACTTGTTTATATTAATTTCAACAAATTTTATTTGTTCGAGGGCCCACCCTAAAAATAAAAAAAAAAATGTCAATTGTTATTCCACATACCAGAAGATATTTACATACCAGAATCACGCTCTTGGAACTCAGTAGTTTGCGCAACCATCATGTCTATAAAAGTGTCGAGTGCAATGTTTAAATCCACACCTTGATCCAATATTTTATTACACGTATTAAACGATTTAATTTCAGCTATTTCTTGTGCTTGTAATATATAGCTGGCAAATGTCTCCATGTTTACTTTCACAGTTTTATGAAGTAATAATATTTCTTCTAGTAAATTCAATATTTTATGTCGAATTTCGTTGAAAAATATTATATAGTCCAGTTTCTCATTATCACTATGCACTCGGTATGTTATGATTCTATATTTGAAAGCACTGCGAACAATTTCTGTACCATCCATCAAACGTACACATGAATTTGTTCTGTGTTGTAGTGTTCTTTTATGAGACTTCATTTGGTTAGTTGTTAAAGTCACATTACAGCTATAACACGTCTGCATAATTACCGATGTTGATGGATTCGAATCCAATTTCACTTTCTTTGCTGGCGGTCCATTACCATTTAAACTGTTACACGCCTCCCTCTGATGACGTCGCATATTGTCACTGCGAGTGAAGCTTGCACCACAAAAACTGCACGAATACATATTTGCTTCTTTACTCTAGGAAATTGACGTTAAGAATGATCCCATATTAACTCCTTTCACTCTTTTATAGAAAAGATATACTACGTCACAAAATATCAAACCACGGCACATTACGAGTTGCGTGGCAAGGAGGAAGCTCCGTCCTTGCATTCTCTAATAGTGTTAGCCAAGGCCAAGGTCACAGCAAGTGATCGTTCTGGGTAACAGCAACACTGCGCCCTTGAAGTCGAAACGCACTGCGGCCGTCCAAGGTCAAGGTCACGGTATATGCTATGCGAACCTACGGTGCCACCGTGGCCTTGAAGGAACGGACCACAGGTGCACGGTCAAGGTCAAGGTCAGTGGTGGGGGGAGACCGACCTACGGCTAACTTCCTCTACTCAAGGGCTAGAAAAATTTTAAAGAAAAATGGTTACCGGTGTTATAAAGCCAAAAAAGTTCACAATTTACAAGCGGGGGACAAACCAAGGAGGTGGCTGTTGGAAAAGAAGCGTGCCGATCCATTAATATGTAGTAAAATACTTTGGCCCGACGAGGAAAATTTTTCCAATAATGGATTTTTTAATCGCAATATTCATTACAAATGGACTTCTGAAAATACACACTGGCATAGACCGACTGGGTTTCAAAATCGTTTTTGAATAAATGTGTGGATAGGTATTTTAGGCACCAATTTAATAGGTCCTTATTTTTATGATGGTCACCTCAGTAGTCAAAGGTACCTAAACTTTTTGATAAATGAATTTAATGAATTCTTATATGACCTACCTTTAGAGAACCGACACAACTTTCAATATTTTCAACAAGATGGAGCTCCTCCCCACAATTCCCAGATTTGCCTAGATTATTTATATGAAATTTTGCCTCAACATTGGATAGGTACCAATGGATTTATTCCATGGCCCCCTCGTTCTCCAGATATAACCCCAATGGATTTTGTCTATGGGAATATATTAAAGATAAGGTTTTTTCGACGACACCGCAAAATGTAGAGGACCTAAAAGCTCGAATTCAACAGGCATATATTATAGTTACCCCCGAAATGCTGAGTAATGTTTTAAATGCAGTGCCTCGCCGCGTTCGATTGTGCATAAGAAATCGCGGTGGACGCTTTGAACACTTGATAATATCTTTAAAATTATTTTGAGGATTAGATAAATATTAATGTTCTGTGTGCTATATTGTTTTTATTATTAATTTGTTTTTGCTACCTGAATTTCCTTTATTCTTCTTAATTGTGTTAATGTTTTATTATAGCAAAGATTTGAACAACTTATTGAATTATTTTATCGTTTTATTTAATCATACTTCTCCACGGCACGTATAATGCTTGTTAAAAAAAATTATTGGTATTAAAAAAATGTTTTTATAATTACTAACGTAGTACCAATGAATAAATATGGCATGTGATATATCGTTGAAAAGTTAGGAAAATACTCTATTTAATGGCGCTATTTCCCGCCCACTTCAAAATATTTTTCTTAACAGCCTGAAGAGTAAATCTCAAAATACAGCGGTTTTGAAAAAAAATTAGATAAAACCTTGTTGAAACACTCTGTTTTGCAAAATATTTTCGCCATGGAATTTTTCTCGTATCTCTTCAAATGACGGAAATATTTAGCGTAGACGTTCTCCGCATTTTCGATATTTTCCGCCATAACTCTTAAAGTAGGCCATGGATTTCAAATGTCTTTAAAATATTTTGTAGGTTATATAAATCGGCACAATTTTCGTAAAAATATTTTTTTTTTTTGTACGACCGATATTAAGTGAGATATTCTCGGGGGCCCTGATAAAATGGACAGCCTGTATATATATATAGTACAATATAGACAGTCCAGTACTCAAAAGGACTAGGATCTGTCAAGGCACTGTGAAATTATGACACAACATAATAATTACGCAATCTTTGTTGGGTTCAAAAAGTAAAGAAGATAAGTAACATATGTGTATACATGTTTTAAAAACAGTTGTATAATGTTATTTTTAAAACTAACAATCGATTATAAAAATTATAGTTCCACAGCTACTTTTTTATTTGCAGTATTGTTTTGTTTACGAAATGTATGCTTAAAGTCTAGTTTTATTCAATTTCCATGACACATTTTTCTCAATTTTTTTAATTCTTTTTCATCAAAGAACATATGAACTTGTGCTAATATCAAACCAACTTTCTATTTAAAGGTATCAGTGGATTGTGAATCATTTGTTAATTTAACCCTTAAAGCTTAGCTCTTA
Source organism: Leptura quadrifasciata (assembly GCA_963675555.1). Classification (NCBI taxonomy): domain Eukaryota; kingdom Metazoa; phylum Arthropoda; class Insecta; order Coleoptera; family Cerambycidae; genus Leptura; species Leptura quadrifasciata. Next base: position 142,723,147 of record OY776677.1, read on the forward strand.
AAACTCGAAATATTTAACATTTCGCGTACTCTGATTTTTGCGTTTATTATAGGTTGTGTGTTTTAAATTTTTCGCATTTATTATCAAACATTTGTACACTTTATCCTGTAATTGGAGTTATCCTGTTGGGCAAATATAAATTATTATTGATTCAGTTAGTGATTGACCTTAATTGCGGATAAATTCGAAGTAAAGTAAGTTATTAATTAATAAAAATATACTGTTATCCCAGACTTATGTAGGTATGCAAAGCCAATGTACATATGGGAATATCGCCGCATAATACAAACAATTCTATTATTTTCAAAATGTATGTAACAAATAGCAACAAAAAGTGGACATCCGCTCTTAGGGAAGTGAAGTGAATAATTTATTTTCACATGAGGTCGGTGAGCCTAGACAAAGTGCGAAAAAACCAGCTTATCATTAATTACAAACTTACTTTCAAGTTATTAAATAGTAAATGGTAACATTATTAACTGTTCCCCTTACAAAAGGTGATGAATTATTCTTTTTGATGCTGAAAAAGATTATATAATTTACCGAGAACATTATCTTCTTTATATTAACAGAATCAATCCAAGCATAAATAATTCTCCTTTATATAAACTTCTGCTCGCATTCAGCCCTTAATCAAATTGTTTTGAACCTTTTTATAAATTGGCCTGGTAATAAATAACCTCAAAAATCTAATAAAGTTATGTGTTTTCGTTTCAATCCTCCAGGAACTTATTCAATAAACCCAGACGTATTATATTAAGCTCAAACTGAAAACTGGAAAAATGACATAGTCAGTCCCTCTCGCAATGCGTATTTTGATTGCATTTGAAGTAAATGATACATGACAATAAAGAATAAAATTATAACTGAGAATGGATTGTCAAAAAAGCGTTATTTTAAAAATATAGCTAAGTGAATTGTCACAAGAATCTGTATATAAAAGGGATATCAACTTCTTTTATTTATGCGATGAATGGTTGAACTTTGAAAGCTGCATGAGAAGAGATGATAAATTCCATTATTTTGGGGTCGTAACATAACGTAAAATAATGCCGGAAAATAAAGTTTTGGAGGAACTAATTATTTATGTTGTGCTATGGCTTATACCGATTGGAACACCAATAACTCGACTTAAACACAAACACCAATACACTTGAATACTACACATGATTACTCTGCTGGAGGGCGTATTTCGCCAACCATGATGGCATCAACTGGAGATGATGAGTTTTGATACTGTCAAACGTACTATTCAGTAAGGGAGACTGAACACGTAGGGACCTCTTGTGGTTGTAAACAAAAAAATTGCTATTTAGGAGCTTAAGTTGAGACTCAGGAGGCTTTTGGTGCACTTAATTTTGATTTTTAGAAGTTGGTTAGTTCTCAAATGGTTGGAACGGGCTAAATGCTTCGCTCTATATACGTTTCAGAGCTGTAGTACACTTGTATTTTATTAGAGACTGATTTACACTTTATTTAAATTTAATTTTTATGGTAAGGTCAAAAGCTACACCCTGTATATACTTTTTCTCGAAATCAAACACTTTGTTTTAAACGAAAATTAAAAATTAGTTTTTTATTAAGCGTAAAGGACAGAGTTGATTATTTTATTTAATTTAAATTAAAATTATTTAGACGATATTATAATATTTTTTGCACGATCGAGATTTTTGTTTATTTATAAGATCTGTTTCCAAGACGGTAGGCTATGTTTACTGGTTGCCTAACTTGTCGGTAAGTAAAATTAATATAATACAATATTATTTCACAAAAATAAAAATAGCCCATTTGACAAATTGGACTTGCTACAAAATATAAACATCACTTTTGACTTTTTGTTTATTTCTTAGAAATTAAATCATTTTAATTGAAGTGTAATCCAATACGATCGTACAAAAGACAGTATGAGCATAACGAACGTTAAAGATTGTACCGGTCTTCGACAAAATTGGAGGCTTCGCTTGCCGTCGACCGGTAAACGTCCCTTGCCGTTCTTGATACTCAATATACTATAACATATCGACACTTGAAATTATGTTTTAGAGAAGATTTTTATTTAGATTGGGTTAGTTATGATTTAAAATCTGAGAAAATTCACTTAATTATGCGCGATGGCAGTTTAATTATATTAATATTTTTTACTTGGGTTCAACCAAGGAAGTAGAACGGCCGCGATTTGTTGAAATTTAAGGTTGACCGGGTAAGAATTAAACACTATTTAGACGTTGGAGAATAAGAATGTTTATTTAAAAGTTAAATACAGTGTGGCTTAAAAAAAGTTATTTCGTTTCAAATGTATGCAAAGTACCGCAGGTGGCACCCTCTAAATTGTACAATGAAAATGAGATTTTAATTTGTTACCCCATAAAACAATACAATGACAATACAACAAATATTTAAAAAATTATTTATGAAAAACTAAAACCAAATTGAACTTTGGACACCCTGTATCTCCGAAATCATCCACTTTTGGACTGAGGTAAGTTGGGTTAGATCGTCATATTTTAGCCTCAGGAATTTCCGCGCGTTTTAGAGACACCCTGTATAAATGAAAGTTGGAACTAAATTAGTTTTTGAAATATGAGCTATAACTGTCTGAATAAAGTGTTAAAATTGATTTGGTCCCATAAAGTAATGTTGGAAGTCGTAATGTAATCCATATTAATGTCATATTAAGAATTCTATCACCGGCGTTGAAACGAAGTTGAAGTAAGTTTTGATGATCGAAGTGAAGACAGCAGCGAATTGCGGGCAACGCGTGTGGAACATATGAATGGGAAATAAGTTTTGATGTCGGTATTTCAGAAGAAAGTTTTGACGAATGTGATAATGGCATGTTGGAAATGTGAATGAAGTGTGTTTTGATGTATAAATGGAAATTTGAATTAGAAGCTGATTTGAAGATTTGAAGAGAAATTAGTCTGTAGAAAATTTTTCGGAAATGAATTAAACTATTTTGACTTAGGGTTTGGAGTGTGGTTTTGACGCGAATCGATATGAGGGGGCGGTATTTCTTAGGGCAGTCGTTTGTAAGATTTTTTCTATAAATTTCGGATGTTTGAATGATTCTGTTGATAAAAGGTTGACTGTGAATTATCGATGTGGTATGAATTTTCTCAGAATTATTTTTGAAAAATTGTGGGTTTTGACAATGTTGAGCATATGAAGGACTTTTTATTGTGTTTTGACTAGGTGACCTTGAAGATCGAATTATTTAGCAAATTATAGTACTTTTGAACTTGACTATATCGTTAATGTGTACATAACAAGACCAACTAAAACATTTGTGGATCTTTTAAAAGGTTGTAAATAAGAAAGAACATTTTCTGGCAGAAATATATAGTAATATTCTTTACTGCAGTTTTTTTTACATTTTATAGCTTCGCTTACGTTGGTTCTACATATTGCGGGCATATAAAACTTCGTAATTAAATTTATTAAGATTATGTAATTAGTTGTTCGAAATGGCAAGTATTCATGCAACATTTGACTCAAAAAGAATATAAATTATCCGAAAGTTTCTTATAATGAATGTACCGCATAATTGTTAAAATTTGTATCAGTATATTTCCTAGGCAGCTTTAAAAGGCTTTAGGTTATTTTGTGCGTGTCGCAGCATGAAATAAATCTAACTCAAGAAAACTCTTTCGTGTTATTTGCCTAATAGCCCTAGAAATTACCAAAATCGGAGTAATTAAGATACAAAAAATTTGCATATTTGATAAAAAAGTTAATATTATACAACTATGTATTTCTTAATAAGGTTAATATGACAGATAGCGTAATTCAAGAGATTAATTTTCTTTACTGGGAATATTTTGTGAAAGTCTATTTTAACATTAACACAAACACAACGTAAATCAGTAGCGGCTTGATAGTTTGCTATATAATGAATAATACGGAGTTAAATTCCATAAACAACGTTACTTTAAGTAATGTAAATTAAAATTAAATTTAATTTCCTGATTTTTGCACCTTGGATTCACGATATCTCGCGAATCAATGGTCTGACGTCGATAAGGTCTGAAATAAAATTTGCTTATTTTCGTGTGCTCTTCATTTTTGGTCTGAAGATTTTTTTCGTCAGATCAAAAGCCGCCGAGTTATCTTCGAAAAAGCATTTTCCCATACATTTAACATATCATTTTCCCCTCCCCCCCTTTGACTTCCTCAGCACAAAAGTGTCGGAATGTTGGGGGGACCCAACTTTACCAATTGGCAAAAGAGAAAAATCATAATCGGACGTTTCCTTTTCGAGTCTGGTTTCCTTCCAGATCTGCTCCACTAAAAGTATTTCAAATCACAGTAAATATTAACAAACATGTTAACATTAACATAACATCTACATATCGGTCTCCACGAATAGATCCGCATATGAATTTAATTAATACAAAGCTATTTTCAATTAATAGACATGAAAGAAGTCAATACTACATGCTTTTAGGTAATATAGATATAGATCTTTTGCAAACTAATGGTTAAGTTGAGTACGTAGATAATTTAAATAAATAAAATACAGCTTTGTAAAAACTAAAAGAAAACGTTAAATCAACAAATAACCCAAATCTTTCAAAGTCTCACCAACTTGATTAATTTGTTACTACATATAGAATGGTGTACGATAAAAGGAAGAAAATAACCGAATTGAAAGTAAAAAAGCTCCTGATGTTCACATGCTTAAGACAGAAACAATTAACAAATGTATCTAACAAATAGATTCTTAGATTTTGGTGTGTACATTATGGAAGTGAATATCGTAGAAACAAATGCCAATAGTGTGTCAAAAAGTGCAATAGCTATGAAAACGTGAATCAAATATACAAAACTGAAGAAGCCTTAAGTCACAAAGCCGATAGCAAATAATGTCCAACACACCAATAAGATTATTTTCACATTATAAAAAATAAGAGGCGTGCCTCTAGATATCTAGATGGGTAGATCGGGGTAAAGTCACGAGGCAGAGCGATCCAGCGAGCAGTCAATTTTATAGCGAGGAAATGCGCCAACCTCACCTATTACTTCTATAGTGGTCTGTTAACTTTAAACGTTGTTTATTGTGCATATCGAATTATAAAAAAGATATAAAATTATTAAACCATAAATAGTAACTTTTGACAATGACGGTCTACATATAGCGAGTCAAAAACCAACACCCGGATCTCGTCGAGTCAGCCTCGACTAGAGTCGGCTCGCAACTCTCGCAAGTATCGACACCACGAGGAACGTGTTGCGAGGCAGCCTCGCACTCGCACAGTCGACACACACCTTTACCCAATTTAATATCTCACAAATATGACAGAGCACTTTTACTCCTAAAAAAAGATTAAATTGCATATTTGACACATTTGCAAAAGAATGAAGAATAAATTATATCATAGGGCTAATGTGATTGTGTAAACCACCTTCTACTGTAGTAAAATCATTTATGGATTACTTTAATGACTTTTTAATTAACAATCTTGATATAAACATTGACATAATTACTGTTAACACGACTATTAATATTCTAACCTTAAACGATACCTTAGTAAACAATTATTCAGAAACTTTAGCTTTGAATGGTCTCCAATCTTAGCTTTTAATTCAACTACTAGAGTAACGACTGACTCCTCGTCGTCTATAGAGCATATCTTTGTCAGGAAAATTTTTAATTTAAGAAACTTAATTTATAAATCATTCGTGGTGGCAAATATCACAGATCACTACCTTGTTACGGCAAATATAACACAGAGGAAACTCAACTAACCCGGAAGTCCCTCTAGAAGGAATAAATAAAGAAACAAATTAGATAGATGTGTTAATTGCAAACGATCCTGAACTAGTTATGAAAAATTTCCTAACAGAGTTGCAAGATAAACAAATCAAAAACAAAAACAGTGTAAGAAATGAAACCGTGGATAAGAAACCGAAAGCTTGTTATTTTTGAAATTCTAATAATATGTCAAATCGTGAATGTGACATTTTAAATAAATTATGAAACTGTCAATAATTTTTCATTGCATAGCAACATAGTGACCTAAGTGATAATCTCCCATGGGATGTTTTCAGCTGTAATTTACCAAGAGCGTTGATAATCACGCTATAATTTTCTCTAATAATGAACTGAAAGCTTGTTGCTTAGTAATTACTCGACACCGTAAGGCGGAGGATAATTACTTAAAGCAACAAGCACAAATTAATTAGCAGAAAAAAATATTTTTTTTTGTTGAAATAGGCTCAAAATGTCATAAAACGTCGAGATTTTAAATTTGAGAGGAAAAAATTTTCTTGTCTGTCTGTCTGTCTTGATATTGACTTGAAATTTGGTACACTTATGTACTGTAACGAGATCTGGAACTAGATTATATTTCTATCTAATTTCGTTGAAGGGTTCGAGGGTAAATAGGCAAAGGTAAATAGGACATAAAATTGCAATTTAGGCTATTGCCCCCCCCCCCCTATCACCCCCACACTATTATGAAAAGGAGTAAACAAAATTTAAAAAAATTTTTTGGTATTAGCTACACCCTTCTACCACCCCCATTACCACCCCCACTCTATTATTAAAGGGAGTAAAAAAATAAATTGGGATTTAGTGTGTATAAGGGAGCCAAGGGACTCTAAAACTATTTTGGCATTAGCCACCTCCTCTACCACCCTCAATGCCACCCCCACCCTGTTGTTAAAAGGAGTAAAAATTAAATTGGAATTTAGTGTGTGTACGAAAACCAAGGGCCTCTAAAATTTATTTTGGCATTAGTTACCCCCATTGCCACCCCCACCCTAATGTTTAAGGGAATAAAAAATTAATTTGGGATTTAGTGCGCATACGAGAACCAAGGGCTTCTAAATTTTTTTTACATTAGTCACCCCCTCTACCACCCCCACTCTATTATTAAAGGGAATAAAATATTATATTGGGATTTAGTATGTATAAGACTTGGATACAAAATCTGGATGTGGAAGTAGTGATTTCTTGGGCAGCGGTTTTTTAAAGCTTTTCTTAAATCAACACATATTATTAACTTTGTATCAAACATCGGCTGAGTTCCTATTCGCTATGTTATAAGAGTACACCATTTTAAAACAACTGTCGGTAGTACAAAATACAATTCTGAAAATAATTTTAAAGAAAAATGGGCTATATTCAACACATTTACTTAATACAAAAAATTTAAAATATATTATTACTTGTTTACACCCACCTTCTAAGAATAGTTTCAATAATTTCAACATGAATTTTCACTAACCGCTTATTTACTAATCACTAATTTACAATAATTAGTCCCTATAATAACACACTTTTATCTACTAGAGACTCACTACTATAATTCACAACTTGTTATTGTTCCTTATCTCATCCGATTACTTAACTCATTCAGAATTGTACTGAACTGACTCCAGCGCATTGGCTCTGCTATTTATACATCCGTGGAGCTTATTCTCGATCCGTTCCATTTCACTCCAGGCTATTCCAGAGTGTCATTAGGGATGATTCTAGCCTATCCGTGATAATGGCACCATATCTGGCCAACTCGCGAACTACCATTTTACTAGCAGTTAATTAGACAGGCTTCCTTTCACGCTACCAGGGATTAAACCACTCTCCGTAAAATGTCGGCATAACGATATAATTTTATTAAAATATTTATATTTTGTTCAGTAAAAAATTTATTTACAGTATAACAACTCTTTGTTAAAAGTATTTTTTTAATTGTATTTTGGAATTGATATTTACTGTCACACATTTTATCTCTTCCTGCAGAGATAAAATTTACAAACATTGCAACATAAACCTCTTTGATACATATTTGTACTACGTTTGTCTGGTACTAACAAAATTTTCTTTCTGGTTGAATAATCATGACCGCAACCAAACAGAAAAACTGTTTCTATTCTTGCACACAAAGCATAATATTTCATAAATTTATATATATGGAAGCATCATAATATTTAACTCATTTAAATGCAGCTTTGTATGTTTCCGTTCGCTTAACTCCTTTTAATATGCGACAAATAGCACTCGAAATCGAATAAATAAAACACCCAACAACTACTCAACCACACCAATAAACAGAAAGAATATAAACAAAAGTTTGTGAATTATTTAGCACCTAAATATCAAACTAATAGGTAATACATAGAAAAATTCAGGAGTGCCTATAAATTGTATGTTGTAGATAATTATAACTCCCTTGCTTTAATTGTCTAAAAATACTCTCCGTGTTCAATAAATAAATCATATTGTATCTATCATTTCTCTAGCCATATCTTTTTTAAACATAGAATGACTTAAGACCGATGTTAATACTGCCAGCATTCGCAAAACTACTGGAAAATGCTTTTGGAGTAAAAAATTACTTATATTAAGTCTTCTATTAAATTACTTATTAGAAACAAATCAAATTCTCCCTTTGATACAATCAGATTTCCGTCAAAAATTTAGCACTAATACGGCTTTACTAAAAGTGGTTGATGATATAGCAACGGCATTTGATAAGTCCTCCTCGACAATACTAATTCTTTTGGATCAATGTAAAGCATTTGATTTCGTTAATTTTGATCTATTGCTTGCAAAGTTTTTCTTCACTAGGTTTTGATGAATATTTGTGTGGTCGTTCGCAAAGAGTGAAAATCGATAAAAGAGTGTACTCTGATTTTGGTCACACTAATTCTGGTGTACCCCAGGGTAGCATCGTTGGCCCATTGTTATTCTCGATATTTACATTTGATCTGTTTGATGTTATAAAATATTCTCAAGTTCATTTGTATGCCGATGATATACAGTTGTAAACTCTTGTAATGAATCTAATGCCTAATGAGGTTATAAATTTAGTAAATCTTGATCTGAAATGTATCTTTGATTGATGTGGTAAAAATGGTCTTAAAGTAAATCCAACTAAAACAGGGTATAGGTCCTGAGTGTCAACGAGATGATGTTTGTAATATCACCTGGAAATTAATAACTCCACAACAGAGTGGATATCTTCAGCAAAGAATCTGGGCCTTTTTATTGATAACAAACTTTGTTAATGACCACGTTAACCACATTATGAAAGTTTGATGTCTTAAATTGAAGTCAATATACCACTATGAAAATACAAAACTTCGATTAATAAAATCTTTAATTTATCCACATATCGATTACTGCTGTATGGTGTACTACGATTTTTAACCAAATTACAATCAACAAAAGCTACAGAGAATACAAAATGCATTCGGTTTGTTTGTAATGTTCCTTATGGAAATAGTATAACCCCCACTATTCCAAATTATCAAAAATGAAAATTAATAATAGAATAAAATATTTGTACTTATCGTTTTTATATAAGCTCCTATCATTTAAGATCGCTACATATTTACTTAATTTGATAGCGATCATAAGTTCGAAGGATGTTTTTCGTTATAATGCTCCATGTCTATTAAACACTGTTTTAAATTAGATAAATTTTGTCATGCGGAGCTTTTATTAAACATATAAACCACTTTATTATCTACTAATATGTAATAGTTTTTCTTCTCAATCGCATTGTACTTCTTGCATATGATATTTATATTGAATTTGTTTATTTATTGTGTATTATTTGAACTTTTGTGAACTTTACCTTTTTCTTATATGGCTGGAATGGAAGAATGGCCCAGCCAAATTCCTACCTCTTGCGCAGTACATTTCTTTTTATTTGTTAGCGCAATAAAAATTTATTTATTTTATTTATTTATTTGGGCAGGTCTCATAATTATCCAGACACTTAAGAGCGCTCCGGATATAAGCCAGAAAGGCGGTTCAATTTACTCTCATATAAATCACTATTTAAAAAAACGGCTTTCACTAAAAGACATTGTTACAATGTGGGATGATGAGAGAAAAAAGTATATATAAAAAAATATTTATTTTTTCTTCTATTTTCGATTTGCAAAAATAATTCTTATCATCCCACATAGGTATTATTAAAATAAACATTTTCCCTTTTGTAGAACTAAAATAAAATTAGCCCTAATGTCCTCAAATGCAAAGAGAAATTTAAAGATTAGGTATAATAAATTTGTCCAATGTCATATTCTATTACATCTCTATCTTTCTCTTTCCAAGCACATCGTATATTCGGCTGCGTCATTTTAATTGCGCGAAGCCATTTACAATTAAAACTGGAAGCATAGATGAGTAATACACTCCGAACAACTCTTAAGTTATTCTTTACTTTTACATCACGCCACGTAGGCCACTTACCACAAATTAAAACAAAACACCTGGTAAGGCATGATTGTAGAGTATACAAGGTGGGACAATAGTGCGTCGGACCTCGATATCTCGAGTTCTACGATAGCTAGAAATTTTTCAAAGAATTGCAAGTAAACTAGATAAAAAATCTATAACTGGAAATTATTTTCGAACATACACATACATAATTTTCACTTCTAGCTTTTTTTATCTCGTTTACTTGCAACTTTTTTAAAAATTTCTAGCTATCGTGGAACTCGAGATATCGAGGTCCGACTCACTATTGCCCCGCCCTGTATATTCCAAATAGTTATTCAAAACCATGATTCTATATCTCAGAAATTATTATTTTATTACATTGCACCTCCCTTGCAGCGCCTATATCATTATTTGCAAAATAATTATGAAATGTTCACCGCAGAGATGAAACGTGTTGTTATAATATAATTAATTATTTCATGTTAGGCCGTAATTAAAATATTATTTCGTCGCCACTGACAAGACAAGTACTTGACAAATATTCCCAATTTCAAGTCTTCTTTCCCCAAAGTAAATTATTACGGAAACTTTCCATTATTTATCTGCCATAAGAGTAATAACAGCATTGTCGCCAACAATGCGCAATAGTTATCGGGACAAAGCTCATTTCCTGCAGAAATACGTGCAATGTACTTGTATTACCGAGAAAATACAACACAATTCAGAAAGTTTTTATAACATGTTTTACACAATACTCCTCTTTGAATATGAAAGCATTATTTACAAATTCTAAAGAATCCATTCGAAATAATTGAGCTCATTGAATTATGAACATTCCTTTGTACTTTCTCAGTATTATGTCGTGCATTAAGAAATGTGAATTGAAATCGTTTCCGCGGCCCTTATAAATAACCCGACGTAAGCTAATCGATACCATCCATGAACATAGAGGCTCTGAACAAGATATGCAGATAGAAATTTAATTGAAGAGGTCACGTTTCGGTGTTATTGTAAATTAGTGTTATCCCAGATTTTCCGAACACGCATAGAACGCCGCTTAACCTCATCCTTGACGAACAAAAAGCACTGTACTATTTACGGCGTATTTAGGATGAGAACAGTGGTACGTATGTATGATGTATATGTACCGATATCGTTTATTAGCGATAACATATCGGATTGTACCTTCGGAACATCGCAACGACATTTTGCGCCGTAGGTGCATTCGATTAATTCATTTACATAAATATATAAATTAAATGTTTCTTGACTCATGTGAAAATAATTGAAGAATTTCTGGGGATCGTCATGTAGCCCCGCAAATAAGGTGTAGAATGCACCTTCCAGGTATCTAAGATTTAATATAGTGTTACATGGTCTATGTCCATTCAACAGTTTTATATTATATTATAGTATTTTGTTTATATTTAGCACGATCTGTGTAACATTTTGATTCAGTTTTTGTAAGTGAAACTGTTTTCAACTAACAGAATTTTACTTGCATAACTGCTAAATCATTTCACACTGTTTTATATACATATTTTTATATCTTAGGAACTCAGTCATGTTTTTTTACAGTATTATGTATCTCTGTTCTAGTTCTATTAAAGCATCTAAGGAAACAATTGTCTAAAAACATGTATTTACATCAAATACCTATATTTCAATTTTTATATTTTTGTTTACTATGTAAGTACATATGGTTATTTTCCTTACCTTTCTCATTACTATATATAATATATGCAATATAGTTACTGAGTTCCCACAGTACGTTTTACTATTTATTACGGCTGTTCTTATTTTTGGTTATGTATTTACAAATTGTGAAGTAAATCAGCTGTGGTATGGAACTAATAAAAAATATTGCGAGTAAATGCGAGTAAAGGAAATTGTAGAATTTGCGACCTGCAAGTTGTTGCGCTTAACTCAACAATTGACAGATGGCGATACATGTTCCATTCGTATATTTTACAGTTTTCTATTTAATTATTAAAACTATCTTTTTCAATGTTGTGTAGTGGTATTATTTTGCAGTAAATGGGATAAATAAAGTTTACCTTATTAGTAAAACTCATCAAGAAATCATTTGCTTGCAGCTTTTGTACTGATTCGAACGTATATAAATTTTAACTGTGGACTTCAGTAATTGATATTACATTTTTATATCCGCGTTAACAAGTGTTTAACATCCAGTTTACGAAATCAGCTTATACACTTATATATTTATGTACTTATATATTTATACACATATATTTATATATTTCTACATTTGTGTATATATTTCTGCATAGCTTTTGCACAGCTTATGCATAGCTTATCTTTCTGCATATAGATAAAATTTTATTCATATTGAAAATTTTGACTTCCTTTTTATTTTATGCTTATTCATTAACTTTTCAAAACCACATAATTGGTTAATTTTCTTACAATTTTCAAACTCCATTTCATTAAGAGACGTAAACTAAATTGCCAAGGAAACCTTTAGACTCCATTCTTGCAAGAGACAATTGTGGGCCTGGATTGCTGTTTCAGAACCAGAATCTAGAATCCTGGTATAAATTTGTTATATATATATATATATATATGTTGTTTTTTAGGTTTTCGCGGGTGTTAAATGAAGTGTTGTTGTACTTCCGGGTGCTCTCCCGCGTCGATGGTCGACTCCTCCAGGAGTCACGGTTGTCTAAACGACGTTTCGGCAGAATCTCATCTGCCATCTTCAGGTTCTCGCTGAAAACTGCCTACTGCTGCTCCTCGTTGCTCGAACTAAACTGCTCTTACCAACAATTTCAATCTGATCTATAGTAGACTAGTTATTCGAGAAAAAGAGACAATTCTACTTTTTTCACTATAGATGCTGCCCAATTTAACATCAATTTTTTTCTGTCTCCTTTTCTCGAAATAAACAGAAATCTGTCATTTATGCCGTACATTTCAAAAAGGGTAAGTTTCTCCACTCTTACGAATACACTGGATCCACGGCTCTTTGCTCCAACTTAAACCAGCTAGTCATCCGCATATGTTGCCTCAATTCTTTCCCAATAATAAATAATAAGGGAAAGGAGGTAATAATAGGATGTAACCTGAATCTCACAAGACTTTTTTTCCGCCTCAAATACAAAAGGTTGATACATATAATCTATTGACAGCAGCCATCACTAAATTTTAACCGTGCTGCCTCTACGATATTGTTGTATGTATTAAATGAAAAAGGTGAAACGTTTCTATCGGCGTCGTGTTGGCTATTCTTCAGTACCGGTACGACATTGTCGGTATCGTGGCGGCCAGTAAAAAAGCGCCCTGAGGCTGCATAATTACATAGTTAAAATTAATAATAGCATGGTAGCTCTCTCGAAAAGTTCAACCAGCAGTAGGTCAGTTTGTGCGTTCACTATTTCCCCAGTTTAGTATGCCATATATACCAAATTGGGTGACAATTTGGAAAGAGGGAGAATCAAAAGCAAAAAAGAGGTAGTCATATTGCAAATTTGGATCTGCCTCATTTTTCTCCTGATTTTTATACAAGTAAGAGTCTCATAACGCCTGTGAGTTAATTAACTTTGTTTAATCCTCATCTTGAAACATGCAGTTTCTTACTTAAATACAAAACTCGAAATCCTTTGTTCTGTTCACTCAAGTTGTTTCTATAGAAACGGATGGCAAAAGTAGTTAATAAAAATACTTTCGCCCACTTTACTCTCAAATTACCAATTGTCAAACTAAAATAAAATTAAAAGGTAATATTTTTAGTTGCAAACTTCTCTATAAAATCCTTATTTTTACTATAAGGAACGTAACCAGACTGCAACCAACAGCTGCTCTCCGGGCTATGTGCCCCGCCGAGCGCTGAATCACAACAAGTTACGAGCCCGGCGCGTTAAGTGTAATAATTGCATATTACCATCAAAACGCTAATGCTTCGATTGCAACAAACACCAGCCGAAAGACTGATAAGACTGCTTAAAGGAGCTCTCGTGCCAGTCGTCACACACCACTTGCAGACGCTGTTAGCTCGTCAGTGCAAGGTAGGCATGTGACGACCGACACGAGGATCACTTGACTATTTAGTACATTTCGATATCATTGGGATAGCGACATGTAAAACAGTCAGCAGGCGCCATCTAGCGGGTCAGTGCCTGTTGCAATCTAATAAAAAATAGCCTGACAGGGCTTAGCTTAGTTCAAATGTGCTTTTGTTGCAATCGAAGCATTCGCGTTTTGATGGTAATATGCAATTATTATACTTAACACGCCAGGCCAGAGAAGTTTGGGACTAAAAATATTACGTTTTAATATTCCTCCCTCTAAAAGCACATTTGAAGTACAATAAAATTCATAACATTTATTTGTTTACATAAAAATTTATTTCACAATTATTAAAAGCAGGGTGACTTATAGTTAACATACCACCAACTGAAACTTGATCTGCCTCAGTGGCTCCCGCAAGACCTTCCGTTGCCTCAAATTGTACGTGAATTTTTTTACTTGTGCCTTCTTCAACATGAATTATCTTTCTTGCTATCGCAATCTTATTAGCCACCGACTATTCTACAAAACTTTCTGCTACAAATGACGAACGCCAACCTCCATGTCGTTTAACCGTCAAAATATCTATAGAAGCATTAGCCAAAAATGTGGCTGACGTTCGCCGAGAGCAATGTCCGATATATAAATGGGCTTCAGATGAAGCTGAAGGATGCCCACCAGACTATCTAGTCAGCCACCAATCTGCATAGGAGAGGTTCCATTCTGCACAGGAGTTCTAAGATTAGGAACAATAATTGTTTTGCCCATCTGACGAACAATAAATGAGTATCAATAATTATTAATTACATTTTCTTATTTAATTAGCCAATTTAAGGCTTCTATATCTGATACGGCAGATTTACGAAGCTTTACATCATCCACATAGCCCGTTAATATTTTTTTTGTATAATTGACTAATGCATTGAAAACGGTAAACGGTACACTGGGCACTTTATTCGGTAACTGGGGAATTCAGAGAAACTGTTTCTCTTTTTCTCATTTGTTAAAGTTAATCACCCTGTCCCATAAACTAAAATCTAATGGTTTACATAAAATACGTTTATAGGACTTCCAGAAACCCTTAATGTAAGCAAATTTACTGTTGTGTTAAATGTTCTGGCTTTTAATGCATCATTTCATAAAACCCCCGAGAAATATACACTGAAATATGATACAATAACAGGGCAATAACAATAAGGGGTGGGTGACAACGTGTTTAGCATTTGTAATAAAATCTCCGTATAGATATTAAGGCTCAGCGAAAGATACCTTTTACGATTTCTTAGTGCCCTTTGAGTTTATTTATTGATTTCGATATGATATAGAGAATAATGTGTAAGCTCTTGTATCACGTAGATGCATTTATTTATTTACGAAATAGCGTATTTCAACGCACAGATCTGCATCCGATAATATTCTACATTTACATTAATCATATTTTTAAATTCCTAGTAATAACGTGTTAAAATAACACTATAGTACAATACAGATCACCTACTGGTGATCTAAAGTTTTTCTTTCAAGAATTGGAATTAGTTTTAAATAATGTATCAAACGGCAAGTCGTTAATAGTGTTGTGTGGTGACTGAAATATTGACTTTTTGACAAATAGAGTTAGTAAGCATCAATTGTTTGATCTCCTGTGTTCTTATAAAATCACATGTCCTATTAATGAACCTACTAGGTATAGTTTAACATCTGTAACAGGGATAGATTATATGTGCACTGACATGGATAATAGTTATTTTAATATAGATTTCCGCTACCAAGGCCAATCACCGCCGCCAAAAAAGCTCTTAAGTTAGTCATAATCACATATAATATGAATAAGCTGTTTATAATACTATTGTTTAAGGCCTGTATAAGCTTCTTTGATATTAGGACTTGATAAGACTTTCTATCTATTACTAGAACATTTTCTGATAATTTAGATTTTTTCAGTTTTTATCAACGGAAAATATTTTAAATAGAATCTCAAGTTTCAGTATTTAACTGGAATGGAATTTTTATATGGATACTAAACGTATAAAATTTACATTAGATTTTACATAAAAACATATTATTGACAACCATTATTATTACTATTTGGTTTATATTATATCGTGAGTAGTGGCAGTTATTATAAACTTCCAACAATAGTACATTTTGTAATGATTTTTTTATATCATGCAATATGAAAAGGAAAACTTAGTTTAGATTTTATCCTTGTATTCGACGTATATGTATCGATCTACTAAATGTATAGTATGTGCAATAAAACATTTAAAATATAATCACATGCAGTTGTGTGATCAGTTATATTTTTTCCATTGTCGTTGTGCAAGTATGTAATATAATTATAACAATAGAGTAATTTGATATGAACGTATGTTTGTCTTCAATCGGACTTATGCCCGTGTTATACTCAGTAAGCCAATTTTTATTCATTGAACTGTTGTATATAGTTAATTATTTCTCCATACGGTGGTTAAAACCACTGAATATTTTATAATTGCTATTTTAATTATTTATTATTCTTACTTCCAGTTTTGGATTAATCCTTATCCGGTATTAAGAACATCGTTTATACTTCGTTTCTACATGTACTTAGTAAGCTTATAAACTAACATTGCAAATAATTATTGATCTTAAGTATATTCAAATGCAATATGAGATGAACATATTAGTTTAAAACTCGATGAAAATGAACAGAAAAGTCATACTTCTAATGTAATTTATAACAAAATAAACTTATAAAAATTAAAAATTCTTTAGAATGAGAAAATTGGGATGATATTATAAATTGTAAAAATATACAAAATAGTTATGACACTTTCATTAATACAATAAAATCCCTCATGAATGAGTCTACTACAAATATACTTGTAAAAAATAATAAAAGTAATAAAATGAAACCGTGGATAACACTAGGACTAATACTACTAAAAATAATTTGAAAAACAATTATGAAGAAACTTTTCACAGAAATTAAAAACACAATATACCTAATTTAGAAAAACACATTATATAATATAATAAGGAAAACAAACAATGAATTCTATAAATACTAACGAAATAAATAATGTAAATAGAAATTACAAAAAATCTGGGAAACAATAAACAAAGTACACAAACACAAACAGTAAAACTACAACTTTAAATAATAATATAAATGATGTAAATGGAAAACAAAGAAATAATAATATCGCTAAAGCTAACGAATATCTCACAAACGTCGGTGATAAAACGGCAACAAAAATCGAGAGAAATAACGAGAGCCTTTAACCATTTATGACGATATAAAAGTATATATTCAAATGTATTTCATCATCCTACCAGATAGCGTATAAAATAAAATAATAAAATAACCGGTATACAATATTCGTCAGTATATAACAAACCAAATTGATTCATCTAATAAATTTCACGTTTACAACACTTATTTTACCCTACCAATAGAAAGACTCGATAGCTACAGCAATCTACAGTCAAGTGATATATCAGTTATAAACATGTTGCGGGCTTGGTACATGTGCGACCCGCAACACACATTTGTGTTTCGCGGGTCACATATCAGCAAGCCGCGATCCACAGTTATCGCCAAGCCGCGATCCGTGGTATTACCTCCTTTCTCTTATTATATATTTTTGGGAAAGAATCGAGGCAACATATGCGGACGACTAGCTGGTTTGAGCCGGAGCAAAAAATGACAGATTTTTGTTTAGTTCAAGAAAAGGAGACAAAGATAAATTGATGTTGTATGGGCACCATCTATAGTGAAAATTAGTAGAGTTGTCTCTTTTTCTCGAATAACCATGACTCCTATAGACCCGACTGAAATTGTTGGTAAGAGAAATAAAAAAATAGTGTAAAATGAATGATAAAATATATTACATGAATAAATAAATAAATTTTATAACGTGAAATATGAAATTTTAAGTTATCTAATAATATGGACAAACAAAGAATAATTAATAGTAAAAAAATCAATGACAAAATTATACCAATCTCCTATATTCCTAGACTGAGTATTGTTGACGGTGAAGAGCACTGAAATGGCAATTTAGGCCCCAATTATCTATTGGAATATGGAATCTAAGGGTTTTTAGCAATTTAGTTTACGTTTCTCAAAGGAAGTGAGTTTTGAAGATTGTAAAAATATTGTCCAACTTTGATGTTGAATATGAATTTATAATTAATATAAATTTGTGAGAAGCTCAAATTTTAATTTGAAGAAGCTCAATCTTCAACTTGAAGAAGCTGAATTTTTACATATGAAGCTGAATTCTCAATATATAAAATATAAAGCATGAAGCATTAGGCATAAAGCTTAAAGTATATAACATAAAAAGCTTAAAGATATTAAAGAGCTTAAAGATATTAAAGTATTAAAGATTTTGAAAACTGATTCGCAAACTATAAATTGCCTAAAAAAAAATGTAAAGAAAGGAATATTTTATAACCATGCGGTACATATAGTACTTTAATTATTTATTAAATTGAAAAGATTTGAAGTTAAGTTTATTTTTTAAAAATTGAAATTATATTAAAGACAAAAATTGAAAATTACTGAAATTTGAAATTACTAATAAAATTTACCTGGTTGTTAAACACTTGTATAACGTGGATTCAAAAATGTAATATGAATTACTGAGGTCGCACAGTTAAAGTTTGTAAGTCTGAATCAGTACAAAGCAGCAGCCAAATGATTTCTTGGTGATTTTAATTAATAAAGTAAAGTTTTTTTATCTCATATTCTGCAATATAGTACCAATACATAAACTTGAAAAATATAGTTTTACTAAAAAAAAAATGGAAAACTAAAATTTAGAAGATGGCACAGGTATCGCCATCTGTTAATTGGTGAGTTAAGGGCACAAGCTTGTCTCCTTAGGTAGATTTCCTTACTCACAATTAAAATAGTGGCAGGTATAAAATCGATAAGAGGAATCTATAATTCTTACACCAAACTTGACTTGATAGTGAAAATATCTTAACCTAAGAACGAACTGCTCTATTAAATAGTATACAAATTGTTTTGTGAGAATTCCGTAAATACATTACATCATATAGGATACACTACATAACAAGAGAATGAGTAAATTTCAAAGGTAATGAAAATAACTACATGTACAATAGTAAAAAAAAATATAAAAAAGAAATATAAATGAATGTAAGTGTTCCGTAGACTTGAAGACAGGTTTTGAAGTGCTGTAATAGAGATGATACATAGTTTAGCAGTTATTCAAAGAAAATTCTAATAGTTGAAAACAGTCTCACTTACAAAAACTGCATCAAAATGCTATACAGATCGTGCTAAATATAAATAAAATACCACTTATTATATAAAATTGTTAAATGGACATAGGCCATGTAACAGTGGGTGGCAGAGATTTGGCTTTCGTCCGCTAGGGAGCGATCACTTGCTTCCAGCTGGTGGAAACGGTCTCTGGTAGAAGGTGAGAAGGGTTAGCTTCGTGTATGCTGCGGATAATTCCTAAAAGCTTATTTATTTGAACCATCTCAATGAATTTTGGATTATCGGCAACGGTGAAATTTCCTTCGTTTTAAGTTGTTGCTGTGCATCAGGATATTTCGTTGCTACAAAGGGAGTTTAATCCGCATCTGCGTGGGATTTGCGTGTGCACACGTGAGCAACCTATCATCGCCATGTTTTTCGACCTTACCCACGTATTTCAAATATTTATAGGCTAGTTGACCACATTCCCTTGGAATTATCTTCGCTGTCATTTGAGCTGCAGCATTGTACAAGTATTTTGGTGGATTGTATCCCTCACCGAGTCAGAGGTTTGTAATTTATTTCTTTATATCCGTTTTCAATCACTCTCATTAGTCACGTTTTACGAGCATTTACAAATTAAATGAGTATATCTTAGAATCCATGGACTGGGTTAGAACGTCCACGGGCTGGGTTAGAATATTTCACGGACTAGGTTAGAAAGTCCCACAGACTAGGCTGAACATTCCACAATTTAGGGAGGCTATAAACCCACCACCATCATCTGTTCCGAAGTCACCACCGTAGGGCTGTAGTCTCATCACTAGTTGACGTCTGGGTATCGTACCGATTTTGTGATAAGTGTTATTGTGTTCTCTCTGTGTAATAATATTTGTTTTCTTTTAACTTACGTTCTACATATATTCAACGTAAGAATGTGGTTCGTGCAAGATGGAGCTCCCCTCATTTCTCCATTGAAGTCAGGAATTATTTTGATGAGACTTTCCCACGCAGATGGATCGGTCGCGAAAGTAATTACTCTATTTAGGAAAACACAATCCACGCTTGAGATAAAATATTAATGGCAAATAACTGGCTTCATCCATTTTTCACGACGATATGGAGTCATCATTACATACAATCTTCCCTTGTCCAACCATATTGCCCGACAAGTTAAAAAGACCAACACCAAGGTATATCTACTGATTAAAACCTTCGTCCACTTGAATCCCACCATCTTATCTAAACTATATAAAACATATGTCCGTCCAGTACTCGAATTCTCTAACAAGTGCTACATTCCCTAGGACTAACCTCGCAAATATAGTAAATAAATCATTTGCTATATTTTTATTATTCTTTTCTATCCTTTGTGCTCTGGTGAAGTCTCATGCTTGTGTATTGTTTCTCATTCAAACAAATTGTTGCTCATTCAAAGCAGTGAACAAGCCATCGAATGTCAAATTTGCGAAACTTCAAAATTTTTTTTTAAATCAGCTATGAAATTTACCTATTAGGTTTTTTCAAAAAAATATTAACGTACCCCGCGTATAAATTATTATAAAAACTGCCTTATTTCAATAGCTATCTAACAAGGTACAAATGTTCGATGTACCCTTAATAATTCTAAGAAAATACTAGTAAAAATAACACAAGTAGTACGAATTTTATTTTTAGATAAACAATATAAAACATTTTAAAAGTAGTTTATTCTTCATTAATTTCAAAGTTGTACTTTATTTTTTATATATCTTGTTCAAAATGGGAGCCCCTATTCCGTATACAGACACGGCAGCGTCTTCTTATTTCCGTCCTTGTTACTCTGGTTGTCAGATTATGCCTTATGTGTTGGGCAGCATCCACTATCCTTTGTCTAAGGTTTTCTATAGTATTGACTGGTGTGGCATAGACCATCTCCTTCATATGACCCCATACGGAATAATCAAGGGGTGTTTGAGGAAGAAAGTGTGGCCCTATTAAATAGTGGCCAATGACTCCCATCCACACATTAATAGAAAACTTCATTTGGAAACTAGTTTCACGTGTTAACTTGGGATTTTCCTCTGCCCAATAATGTAGGTTGTGGAAATTTGTTATACCCTCGCGATTAAATTTCGACTCGTCCGTCCATAAAATACTTGTTAAAAAATTTGCACTTTCTGCATCTGAATTTAACATAAAGCGGCAGAATTTCACTCTCCTTCCAGGATCACCTTCCTCCAAGCCTTGGACAGGGGTATAGTGGTAAGGATGACATCCAACTCTACGTATCGTAGACCAAACTTTCCATTGTGATGCTCCGGTTAGTCTTGCGACTTTATTAGTTGAAATAGTTGGGTCTTCCTCAAAATACCTCAATATTTCTTCCTCATCATCTGGTTCATAAACGGGAGGAGCACCAGCGTCACTTCTTCTACATTTCACGGAGCCAGTTTCAGAGATATTTCGATATGCCGTACTGAATACACGTGCATTTGGTAAGCGGCGGTTAGGGTACCAAAGACCATATTCTCGGCGAGCTTCAGCAGCGTTGCCGCCACAGTATCCATAGACAAACAAGATATCAGCGTATTCTGCGTTGGCATACGCGGCCATGGCATGGCATGGCATGGAAAATACAATAACAACAACTAATAACAACAACTACGAGCAAAATCAAAATCTTCGCTAACTAATTTAACAAGACCAACAAACTTAAGGGACACAGAGATAAGAATGTCAGTTAATGACATATATGCACAAACGTCAAAGTCAAGGACTGACTGACTTAAATGAAAATGAACGATTAGTCGTTTAATAAATTCCGCCACCAGCATTATCTTTACTAATTTTTTATTAGAACTATCAAGGGTACATTAAACATTTCTACCTAGTTAGATAGCTATTGAAATAAGGAAGTTTTTATAATAATTTGTACGCGTGCTACATTAATATTTTTTTGAAAAAACCTAATCGGTAAATTTCATCTGATTTTAAAAAAAACTTTATACAAGTTTTTATTTTAAATGTTCACATGATCGAAATGTTTCCAGATATTTTTCATTCCAAACGGATATCTATAATATTGGACAAGTAATCCAGTAAAAAAAAATTTAAAATGTCAAGTAGATTTTTCGGAAATTAACTTTTAAGACATTAAGATCTACTTTTTTGAGAAAAACAAAAAAAATTGACATATCTCAAAAACTATTGAGTTTTGCATAATGTATGTTAGAGCTAGATTTACTCCTTAGCTCATGCCCCATCACATCTCCAAAGGAATGTATCGAATTACCAGTAATCCTGTATAAAATAAAAAACAAATTTGTTTTTCATTATGCTAAAGAATAAAATAGATTTGTTTTTCCCAAAGTTAGTATTCGAAGCAAAAAATCGTAGATTAACGTCCGCTTGTGAATCCTGAAATTTTTTTGTCTCTCGGCACCTATCTGACAACTAAAATACACTGAATTTATAAAGGAACTGCTTTACTTCACCCAGGACAAGTAAATAAAATAAGCAAATGACTGAATGCGCTTAATGGCTTTAATAGCTTGTTATTCATACCTCTCAGAAGAACTTCATTGAATATAATTTCCGGAGACGGCAATTTAATCAGCTTTTCCTGGGAAGAAAAACTCTAAGATATTTCAAGCAGAAAAGTGGGTTTTCGTAATTAGGTTCAATTGTAAGAGTTTCAAGTTTTTTTTTTAGTTAAATCTTTATTTCGCGAGCAGTGAAATATATGCAAAGAAGTCATCAGCCGAGTGCTATTCTACGAGCTCTATTCAGTCAGTTCAATATAGCGAAAATTAATACAGCCCTAGTGGAAGTGTGAATAGGATTTGCGTAAATAAAGGTCAAAAAGGGCTCTTTTCAATCAACGTATATGTTTCAATAATGACTTCTTTACCAGTTTCTTTTGTGAATCGAAAATCATAATTGATATCTGCAGTTAATAATAGCTTCGTAAATTATATTGAATTTAATATCCTGGGATTCCATTATGATGTAAATTTATATTTGAATTTTTAAATTATTTTTACAGATACAGTAATCAACTTCTTTGTGATAGAATTGGAGGAGTATTAGTTGTGCTACACATGTTATGGGAATAGCCAAGTTCTACAATATAGAATGAAACTCGATTAAAATCAACTTCTGAGAGAAACAAGTTCTATTAATAGTGTAGTACTCAGAATAAGTAGATACACATTATTGTACGTTTCAGGTAGAGTAAATAATTTTGATTATTATGATATATTTATTATTTTCCCATTATTTGCAGGGCACAATTTACAATAAACAGCGTAATAAAACTCGTGATAAAAACAAGTCATAATTAAAGCCTTAACCTAGATATGTTTCATCAATCTTCTAGATTCTAGAACTCTTAAGGGTAATCAATTCGATTTTAAATTAACCAAACCAGAGGTCCATAGTCTAACTTGAAATGGCAAGTAAATTATATAGAATTTCCTTTGTTAAAACAGTACGATGCAATGCAATGCAATACGATACGATATGATAGGATACGATACGATACGATACGACATTATACGACATGATACAACACAATCCAATAAAATACGTTTATTGAAAAAATAAGCAGTAACTAACTACAAATTTTCTCAATGGGAAGTGTGTCAACAATGTTGTTTTTCAGTACTTCCTAAGTATAGAAATAAAAAAGATATAACATGTACATAAACAAAACTACTATAAATTCACTACTTTAATTTACAGCTTGCTACTGCTCCTTATTTCATGTTATCACTTGCTTGTCTATCTAAAAACTGTTCCAGTCCGCCGATGCAGTCCCTATATATATATATACCCGCGTCGAATGTAGTAGAATATTCCAGAATGTTCCGTCATAACATTCTCGAACTTTCTATGGTTCCAGTGACGTAGTCATGCTCATAACACTACCTATACATTTAAATATATGATATATAAATACATACCTACATACAGCAAATACGAATAAAAATATAATGTTAATTTAGAACACATGTACATCAAAATTTTCAAATCGCGCGATGTGCTTGTCGGAGACGCCATCAAATATCGCACCGTGCAGCGCTCTCAATGTGTTTGGAAAGCATTCTTGACCAGGTTTGCTCTACACTCAAATTCTTGCATATGTTTTTTTTAAGATTCTTGCAGTTCTATGCAAAACTTGTATTTCATTATCAAAAACATAATTTAGGTTCGCATCAGAATTTGTTTCAGTATAACTCGACGGAAGTTCTCATTGTCTGAGTGCAAAGTTTCTACTGCGCGATCGACGCAATTTTACAATTTTGACTAATTTTCGACTTATTACAAACCTTGATATTTCTTACTGAAATATATTGACTTGGGTCAATTTTTATGGTACTTTGCATCATAGGCGAATAAATTCTCATAACTATATAGCTTGAAAATCATAGAAATATCCTCTCTTTCTTTGGCAGCTTTAATTATTTTTTCGTGTGTATTCATATCGTTGCCTGAAGAAGAAATATTACGATAAAAGAAGCAAAGGTCGTATTAAAACAATAGTTAAGTGTCAATCAATATAATTTTGAAATAAATTGTATTTTGATATGCTAACCTGTATTAAAAGATTATAAAGAACTAAACCATGTTATCAGTAGTAATGTAACAAGTGCAATAAAAATTATTGGTAATTTTTGGGAATTTTTTTTAAATGCCTTTTTAGTGTAAAATGCATAAGCGCAAATTTGTCAAAAATTACCTATTTATTTTTATCGCATGAGTTGTATTTTATTAGAGAATTTTAAGAATCAAATTTCAAAGTTTTCTAAGAAATAAAAGCAAGTATTTTTATACATTTTTGCAAATAAAAATGATGTTTACTTTGGAATTGCGTCAAAAAAGTAATAAAAGATTAGCTGTCCTAAATAAGTCATTTTTGACATAATCAATAATCATGCACTATACTATCCGATAATTGCATTAGTGCATGATTATCACGTAATCTTGTTCTGATTGGTTTAAATCAATAATTAAAACTTGTCATTTCATTGTTGAAATCTTTATTTTGACAAATAAACAAAATTCCCAAAGAAAGGAAATTTGAGAAAAATTATGAAATTAAATCTCTGGTCTGGCCGATAGCCGCGTGGGTTAAGGCGCGAGGTGGTAAATTTCGTAAAACCAAAATTTTTAAAATCAAAGTTTAGGCCAGCCACGCGCAGCCCAGCATTGACATACCTCGCGGAAGGCACCTTGTACAAGTTGAGGTGCCTGCGTCAGAATCAAAATTTGATAAGTGACAGTGCGTGAGTTTTTAAAAGGTGTAGTTTTAAGTTTTATTAAATCTGTTTTCAGCTATGTTAATTTTATAACCTAATTTAATCCATCTGCGATGGAAGGTGTTTGGGTTTAACTATTTTAATTGTCTTTTAGCCGAACCAGTCCCATTCCGCCCAACCCTGCAATCCTCCACAGCGAATAACGCGGTGGTTGCACGGTGGGTCGCGGAGTGGGTTCTGGGGAGGCAGATGTAAATTTTAATTCTTAATAAAGTTGTATTGATTGATTGATTGCGCGAGGTGGTAATCGCGATTAATCACACGAGCATCGCATCACCGGGTTCGAATCCTGGCTCCGGCACTGGCACTGTCGGAGGAAATGGTTGTATGTCCGAGTTTTTTCAATGTGTAATCCCCTTCCGCACAAGCCCCTGGCATCTGGAATTGGGAGTTATCTAATTTCTGTGGTGTTTATTTATTAAATAATCACTTACCGGTTTGAATAGGAGTTAACTTCTGCCTTTTTCTCATTCCAGACAAAATACAAATTAAACATATTCTTCGTATATCAAAAACAGTGTCACTATTTCTTGTTTTAGAACAAGAAGGAACATTTTCATTTATATTGTTACTCATTTGGCAAGCAGAGAACATATTCTGGCCACTAATATATGATACGCTAGGTGTGCTTTATCTCGCTACACAAGCACATCGCGTCCGCGAACATTAATAATTTTAAATGACGATAAGTACAAAACTATTTGCCATAGAAGGTTGATTTTTGTTTTAAAAACTTTTCCAATATTTTTTCTTTAATTCATACGCAGATACCATGACAAAATTCTTTTAAATAAAAAAGTTTTTCAATTCATGAACAAGTCATTACAAGGTAAACGAAACTATCAGATTGTCTTTTATTTTTTCTAATAATTTTTTTTTATACAATTCTTAGGCTGTCACCTGCGCTTATGTGTCTGTTTTCAAACTGAAAAAATTGATTAAAATATGTCATACGGTTTCGAAGATATGACGAAGTGAGTAATAAAAAGTACATTTTTTAATTTTCACAAATTTTACACATTTTTTTATTTTAAAAAAATCGGTACCGTTGAAAAAAGTCGTGAATGGCCTTTTCGGATGCCCAGTGACCTACCTAAGGATGTCATGAAGGTTTCATTATACCTCAAAAAAAAAATTCAAGAAAGAAGCATCTTTTTCTTGATTTTTTACTGCGCTATTATGATGTAAAATTCTGCCACTTGAAACTCGGAAGGAGAGAACTATTTATTAGCTGAATATCGTCATTATGTATAGTTTTGAATTTAGTTGAAATCTCAAAATATCTGCAGTAATTATGTTAAAAAGAAGTGGTCCAAGAATAGGTGCTTGCGGAACAACGGATAATACTGATCTATGATGTAAGTATCGAGTTTCCTGTATTAATACTAGTACACTGTTGTCTGTCATTTAGATCATTTTGAAACCAGAAAAAAGTATTTCCAGATATACCATAATAACTTAATTTTGCAATAGGCAATTAATATCTAAGGAGCCAAAAGCTTTAGTCATATCCAGTAATGTCAAAGTCGTGATTCGTGTTGTCAGTGGCTCGCAAAATCGTCAGTTACATTATTTAGTAGCGTAAAGGTACTGAAATCGAAATCCAGACATATTCTAAAAGTTGTTCATATATAGCCGATTCTGCAATTTTTATTGGAACAGAAAGCAAGCTAATAGGACGTAGATCCCTAAGTTGTTCAGGATTTTTTTTATTGGATATAGGTGTGATATAGGACATTTTCTATTAAGGAGGAAGAACACCTAGTAAATGATATATTAATAATATGGATAAGTGGTTTAGATATCCACTGTCGTCCATAGACTTAGTTTCTAAAAATTAATCGTTTTATTGCTCGTTAGATTTTGGATTTGGTATAGAATCCATGAAATAATTGTTGTTATCATCAACATTACAAACATTTTCAGGAAGATTTAGTGAAATATTATCTTTTCCTACTCCCTATGACTTTAAGTTAGACCACATTTGTTTAGGATTATTCCTAGTATTATTAATACGAAAATTATAAAACGCAGTTGTTTCTCGAAAAAGGCATTGTTCTAATAATTACGAATTTCACAAAAATATTGCAACACTTCTACATATTTTATATCGTAACCAAGCTTTTCTTTTAACTTTTTTAAGCTCATATAAAGTCTGTAAACCATGGCTCTGGACGCTTGTTAGATTTGATGAAGATGTACAATGTTTGTCAGTAATGCTGGCAATTTTTGTGCATGGCACATTATGATACTCACAGTAACATTAATATTAATTCG
This sequence comes from Leptura quadrifasciata, assembly GCA_963675555.1. Classification (NCBI taxonomy): domain Eukaryota; kingdom Metazoa; phylum Arthropoda; class Insecta; order Coleoptera; family Cerambycidae; genus Leptura; species Leptura quadrifasciata. The sequence goes on from OY776677.1 coordinate 142,751,147, forward strand.
TTGATAGGTAGAGAAGGGTGATGTAGATCTTTGCTAATAAGCTGGTTATGAATTAACACTAGACTTTAAACTTTACACCTGTTCAAAGTGGAATTTTATGAGTAAATATTTCATTCCTAATGCACCTGATAAACTAAATTATAAAGCCCTTCTAGTGTGTTTACAGCCAACTGTACCGCTTGATGGCAATTCCAGCTTGGACATGGTCACTTAACTCCACATTATCCTGTTATTGACATTTAAACTTTTTTCGTGGCTCCCGGGCTTACTTTTTTTTCAGCATTTCGCGTATTTTACATTTTTAACAGTTGAGTTCGTACACAGCTCGCTAACTTTCATCCCGTTATTATATATTTTATAATATCATTTTCGCAAGCAAAATGTGGAAAATGGTTTAAACTTGAAATGCCCCAAATAATCCTGGCCTCTAATGTATGTATACAAACTGGTAATAAAATTCTAAATTTTCCATTAAATATAATAATAAATTTTATTACGAAAAGGTCAATTCAGTTCGTACAAAAAATTTAAAAGTTTGCTTTGGCAAGAAAACTTCTGCATCGAAAAAGTTTTACATGTTGCCGTAGTTAACTTGGGTATTTATAACCGACTTGTGTCGGTTGAATACCTCTAACTTACTTCCCATGCTATCAAGTCTAAAATTTATTTATCTGTCGAGGTATTAAGTAAACGTTTATTAATTTGTTGTATAAAATTTGCTTTCTAGGATAGACGAAAACACTGCACTAGTACATTTCAACAAAAATGCTGGAATCTCATAAAACCGAAGCTCACCATGGGGGTGATATACCAAATATAATTTATTATACAGTGGGTGCGATTTAATACCGCATCATCAACGCGCTGACCAAAAACATTTATTTGATTTTTATACTTTATTTACTATGTATATGTGGTTATTCTCTTTACCTTTGAAACTTGCTTATTCTTTTGTTATATAGTGCATCTTATATGATGTAATGTATTTTCTGGATCTTTACAATACAATTTGTAAACAATTGTGCAATTTATTACGGTAGTTCGTATTTTTGGTTATATATGCAAATTCCTCGCCTAAGGTTGTATAGCTTCCGCGCATACACTGATATACAAGCCGCTGGAAGATGTGTTTCCGTTTCCGTTGGAATGGTCACCCATCCAAGTACTAACTGCGCCTGTCGTTTCTTTACATCGCATACCGAAGTATGTACATAGTAAAGACGCACCTACGCTCGCCCATATGCAACTAATGTTAAACTATTATTGATTAAAAATTCCTTTTATCGATTGTATACCTATCGCTATTTTAATTGGGCGTTTAAGTTGCCCATCAACAGATGGCGCTACCTGTACCACTTTACAGCTTTTATTAGTAAAATTATATTTTCCAAGTATATTGGAATTATATTGTAGAAGGTAATATAAAAAAGTTTACGTTATTAGTTAAAATCATTTGTCTACCGAGTTTGATCTGACTGAGTCTACAAACTTTAGCTGTGCGATCCTCAGTAATTTATATTACGTTTATATTCCACATTTCATGTGTTTAACACAACCAGGTAAATTTTATTTATTAGTAATTTAAATTTCAATAATTTTCAATTTTGTCCTTAATGTAATTTCATCTTTTTTAAATAAATTAAATTAAATTTTTTTTAATTCAATAAGTAATTAATTATACTACATGTTACCACATAATAATAAAATATTGTTTTCTTTTTCATTTTTGGCAACTTATAGTTTGCATATCAGCTTCTTCATTTATTCTACAATAATTTAATTCTACATTAAATTTAATTCTACATTACATTTGAATTTAATTCTACATTTATCCTACTTCTAAATTTATATTAATTCTCTAGATTTAAATCTATATTCAGTATATTTTATGTATTAAGCAGATTTCTTTAGAAGTCTATTGGCATTTGCGTTTAATTTTACGTAACTTTGCATTTACGTTTGCGATTATTACTTTTCCAAGCCGCATGGTTGGATAATATTTCTCTTCTTTTGTTAAGGTATTTAAGCTTTCGGTTTTGTATCATTTTTACAATTTTCACACATAAACTTTCTTTGAAAAATGCAGTCTTGCAAGAATAAATTGCCAAAGATATTTAGATTGGATGTTCTAAGAGACAATTGGGCCCTGAATTGCAGTACTGGAGCTTTCCACCTTAAACCATACTTAGTCTGGAAATCTAGGAGATTGGTATAATATGCACTATTCATTTTTTGGTATTAATTATTCTTTGTTTGCTAATACAAATTTATATACATATAATTTAACCTAAATTTATATTTCAAACAACTTCACATTATAAAATCTACTTATTTATATAATATATAGTTTATCATTCATTTTATACAATTTTTTTAAATTACCTTACCAATAATTTCAGTCTAGTTTTACGAGAAAAAGAGACAACTCAACTAATTATCAACTATAGATGGTGCCCAAATAAATTCAATTTTTATTGTCTCCTTTTCTCGAATATATTCATTCAAAAAGGGTAAGTTTCACATCTCTTACAAGTACTTCGAATCTACGACTCGTTGCTCCGACTCAAACCAGCTAGACTTCCGCATATGTTGCCTCAACTCTTTTCCAAAAATATATAATTACGGAAAGGAGGTACATACTCAATCGGCAAATTTGAAAATTTTTCACTTTTCGACTGGACCTGTATAAAAAGTCTGTTATGATCTAATAAAACAAAAGTTGAAAAAACGGTGTTTTGAATAACATGAACAACATCAAATAATACAACAACAGTCAACAATAATTTAAAAATAAATAAATAACATAAACCACTAATTGGAGAAAATCGGAAGTCGGCCATTAAACGGATGGAATAACACAAAAATCTAACAAAGCATTTTAATCTTTTGTGTTCTCATATAACCTCCTTCACACCTTATGCATTTTTCATAACGCTGTTTCAAATTTTGAAGGGACCTCCTTAATTGCTGTGGTGTTATTTCCCTGCACTCTCGTTCAATTATTTCTCTTAATTCATCCAGATTTTGTTAACTCGTGCGGTAAATTTTTATTTTAAAACTCCCTACAAAAGAAATCTAAAGCCGTGGAGGCCAATGAATAAGAGGACTACTTCATCGTTTGATTGAAGATCCCAATCCAGATATCAGCTTTTTGAAAATATTAACTCTTTGAATTTATCATCCAGTGCGGGTTCTCTGTACATAGAGTTCTGAGTAGAAACCACACCATTAGTAGTAAATATCGCCTCAACTGTAAAGAGAATATTTCTTTAAAAATCTCGTTATTTATATAATCTCCTTGACAGAATAAACAGAATTTCTTTCTCCGTTCATCATCTCCGTTTTAACGTATGCATAATTTTTCGTTTAGAGGGGGAAGTACTTTTTTTTTTTCAAACATGTACGTATTTTTTATATACTTAAATGTAAATTTAAATAATAATAATCTAAATAATATTTAAAAGTGTTTTTTACCTAACTCTCGCGGAATAGTTATTGAGAACATCGGTCGGGTAACAACTGGATAAAATAAGAATATAAATGATTCATCAAACGTTATTCTACAATATTTCGAAGAAAACTCAACAGCTGGCTTGAGACAGGCTACAAGAGATTCACATGTATGTAGATGACTTAATAAAAAATATCCAAACGGATGGATAGGACGATATAGTCCTCTTATTCATTAGTTGCCACATTCGGCAGATCTAACACCTTTAGATTTTTTTGTGCGGAATTTTATAGAAAAAGTTTACCGCATGAGGTCACAAAATGTTGACGAATTAAGAGAAAGAATTGATCGAGAGTGCAGGGAAATAACACCACAACAATTAATGAGAACCCGTTAAAATTTGAAACCGCGCGGTGTTACGAAAAATGCATAAAGTGGTTTGTTGGCCGAATTCCGGTTTTCTCCAACCAGTTGTTTATGTTATTTACAAGCAGTCAGCCCTGTGAGGCTTTATTTCGGGCAGCTCGTTCAATGACGAGTGAATCAGTGACCTGCATGGCGAGTGTTCATTTCCACGGGAGATAAGTTGACTAAAAAGTAGAACCAAAATAGTAACACCACCCACTGTTAAAGAATTAACCGAGTTAGACATAAAAAAGGTAGTTGAGAAAGCTCAAGCTGACATCACAGCTAATTTAAAAAACTAGGCATTACTGACAAAAAAATTACTATAACTTCGTGGACATTCCTCTAAAAGAATCAGAAAGTGAAGTGAGATACCGTCATCGTTTTAAGCGCTTCGGTGAAGTTAAGCAGCGTTGCTCGAGTCCGTCACTTGGATGGGTGAACGGCATCTCATTTCGCCGTCCTGGTTGAGTGGAAGAGTAGTAGCTGTAGCTAAACTCCGCCAGGACATACATATAAACAAGACATTAAAAAAAAACCGAAAGTCAAGTCAACATGTAAAAATGGGATCAGATGAGGAAACTACAGATGAAGACCAAGAACACAGTGAAGTGGAAATCGACGAGGATCAGCCTAGGGGTCAACCAGATACGAACACAAACGTGAAATGATATTGACAGCGTCGCGGAATTAATTTTTAATATGGGTAAACCTTAACTGAAAAGCCGAGTGAACTTAACTTGAACAATTATTCTGCAAAAATCCACGGCAACACTATCAAAAAATCCCAATTTCTGATAATTGATTTCGTGAATAAGATCATTATAATAAAAAAATCACCTTACTGTTGACTAATAGACGAGTCTAATGGTAGAGTTAGCACGGACAGGTTACGCAGATTCGTGAATATCAGCAAAAACACAAAGACTAAAAAGGCACTGACTGATATTAAAACATCAAAGCAAGTAACAAAGAAGAGAGGAAATAAACAGAAAAGAGGGGGCGAGCGTAGGTGCGTCTTTACGATGTACATACTTCGGTATGCGATGTAAAGCAACGTCAGGCGCAGTTAGTAGTTGGATGGGTGACCATTCCAACGGAAACCGCGCCCTCGCCTCACACATCTTCCAGCAGCTTGTATATCAGTGTATGCGCGGAAGCTATACAACCTTAGGCGAGGGTTGTATAGGAGATATACCATCCTTCGGAGGGGATATAAAGCCGTCGGTCCCTTGTCTATTAAAAGTTAGGCAAGTAAAAGATCCCTACTCTTCTTAACGGAAGAGGTTCGGCAAAATTCCTGGTTGGGGGTAGCTCGTCTACAGGCGTCGGTGTTAGGCCTCAGTAGCGGAAATAGGCCGACGTTAAATAAATGTATAAAAAAAAACAGAAAAGAAAGAGGCCTAGAAGTTCTAGTGAAGAAGAGATTCTCCAAGAGACTACTACAGACGAGACTACAGATGAAGAATATGAGTCTGAAGCTGAATCATTTTGTGTTTCGGTAGACGATTCTAAGACCAATTCAGCGGATGAATCCCAATGAACTCCCGAGTGAAGTCCTTAGTGAACTCATTAGTGAAATAAATCTAGAGAACTACTACGCCATATATTACGATATAAATTGGTACTTAGGTCGTGTAATAGAGGACTATTTTGCATGTCGCTATCGTAATAATACCGAGATGTACCAAATAGTCAAGGGATCCTCGTGAAGGTCGTCACATGCCTACCTTGCACTGGCGAGAGCCAACAGCTCGAAACTGCAGTCTGCAAGTGGTGTGGGGTGACTGGCACGAGAGCTCCTTTAAGTAGGATCAGTCTTTCGGCTCGTGTTTGTTGCATTCGAAGCATTAGCGTTCTTTTGATAATATGCGATTATTGCACTGAACGCGCCAGGCTTGTAACTTGTAATTCAGCGCTCGGTGGGGTACATAGCCCGGAGAGTAGCTGTTGGTTGCAGCCTGGTTACGTTCCTTATAGTAAAATAAGGATTTTATAGAGGAGCTTGCGACGAAAAATTATGTTTTAATAAATATACACATATATATATATATATATATATATATATATATATATATATATATATATATATATATATGTCTCGGTACTTGCAAAATGGTAAGTCGCTATATACCATGGAGACATCTATGATGTCTGGTGTATAGTAGCATTAGACCACATGAGAGGATTCATTTACCTCTCACCACTACACCATTTACATTAGTCTGTATAAGACTAGCAGGTTGGCCACTGTCATTTGTCTGTTCCATGACCTGCGGCATACTGATGAAAACTAATAAGTTCGAAACCGGTCTATGTCTGGCCAGGGAATTGACAAATGACATTGGCTACCAATCTTTCATGATTTGTAAGGTATAATTCAATGCAGGTGGGGGTATTTGCCTGCTGAGTAGTTGTTTCCTGCAAATCATGTATTATAACACCATATATATATATATATATATATATATATATATATATATATATAGTTCGCTCTAAGGAGTAGACAGGTTGAGGCCTTAGAGACGGATCGTGGTGAGATCTGGGGACTAGGCAGATTGAGACCCCGGAATCGAACCAGTTCCACGAACTCCTAGCATTATTTTCTTTGACAATTTTTACTTGACCCACTTTTTCTCTTGAAAATGGCTCCAAAACGGGAGCCGAAACGTCGAGACATTAACAATCTCAGTATATATATATACAGGCAACGCGTTCCAAATTAACAGGATGTTGAGGTTTTAAATCGCACACACTGTATGTTATTCATCCAAAATGAATTCATTTTGTGAAATATTGAAATGCGTATATATAACTGATGTTCCGCGAATCGTTAAAGTTCTGTGAAATTGATTTTGAAATTTAAACAAGAGCTACTGTTTCAACAAATATAGGTAAAACATTTTATTTATTTAAAAAGTTGTATTCGTCTGTGAACGGTTGGTTACTTTAAAAACAAAAGCTTCACTAGAAACAATAATTTTTCGGTTGAATAAAGCTAATTTGAATAGACCGGGTTTGTGCTGAAACAGAAACAATAACAACGATGATGTTTACTCTGTATATAAACGATATAATAACACAAAGCCTCACTTGGTGCTTAATATTGCCACGAAATAATCTTAGTTTGCGGGAATACAAAATATCAAAACCGCCTCGTGTTTCCAATTAAAATGCGTATTTATTTAAGGTACATAAAGTTAGTGAACCTCTTAAATTTTAATAGTATAGTTCACTACTCTTGGGAAGTTAGATAAATACTAAGTCAGAATAATTTAGTCTTTTTTATACTTTTGTAGACGCTTTGATGATACAAAATTGACTCATCCTCCTCAAATATCAAACAAAAATCTAGTATAGTCGAGGCAAGAATTCAAGCGATGCACGTCACAGATCAATTCTATAAATAATACAATACTGCTAAGAATCATGAAGCCCCATTAAACTGTACCTATTTCTGAAAGAAGCTTAATAATTGGGTGTCAAGAATTACTCTTTTTAACGTAATTAATGATTAAAAATTATGTTAGTATTAAAATTTCTTTAATGAGATCACTCGTGACGTGCATCGCTTGAATTCTTGCCTCGACTTTACTTGACTTTTTGCACAATGGAGAAAGCGATAAAGGGTTTAGTAGATTATGTACTTAAAGAGTTGTCAATTTTTAGTCTGAGGCTTGCCACAGGTTTTTTTTCCTAAAGTACCGAAAAAACTAAACATCATCTGAAGCGATCTCACACTGAAAGACAGCACTGAAATGTTAAGAAGTTCCTGTCTGCACTTAAATCAACCTGTAACCCTTTTACATATGAGGAAAATAATGTAATTTGCTTGTCAACTACAATTGTGTTACTAGAGAAGGTTCAAAATGATGTAGATAGAATGTGGCCCAGTATCTGGGCCGCAATGAAGAAAAACAATCTTCAGTTATGCAGAAATAATTTGAAAAAATTGAAAGTAGGTGCTAAAACAACCTCACTATAAATTAAAGATCGATCCCTTTTCACTCGAATTCTCATTGCGACCCGAACAAGTCCCGAAATCGACTTAAAAAACATTAATTGCAAATATGAACTCCAGTGTCTCGATTGATGTTCAATTCCCAAGATATATTGCACTCTTGTTCAAAAAAAGTGAATTGCTGAATTTGTTAGAAAACTTCGGTACTGAAAATGTTGAGAGATTGAAAATCATTCGTCAGAAGTTGCTGATGTTGTAATTATTGATGCTGTACCAGAACTCCAAGGTTTCAGTCCGGAAATGTCGACGTGTGCTGATTTAGCCACTTTCTGCGATAAATTATTTACCAGATACAAGAAGTATGGTTAGATATATATTGTGTTTGATACTTACAAGGACGATTCTCTTAAAAAGGGCACTCGAAAAAATCGAAATGCAAGTCTATTACTGATACCCGCAATAAAAACTAAGAAAATTCCCATGAGAAAACTTGTATCCAATATTGAGAGTAAAACTGAACTGATCGGTTATTTGGCAAAAAAAGTAATCTGTAAAAGTAGTAGTTTCTCTGGAGGAGAAGATTTTAATGTCTTTTGAAACTGAATACTCTGACTTGGTCACCGGTCAAGAGGAAGATGATAAGAAAATTTTGCCCCATTCTTTATTTTTGGCCAAGCGAAAAAAGCGTATTCACATATTTTCACCAGACACCGATGCCTTTATTTTAGCTTTAAGTCAGTGTGAACACTTCCCTAATGGAGCCTATTTCCATACTGGAGTTGAAGAAAAGCATAGGTTGATTCGACTTACTCCCATGTATAAGGCACTTGGACCAAGCAGAGCGGCTGTATTTAGTCCATGAAAAAGTTGAAAGAACCCCAAAAGATCTGTTACAGGGATGAAATATGGGTCGTCCCCCTTTTCGAGGGCGCTGAACACGATGGTGATATTTTTAAGGTTCCCATCCCTCGACAACTACCTCTACACTCGAAAAAATACCCCAATTTTGCGGTTTTTTTCCATCGTAGGCATGCGGTCAGTTTTTTGGGCAGGATTCGGGTAGACCGTATGAAATTTAAGCATACAATGTCTTATCCATCTCCGGAGTTGAAACTATCACCACCTCTAATATTAAAATATCCCCAAAAAAAATCAAAATACATGAAAATTTGTTTATCCCCGTTCTCGAGGGTGCTCAACATGATGGTAATATTCACCACCCTCCACAACTACCCCCTTTTCACATTTCTTGATACTGGGCATGTGGGGACCTTTTGGATCGGAGTTTATAAGGGGAATTGAATATATTACATGATATAAATATGTATACGCATCGCCATCTGCCGCAGCTGAGACTCGAACTCAGGAGTGGTATAGCAACTAACCGTGTTGTTTCTCACACAACCTCATCTAGTTCACTGTTACCTACTCATGAAAAACATTCATTACCTTAACCAGGATTTGAACCCGGAACTCCTTGGCAGCAAGCCTAACACGTAAGCGTTGAACCACTGAGGCGATATATAAGATTAATAATAAATATTTACAATAAGGAATGTATTTGCAATACTTTAAAAATGTGAATCATGTATATGAATAAGCTATTTTAAGGATAAAAGTTTCATATGTATGAACTTCCAAAACTTATGCTCACATAATATGCAGAGTTCCATAATAAAATCTGATCCGACAAGTGCTCGCGTGCTTCGTATCTCTAAATGTTAAAAGGGGGTGATTTTGGGGATTTGTGGGTAGTTGATGGATAGTGGGGAATGAAAAAACGCAATATTTGGGTGTTTTTTGAGTTTAGGGGTAGTTGCTGAGGGGTGGGAACCTTAAAAATATCACCATCGTGTTTAGTGCCCTCGAAAACAGGGGAGGACCCATGTTTCAACCCTGTAACAGAACTTTTGCGTTTTAAGCCTTTTTTGCATCTTTTTCATAGAGTAATTACTTGGATTCCATGGAATATCGGGTTCAAATACGACCAGCATATTTTACAAAAGTAAAGAAGACCTTTTGAACGGCTTTCCTTAATGCAGATCAAGAAGTTTTAGCAGCACATAGATGCCTTCAGAATGACAACACTAACTTGCTTCCACCTACAAAGGCGTCACTAATTCCATACTTGCGACCAGCCAATTATCAAGCACTTGCATGGATTAAGTGTAATTTGAGCTATCAAAACCTCCCTTCTCCTGCAACTTACGGATGGAATTTTGAGAACAATAGGTATAAATAACTATTTTTTCTTCGATCAATACACCTTTTAATTTATATCTTATGTTTCATATGTTCACCAGTCTTGACAGAAAATCCATTAAATGCACCAATGGAAATATTTAATAATACCAAATGCGCATGCAAAAAAAGATGTTCACCTCCTTGCAAATGCTACTCGAATGAGATTATTTGTACCGAATTACGTGCATTTGAGGGAGAAAACTGCTTCAACAATGATAGGTTCTAGGAGGATGATGATGGTGATGAAGATTGAAATTATATCATTGTTTTTATCACTTTTTGTAGATATTTAACTTACTTGATTTAATTATACTTTTTCTTATGAACTTACTATTTTTTACTAAACCACTGCCTTTTTTGCAAATAATGGTCTCATTTAAAATTTTCTGATCGTTCAATTATTATATTTTCACTAAATCGATTAAAATTAAGAGAGCTTCAACTTTATAAATTCGTGAGTACTTCATCCAAATGGAAGATCTATTTTTCCAATATTTGTCTATAAAAGAAAGGTTATATGAGAAATAAATTTTTTAATTCATTTAAGCGCGGCTTAAGTAACTTCATAAATGGTTATAGATGTTTTTCTCCTAAAATAGAACTGCTGTAGAACGCTTTTGATATTTTCAGGAAAACTTTTCATTTTGAGTATACTCTATCCTGGGGGTTTTACTAACTATGGTATAGGAAGTAATTTCAGCCTAATGCCATACTGCCTTCATTAAAACCACCACGACACGATACAGGAGACGGTAGCTCAGTGTGTCAAAGCGTCTGGCTAGCAAACTGAGTTGCCTAGCAAAGTAGGTTCAATTCCCGCAAGGCGAAATAATTTTTCATTAAAAAAAATTGCCCCAAGAGTGGTTCGGAGTCCACATTAAACTGTAGGGCCTCGTCTCTCTTTACCTAGCACAAAATCCTTGAGGTCTTCCAGGGGGTTACTTTGGTAACTTGAGAGGCAGTTAAGAAAACATTTTTACATTTTACGGCATGACAGTAGCCACCGTACTAATACGCAAAATTCAATATTTGTTTAGTAATATTAATTATATAATTATAGCATTACTTACTTGGCAGGCATTTCAGGCCACATTACGCGAGTTCTTGGCCGCTTCCTTATCAATTTGTCTTCGCAAATGACATGAGTGACAGTAAAACTTTCACGAAAGAATTTATTTTTATTATTAATAACATAACATAAAGCAGTGCCTTCAAGTACCTCATAAATTTAATCTACTGGAGTGGGACGAAACAGCAAAGAAATAGCTACACTTCTCTCGACAATGTCGGGAATCACTCACATTTCCACTAAAATGCGATGATGGCCCACAGCGTGAAATAACGTGGCCTGTTGTGTTATTAACGGTCATACCATAAAGGTTACTCGGTGTTTGATAAAAATGTCAGAAATTTGCCACTAGTCTATTTTTCAATTTTCTAATTAAACGGATATTATGTTTCGTTAATGAAAAAATGGGGCGAGCGTGGGTGCGTCTTTACTATGTACATACTTCGATATGCGATGTAAAGCAACGTTAGGCGTGGTTAGTAGTTGGATTGGTGACCGTTCCAACGAAGACCACGTCCTCGCCTCACCCATCTTCCAGCGGCTTGTATATCAGTGTATGCGCGGAAGCTATACAACCTTAGACGAGGGTTGTATAGGAGATATACCATCCTTCGGAGGGGATGTAAAGCCGTCGGTCCCTTGTCTATTAAATGTTAGGCAAGTAAAAGATCCCTACTCTTCTTAAGGGAAGAGGTTCGGCAAAATTCCTGGTTGGGGGTAGCTCGTCTACAGGCGTCGGTGTTAGGCCTCAGTAGCAGAAATAGGCCGACGTTAAATAAATGTATAAAAAATAATTAAAAAATAATTAAGCAAGTCTCTGACTAATGGGACATACTCAAGGCCAATTCAAATCCGAAAAAAATATATACATGAAAATATATATATACAGGGTGTCCCACTAAGATTCTCGGGGCCATTTTCTTGATTACCAATAGAGAAAAAATTCTTAGAATGGATCGCCCTTTCTTATGGCACCTATTTAGGAGGTTCCTGGGATCGATTAATTTCTTTACGCCATCTGTAGCTCAATGAGGAGAAAGGCCGTTTTCAGTCAAAAGTGAAGCCATTCACACATACTAGTGATCGCATTTAACACGATATCTCTTTTGATCGTTCAGAAAATGGCTCCGGGAGTTTTAAGTGGAACACATTATATATCGTTAAAAAATTTGCATATCTTTTTTATTTTTGACCATAATATTTTTAAATGTGCTAGCACCAATGCTTCACAAGGTTCTTGCGTAATTAAAATCTAATATGTGTCTGTTGGAACATGGAAGTTTTAAAGTAGTATATGCTTTTTGTATTACATTGTTTATTTGCAAATTAAACTTCAATGAATCGTCAAATACTTCACCCAAACTTTTTGCAGATTTAACAATGAATAGATTTTCTCCATTTATTTTTATTTGCATTTGGAATGATGTAGATGCTCTACATCATTTCTGCCGCCGAACATTAAAACCACAAATTCATTAGCATTAAGTGACAAATTGCGCTTATAAAACACATTATATATATTGTGTCCAAATACAATTGATCATATTCTTTGCAAGAAGGAGATTATCTTTTTGGAAACTATGATATAATTGAGTATCTTTTACATATGCATGATATGACAGCTGAACTTTATTGAGACTGTCAGTCTTGTAGTGCACAAAACTGATGGTCCCAAAATTGAACCCTGTGGGACACCAGATAATACAAAAGCAGTCGTTGAGCTTGCGTCGCCTACACGCACTATCTGTCGCCTATTGTATAATATGATTTGACAAAATTAACAGCAGTTTGATCAAAACCGTAAAATTTTACTTTGGCACACATTGATACATGATCCATACCTCTGTCTTTAGCCCTGATAATGTCATCTGTAATTTGACAAAGCGCAAATGCAGTCTGTGTACAGATCTAACTGAATGATATTTAATTAAAATTTCATATTTATCAATATAAGAAAATATTTGAGAGTACATTATTTTTTCTAAAATTTTCGAGAAAGCAGATAGAACACTAACAGGTCTCAAGTCACCAAATGACAGAGGATTAGTTATTTTAGGTTAGGTTTATTAGGCGTAGCATAAATAAAAGTGGATTTCGGTTTGGTCCTTGCGGTGCCCCAAACTTTGCGTTATGCTTTTTCGATTGGAACCGTTATGACTAAAGAAGTACGTTCAATCTTCGGAAGTAAAACTAACAACCCCTTGGAACTATACATAGACGATTTATTAGTATGATATTTTTTCATTTAATCCCTCTGAATCCACAAAATACTTATCATTGAAATATATCAACGTACGCTACTGGGTCATATGTGCTTGCAGCTATATATGAAAGGAAGTAAGATACTTGCCGACTGGAACTGTTAGCGTCTTCAATTACGTACTCGACTCGAATCTCTTCAGTGCGCTCGTTGAAGTTCTCTAAGACAGGGCCCTCTCAGATTACGACTGACGACAGCTATACTTATCTCAGCGTATTATCTGATATTACCTAATATAATATGCCATTACACCCTCTCTGTGGCAACTTTAATGATAAATTATGTGTGCGGTGGGCTAATTAGAATAAGGCACTCGAAACATGAAACACTGTCAATAGCAATATGCTGATTAGGATGATGGTAATAGTGTGTAGAGATTGTATTAGGCAGTTTTATGTGAGAAATTTTTAAGTAATGACAACAAAAATATAATTCCTATATATTGTCATAATTTGTAGCATTGTGAAGGTCGTGCTGATGTATGTTTATTTGTTAAACATAAAAAATTCCTCGGTATGACATCAAACAATAATAATAATATTTATTGAAAGAATATATAAATAAAAATACAGTTTCAAAAGGGGAAGGCATTAGACTTTTCCTGACAAGGATTTCATTAACCCATGGACTGTGCGGACTTTGACTTCAGAATCTTAGTAGATCAGGAATCCATGAGGTGGACATCCCGGAAAGTGGGAGGAAGTCCACCATATAGTAATAATAATAAACGTCTTTATTTCACTAAGATACAGGTATAACATACACAGTAACTTGAGTAAAGGGCGAAGTTTAGCTAGTATATCTAGCTATTCTTACACTTAACCCATATGTGAATTTTTAAAATTGATAGTTTCGAACCATTTTGCTCGTGTAATCGCATCCGGTTAATATATGAGCCACCGGAAATAGATTACATAATTCAGTACCATAAATTTCTACAAACTTATGAATTGGTATGTATCCAAAGTTGTCTCGATTGCCCGTTCTAAACCGCATTTCTAACTTGTTGCATTTTCGAAAATGATGTAAAAATAATATAAATACATCAGTATCCGAAGATAATATAACTGCTCGAACCTCAGTTGAACGAATTATATAAGGAATAATTTTATGATCAGCCTCTTCAAGATTTTTTAAAAGTAATAAATTTTATAATCTGGAGTAGTTGAAAGAATTAATTCCATTTCTTGGAATATATATACAGGGATATACGGAATTATTTTCATTATTTTCAAACGAACTAAGACATCCACATAATTTAAAAAACTTGTTTGAAATTTTTGCTTAAATTATTCTTGCATTTTCGACTTTTTTGAAGAAGAAGACCAAAAGCAATCCAATGAAACAGATATTGGAGTTTCATCTGTAATAAATCCTTGCTCTACTGGATTATTTTGGACACTTCTTCAATTGTTTGAATTTGAGAATTGTTCATATTATTGCGTTTTGATTTTAGTTTTGTTTGTACTCCTGAAAATACTGGTTTAAACAACTCTTGTGGTAGTAAATACCAGCTGTGCAAATATCATTTGATGTCTGCAAGATGAAGCACTTATCAAAAACCATATCTTTAAAAAAGTTAAATGCCTTCATAAATTTCTCTGCTCTTTTCGATTCAGAAATTCTCAAAAGTTTTTAGCGGCCGCGCCATTTCTGTTGGGAACAGATAATGCAGTCTTTACTTCTATTAAAGGAGCTTAATGCACGTGTTCTTACTAACGGTTTCATTATTGGAATTTAGACTTCTGGTGATGCATCATTTTTATAAGTTTTTTATGAGTATAGTGTTTATAGCATGTATTGCTTGAATGGTAAAAAAATTATTATTACCTACTAAGGACAATCTAGTTTCTTCCAATGTAAGAGTTATTGAGATTTCCTCCAGCCTTCTGACAAATAATATGCAAAACCGAATCATATTGTACAGAATTGTCTAAATTAAGAGACATTTTTAAAATATGCAAAAATAAGTCACTAAAAAGAACAAGAAACACAGGAATGTAAAAATATTTCCCCTAAAATGACAAAAGTACAAAACTATTAACTAAAATCTAGCTGAAGAATTGTTTTAAGCGAAAGAGGAAAGATATAATATATTAGTTTTCGAGTTTTGATCTAAACAATGCACAAACGAAAAAAGAAAGAAAAAAAATTTTGTTTTTTAACTAAATAACAACTAAAATTAAAGACTAAGCAATTCTCGAAAACAAAGAAAAGAAATAAGATTTCTCATTCGATAAAAACACAAACTAAAAGTACTTTAATTATCTCTGAAAAAATACACAACGAGAGAAGGAATAGTTTACACGAGCATGACTGCAGGCGAGCACAGCGTAGTTGAAACGTTTCGCATGATGCCTATGTAGGTATATCAATTCGTTTTGAATTTTGCAGCGGAGCGCTGCATGCGACGCTGCGCAACTGACAGTATCTTTGTCATTTCCGAAGATAATGAATTAAACGAAGCGTCATTTTGTAGCCAAATAATTTGTATATATACTTTACTTTAGAATTTTTCCCTTTTATTGTGAAACAAAAAAGGTGGACGGGTGTAAAGAACGAAATTCTAAATCTTTATTTTAGTATTAGTTTTAACTCCGTTATCCTAAAAGATACGAAAAAATTCACAAGAGCTTTTATCTTTCAGCGTAAAATTTGTAGTAAAATTAAAATCGGATCAGCGGTTGCGGAGATAGACTGCACATCCGGTTTGGCATAAAAACCAATATGGCGGACTTCCTCCCACTTTCCGGGATGTCCACCTCATGGATTCCTAACCTACATATATCCCCAATTAAGATCCTGAAGTCAAAGTCCGTACATGCCAAGGGTCAATGAAATCCTTGTGAGGGGAAGGTCTACATTGCATGAATGCATTTTTCAGCCCCCTCCCCCTATAAATCTAAATCTAACATAGATATAAATAAACAGGTGAATAGAAAACAAAATAGTCTATATTTTAAATAGCACATTGCTGTGTCAGGAGTTTTTGTTTAATATTTTTTGTTTAAATTGATATATTGAAGGACAGGAAACAAAAATATCATAAAATATCATGCCATGTAGGAGTAATAATATTCAAACTTTTTAGTACGATGCATAGGAATGCTGTAAGAGGCAGAAGAATGAATATTTACGTCATGTGTTTGAGTCTGGCCCTCAACAAGGTTATACAAATATAATGGCGGACGTTGATGAACAATATTATAGAGCAAACAAGAGAACAACATAGTGAACCGATTTTCAATAATTTTTGATAAATTTAGGCTAATATAATAGGGAGTGATGTGGTGCATTTTACTGATATTGTATGCGTACCTTAAGGAACTATTTTGTAAGATCTGTATTTTGTTTTGAAAAGACTTAGTCAAATGGCAATAATATACACCACTGCAGTAATCAAAATTGCTTAGAATTTCCTAGTTTACAAGTTTCCACTTAATATCTGATGGTAAAACATATTTAAATTTATAGAGTTCTAAATTTTGCACAGGATTGCCGACATTTTGCAGTTAGATGATTTTCAAAACACGGATAATTATCAAAGATTACACCAAGGTTGTTAGCACTCAATTTAAAAGTTAACACATTTTGATTCAACATTAAATTACAATTTAAATGATGGGAAGCTTTACCACATATGGAACTGGTCCCCATACATGTCGCGGTTAACTTCGTTGGATTAATTAAAGACCATTGTCATTAACCACTTAACGATTGCTGTCAAATTTTCATCTAGATTATAGGATATGTAGATTTGAGTATCATCCGCGTAAACATGGACTACATAGTTGGGGAATAATATTGCAGGAAGTTCGGCAGTGGAAACTGTAAATATTGATGGTCCCAAAATACTTCCCTGGGCAACACCACACGCTACTTTTTGTTCAGATGAAGGCACATTGTCCAGTCTAACGACTTGAGATCGGTTGAAAAGGTAGCATTTGAACCAGTTCAACAGTTGCACGCTGATGTTATGATAATGCAATTTTGCCAGAAGTAAATCATGACCAATTAAATCAAAGGCTTTGCTATAGCCGAGAAGCGTTAAATATGTAAGCTTGGACTTAACTACAGCATTTATCAAGTCATCGGATATTTTTAGCAGAACAGTTGCAGTACTATGCTGCTGCTGATAAGCAGCACATTTATTGAAGCAGTGGCTATCGAATCACAATAACTCAAACAAATATTAGTCATCAAGAGTATGCTATGCCATGGACTGAATCATAAGTAAAACGTTAAAGTTCGCATACAAGCAGTAAAGTTTCGTATAAAATTTCCGATATATTCGCGTTGGAAACTTTAGTTGCTTGATACGCTCGTAAACAAATTTGAAATTTCATCTACTTATCATATTCCCGGGGAATTCTCTATGGGGTTTAATACTCCTTGCGAATTTGAAATAATAATATTGGATGCGAAGGAGACATTATATATTATTCTAAAAGCCTCGCTCCTCAGGTATTCTCTATTCATAGCATTAAGTTGAACTTCCTACTCCATTTTAATTTGAAAAAAAATATTGAAATTTTATTTATACTGTTTTATTTGAATCTAAATACACTCTCTTCTGGTTTTCGTTAAAGAAATCATGTTTTTATATTATGTGTTTCATTTTTAAGCAGAATATCTATCTTTATATTTGACTTGTTCTGGACACAATTCAATAAAATTTCATGAAAGTAAATTTTCAAATATTTGTTTCTTATGAATTACTTTACTTAGCAGAGCTAATACGAAAAAACTTAATGAACGCGGGAATGTTTTAGCGAACATAACACATTTGTTTTTTGAATCTCTAATAAGTATATTAGTAATAAACACAACATTTTTTAAAGTTTATTTTCATACAGTTCCTATTGAATTAATGCATATAAAAATTGTCATATTTTTCATTTACGCAAAGTACATTAGCTTTCATCAATATCGTGATTTATAGCTAAATTATTATTTTCTAACTGTCTAAATATTCTAGGTATCTCGCATGCAAAAGATAATAAATAATGTATATGTAAACACCAATCCACTACTATTATATAACTATTAACACTGTGATCTGAGCCCGTTAAGCGGAAGGGTGAGATGAGTCACCTTGGTACTCAAGCTTCGATTACGGTGTGGTCCGGTTGCTCGGGTGCCACTTCATGTAAGTGTTGGAACAACCCTACAAGTCGATTACGCAGGGCTTCAGCAGCTTAAGTGGAGAAATGGAAATTCCAGCGGGTCAGGGGAAAAATTAGCCCTCACAATCCAATATACTAAATATATTCATTCAACAACAATGACAATTTTCTAGTAAGGAAAGCTTGAGTATATAGACAAGAATGTTCCTGTGTATTTTATAAATTTTTAGGAATAATTGCATTAATATATGTTGAATGAATTTCTTTTGGTAAGAAACCAAGCGCTGCCTGAGAATTAAGTGATGTGAATGTAGATTCAATAAACAGTAACATGAATGAATTGGATCCAAAATTCATAAATTTATGTTAAGGATTAGGATTTATATTATATTGGATAAATAAAACGATCAACTTTAAACTTACGGAGCTTGTGCCGAATGATAAAAAATATGGAAAAATGTTGTTGCAATTGGCACCATACTTTTGAGAAGCTTATAGAATACCTGGTGATCCCGAGGCCAGGTTCAGACATAGATTCTGTGCTTATGAATGAATTATTTTGAAATTTGGAGTTTGTATACAGGGTGTTTCAGTTAACATTCCCACAGACGATATTTCGGAAACTAAAAAATATATTTTTATTCCTCAGGAAGTACAATTTACTATATTTCTCGATCAAGGAAGGTTTGAAACATATGCCACTTGGTTAAGAATTAAATTTTGACCAAAATTTTACTTATTCCAAAAAGATCTGCAGTAGTTTTTGAGATATTTTAATTTTATTGCCTAACTTTGGTTGTAATTTTTTTTAATTGTAACTTTTTTAATCTTGGTTTTCGGATGTAGGTTGTTGGTAAATTTTTGCCCCGCTATAAGAAAATTATTTATTGGTGGGAATTTTATTTTAATAGCACTTCCGATTTTGCCGGAAATTACTTTAAATTGAGAAATTTAAATGGAGAAACAATGAATAAGGTAATTTTATTTTTGAAGAATAATCTTGACAACAATATTTTCAATAGATACTCGAAATACTTCCGCTTGCTTGAATACACATATCAAAGCCATGTAACAATTCCTCGTTACATGTCCTCAATAATGTGTTCTATTAATTGCATCAGCTCAAGCGTAAATTTTATTGTATAAATCTGCCATAACTTCTATTGTCTCTTGATATGCTTGACATATTAAATATCCCTACAAGAGACAGTCTAGAGGGGTCAAGTCTGGAGAACGCGTGGGCCATCTAACCGGTCCTGAGGTGCCAATTCAGCGACTTAGACACGTGTTATTTAAATAATTTACAACAATATTAGAGTTGTGGGGTGGTGCGCCATCTTGCTGAAACCAAATTTCAGCTCTGTTGTGGGGAACATTTTGTAAAAGCCTTGGTAACTCATTTTCTAAAAATCTTAAATAACGCACACCGGTTAAATTTTCATGGTATAGAAACGGACCTATAATATTACCATTTAAAAAACCACACCATACAATTACGCTACGGTTTCTTGTTCCAATCATACATCTTGGGTTTTTTCCGACCAATATCTACAGTTATGTTTTGTAATTGTGCTGTTACTGTAAAATTTACTTTCGTCACTCCAAAGTACATTTTTAAGGAAATTACAATTTCCTTCATAAAGAACAGAAAACTCAGCAAGAAAGGTAAGCTGACTATTTTACATGTCGCTATCCTAAAGATACCGAAATGTACCAAATGGTCAAGGGATTCTCATGTCGGTCGTTACATGCCTACCTTGCACCGACGAGAGCCTATAGCTCGAAACTGCAAGTGCAAGTGGTGTGGGACGACTGTCAGGAGAGCTCCTTTAAGCAGGCTCAGTCTTTCGGCTGGTGTTTGTTGCAGTCGAAGCATTAGCGTTTTGATGGTAATATGCAATTATTACACTTAACGCGCCAAGACTTGTAATTCAGCGTTCGGCGGGGCACATAGCACGGAGAGTAACACTTGGTTGCATCTGATTAAGTTCCTTATAGTAAAATAAGGATTTTATAGAGGAGTTTGCGACTAAAAATATTATGTTTTAAAATTGTAAAAATTTTGTTTTTGTTGAAATCCTCTTTGTGCGCACGTTTACTCTGGAACCGTTTATGATATTGACTTGAAATTTGGTACACTTATGTATTATGATGACATGTGGAACTAGATTATATTTTGATCTAATTCCGTTGAAGGGTTTGGGGGTAGATGGGGTAAATGGAGTAAATAGGCAAAGCAAGCAGGTAAGAGTCCATAAACTTGGAATTTAGGGTATGTATGAAAAGTCAAGTTCTCCAAATTTTTTTTGGCATCTGCCACCCCGACTATCACCTCCAATACCATCCCCACGCTATTATGAAAGGGAGTAAAAAACATTAAAATGTGATTTAGTATGTGATACAAGAACGAATCGTCTCAAATAATTTTTGGCGTTAGCTGCCCCTCTACCACCCCCATTGTCGCCCCCACCTTATTATTAAAGGAAGTAAAAAATTAAATTGGGATTTTGTGTGTGTACGAGTACCAAGGGACTCTAACATTTTTTGGTATTAGCTCTGGAATGTTTATCTTATTTCCCGGGTCTATTTATAAATTTTCATTTTTCTCAAAAATAATGGTAAAATTTTTATTTTATTTTTCAAAACCATAAAGTTATGACTGGGGTTTAAGTTGTTCTGTTTCCAGTCTGTCAACCATACAAACAATAGTTATTGATATTAAGTTAATATTAAGTATTATAAGAATTTGTAAGTGGTTTTGATAAAGACTCATTTTTTTAAATGTATGGAACATTTTCAACATTAGATATAAAATTTTATTGCGAACACGACGACATGCGTTAGTATCATTTCCATTTAAGACTAAAAACCCAATAATTTAAAAATGTCTTAACCAACTCAAGTTTAGTTTACTTGTAATTACATCCAAATGATGCCTGCTTTGATGGCGAAACGAACGTCAGGTACAGCATCAAGTGTTTACTGCTTAAGAGAACTATTTCCTGACACCCTCATTAATAAATAAAATAATAAATAAATAACACCACCACAGGTAATTACTACCCCCTTTATCCCGGAAGGCTCTAGAAAAGCCTTGTGTGGGAGGGGACTACACATTTAGAGACAAGGAACACACACCCAATATTCGTGTATAGTGAAAAAATCCCTCTCACAGTATTTTCCACTGCAAAGACCGGGGATCGAACCCGGAACTTTTGGGTCAGAGGCAAGTGCGCTAACCTCTCGACCACCAGTCATACAAGTTCACTAACAAACATCAAAATAGTCTTTCGATTATTATAAAAATACACACCATAACGCGCTCATTCGTATTTAAAAGCCCACTCGTGCAACAATCAGCTGTCCACATCCACAAAACGATATTATGTAAAATTTGATTTTTAAATTAATGGAGCTTTTCTGCGAAAGACGAATATAAATCCGACATTGTGGGCTCCCTCGAATGGCGTAATAGCGGCAAAGCATTGCATTACAAGGCTTTTTAAAAATTTACCTACTGAGTTACAGCGGTCGGCGGTTATACTTGGTGACAACACGACACTTTATGAAATGCTTGTCGTCCGTCAACAGCGAAATGATATATGTTTCTAGTATATGCCGTGATCCCCACACAGCTCACATACAGCGAGGATATTCCATCTCTTGTGACAACGCCCTTCGCAGCCACTTTGCTGATGTTTAATAAATTCTCCGTTGAATCGTGAGGACACAGGCGTGGGTACGCATCACGCACAGATTTCACTGAGTTTGATATTTAAATCTATTTTAAATTTAATTTTATGGCTACTGCAAATTTAAAGCCCTCGGGAATATTTTTATATATCCAAAACGGCAGCTCGTTAGTTTCTCTTTGAGCATACCTAGCGAAGTGCGTTCGAACCCCATCCACTGCGTAACTTTCAATTATAAAGTATCCCCAAGAAATGGTTCTGATCCCACTGTAAACTATAGGGCATAGCCTCCTTTGCTCAGATGAATCTAAATCAGGGACTCATTCATGTGTCCCGAAAGGCTGTTAAAATACTGTTTCGAAAAATTAAGATACTATGTTTAAAGTTGGTGGATATATAGAGTCGATGTTACCTCCTTCCCCTTATTATTTATTTTTGGGACAGGATTGAGGCAACATATGCGGACGACTAGCTGGTTTAAGTCGGAGCAAAGATCCGTGGAGCCGGAGTATTCGTAAGAGTGGAGAAACTTACCCTTTTTGATATGTACAGCATAAGCGACAGATTTCTGTTTAGTTCGAGAAAAGGAGACAAAGAAAAATTGATGTTAATTTGGGCACCATCTATAGTGAAAATTAGTAGAATTGTCTCTTTTTCTCGAATAACCAGTCTACTATAGATCAGACTGAAATTGTTGGTAAGAGAAATAAAAAGATTGTTTAAAATGAATGTTAAAATATATTACATGAATAATAGACAAATCGGTTTGTAAAGACTAATTGAAATTAAATATATATAAAACAAATTTATTCCAGGATCCTAGATTGACTCTTCTTGAGGTGACTGGTTCTGAAACAGCAATCCAGGCCCACAATTGTCTCTTGTTGCAAGAATGGAGTCTAAAGGTTTCCTTGGCAATTTACGTCTTTTAATGAAATGGAGTGAAAATTGTAGGAAAATTAACCAGCTATGTGGTTTTTGAAAAGTTAGTGAAACCGCAAAATAAGGCACAGCATCTTACATCAGAATTTACAGTCTATAGGAAATTGCATCGACGAATTACAATTATTATTAGATGAGCATGAAGAGTGCAAATTTTTGTGCGTGTCAGAACACTCGAAAACAGAAATGCTGTTAAAGGCGTATAAAATCTCTGGAGTCAACCTAGCCTCTTTTTTTCTGCCGAAGAGCGGAGCTCCATGGAGAGACAGCAATATACTGTAAACAAGGATTAACTTGGAAGGCAAGATATGACCTGCCGGGGCTCTCAGAAGAAGGTTTATTTGAATTTGCCGCAATAGAAGTACAATTGCAAAAAACCAAAGTAATTGTGATATCAGTGTACCGAACACCAACAGCATCCATAGAAGAATTTCTAGTGAAGATGGAGGACTTATTAATAAAAATATTTGATG
Organism: Leptura quadrifasciata; assembly: GCA_963675555.1. Taxonomy (NCBI): domain Eukaryota; kingdom Metazoa; phylum Arthropoda; class Insecta; order Coleoptera; family Cerambycidae; genus Leptura; species Leptura quadrifasciata. The sequence continues at coordinate 142,774,770 of OY776677.1, forward strand.
AAAGTACTATGGCATTTATTGCAGGTGACTTTAATATTGATATAAAAAGAAAAGAAAAATGTACACTCAATTTCTTATTTCTATTAAGTTCCTTTAATCCAGCTATTAGGGACTATACTCGGGTAAGTAGGACAAGAGAAAGCTGTATTGACAACATTTACACAAACTGTAAATCATTTACTACAGAAATAATAGACAGCCATATTCAGATCATACAGCACAGAAACTCGCCTTTGAGATTGATCACTATTCAAACCACAGAACCAGTTTCACTAAAAGACTATTCAGTAAAGAAAATAAAGAACCCTTTAGGCAAATTTTGTTAGAGCAGGACTGGTTAAATGTTTTTAGCCAGAATGAAATGGATGTTAACAAACAATGGGAAAATTTCATGGAAACTCTATTACCCATTTTCAATCAATGCTTTCCAGTAAAACATAAAAAATATAAAAATAAAAAGAAAAACACTTTCAAAAAACACCAGAACTTGTAGAATGTAAAAAGCAGCTTGACTTACTGTTGGTGCTAGGCAGGACTGAAGATGGGTATAAGGAGACATAATATGGTAAAGCGTAGGTATAATCAATTGCTAATTAACTCGAGAAAACAAAAATATAAACATCAGATATTAGAAAGTGATAATAAGTCGAAAAGCGTTTGGAAAATTGTAAATGAAATTAAGGGGGGTGGAAATAATAGAAATAACGGTAATCATTTACCAGGAGACCCTAATACAGTAACTAACGATTTTAATAACTATGTCATAAATGCTGCTCCTAAAATGCTGCAAAAATTTAAAAAAATAAAATTTTCCACTAACATCAATTCAAATGAAAACTCCATCTTTATCAATCCGGTGACGAAAGAGGAGGTAATTGATATTATTAACGCAAAAGCTTTTGGCAGTTTAGATCACTCAGTCATAGTAGAAAAATTGGAATTATATGGTCTCAGGGCATAGCACTGCTATGGATCTGCTCTTACCTAACAGATCGCTATCAAAGGGTGGTAAACGAGAAAGACCATATACAATATTTTTCTGAAAGAAGAAAAATAAACTTTGGAATCCCACAGGGTAGCATAATGGGTCCATTGCTCTTCATTATTTAAATAAATGACATTGTACATGCGCTATCAGGTGAAACGGCAAGTTTAATAAATTATGCTGGTGATACAATTCTTTAAATAGGTGCCGAGACATTCCCAGATTTAATAACTAAAACAGATAACTCTTTAAACAAAGTAAATTACTGGTTTGTAGTAAATAGGCTAATATTAAATAAAAGTAAAACTAGCTATATATATTTCAGAACTAAACAAAGTAATATAGACATACCAGAATCGGCAGTGCTGCTGACCCAAAATGTAACCTTATCACAAGACACTAAATTCTTAGGTATTCATATTGACCAAAATCTGACTTGGAAAAATGAAATCCAGTATGTAGGTAACAAATTGAATTTTGTCAGTTAATTATGAAAAAATATTTGGAATTCGATATTCTAAAAATAATATACTGCGCAAACTTTCAGTCAATCTTAAGATTTGGAATAATCTTCTGGGGTGGTAGTAAAGATGTTAACAAAATTTTCATTATACAGAAACGTACTATAAGATTACTTTTGGGTTTAAATGCTAGAGTCGTGTAGAGGAAAATTCCGGGAACTAGGTCTCTTGACATTAACTGGTTTATATATATGTGTCTATTATTTCTGTTTAGAAACAAAAGAAAATTTACAAAATATGAATACTAGATCGTTGTGTTATAATACCCCAGAGCGGAGACTAACTCTCTCTGAGAGAAACCCTGCTTACTCGTGTATAAAATTTTACAACAAATTACCCACAAATATAAAGGAGCTAACGACACTGAGAAATTTTAAGAAACAAGTTTTTAATATTATTTTAGCTATTGAACCTTATACTGAACTTGAATTCTTAGCCGCAATGTAAAACCATTTTTATTACTTTTATACATATTTTAATTATTATTATTATTATTGTTTATGTGTAATATGTCGATTGTGTTGTCTTTTTCATATGTCTGACTATTTTAACAATTTTATTGAACTGTACCATACAGTCCTTTTACTGACTGACTTTCATTTAATTAGCTTTTGTAAGACTGATTCTTTGAAATAAATAAATATTGTATTGTATTGTCGCAACGCAACGTAACGCAAAAAAATTTTTTTTAGACGTTTCGTTCTTATACACACATTAAATTACATTTTAATTTTTTTTTACCCCCTTTAATAATAGGGTGGGGGTGGCAATGGGGTTGGTAGAGGGGGTAGATAACGCTAAAAAACTTTTTTAGACATTTCGTTTTTATACATACACTTAACACATTTTAATTGTTTTTACTCCCTTTTATAATAGTGTAGGGGCGGTATTGGGGGTGACAAGGGAGGAGGGGGCCTGATGCCAAAAAAATTTTTGAGACCTCAACTTTTCGTTCATGCCTTAAATTGCAATTTTATGGACTATTTACCCTTATTTACCCCCGAACTTTTCAACTTAATCAGATCAAAATATAATCTAGTTCCAGATCTCATTACAATACATAAGTGTACCAAATTTCAAGTCAATCGCATAAAAGGTTCCAGAGTAAACGTGCGCACAAAAAAGTTACAGACAGAAAGACAAATCGACAGACAGACCGACAGCCAGGGAATTTTTTTTTTCGTTCAATTTTAAAATCTCGACGTTTCATGATATTTTAAGCCTATTTCAACAACAACAAAATTTTTTGCGTTATTATAGTTCCACTGGACGTGGAAGTAATACAACAAACGTGATTTTAACTAGGGATATGAAAAATGTAAAAAATTTAATCGAATTTGAAAATCAAGCCAACAATATAAATTGGAATTATGTTTGTGTCCTTGATAATATCGACAATGTAGTTAGTTGCATTCCTTGAAAATAATATTACTCAATTATTCAATGTGCATGTTCCATTACGAAAAAGGGTAAAAAAAATATAATCCATGGATTACTACAAACATTAAAATGATGATGAGAATCAGAGATAGAGCTTTATCAGATAGCCGTTCATCTCTGAATAGCTTCAATATGTCTAGGGAAGACACTGAGGCAAAATGGGTTTATTATAAGGAAATGCGTAACTTTGTTACTGCATATATTTGCCGAGGGAAAAAATCGTTTATAGAAAATGTATAACAACTCTAAAGTACTCTGAAAAAATTTGGATAAGATAAGTATTTATAAAAGTAATAAATCAGCTATTCCAGTAGACTTATTAGATCCTGATATAATAAATAATTTTTTTGCAAACTCAGTAATAAAAAAAGATGCAGATCTGGACACTGTTTCGTTTCTTCAGACGACCAAATATGAGCATATTCTAGTCGTCTTGATTTTAAATTAGTAACAAGAGAGCAAATTATACTTATAGTTTGAGGTATAAATAGTAATGCCAGTGGGGTTGAGATGCTAAGAATGTGTCTGCCTTTTTGTTGTAATGCACTGACACACATTATCAATTACTCATTAACTAGCGTTACTGTACCGGAACGTTGAAAACATGCTTTAATTATACCTATTCCAAAAAAGGAAAAGATCTCTGAACTTAATGAACTTTGACCCATAAGTATAGTCTCTATTTTGTCCAAAATATTAGAAAGGATTGTATACGAACAACATAGAAATCATGTAGATAAATTTAATATTTTACCTGCTAATCAATCTGGTTTTCGTTCTGGTTACAGTAAAGCTACATCATTCACTATTAGATGATACTGACGACATGCTAAGGGCTATTGAAAATCTAAAGTTACAACTGTTGAAAGGCTGGATTACTCCAAGGCTTTTGATTGCCTAGATCATAAGCTACTATTAGCTAAATTAAAATATTATGGGGTACCGAATATAACACTGGGGTGGTTCAGACAATACCTCGTGAATTGACAACAAAAGGTCCAAGTTTCAGTTAACGGAGATTATATCTTAACAAACTATTTAGAACTTTGTAATGGGGTACCCCAAGGATAGATTCTGGGTCCACTACTGTTTGTAATTTATACCGCTGATGTATCCTTAATTGTAAAGTCATATGCTGATAATTTCCAGCTATATTTGTCATTTTTGCCTGAAGAATAAGCCGTTGCAATTGAACAATTAACTAATGAACTGGATAAAATACACAATTGGTCGAATAAAAATGCTCTTACGTTAAATCCAATGAAAACTACTGCTCTTTTAGTTGGTACTCAAAGGAAACGTTCGCAAGTAAATTTAGATGATACATCGTTCTAAATAGCGTAAATGTACAAGTCAAAGAAAACTGTAAAAATCAAAATGTATGCTTTTTGTAGTTCTGATAACATAGTCAAAGTCGATTATACAAGACTGATTATATCAATTTAAATACGTTATCAGTACATCAGTCAAGTTAAAGTTAACTGAATTGCTTATACTGAGTGGTCCAAAGAGTTGTTAACTTTTTGAAATGAAATTTTAAAAAAATAAGCTGAACAATTTTAACAGATTTATTTTTAAAATGTACAATTTTCTTTGGACAATCATGTCTTGAAGATGACATTGTCTAAATGTGCCCTATTTCTATCATGGCACTCCTGAAGCCGAGCTCTACAATTTGCCATAACGCGACGGCAAGTGTCTTCATTTATGGTTTCGATTTCTTGCCAAATATTGCCCTTTAAATCTTCCAGAGTGGCGGGGCGGGTGCGGTACACTTGACTTTTAAGGTATCCTCATTAAAAAAATCACAGGGACTCAAGGCTGAGCTTCGGGCGGGCCACTGTATCTCCTCTTCTGGAAAAAGCGCCTGAGCGACGGGCAAGGAGAGATTGGAACCAAGTATTCTGAGTCTACCTTTCGAATTCCTGAAGAGGAGGAGTGAAAAATGTTTGGACCATGTCGACATAATTCCGAAAATTCACCGTTACTGCGCGGCCTTGGTGGTTTTCAAAAAACGGGGCCAATTATTTCGGATGCCGACATTGCAGCCCAAACTGTGACCTTCGGTCTATGCAGAGGCCTTTGATGTTTCTCTCTAGGGTTTTCTGTACACCAGTAGAGACAGTTTTGACTATTGACATGACCATTAAGGTGGAAATGAGACTCGTCGGAGAATAAGATGTTATCGACTGCTGAAAATTGGTTCATCATTTCGTCCATCCGTCGGCTTCAATTCTTGCACTAACTGAATCTTGTACGGGTTCATGCATAAATCTTTGTGAAGGCTGCGAAACACCGACGATCTAGTCACATTTAAAGCGGCTGTGCGTTTTCGAGTCGATAAGTTCGGTTGTTGGCGGACGGACGCTCTCACTCCCTCAATGTTTTCATCGGTTCTCGCTGACTTTCGACGGCCGGGGACGCGTTTATTTAACGTTGAACCAGTTTCCTCGAACTTACAAACCCATTGCTTAATCAAGGGAAGGCCTGGACATTGCTGAACATCATGAATATTGTAATTCTATCGGAATCTGCGGCGTGCAATAGTGGCGGAATTGTTATTGCGGTATCGCTCACACAAAACGAGCATTCTTCTCCCGTGTAGCGTAGCATGGTGACTAAATTTCCCAGAGTCTAACCATCGTGTAAGACCGACCCCACCTTCCTATCCCTCCTACCAAATTTTGTACAGCGAAACCAATTATAAATAACTCTTTGGACCACCCAGTCCAATCTTTACCCGTATCCGTATCCTTATTTGACTATTGTGAAGTAGTCCAAAATACATGTAAGCGATTTTCTGCAAATGTAAGAAGATAACACATTACTCCGTACTTTACTATACATAGATGTAATAAAATGAAAGTCAGACCGGACATACATTTCCCTTGTTTAACTCAAAAAATTATACCAATGAAAAAATCGTTATATTTAAGAAAAAATATTATTTTTGCACAGGATATTAACGAACATAATAGAACAAATGTGTTGTTGTGTGTGCTTCAACATCGTACCACTGCTCTCACAGGATCTTTTTCTTATTATTCTGCCTCGATTTACATTTCTCTGCCAATCACATAAAATCAATTAATAATCCATTTTCTTTTAGAAGCAAAATAAAACGCCATTTTTCTAACTTTCAATAGCATAATCACTTAATGTTACAATATCACTGTCAATAGTTAATATTCAATGTTTGTTTTAATCCTTCACATCTTGTATTCATTACTGACTTTTCTTCTTCTTCTTCTTCTTCTTCTTCTTCTTCTTCTTCTTCTTCTTCTTATCTTTCTTTATCATTATTGTGCGTAAATTCTATAAATAATTTTTTTTGTTCAATCTTTTCTTATATTTAAAAAAGTATATATATTTGGACTCAAAATATTTATTACAACAAATAGATTGTTTATTTATGTTAACACCCGTAGAATCACGCCATTTGTACAAAATGGACCTTTATTCGTTAAAACTCGGAACATACTGTATAAAAACTTCAGTAAACTGGCGATGAGCATGATATTTACTTCTGCTTTCTGTCTATGCTGGTTTGCTTGCCAAAATCTGTTCAATTGCGTAACATGTTTACAACTGTGCTTAGTAGTCACAGTATTGAAGCCAAGAAACCTGCTGAAAATCAATAAGGTACATAATAAACTGCAATTAGCTATGAATGCAGCAGAACGGCTAAGTAAAATATCAGGTTATATGCCATCTTGCTAATTAGGCGTAATAATAAAGAAATATCGCGACATTGTGCAGATAATGAAGCTCGTTATAAATCCAGGAGGCGGTGTAAGGTACCAAACAAACATTTTCGTATGACAATTTAATTACGTTGCTAAGTTTGAGACTGTGAAAAATTAAGTCGACGTTGGCAAATTACTTTTATAAAAGTTTAACAATTATTTTCTTGTACTACTACAGTCTTATAATTACAGTTTAAAGTTTGTAATATGATTTTGAAAACTTTGTTTAACATTCTGATTCCCATTAATGATTGTAGGTCATCTTCTAAAGGTGGGTAGAAAATCCAGCCACGTTTCAGATGCCAGTACAGTACAGGTTGCTAATGATTTTATGTTTTGGCTAATCAATTGGGTCTATTATAATCGAATAATATTTTTTAATAATAGTTGTATACATTTAAATAGTTTCCACAAGGACAGAAAGGTTTCATCAAATCGTAATGGCTGAACAGTTGAGGAAGAAAATAAACTTTTATGCAGTGGTCAATTGGGATTCAGACAAAGTCATTCATGTGAAAGAAGTTTACAATAATTACTGTGTGCGAATTGGAGAAACGAGACCAATGACGTACGTGAAGTATTGAGTGTGTTTGTAGACCCAAAGCTAGCATTTCAAACTATTAATAGATGTAGGTTAGTTAAAAAGTTAAGTGAGTATGGTGTGACAGAAACAGACATGGATTGAAAATTATTTACAAAATAGGTACCATAATACCAAAGTAAACAATAGGACGTTTACTAGTCCCTGGCTTATATGGGGTGCTGCAGGGTAGTGTGTTGGAGCCCCTCCTATTCATTATATATGTGAATGACATACGTCGTGTTCTAAGAAATTCATATTGTATTATCTTTATTTATTGTCTGAAAGTTATTTGTGGCATTCTATGAATATTCTTTCCTATTATTTGGGTTTTCTACCACATGTACTATTATCCTCTTCAAAACAAATCACTGAATCTACAAAATAATAGAATTATTGGAAAAAAAACTTCTGCGCCCGTGACGTTTACGCCAAAGGAAAAGTCAGAGGTTATGTTTTGCAAATAATATAAATCGGAATAAACACAAAAATAATGTATTTTGCTGACGTTTCGGAAAGTAATCTCTTTCCGTTTTCAAAGCTATTTTTTGAAGAACTCTTATTTTGCTGTGTATGTCAAATACACAGCTTTAAGATTCTGTTTATGTTATTTCCATAGATACTTACTACTTACACAGAACATAGAACTGATGATATTTTTTTTTAGATAATGTTGAGTTGAAGAGGATAATAGTACATGTGGTAGAAAACCCAAATAATAGGAAAGAATATTTATTTGTTACTTTGCGATACGGTCAAATTTATAGTAGAATAAGAGGCGTTAATGCAATTCAAATAATTATGGCACGATACCACACACACGGCACTGATTTGTATTACTGGTTGCTAGAAATATAAAACAAGTAATGGGATTTGTTTATGACGTATAATTATTTTTTTGTTTATTATTTTTATAAGAACAGCAATAAATAATTCTTAATTAACATGCATTAAAAGTTACTTCACATTATTGAAAAGCAATGTTGCAATCGACGCATTAGCGTTTTGATGGTAATATGCAATTATTATACTTGTAACTTGTAATTCAGCGCTCGGCGGGGCACATAGCCCGGAGAGTAGCTGTTGGTTGCAGTCTAGTTACGTTCCATACAGTAAAATAAGGATTTTATAGAGGAGTTTGCGACTAAAAATATTATGTTTAGTATTGTAAATAGTTTATGCTAATAAAAATCTATTCTATTCTCGTCTCGTCTCGTCTCGTCTCGTCTCCTCTCCTCTCCTCTCCTCTCCTCTCCTCTACTCTACTCTACTCTACTCTACTCTACTCTACCCTACCCTACCCTACCCTATTCTATTATATTCTCTTCTATTCTATTCTATTCTATTCTATTCTATTCTATTCTATTCTATTCTATTCTATTCTATTCTATTCTATTCTATTCTATATAACCAAGTTAACGACAATGGGAGATGATGGGATCTGAATCATGCATAGATATCCTTTCGGGTAAATGTACATCGGAAAAAGTAGAAAATTTTGCAAAAATCTCTATAATCTATTCATTTTTTTTTTATTTGGAAGTTGATAACTTTTTTTAGTATACTATTATGTAAAATTTTTGACATCTATGTTTATATAAAAAAGGAGTAAATCTGCCTATTTCGATAAATTTATGAAATTCAATCTCAGCATTTTCATTGCAAATGACCTCACATGTGAACCATTTTTATTATAACATCTCGATGATTATTCAATCTCCGTCTGGAAATTCACTTTCAAGTAAGGCTCTAAATAATTGATTTAACAGAATTATATTTAAGTCAAGAACAAATATTACCCTAGGCTACATAGCCTAGGGTAATACCTCGAATGAGGTGGGCCCAGTTAAAATCAAACAACTTATAGTATTTAGACATTTGCGGTATTTCGGGAGCATCAAATTTTGAAGTTGGGTTAAACACAAATCTAACACACTAATTGAATAGATGTATATAACGGTTTGAAAACATGATACGACAATACGTAAATCGCACAAAGTTCCATCTGCTTTCATGAAATAATAAAATGAAGACAAAAAATTCATTGCGACATCAAATCTCAAAATATGTCAAATTAAAAATGATGAAACCTAATTTTTTTCCTATGAACAAAAATATACCGCTGTTAAGAGGATATAAGTGTGGCCTTGAATTACCATTTACACTCGTTTGGCTGTGAGGTAAATAAATTTCTACATGTAAACAATTTGCAATTAATGCTTATAATTATAATAATTAGATTCAATGAATGTATGTATTATTTTTTTACTTTGTCACACTAGTGCGGTAAAGTGTCATTTACCATACTGGTACTGTAAATTATGTCATTATGACACTAAAATCAATCTCATAAAGTTTGACATTACATATTGAAAACAGGTTAAAAAATTGCAGTTAAACGTAAACAAATCTAAAGATCTACTCCAGGCGTTTTAGCTGCAAAATTGACCTCTGTGCTAAATTTGTGCCCTACGATTTTTTTTATTGTGTTTATTTGGACGTCTTGAGTGACACTTAGTAGTTACGCCACGATACACCTGGAGGATTTCGAGAAAATCGCGTCGGAAGGTCGCAGAAACCGCGGACTCGTTATTAATTCAGTTTTTGTGGCCCAAACGGGAACAATACTTATTATAAAAGTTGTACATCTGTAAATTCTCTACCTTAAAGGTCCTATACATTTTTTTCGTACGCCTAAACGTTTTGGAGATACGACGCGGACTAAGTGAAAAATTCATTTAATTCTGATTTTTACACCCTGCGGCACATGTGTTCATGCAAGAAAATTGTTCTTTGGACGAACTGATTTGTAATGGAATGAAGATTATTCTTACAATATATGGTGCTTCTAAAGCGGACACTTCTATAGACAATTACCACTGTTTAACATTTGCTAAATCCACAAAATTTTCAACTGCTGTAAAATTATCGTCATTATCCTACATCTTCAGCAGCTCAACAGCATTTGTGTAGAGTGTATTATCAAGTTACGCGACCTTCCGACGCAGTTTTCACGAATTCCTCTAGTGTGTATCGTGGCGTAACAATCAAGTGTTATTCAAAACGTCCAAATAAACACAATAAAAGAAACTTTTTTCGCAGGGCACGAATTTGGCATCAAAAGTCTAAAACGCCTGGATTATTCCAATATTTAACAAACATCAATATATTAAACTAATTATTCTTTAAGAGGTTCAGTGCTTACATGCCCAACAACAATTCGCTTTGTGTTTCTAGTAATTGGTAATTAAAATACCATTCAGAGCTCACATCTTATTAAAAATATTAGGTTTTAAGAGGAATACGAGAATACGACGAAACGTGCCTTTGTGCATTTTAACATCTATCATTCCTCTAGTTGATTTTATTTATCACATTTGCCTTAGTCGAGGCTTCTTAAAGTGTTTGTGGTAGATACCGTTGGAGGGACTTATTTGTACTATTTGTAAGTCGCCGACATGGTGTTACTTGCAATATATATATATATATATATATATATATATATATATGTGTGTGTGTGTGTGTGTGTGTGTGTGCGTGTGTGCGTGTGTGCGTGTGTGCGTGTGTGCGTGTGTGCGTGTGTGCGTGTGTGCTTCTAGAGGACAGAAATATTGAAAAATTATATTTCAGTCGCAAACTCCCCTATAAAATCCTTAATTTACTATAAGGAATGTAACCAGACTGCAACCAACAGCTTCTCTCCGGGCTATGTGCTCCTCCGAGCGCTGAATTACAAGACATAAGCCTGGCGCGTTAAGTGTAATAATCGCATATTACCAACAAAACGCTAATGCTTCGATTGCAACAAACACCAGCCGATAGACCGATCCTACTTAAAGGAGCTCTCGTGCCAGTCGTCCCATACCACTTGCAGACTGCAGTTTCGAGCTGTCGGCCTAGTCAGGCTATTTATTTTTCGATTGCAACAGACACTGGACCGCTAGATGGCGCCTGCTTACTATTTTACATGTCGCTATCGTAAAGATACCGAGATGTACCAAATAGTCAAGGGATCCTCGTGTCGTTCGTCACATGCCTACCTTGCACTGACGAGAACCAATATCCAAAACGCCTTCTTTGTTTCAAAATGGCGGCGGTTCAAAGCCTTTAAAAAATTCTCAAAATTTTATTCAAATCAAATATGCATACATCGTCGGATAGTACTCATCTAGACCTACAACTTTTGTCTAAAACGCTTTTTGCTAAAACACATAGAAAAAAATTTAAATAAGAGCGTGATTTATTTATATTTTGTAGACTACACAACAACCATATAGGATGAAATCTACCTTTCCCATTGGCCCCTGCCATTGGGTTTTTTATACCTGAAGAGTATAGATTTTTTTATTATATTTTATTTATATTTTATTCACTTATTAATCTTATGTGCTATCAAAATACATGTCGATTGTGTACCAATAATAAAAGTCATGAATAATCCAACTGAAGGAGGAAAGCAAGCTACTGTTATTTTTCAAGGTTAATAATAATTTAACTTCTTTTAATCCTAGTTGAGATAGTAAATGAACTTATGCTTGGAGGAACAAACGGCACCCTAACTATAGAAATACCTGTAGATATTTTAATACCACAAGGAAGATCAGATCCTTTATAGAAGTATCCACAAACATGGTCACATTTATCATTTCAATGACACCTGAGAGTAAAAATGTAGGTTTTACTAAGGACGAAAATATATCACAAAAATTTTAGTTTGCAAGTTTGCTTTATATATATATATTTCTCTCCTATTTTTATTTCACAAGAGAAAATATTTTCCTAGTTATGCATTTAATTAAATTAAATTCAATTAAATTTCTTTCTGGGCTGCGAAATAATTTAATCGTAAATAATTCAATTTAGTAATTGTATTAAAATAAGCAGGCGACGGCCCCGTTTCAGTTTCTGACTTGACTCAGGATCAGTGAAATTTATGGTAAAGCAGTGAAAAATGATCCCTTGAGACGGCATGCCCGAAGTATTCGCATTAAGCAGTTTTATGTAAGGAGTCGACAAAATTAAATGAAAAAATTTATACATGATTAAGTTCTTTTTGCGGACTAAGAGCAATTAATTAATTAAAATTATCGGCAAAAAGTTTTTCAGATTCCACTATGAACTGTAGATTTCGACTCTTTCATCCAACAAATCTAGATTTTGCAGATAGTTCGAATGATCTAAGGGTAATGTGGGGGCTGATAAGGACAAAACATTTTCAGAAAAAATAAACCTGTAGATGATTAATTCTTTCATTATGTACTCCATATACCGAAGAATCAAAAAGTTGTGTTATGAAGAATAAATAAATACAGATTAAATTCCAAAATTAGCAAGAAGTCTCGTTATGAATGTGCTAAAGCTTTTCTCTCGATATCATCATTTATCATACGGCCTTCTAGATTATATCTGAATTAATATCGAATCGTTTACAAATTTCTATTCATGTTTCAACTTTCTTCGGAATTTAACTTATACATAAAAAATGCGATTTATAAGCATTTCTTGAAGAGTACAAACTGAAAGTAAAATTTGAGTTGAATTAATTTCAGTATTTTTATAACCACAAAACATATGGTCACGAGATCATTTTAGGTTTTATTTATTTATAACAGTTAACTCATTATAAAATAAGGAACTTCCTGACAGTGACAATTTGTCTGTCGGTTTGTATGTCTGTCTGTAACTTTTTGTGCGCATGTTTACTCTGCAACCGTTTGGTACACTTATGTATTGTAACGAGATCTGGAACTAGATATTTTGATCTAATTCCGTTGAAGGGTTCGGGGTAAATGGGGTAAATAAGGGTAAATAGGCATCAAGTCGATAAAATTGCAATTTAGGGCATGTACGAAAAGTTAAGGTCTCAAAATTTTTTTTAGCATCAGCCACCTCCTCCCCAACACTATTATGAAAGGGAGCAAAAAAATTAAAATGTGATTTAGTGTATATACAAAAACGAAACGTCTAAAAAAATTAAAATGTGATTTAGTGTGTATACAAGAACACAACGTCTAAACAAAATTTGTTGTCGTTAGCTACCCCCTCTACCACCCCATTGCCACCCCCACCCTATTATTTTACTTCCACGTCCAGTGAAAGTATAGTAACGCAAAAAAAATTTATTTTTTAAATAGTCGGTCTGTCTGTCTGTAACTATTTTTGTGCGCACGTTTACTCTGGCACCGTCTATGATATTGACTTGAAATTCGATACACTTATGCATTCTAGCTAGATTTGGAATCCATAAAATGGCTATATAGGGCATGTATGAAAAGTCAGTCTCAAAATTTTTTTTGGCATCAGCTATACCTCCCCCCCACTATCACCCTCAATGACACCCCCACGCTATTATGAAAGCGAGTAAAAAAAATAAAATGCGAGTTAGTGTGTATACAACGAAACGTCTCAAAAAAATTTTTTGGCGTTAGCTACCCCCTCTACCACCCCCATTGCCACTCTCAACCTATTATTAAAGGGAGTAAGAAATTAAATTGGAATTTAGTGTGTGGACGAGAACCAAAGGCTTCTAAAATTTATTTTGGCATTAGTTTAACCCTCAACCACCCCCATTGCCACCCTCACCCTATTATTAAAGGGAGTAAAAAATTAAATTGGGATTTAGAGTGTATACGAAAACCAAGGGCTTCTAAAAAAATTTTTACATTAGCTACCCCCTCTACCACCTTCATTCTATTATTAAAGGATATAAAATATTACATTGGGACTTAATATGTATAAGACTTAGATACAAAATCTAGATGTGGAAGTAGCGATTCCTTGGGTGAGCGGTTTCTTTGTTCATTTTGAAGTTACAAGCTTGTTAAATTTGTTAATAGTAACAGAATTGAATATTGTCTAAACTTTAATTGTGGTGTTCTGTTCATGTTTTTCTCTCCTTTTAATGAGTTTTCTACCACGTTATCTTCTGATCACAAATTCTACAAAAACATAACGAAATTAACATGTCGACTGCCACTGGCTCATATAAGATCCAGCTTGATATATTGCGCATGCGCCACCGAGTTTTTACGAACCTTTTGTGCCAACTAGCTCTGGTGGCTATTTAATGAGTCGGTGAGACATGCTCAATGTCACTGGCTCTTATAAGAGCCAGTTGTAACCAACGTGTTAACCAACATATTGGAAAAACAAGCTGTACGTCTGTGACGTCTACGTTAAAGAAGTAGTAAGAGACTATTTTGTATTAGTTTGCTAAAAATAGCAAATAACAAAATTTCGCCAATTAATAGACACTTTATAAATTATTTACCAATGCGTTCAGTTAACCAGAAAAAAATAGCATTTACTATTTCCCCCATTTTCTACGTTATATTTTCACTGATGCACGTAAATATTCTGTGTATAAAATGTATTTTCAAATAGCAATTATTTGTTATATAATTTGTTGTAATTTTTTATAAAAATGAAAATAAATCATTGTTATTATTGTTCGTGAGATAAAAAGTACATTAAATGAAGCCCACGGAGTGCATTTTAAAAGTACACTGTTATTGTAGGTATATTATTAAAATGGATTATATGTGTTGGGTATGCAATGTAGATGTTTCAACTAAAATTACCGTTGATGTCACTCGAGTGTTGGAAAATATTACGGTTATTATCATAGAGGGAAATAATATACACAATACACTAAGTAACATAAATTTTATTCTAAATTGAGGTGAACGTCGACGAAAATATATTTTAAGAAAGATTTGTACATACAAAATTATTTTTTAACCAAGAAACATTGTTCCTATAAAACATTTGAAGAAACACTTTTTATGAAGAATTATGTATTCTTTAAAGTTGAATACCATACAACTTTTGACATTTTTAGTGTTTTGTCAAAAATATACTAAATAAAAACTGTTTTCATTTAAAGCTTAATTCAACTTTAAACAATATAACACCGTAGTAAACTCCTATAACAGATTACTAGATCTCGTAATCTCAAGCACGTCTTGTTGCGTTGAAAAAGTCCTCGATAACTTGCTCAAAGAGTACGCTCAGCACCCAGCCTTTACCCTATTATAACTAGCAGCAACGTTAGTAAAAAAGCTTTGACTAATAGTGTACCAAGGTATAACTTTCGCAAAGCTGACTTTCACACTTTATACGCAAAAATTGTTGACAGTTGAAGAAATATAATCAAACCGGGTATACTGCAAGACGGGATACAAACAGTTCCGTGAAAGACTATCAAAATAATATAAAAAATAATGTAAAATAGTTCTGGTCATATGTCAATTAGAAAAAAGAGACAACAGTAATACCGGATGCGCTAACCTATCATGATCGATACCTCGATGACCTAAGAGATATTGCAAATGGCTTTACTGAATTTTTTAAATCCTCTTATAAAACCACTCTCCCAAAACATTTGCAACACAAATCTAAACTTCAACGAATTCTCCTTCTCCTAAATGCACGAAAGGTCCAGACGAAATAACGCTTTCATTTTAAGAGGCTGCGCTGCTGTTTTTGTTGAACCTCTTAAAATAATCTGTAATTTATGTATTAAAACGAGTACATTTTCATCTGGATGTGATCCCAAATTTGTCCGATTCACAAAAATGGTGATAGACAGGTAATTGAAAATCGTCGCCCGACTTCAATTATATGTAATTTCGCTAAAGTTCTGGAGATTCCTATATATGAAGTCATATGCCCCCAAGTTGAAGGACAGATCATATCCTGTCAACATGGTTTTGTAAAAAATAAATCAACCGTTCCTAATTTAATGTGCGTGACGCAGTACATCTCACAGTATCTCGACACCGGCATTCAAGTTGACGTACTATATACAAATTTCTCAAAGGCCTTTGACAAGCTCGATCATGGTGTATTAATAAATAAATTGCAAACTGTGGAGTCAGTTGCTTATTAACTTATTTAAATCATATCTTAACAGTAACACAATATGTAGAAAACCACGGACATAGGCCAGTTGAAATTAATGCCACCTCAGGAGTGCCGCAGGGCTCTATCTTGGGATCTCTGTTGTTCGTACTATTTATTAATAATATTGTAGTGGACTTGAATGTCTTACTATATGCCGATGATGTTAAACTTTTTTCTGCTATAAATGCTCCAGTTGAGTGTAAAGAACTTAGAAAATAAAAACTTGGTGCGACCATAATGATCTACCTCTCAACGTCTACAAATGCAACGTGATATCTTTTTCTAGGAAAAAAAATGTCTATGACTTCGCATCACTAAAAGGAGTCGAAGTTTTCAAAGACTTAGGCGTCCTGTTTGACAACAAGCTGACATTTTTGACAGTTTTGTCTGCAAACAAAAATCTCGGTTTTGTTATCAGAAACTACTCAGGTTTACGGTCATTAATTTGTTAACCTTATTATTTAACTAATTTGTTAAGTCTAAATAAGAATATGCGTCATTAATATGGCACCCGAGATATGGCACAAATAGCATTATGCTCGAAAGTATCCAGTATCCTTCTTGAAATTTCTTCAGGCAGTCATATTTTTACATAAGTTAATAAATAATAATAAAATCAATTGCCCTGAAATAACCGAAAAACTATTATTCCATTAGTATGTGCCAATACACGACATCATACAACATGTTATCTTCCTAGGCCCCGAACAAATATACTGAACTTATCTCCCGTACATTTCATGTGTAACACCTATAATCACCTGCAAGATGAGCTCGATATTTTCCATAGTTCTGTTTAGTCCATTAATCGCTTGAATTTGTAATTAGTTTCGTATGCACTCTGTAGTTTTACATGTGCTGTATTATTAGTTTGTATACATTTTGTAGTTTTTACCTGTGTTGTACAATTGTATTGTATTATTGTTGTTATTATCTTACATTTTTTTTCTTTTTTCTTCATTCTATTGTAAATATGTATTGTTCTTATCCTATAATTGGTCTTACGAATGTTGGATGATATATCTAAACAAATAAATAAATGCATTTTTTTAAATTCACTTATATTTATGCAAATTTTGTTTCACCCTTTTCAGAACGCAATTACCTACGTGCATGATAATTTTTATCTTTTAGAGGAATAAATCAGGTTTTGGTGTTTTTCTTTAAATAAAGTGCAGTTCCAAGAAAAATTAACAATAAACACAATCAAAATGTAAGATTTGTTTTACAATATTCCCGGACAGAAGTTTTTAATAAACATTTTCATTACGCTAGACTCCAGTATCGATCCCCATAATAATGCAATTCAGCTTTCAAATACCCATAAAGTGGTATTTACGATAAAAACCAAATTTATGGAGCTATCTATATTTGATATCGGCAGTAGGTCATTGTATACGCGGCGCCTTCGCCACAAACTGGAAAATTACTGGATTAAATTATATTTTGATGGAAGTTCGTTCCCTAATTACTTCGGCTTGTACTAGACATTCAAGTGATTTCGAATTTAACTGCAACCAAACAGAAGCATATTAGTGTTATTTGTATGTACTTATTTAGCGTTGAGCTCGTCAAACAGATACAAGTCTCTATGCATACGGGGTATTCCATTTTATCTTCCTAAACTTTAGCAGCTTTACTCACATAAGCAACACTCAAGCACATATAAAGTGAACTGAGCATGGAGTAGAAGGACGGTCGGGTGATAACTGCCTTACTGCCATAATTAAAATATCCCAAAAAAATAGTACAACTGTCATATTACGGATAACAAAACCACATGCCTTGGTTTTCTAATATTAATATCTAAAAAGTTTAATTGACTATTCTGTTCAATCTCCATTGTGAACTGAATTTTACTATTAAGGGAATTCAAGAAATTAAGGTAATTACTTATATTTCTTTCTGTGCCGGTCCATATGCAAAAAATATCGTCTACATGACGAGTCCAGCAGAAAACATGTGTATTTAAATTATTATTACTGCTGAAAATTCAGTTTTCTAAATTCGCCATAAGTATCTCAGCCAACAAAGGAAAAATAGGTGAACCCATCGGTAATCTTTTTTTCTATATAACTCGCCATTAAACTCAAAATAATTTTGTTCAATACAAACCTTTGACAGATTTCTTAATTATAATTTTTCGTTAGTGCTAATTCTGAGTTATCTATTAAATTATTTGGAATTGGTTTTAGTTGTGTGAGCGGGACTGAGGTTAATAGGCTTTTAACGTCAAAGGAAACTAATTTTGCGTTATTTGGTACTATTAAATTTTTTGTACTTTCTATAAATTCAAAAGAGTTTTTTATAGAATATTTGGATTTAAAATTGGTTAATTTTGGTAGGATGTGGTTTAGTTATTTACACAACATATAAGTTGGAGCATTAATATAGGATACTACGGGGCGTATATATACATTTTATTAAAAATAAATTATTATTACCCCTTTACAGAGATCTAATGCTCCTAGACTTGACTCGAAGTCAATCAGTATTATATCGGCACTATCGACGATTCTAGGAAAAGTTGAACAGCCTTAAATTTTTAAATGATACTTTAAAATCACTAGACAACCGGTGTTCATCAGTGTTAGTGTTAACAAATAGATTTTTATTTGTATTGAAAACGGATAATTCGATATTCTGATATTATTCAGTCATCAAAAATACTGCCTTTGGAGTCTTGGTTTATACCGGCCTAACATCAACTATTATTAAAGGTAGACCCCTCCCTCATAGCCACAACGTAAATACGGCTCTGCAAATAATTATCATTATTAAAAAACAGACTTATCCAGCGAAGCCTCAGGCTTACTATATTAAAAAGACTTAGTTAAAGGATTTAAAGTATTTCTAGCCTGGATATTCCTTACAATATAATGTTAAAATTATTATACTAAAACACATAAACAAAGGTTTTGCAATGTATTACTGCTTTTAAAGCTGTGTATAGCTTCGTATTAAAATTATTATTTTCATAATTTTGAATTACAAAGGGATTAAAGCTAGCGTAAACACGTTATATATATTTTCAGTCGTCTCGACAGGATTAGATTATTCTGGGCCATGACTGCATTCAGCACAGCAAAGTGGCAAAAGTTGAACAGAAAATTCTACTCTGCATCTGAATGCATCGTTGGGTATTCCGTCAAAGGATGGAATTGGATATCGCGCCGGGCTAAGTAAATGCTTTTTATTTTTACTTAGCTGGATTATTTTTGACAAATAATGCCGATTCATATATGAATAACCCAGCAGTGGTTAAAATGTTGTTGTCTTTAAATATTGGTCTACATGTGTCTAAGGGATTAAGAGAAAATATTAATCTAAGTAAACTTTTAGTTTAATAAAAACTTTGTTTATTTCAGTTGACTGTCCCCAGTATATGATTAAATATTTTATATGGGAGTATGTCAGAGAGTAATAAATGTTTAATAAATATTCTCCATCCATTACATGTCGGAGATTTCTTATTGCATAATAAGCAGATTTTAACTTAGTTATCACGTAATCTATATGATCAGTCCATGTAAAAGTTTCATCAATGTGCAGCCCTAAAAATTTGGTACTCGAAACTCTTTCCAGCCTAATATTGTTAAGAATGAGGGTAATGTCTTTTACTTTTTTTCTTTTATGAAACATAATATATTTTGTTTTTTCAATGTTTATTATTAGTTTATTTAAGTAACACCACTGATAACATATTGATAATAATGCATTTGACTTATTTTGGAGATCTTCCGGAGAATCTGCAGTAATACTAATTGTTGTATCGTACATTCAAAGTACATTCAACTCCCTTTATTATATAATGATCAAGGTCACTGATGAACAAGATAAAAAAGAGTGGGGATAGTACGCTTCCCTAGGGAACTCCAAATTTTTAGG
This sequence comes from Leptura quadrifasciata, assembly GCA_963675555.1. Lineage (NCBI taxonomy): Eukaryota > Metazoa > Arthropoda > Insecta > Coleoptera > Cerambycidae > Leptura > Leptura quadrifasciata. Next base: position 142,794,834 of record OY776677.1, read on the forward strand.
TGGAAGTATTTGATAGCTGTTCGTCCAACTTGACAGTTATTTTTCGATTATATAAAAAGGAAATATTGTCTGAAAGTTATTTGTGGCATTTTACGAATATTCTTTCCTATTATTTGGGTTTTCTACCACATGTATTATTGTCCTCTTCAAAAGCAAGTCACCAAATCTACAAAATAATAGAATTATTGGAAAAAAGCCTCTGCGCCCGTGACGTTTACGCCAAAGGAATAGTCAAGAGGTTATGTTTTGCAAATAATATAAATCGGAATAAACACAGAAATAATGTATTTGGCTGACGTTTCGGAAAGTAATCTCTTTCCGTTTTCAAAGCATTTTTTGGAAGAACACAGCTCTAAGATTCTGTTTATTAAAAAAAAGTAAGTCAACAAATTTATTTAGAGGTTCTCTAATACCTAGTGAGTTTAGTTTTTTATAAGGAAACTTCTATTGACACAGTCAAACGCTCTCGTTAGATCAAAGAAGAGTGTTAGAGTTAATTTATTATTATCAAGTGCTTCGTAAATATAGTTTGTTTAATCAAAAGCTGCGGAACTTGTAGAATGGCCTGGTCTAAAACAATGTTGATGTACAGATAAAAGATTGCGATTATTAATAAATTTGTAAATTCTATTATGAACAATTTTTTCAAACAGCTTTGAAAAACAAGACAAAATGGCGATTGGTCTGTAATTTTCAATTAAGTCTCTGTTTCCTTTTTTTACAGTGGAAGAATTATAGCCAACTTAAGCTGCCAGGAAAAACTATCATTTTAATACATAAATTAAAAATGTAACTTAGAGGGTTAATTAAATATTTAGAGATATACTTTATTACTTTAATGGACACTTCATCATATCCACTGCTAGGTTTATTTGGCATGGTATTTAACGTCATTTCTATTTCCTCTGGAGTTATATATTCAAAAAATAGTGATGAGCAACAGTTCATTCCTACAGTGCATGCTTCACCTTCAGAGTTTTTAAAGACAAAGTTTAGTAATTATTCTGGTAAGTCTAAAAAGTAATTACAAAGTGTCTCACAAATTGAAGATTTATCATATTTATATAAAAACCTTTCACTGTGATATATTTGAGTAATATCAACATGTTTTTTAGTTCTACTTAAGTTAATGTTAACAATATTCCAGATCTCTTTTGTAGGATTTGGTGTGTTGTCTATCTTATTTTGATAATAATTTTGTTTTTGTAAACGTATTTTATCTGAGAACATTTTTTTAATAATATAATATTGTCCCTTAATTTCAGGTGTATTGAGGTTTTTGCTAAGCCAATATAAATTTTTAAGAGTTTGACTCTCTTGTACAATGTTTGAATCGACCCAACTGCTTTTCAGCTGATTGTCAAAAATTTTTCTTTTAACGAACGGACAAGTTTTGTCCAAACAATATAAAAGGTTTTGCCAAAAAAAATTCCATGCGTTATTCGGGTTTGTAATTTTATATAACGCACTTACATCTGTAGATGAAAATAAAAAATTTAAATTGGAAAGGTTCTGCATTGAAGAATTTCTTTTATATATATATATATATATATATATATATATATATAAAAGGTGAGGGTATTCACTTACCTCTCACCGGTACACCATTTACTTAAGTTTGTATAAAACTAACAGGTTGGCCACTGTCATTTGTCTGTTCCATGACCTATGGCATACTGATGAGAACTAATAAGTTCGAAACCGGTCTATGTCTGGTCAGGGAATTGACAAATGACATTGGCTACCAATCTTTCATGATTTGTAAGGTATAATTCAATGCAGGTCGGGGTATTTGCCCGCTGAGTAGTTGTTTCCTGCAAATCATGTATAATAACAATATATATATATATATATATTGGTTTTTAAATGGTTATAGATGCTTCTGGAATTTTAGCAATAAACTTCTGACCTTTATGATCCGAGATATCAAGATCGAGGTTTTCATTTGTTGTATCCTGAATATTGGTGATAACATAGTCTAGTGTAGATTCGGAATTATTGAAATCTCTTGTTGGTTCATTATTTGTTAAAGTTGATATCAATTCAAAATTATCTAATAGATCAAAAAGTAGACGTTTACTGCTTGAAGTAGTTAGACAAGCGATGTTAAGGTTTCCAGAAATTATTAAGTGCTTGTAGGATATTGATATTGAGCATAGAATTGAGTTAAAAAAAATACTAACATCTGAATTTGGAGAACGATAAATTACTAAAATAGCAATTTTCACATTATTGATATAGAGGCTAACTCCCGTACACTCACACATGAACTCACTTGCATATTGCTTTATGTTTTCAATGGGCTTGCCAATGTCCAATGTCCAATGTCATTTCGTCCAAAAATAGTTGCCCCTCCGTGGATCGCTGCAGTTCTAGAGTAATAAGATAATAGGGTATATCCAGGTAAACTAGTAAAATCTGCTTGCTGTTGAGTCATCCAATGCTCGGTGATTAGTAGAAATAAAGTATTTTCCTCCTTTAATAGAATTTCGAGTTTTTCAATTTTATTTGAGATGTATGACTGATGGTCGAGAGGTGAGCGCACTTGCCTCTCACCCAAAAGTTCCGGGTTCGATCCCCGGTCGTGGCAGTGGAAAATACTGTGAGAGGGATTTTTCCACTATACACGGATATTGGGTGTGTGTACCTTATCTTTAAACATGTAGCCCCTCCCACATAAGGCTCTTCTAAAGCCTTCTGGGATAAAGGGGGTCGTCATTACCTGTGGTGTATTTATTATACCTTGAGTATTTAAGTGAAAACAATAATTTATTCATGAATCTGGGTATTTAGAGGTGGTGTTAGATTTTTAATTTTCTTTGATGAGAGAGCCTCGAAATGTTTAAAATAAATTTTTTTATATGCTCATGTTTATTTATTTGCTGAGGTAATAGCGGATCGCTCATCTGATTTAGTGTCTCGTTTGGAGCGAAAAATAAATTTGCTAATTTCAACTCCACGTGGCCAGTAATCAGCTCTAAATAATATGTCAAGAGAATCATGGGGAATTCCAAGTTTAAAATAGGTGTGGCCTCCGAAGTAAGTCTTAAGCTTCTCGCACACAACTTTGCTCACATCTATATCATCCATTATGTATTCTGTAATGTCATTTACATCTGCATCTTCGTATTTGAATTTACATATGTGTAAATAAGTTTTCTTCTCCACGCAAATGAGTTTTCCTCCAGAACGGTCAGTAGCTAGAGTACCGGTAATAACTCTCATATTTTTGTTTTTATTAATATTGGGTTTGGTCTGCTCGTCTTTTTTTAAATCATTATTTTGATCATTGTTTATGTTATAACATCAGTCTTTATCATTAACTTTTTTCGGTTGACAAATTTCCATTAAACAATGACGTCCATACTTATAATACTCGTTCTTTAAATCATACCCACTTAAAAAACATAAAGCTCTCAAATTCTAGAAAAAGCGCATTTCATTCCTGTAGTGATATATATAACTATCTGCCTAGAAATATAAAGCAAACAGATAAGTTTAATAGTTATAAAAAAGCATTATATTCATTTCACTGCAAAAATTGTTTTTACAGCCTAAAAGAGTTTTATGACTACGGAAGCCTCACTCCTGACTCTTAATAATGAGCGTGTGTTAAATTATTCCTCTATAATTATGTATTATTTATTAAATGTATTTTTGCATACATCGTTCATACGATTTGATATATTTAATCATATGTAAATCCATTGTGTATTTTTTTAATTATTTACTGTTCACACCGTATTATTTTAATTATTATTTTTACATTTGATTACATGTTATTTATTTAACTTTAAGGCATTTACCTATTGCTGACTTTCACATCCTATAAGGCATACGTGATTTTTTTTTACAAGAAACCACCCTACTCTGTGGCTCCGACCCTCACATATGGGAGCTGGTAATAAATACCAATAGTCACTCCCCACGCCCGTGAGGTGAATGACTACCGGGTCCGCGAATCGTGTGCCCTAAGTAAACGCAATGAACCGAGGATGACTGCCTTCTGCATTCTGCCGGCTAAGATCTCTGCCGAATCTCGGCCGAAAGCAGCGTCTGTCTCATTCCACTGAGGGTTCCTATAATCAGTACCACTATTTTAACAGAATGGCCTGGATAAAGCCGGAGGAGAAGAGAAGAGCAAATCTCGATATTTTGTACGTTTTTCCTCCTCTTTCAAGACAATGTTGCTCTCAGCGGTGGCTGAGAATTCCGCGACATACATTGTCTTGAGTTGGTGGTCGAGGAGTACTATGTCAGACTTGTTGGCTTGTATTTGCCTGACGGTGGGAAACGAGTAGTTCCAACAAATTAGACAGCTCTCATTCCCCACAATGGATTCAATATCCCCCGGAGCGTAAGGCAGCACTGGTGTTTCGTCTATCCCATACGAGTGCCTTAGATGATGTAAAGCACTCGTAATGCTGCGTCGTGTCTGTGAATATAAGCCGAGACTGCGTATGTCGGGCAAATGTCTCCGGCACCCTACGGCAGGCCCTGCCGCTGACATCAGGGATCTCCATACCCATGACACGACATCGATAGACGAGGGTGTTAAATACACCATCTTGGCAAGTCATTATGAAACCCTCGGTCTCAGACTTCAGCCCGGCTGACCTTAAAAAGACTAAGGTCAGTCTTTCGAAGAAGCCGAGGTCTTCTAAATTTTTATAGAAGACCCAGTGCAATGGCTACTTTGCAATAAATAAGCGTAAAAGTATTTGAACTTATTATGTGGATACTAATAAATTATTTTTATAGACCAGATTTCAATTGCTTTGTGTAAAACATTTACTTTCTACTTCCACGAGAAGTATTTGAATGCACTCTTAATGCATCTGATCGACTAACCGCCATTCTAGTAGCTAAAACTGATTCTCTTTGAATCTTTAATGAAACTGCTTATCAATAACAGAAATTAAAATTCAGAAAAAAATTGTATTTTGGTAAAAAATTGGAAACCAATAGTATTATTCTTGTTAGTAACTCATGTTGACAACAGTGTAAACACCAAGGGATTGTATATAGAAAATTATAAAATAGAATACTGTGTTACAGGAAATATAAGAAAGGGAAGAATACTGATATGTGTTAGTAAGGAATACACATACAGGGTGGGGAAATAGTGCGTCGGACCTCGATATCGAGTTCTACGATAGTTAGAAATTTTTTTAAAAATTGCAAGTAAGCTAATTAAAAAAGTCTATAACTGGAAATTATTTTCGAACATACAGGGCGAGCCAAGACGAAATTACTGGATCAAGTGCCTTTTTTAAAATGGAATGATATGTATCAGTGCATTTTTTGAAGCTTCTTACCAGGCTCTATTCATTCTTATATTAGCATTTAATATCTCCCAACCACTTGGATGTAATGAATTTTTTTGTTGAAATGATGCAATTTTATTAAAATTTATTTTTATTCTTCTTCCAAAACTGTACACTTTGGATAGCATATTGTATAATATTTTATATCTGATCGTTCCTCAGTATAAAGCCGTTCAAAAATTCCCTGCAAATAAAAAGTGCAACAAGAAGTTTACGACCTCATTAAAATGCCGTTACTTCATGTACTATTCCACCAGCAAATTGAATCACTTAACTTTATAGGTTATACGTTGGCTTGTTTGATGACACCATACCGACTGGTTCGCCGGCGTTAATAATGAATTCGTAAAGTTTTTGTTGCGTATACTATTATTCTATTTAATACAGCATTGTGTCTTCATAACTTTATTTCAACTCTATAAAGAATACTTTTAACATTAAATTATTGTTTCAGTACTCGGAGCCCAGACTGGTAGCGGCAATAGCGGCAACTCACTGATAGAAAGTACAACGAGAGGGCCACATTTTGATGCAGCCGCTTCGAAAAATGTCACAGCACTTCTTGGAAAGACTGCCTATCTTAATTGCAGAGTCAAGAATCTTGCCAACAGGACAGTGAGTATAAAACTTAGTGTCACAATCAAGAACAAACATTATTATAACAGTGGCTCACCGCATGTTCACGCTTATTTCTCATGTAGGAAAGTCATTAGGTTTTTCAGTAGTAAAAATTAATTGAGAAACATTAAAATATATATATATATATATATATATATATATATATATATATATATATATATTTAAAAGATACACAATGCAAAATACACTGCAAACTTTTTATGGAAAAAAAGATGTCCGTCAAATTAGCTCAATTTTTGATGTACATACTTTGGCGTCCTGAACTTTTAGTGAATACGACCTCCAAAAATGGATAGTTTTTGAGATGTAACTATAGAGAAAAATTTGAAGATATAGTTTTTGTTGTTTTTGTTTTCATACCCTAAATTAATCGTTTAAGAATAGAAAATACTTAATTATGTAAAATAATGGAGATCAAATAATTCAACCAATTTGACGTCGCTTTTCTCTTCTTAGGAAGTGTGTAGCGTTCTTCTTGTTATAATGCCGTAAATGAGCTTAGCATGATGCTTTAAATAATCCAAAATAAAAAAAAAATGTTTAATATGAGTAACACAATAAAAGTTATGGACAACAATTACTAGTACAACAATATTAATAATACATCTATTAACCCAAAAGAACGCAAGGATACAGGACAAGTCAATAAAAAAGAAAAATGACAAATTTTGGCAATTAAAAAACATATATTCCAAAAAATTAGGCCAAGATGAAACATCATGTATTTATTAATAGGATAAAAAGCATTATTAAACAAGATATCTTTAACTTTCCTTACAATTTTTTTTATAATTACACTATTTAACTGTACCTGGTAACTTACTATACACCGGTTGGCAATGAGATTAGTTCCGTTCCAATTTCTAGTTTGATTTTAGGAATACAATTTTGAAATATTGCCATATCATTTGTGACACAAGAAGCCACATTTTGCACTTATTAAGTAAAAAATATCACTTCCGGCCCAACAGGAAGTAGCTACAACTTTTGATTTTTAAATGGGAACCTATATATATAGATTTCACATGAAATTCTCATTAGAACGATGTATCACAACTACGTATTTTTTCTAAATGGCGTCATAAATTCGAAAAAATTAGAAAAACAAAGTTGGAAACTGCAAGACTGTGTATTCAAAAAATTTACCCAGTAGGCCTTGAATCTGATGCTTCGCCTTCATTTTTTCCACTGGACGTGGAAGTATAGTAACGCAAAAAAAATAATTTGTTTTTGAAATAGGCTTAAAATGTCATGAAACGTCGAGATTATAAATTTGAGCCAAAAAAATTCACGTCTGTCTGTCGGTATGTCTGTAACTTTTTTTTGCGCGCATGTTTATTCTGGAACCGTTTATGATATTGACTTAGTATACTTATGTATTATAACGAGATCTGGAACTAGATTATATTTTTATCTAATTCCATTGAAAGGTTCTGGGGTAAATGGGGTAAATAAGGGTAAATAAGGAAAACAAGCAAGTAAGAATTCATAAAATTGCAATAATAATAATAATATTGACCATTTTAGATACAGAATATATATATGGCAAGTCATTTATAAAAATTCATGTTATATATAAACATAGAATATGTTACATGATAAAAAAAATTAAAAAGATATAGTTTATAAATAGAATTAAAAACATATAAGTAAACATATATTTAAACAACATAGTCACACTATAACAAAATATAAACAGTGATTTGTAAAGTTTTTCACAAAATTGGTTGGAGGATAAAAACAAATAAATATGGCCTCGAGATTCTCTATTCAATTTAGGGCATGTATGAAAAGTTAAGGTCTCAAAATTCCCCCCCCCCCCACACTATCACCCCCAATACCACCACCGCACTATTATGAAAGGGAGTAAAACAAATTAAAATGTGATTTAGTATATATACAAAAACGAAACGTCTAAAAATTTTTTTAGCGTTAGCTACCCCCATTGCCACTCCCACCCTATTATTAAAAGAGGTAAAAAAATTTAAATGTGATTTAGTGTGTATACAAGAACGAAACATCTAAAAAAAATTATTGGCGTTAGCTACTCCCTCTACCAGCCCCACCCTATATGAAAGGGAGTAAAAATTAAATTAGGATTTGAAGCAAGGGTCTCTAAAACTTATTTTGGCATTAATTAACCCCTCTATCACCCCCATTTTCACCCCCACTCTATTATTTAAGGGAATAAAAAATTAAATGGATTTAGTGTATATACGAGAACCAAGGACTTCTAATTTTTTTTTGCATTAGCCACCCCCACCCTATTATTAAAGGGAATAAAATATTACATTGGGGTTAGTGGTATAAGACTTGGATACAAAATCTGGATGTGGAAGTAGTGATTCCTTGGGCAGCGGTTTTTTTGTGTTTCAGTTCAACATATTTCTCGATTACTTTTATTTGCATAATATCACCCAATATCCTTTGGTCCTGTCCTCGTAATATTTTATTAATATTTTTAACCCACTTAAAAATATAAAACGAGATAAAAATTTCAGCGTATTCATACTTCAAATTGTGTCTTGGGCAGAACCAATTTATGCCATCTAATAAATATTTATTGAATTTTAATTTAAGTTTCTCTAGCAGCTTAATTAAATTGTTTGAAATTTGGAAATGTAATAGTCTTAATGAAACAAAATTCGAAAATTTCAGCTGAATACGTGTTGGGGCAAAGGTCGTCAGTTGGGCCATTAAAAATACCGTGCGTCGTGTCGTATGGATTTATAGACGCAACCATACGTTATTGCTCCAACTGATGATGTTTCCCCACTATACATGTAGCTGATTATTATTTTTATATACTTCGATATGTATCAGAAGTAATGTAATTTCAATCTGCCTGAAATGAATTTACTTTATTTTTATTGCAAGTGCAAGCTGACTATTTTTTTTAAACTCTCTGAGATCAATAATCTATTTTTTTTAAATCAGCTTTCCTGAAATAATTTTTTTTCAATAAGTTCCACACCCTCCTACAAGCGGTTCCACCCCTACTGGAGCAGCTGACGATCGCTTCGGTTATTAGCTACATAGCATAATAGTATCTGCTGTCTGTTAAAATAAACCGGCAAGCAATGACTAGGTAAAAATACCCCTGCCTCCCGCGCTATTATTTTTGCATCTTTTACAACACTCTCTCGATTGATTTGGATTTTCTGTAGAGAGCGACGTCAGTAAAACCATGTCTCTGCTGAATATTTAAGTATTATAGTGTTTTAGACGATATTATCATACGACTAGTAATCCAATTTTTATTTGTGTATTAACTTCTTTTATTTTTTCTCACTAATTTAAAACTTATAATAGTAATCTAAAGCATTTTTAGTACTTTGAAATTATAAATCCAGGTATAAATTGTTATTATTACATACGTTTTAAATATATGTTTTTTTGAAAATGATCTACTTTAATTACAATCTTTTGAGCAGAATCCCCCGAGAGTCTCTATGAATATTTTTTTATCTAATAAATTATTGTTAAAATTTGTAAAGATAAAATAAATAGCAGAAATCATTTGCAGCGTAAAGAGGGAAAAGGAATTTATAAACTCTATTATCTCAGCTTCATACAGTCGCCAAGAAAATCTATTTCACTACAGTCACTACAGCATATGACTTATAGGAAAAGACTGGAATTATACTTCTACTGATGTAAATAGTATATATAAGGATTTTATAAATATCATCACAGAGGCAGTGGATAAGGTGGCGGCCAATTAAAAAGTGCAAAGTCAAAAACAATCCCTGGATAAACAAAACTGTGAAGAAGGCACAGAAAGAAAGAGATATTGCTCAAAAAAAGTTTACTTTGACCAAGGAAGAGGACGATTGGGAGGATTATAAACTAAAAAGAAATTTGGTTACATCAATTATACAAAAAGAAAAGAAAAGCTACTATGAAGAAAATATTGGCACGTGCAAAGGAAACTCAAAAAAAAAATGTGGGCAACGATAAAAGAGTTGATTGGAAACAAAAGTGGAAATAATAACAAAGTAAAAATAAACTTTGTAAACTATAATGACACTGTGGAAGAAAACATTAATAATTTTTATTCAGACAGTATAAAGAATATTGTAGTATTGAAGATAGATCTGCAAATGACCAATTTGAAGTGCAACATGTTGAATCTGAATTTTTAGGCTATGATGCCATAAATTTAGCCAAACTGAAAAGTGTCGTGTATAATTTAAAAAATAAGTCAACCAGTGATGAGACTCTAAGTTTACAACTAATAAAGGATTTGTTCTGTGTTATAGGTTATCCGTTACTATATTTAGTAAACACATCTCTAGAATGTGATTAAATGCCTTCTGAATTGAAAATAAGTGTGATAATACCAGTCCCAAAAGTGCAGTCACCAAACTTACCGTTTGAATTTAGGCCAATAAATTTGCTGCCTGACCTGTTATAGACAAGATAATAAAAGTAATAGTATGCAAACAGCTTAGAAGTTATCTAGAAAACAATCAAATCATCTTTACTGGGCAGTTGGATTTCAGGAAAAAGCATTCTTGTGAATCAGCTCTACAATATGTGTGTGCGACTTGGAGAAAAGACATTAACTATTGTAAGATAATATTGAGTATGTTTGTTGACTTACAGAGAGCTTTTGAAACAATCGATCGAGAAATTTTAATGCAAAAGTTAGAAGTTTACGGTATTAAAGCGAGAGCATTGGACTGGTTGAGAGATTACTTGACAAATAGGCATCATAGCACTAAGGTGGATAACCAAACATCAAAGAAGGTAACAAGTATATTTGGGGTTCCGCAAGGGAGTATACTGGGCCCATTGCTGTTTGTTGTGTATGTAAATGATATTCACATGGTGTTAAAAAATTCATATGTCAGTTTATTTTGCTGATGACACATTAATTTCTGTTGCTGGAAAAGACTTTGTGGATACAACAAATACATTAAACAGTGAACTCGGTATCTTATATGACTGGTTATGCATAAATAAATTAAAATTAAATAGCTCAAAAACTAAATGTATGGTATTAGGATCCAAAGGTATCTGCCAAAAATATTTGTCAGAAAATTTAGCTTTAAAAATCAATGAACTAAATATTGAGTATGTTAGTCAATTTGAATACTTGGGAGTGTATTTAGATCCACGACTAAATTTCAATTATCAATTATTTGTAAGAAAATAGGGAAAATAGTAGGGTACTTCCGATGCATCTCTGGATCATGTCACTTATCAAAATGGTGTAAACTGTTAATATATAACACGATTATCCATCCTCATTTTATTGCTGTTCTCTCTTAATCTCATGTAACAAAACAGAAATAAATAGGCTACAGATGTTACAAAATAAGTCCATGAGAGCAATATTAAATTGTAATATATACTGTCCTGTAAATAATATGTTAAATCAGCTAGGGTGGCTGACAATGGTGCAGAGTATAGAAAATGCTAATATGGAATTGATATCAAGATCGGAAATAATCGATTACATATTTATCTTCAAAACTTTGTACAAACCAGATCTAATTTTCATAACTATAACATCAGATCAGAAAATGATTACAATATAGTTTCAGTTAAAACAACAGCATTCCAGAATACATTATTTTACGATGGGTTACGCCTCTTCAATGCTCTGCCGAATAGCATAAAAGAGGCTCCAAACTTGGCATTATTTAATAGGAAGGTAATATCTCATCTAAAAATATATAGCTATACTATTTTGTAAACTTTATTGTAAAATTGTAATAGCTATGTTTACTAAGATAAACCTTACATACTTTGGAAAATGGATATTTCTCAAAAGTATTATTCAGACATTCCACAAATTTGTTTAAAAACATATTTGTGTTATTGTTTGGTAACCTATAAATACTTAAAATTTCCACAATGGTCTTACTTTTAACGTTTTTTGCTAATATACATCACCATTATTAATATATTTCCTATTATAAAAGTTGCATATTTTATAACCTCATACATTAATACAATTTCATTACGCCAACTTTCCGAAATATACATTACATCGGGTTGTTCCTCAGCAAGAAACATATCTAAGTCTTCGATTTTATTTTTCATCCATTGCAGATTTTGATGAATCACACTTAAAATCATTGTACGCTGGTCTAAGCACAGATTTTCGTTGAACTGATTGCTATTCATTGTAGTTTGTTCGTGCTTTACTGTTTTCAATCTGAAGTAGGTAAGAAGGGCATTTACGATCTTTGTAAGAATGATTTATATCCCAGTTTATTTTTATTTTGAATCGATTATTGTGAGTTAAACAATGTATACATTTTGTCGAATCCCGTGGACAGTCTCTTATTTTATTTTGTTGTTGAGCACAGATGGAAATATATAATAACATGGTGCCCATAATAAAAACGAATGTGATAATGATTCAAAAAGAAAGGTTTTCATATTTTGGCTTATAGCGCCAGCTAGGGAAAGTTTTTGAAAAGTGGTCTCAACGTTTTTATAAATGTAATATTACCATCTGAAGAACATCCAAATTATGTACCCAAGTTCTATACATACTAAATCCCAATACAATATTTTATTCCCTTTGATAATAGAGTGGGGGGTACAGGGGGTAGCTAAAAAAAAAATAGAAGCCCTTGACTCTCGTATACACAATAAATTCCGTTTTAATTTTTTATTCCTTTAAACAATAGGGTGTGGGTGGTAATGGGGGTTGTAGAGAGGGTAACTATTGCCAAAATAAATTTTGGAGGCCCTCGGTTCTCGTACGCACACTAAATCCCAATTTAATTTTTTACTCCCTTTAATAATAGGGTGGGGGTGGCAATGGGGTTGGTAGAGGGGGTGGCTAATGCCAAAAAATTTTTAAATTCCCTTGGTTCTCGTATACACATTAAATCTCAATTAATTTTTTACTCCTTTTAATAATAGGGTAGGGGTGGCAATGGGGCTGGTAGTAGCTAACGCTAAAAAAAATTTTTGAGACGTGTCGTTCTTGTATACACACTAAATCACATTTTAATTTTTTTACTCACTTCCATAATAGTGTAGGGGTGTTATTGGGGATGATAGGGGGGGCTGATGCCAAAAAAAAAATTTGAGACCTTGGCTTTTCGTACATGCCCTTACCTGATTGCTTTGCCTATTTACCCTTATTTACCGCATTTACCAAGGAAACCCTTCAACGGAATTAGATCAAAATATAATCTAGTTTCAGATTTTGTTACAGTACATAAGTGTACCAAATTTCAAGTCAGTATCATAAACGGTTCCAGAGTAAACATGCGCACAAAAAAGTTACGAACAGATCGACAGACAGACTGACAGACAGCCAGGAAATTTTTTTCGCTCAAATTTAAAATCTCGTCATTTCATGACATTTTAAGCCTATTTCAACAAATAAAAAAAATATTTTATTGAGTTACTATACTTCCACTGGACGTGGAAGTAAAATAACAGACCTCTAAAGAGGATAAGAGTATTCGCATAAGAAGCACACCGACTAGGTGAATATGAAATTTACCTTTCGAAATTAACTTTATATATTGTCGCAAAACTTCCCTCCCACCTTAACTCGTAGATATTTAATTGTGACAAATCTCTAATTAATCGTTCCTTGAAAAGCGATGACTTAGCACGTTTTTTACGTTCCGTTATTTCCTGGGAGGAGGCAGATTGATGCTTTCTAGATTTCGACGTATAATGAATTGATAGTGGGGTACAAAGTCATTTGCCCGTACGTTGCTAAAAGTGGTCCTTACATAAGCTTCAAATAAAAAAGATGCCTATAAGGTTGCTTATACAGGTACAAGTTATAGGGAGTGTTTCAATTATTGTCATCTCAGTTTTAGAATATTTAACTAATTTAGTTGTACTGGCAATGTTTACAATTCAAGATAAAAATGTGTGTTGTTTATATTTCATAGAAATTGCAGAAAAGAAAAATTAAAGAATTAGCAATAATCTTATTAAATATAGATAAATGCGTATCGAATTGTTCTGTAGATATTTGTACAACCTGGCTACCAATGTTACAAGAACAAACTCAACAGTATCTAAAAGAAAATATCAGTTTTGTGTAAGTAGTAAGTATCTATGGAAATAACATAAACAAAATCTTAAAGCTGTGTACTTGACATGCACAGCAAATAAGAGTTCTTCGAAAAAGCTTTGAAAACGGAAAGAGACTACTTTCCGAACCGTCAGCAAAATACATTATTTCTGTGTTTATTCCGATTTATATTATTTGTAAAATATAACCTCGGACTGATCCTTTGACGTAAACGTCACAGGCGGAGAGGTTTTTTTCCAATAATTCTATTATTTTGTAGATTCGGTGCTTTGTTTTTGAAGAGGATAATTTGTGGTAGAAAACTCAAATAAAAGGAAAGAATATTCGTAGAATGCCGCAAATAACTTTCAGACAATGTGAGGTATTGAACTATTAGAAAATATTTTGTATACAATCGGTAAAAATTCGTCTTTAGAACTATTAATCTTATCCAATTTAGTACGAAGAATTTTGAGCAGCAAGAAGGTTCTACTTAACTAACAAAGTTCATTATGAATCCTATAACGGGTATGATTCTAAACAGGTCATTCCTACTTTTGGAGTACCCCAAAGGTCAGATCTTGGCCCCTTGCTATTCTTACTCTCCATTAATTACTAGGTATAGATTATCGACTGTGAAAAAGTATTATTTGATGATAATCCCAAATTTTACCATGGACTAGATATTAATGATTGGCCTATTTAGTAATAGTCAACTTAAAAAGTTCGAAACTTGATGTTACAAGAATAATCTTCAATTAAAGTCTATAGACTTAAACTGTTGTGAATCTATAGCGTTTGACTCAAAATTGTCCTTCAATAATCATATTAACCAATACGACAATAACTTTGCATAAAAAATGTTGGGTTTCATAATACATGAGCCCACAGTATTAAAAGTCCTTTATTTTTCGTATTTGAGATTAAAATTTGGACATGGTTCCTTGCTTTAGTGTCCATTTTATAATGTTGGTTGTGGAAAATGTAAAAAGCATTTGTTGTTATATCCGTTAAATTTTCAACCACTACATCTAAGAAAAGTATATGCAGCAGGTTTTAATAGCAAACGTTTACTGAATTATTTTAAGTGGCATGTTGTAGGAATATAGGACCTAATATAAAATATAATTTTCTTCAGTAGTTCACAAGAAAGAAGCATTTTCCCGATAAAAGTATTGGCAAAACCTAAAATCAAATTTAATAAATGTAATACCCCAAGGTTCAAGAATGGGTCCAAAACTCGTTCAGGTTCATGCTATCGATTTACCAAATACCTATACATAATTTTACTTTTTTCGCTGAAGATACAATAATAGTTTACTATAATCATGATAATCTCTCAATTGACTAATGCTAATGAAGTAATAAGCAATAAGTAATGAGCTAGCTTTTATTAATGAAAAGATAAAATGAATGGCTTTCTGTCTAAGGCATAGTGGACTATAATTTGCACAACGATTTAAAGTTTTAGGGTCGACTTAGAGTACAGTTTGTCCTGGGAAAGTCATATAACTTCGATTTCTAAGAAAATGCACAACATATTTCCACTGCATAAGAGTTATATAGGCTGACCTTAGTAACTGTTATTCTTCAATTGCTTCATTTCTAAGATGGAAATTAAAGGGTTACAGCAAGCTCTGCTTTAATGTAGAAACATATAAGAGTTTCCACCTTTCTCGACGACCACTATATTAACAGAGAACAATAAATCTTCAGTTCATTTTCTCTTGGCCCAAGGCTTAATAATCAGTGTTTAAATGCAGCCATCTGCATATTTCTCTCCTCATGAAATCAATGAAAGTAATAGCAGTAAATGAAAATTAACATAAATTTAAAACGATTAATCTTTCACAAGCAAGAGTAATTCCATTAATCATCCGTAATACTTTTGTAATTGTTAACGAGTTAAGGGGTTAATTATTTTATGCTTAATTATTCCGGCAGGATGAAAGGAATCGAAGGGAGAAGAAGGAAGATAAAGAACAACAGGAAGTTCGTGGAAACATAAGGAAACGTAACAATATTTAGACTGCGCAAATAACATAATGTGCTTTTATCTCCGCAATGGCACATTCCAAATGAACTCTCATAAAGTGTACAATATTATTATCAAAGTAAATTCAAGAGAGGTTTACCTAAGCCTTCCATATTGTTATGCAAACATTGTCTTAGTATGTACACCTACTTGGAAATTGAGTATTCACCAAAACGACTTGTACACTTCCCAACTCGAGCAATGTCTTTAAGATAATTTCACGTCGTTTTTAATGGAGGCTTATGCAGATGTGGGTCGTGCGGGCGTGATAAACAGCAAAGCGTTTAGCACTATACATTGATATTTAAGTTTAAGTGTGTTCCTCTGTTTTTTTTTTCAAACATCTGTGTGCCCACAAAGGGTATTAAAAATTATTTGTCTACTTATGTTGCAATAATTCATCAAATAGGTAAGCGCAGTCACGTGATAAACAGACTAATAATTAAAGTTCGGAGGCAGCAATAAAGACGATTTTTATGCAATTATAATAATAATTATAATGATGAGGATTTTGGTATAGCTTTTAGTTCTATAATAAGGAAGATGCATGAATTTAAAAATGCTTAAATTTATTATTTTTTCATAATATGTGTTATATAAGTTGAGAATATAATATAAAAAACCGTTTTTACTTATCCAAGGACTAATTGCAGTGTTTTGACTGTTTTGTGGAGTTTGAAGACTGTTTTAATTGAGCACCCAGTTGGACAATTTACCCAGAGTGAATGCAGTCATTGTGATAGCCTTTTAATGGCAACAATCATGATCTTATAAGTGCAGATATTAAAGGGGCAAATGCTATGCGATTTGCATGCACGTTTATTTTTAATAAATATTGTGAAATCAAAAAGTTTTCATATTAAAGTGTTCTAACCTTACAGAATTTGACGTTTGTTGACGAACTAATTTTGAGGAATCTTAGAGGCTATCTGTAGCTACGTTAGGCTGCTGTGCGTAGCAGATCGTGGACACTATCTAGCCCGGATAAGTGAAGTAACGTGCCCACGACAAAAATTTCACTAGCTCAGAAATCTCAGGGCGTTAAGCCCAAGTTTAATATAAACTGCTACCCCTTAACATAAACTATTAAAATGTTTTAGTTTATTTAACATAAAGTCGTTGAGGGTTCCATTCTTAGTACTCGCAAACGAAATAATGACACTTTTTCTCAACATGAAATGTACTATATACAGTATTTACAACTTATGGTTCTCTAATATGAATCTGGCGATGTGTAGTTATATTCTGATAAATACGATACAAAATAAAATAAAAGTAAATTCCCCTCGTGCAGCTACACTTGGGTTACAAGGAACGTATTTAATTAATAATAACTGTTTAAAATCTTTGTTTAAATATATACAAGCGTAAGTTGAGAGAAAAGCAAATACTGCTACGCAGAACCACTGAAGGTTATTTCCACGTACAGAAACAATAACACTTATCTGGATGGTATGATACCCAGACGTCAACAAGACTTTTTGGCTTAGTCCGTGGACCCTAAATTCAGAAAAGAAATAATTTACCTCTTCTCGAAGGTTCAATCCACATAAAATTCTGGTAGAATACTGCAGCTAAACTGACAGGGTTGAATCGAGTCAAGATACTTCCGAAGGAAAGTGGTCAACCAGCCTATACATTTTTGAAATACGTGGATAAGGTCGGAAAGAGTGCAACAATAAGATACTCACCCGTACACATAAATCCCGCACAAATTGCTGATTAAACTTCATCCGTAACAACAAGATACTCTGATAACCAGAAACAACTTAATACGGAGGAAATTTTATCGTTGGCGATAATCCAAAATCCATTACGATGACTCAAATATTTCGAGTTCTAGGAATTATCGGCAGCGTACACTAAGCTAACTACTTCTCCCCTTCTTCCTTTTCGTTTCCACAAGACGGAAGTCACGTGACCGTCCCGAGCAGCTGGAAGGCGTGTGACCGTCCTCTAGCGGATGAAAACCAAATCTCTGCCACCTACGGTCCGTGATTTGGCGATAACTGTGACTAGCGGCTTCGCGTTATACATTTGTGTTTCGCGGGCCACATGCCCGTGAAACACAAAGGTATAATGCGGGTCGCAAGCATATAACAAACTACAAATGTTAAATTATTTTAAAGCCTGTTACTTAGCGGAAATATTATAGACAAGTCTGAACTGTCACAAATTTAAATTTTCATTGTATGTGTATGTGTATCCAAGATAAATCCTTGTCAGTTTCATTTGTTTGATTTTCCAGTATTGTAAAGAACATATGTTAAATTTTACAGGCAACAAAATTTTTATTTATTATATATCAATGTTTTTTTAGTTTGTGTGATTTATGTGAAATAATCACTTGGATATTTGTTATTACGTATTCTCACCTAACCTCAAAATTGGTATTACCAATCATTTTTATATTGACATGAAAGACAATATTGTTACGTGTTTGCTATCTCCAGTAAACACCCTGTACGTAGATTCAATAGATTGTAACAAGAATCTTCACAAACCACTGATTTATTAATCATTTAAATTACAATAATTTATTCTTAAAAATAACACAACCTAATTTGCCGCCTATAGGTAAAATTAGCAAAAATTAAAGAGCAGTTGCGCGAAAATGGTCATGTATGGGACATAAAAAAATAAGCTTCCAATACAATGAGTAACGTTAGATATTATCAAAATTAGATATACTGCTGGAATTCGAAGACAACCCACACAATTCAAGTCGACTATACAATACAATACAATACGTTTATTAAAGTTTTCTAATCTTGATAGGATAATGTCTTCCTTTAACTTACATTTTACAGTTACCACTGATATGTTGTGATATTGAGCTGGCAGGTTATTAATAATATATGCTACTATGAATGAAAAGGAAGGTCGAAAAGATGCATTTTTGTGAGCGGGAATACAAACTTTATTTTCAACGTGTCTTAGATCCCTATGGTGGATTTTAGAACGCCTATGTATTTTATTAAATAGATAATTTGGTTTTTCTGTTTTTAAAATGTTTAATACGAATCCTACAATGTGTATAAATCTCCTATCGCACATATTTAATAAGTTGAAAGCACGTAAATGTGGAGTTATATGACCAAATTGAGGCACAGTTGTAAAATATCGTACACAGCAATTTTAAATCTTTTGCGAACGGAATTTGTCTTCCTGTGAGAGACAGGGACCGTACACAGTATCTGCGTAATTTAAGTGCGATAGAACCATCATTTCAAAAAGCAATATTTTAGTATTTGTGTCTAGATATTTTTTGAATTAGTATAACTGGTTTAAACAATAAAACAGATAGTATTTACATAATTAGAGAAATTTAATAAAGGATCAAAATTAACACCCAGATTTTGAACGTTGTTGGTTGATGCAATGATCTCATTATTTACTTGAATATTCAGTTCTCTAAGATTCAATAGCTGCTGAGATGTTCCAAAAACAATATTTTGACTTTTGTTAGCATTTAGCAGAGTATTTTGGATTGTCTATTCGTATATAAGACGTAAATCATTATTTATGTAAAATTCAGCCATTTGAGCTTTTGCAGAGAAGAAGCTATGCATTAGTTGAATATCATCAGCGTACATGTATAATTTTGAAGTGGGAGCCTTGCTACATCCGCAATAAAAGTGTTAAAAAGAAGTGGTCCAAGGATAGATCCCTGTGAAACACCGGATTCAACTGATCTATAATATGATGTTAGTATCGAATTTCCTGTATTAACACTCGTAAACTGTTGTCTGCCGTGGAGATACTTTTGAAACCAGGAGAAAGTACTTCCAGATACGCCATAATAGCTTAGTTTTGCAATCAAGCAATTAATATCTAGAGAGTCAAAAGCCTTTGTCATATCAAGTAATGTCAGGGAGATGACTTGCGTGGTATGAATGGCTCGCAAGATATCGTCAGTTATATTACTTAGTAAAGTAGAAATAATAAAACCTTTTCGGAATCCAGACTAGTTAGAAGGAATTATTGAGTGTTGATAAACATATTCAAACAGTTTTTCATACATATAGCTGATTCCGTAATTTTTAGAGGAACCGAGAGCAGACTAATAGGGCGCAGATCTTTAAGTTGTTCTGGATTTTTCTTTTGTATGGGCTCAATACAAGATAGTTTTCATAGGATGTAGAATACCTAATTCGAACGATATATTAATAATATGTGTTAGCGGGGCTGATATCCATGGTAAAGCAAGTTGTAGCATTTTAGCTGATAATCCATCGGGACCTATGGTGTGAGGTTTTTGCTTATTTGTGATCTCTACAATTTTTTTAACAGTAACTGGTTTAAAAATAAATTGAATATCATCCATAAATTTTGTTGCCAGATATATCTCATTATGTTGTTCGTTAGATTCTAGATTAGGTATAGAGTCCATAAAGTAATTGTTAATGTTGTTAGCATTACAAATATCTTCAGGAAGGTTTGGTGGAATGTTATCCTTTACTACTCCCCACGTCTTTAAATTAGTCCACATTTGTTTGGGATTATTATTAGTATTGTTAATGTGAAAAGAGGAAAACGCGGTTCTTTCTTGAATTACGGCATTGTTGTAGTAGTTGCGAATTTCGCAAAAATATTGTCTATGAGCAGCACTGCTGGTCTCTTTATATCTCAGCCAGGCCTTCTTTTTAATTTTTTTTCGGTCATATAGAGTTTCTGTAAACCATGGTTCTCGACGCTTGTAAGTAACTCTGTTTAGAGGGGCATGCTGATTAAAAAGATTTAATACATTTGCATTAAAGAAATCAACTTTTTCCTCTAGAGAATTAAGATTATAAATTATATTCCAATTAATAGCAGAAGCATCCAGATTAAATGAATCTATGTTAAAATTTCTGAAGCTACGAAACTCTCTTACTACAGGTTTGCAGTCATGGCCTTCCAATTCAATATCACAAGATGTAACACTGTGGTCTGAGAAACACTTATCTAAAACTTCTACGTTTTTAACATCTAATTCAGAATTAGTTATAGTTAAATCTAATAAGGATTCACTTTGAGCAGCAACTTTAGCATTGAACGTTTCCCATTCCTCAATTATTCAGGTATTAAAAGAAAATAAAATGCATCCCTTTAAACTGACCCCAACTCAGGAGCTTAGTGAAGACGATTTTGATCGAAGAACGTATTTTTGTGAACAAATGATGCAAAGGTTAGATAACAATGTTATCCAACTGGAAAATGTTTTGTTTTCGGATGAGTTCACTTTTACTCATCATGACCATATTAATCGTCGAAACTGTCGCTACTGGGCTACTGAAAATCCTAACAGGATAAGATAATTACATACGCAAAATCCTAAAAAGTTAATGTTTGGGTGGGGATAATTAAAAACAATGTCATTGATCCCTTTTTCAGTAATGGCAATTTGAATGGAGATAGTTATTTAGCTCTGCTCCAAAATAATATAGTGCCAACTTTGAAAAACGATTATCCTGCTCAAACAAACCCACAAGTTCCAGCGGATGTAATATAGTTTCAACAGGATGGAGCACCTCAACTTAACATTTCCAAACCGGCGGATGGGTGTCGAGGATCGCTAGAATGGCCAGCAGGTTCTGCTGAACTTACTCCCTTAGATTATTTCTATGGGGATAAGTGAAAAGTATGGTATACAAAACTAAACCACACAATAAAACTGACTTAAGAAGAAGTATAACGGATGTGGTTAGGTCAATCACGTCTCAAATGTTGGAAAATGTTAAGAGACGCGGCCAAGACGTTCAAGAAACTCATTTTGAACATTTACTACGTTGAAATTAAGTTTTTTTTAGTTTGCTATTGTGAGTTACGTCTAGCACATCAATTAATTTTTTTACCGTTAATTTTTGCAATAAATGTTAAAAACCATAACATTTTTGAATGGAGTATGAAAATATCTTTCAAATGAGATATCACAAGCCCCTACTTCTCATTTAAAAATTTAGGGGTTGTAGCTGCCGGGGTTCAATTTAGGGATAAAATGTATACGTTGCAGGATGTCATTTCAGAATCCAAAATCGACGTGCCTCGGGATTTTTTATAAATATTTCAGAGTTAGTACATCAACTTAAACGCGCCGCCCCTGTACAGTAAATATTTGTTAGAATTTTAGAGCAATATGTTGAAGCTATACAATATTGCAGGATCTTCCTTAAGCGTTCATTTTTTACCTTCTATTAACAATAACGATTTATGAGCTCTTAAAGTCGCTTTCAAAGAATAATATTTTATAGCTTACTGAAAAAGTAAACACATTTTGTATATTTTAGCTCGTTCTAAGAGCGTTAAAGCATTAAAAGGGTAGTAACATTATTATAAAATTTTCGTCACGTTACAAAGTGCATAGTGTACGAAAAAACAGGAAGTTGGACTGCATAAAAAAGTATGAATAACTGAAGCCATAAAACACTTGGAGAATATTTCAGCATGAGGATATTGAAAGTGTACATTAGCTTGCATGCAAATCTTGATGTAACTCGCAACATAGTCATTAAATGCAAAGTAGGTGAAAAATAAATGTGTACTTAACAAAAAACTTTAGTAACATTTAGCTTTGAAATATTTGCATATAGTTTGCAATGAAATAGAAAACAACAGAACACTGAATACGATGTGATTTCGTCAACCATCTCGTCATCATCTGGTGATCCATGTAATTAATTATAAGAGAGATAATTTAAATATAGTAGTTGTAATAATTTCCGGATGAGTTTAATGTAATCATTATCGCCGTTAGGTCAGGCGGCATGCTCTCATCAAACAAGACGACGCACATTAAAAATGGTACAGGGAGTACCGGTATTTTAATGAGGTTGTAATTTCGTTGCGTTTTTTTGAGTGCTGATAATACATGAACGACTATACACGAGTCATTTCAGTGTTGTTGTAGTGCTCCAAGATGATCTGCTATAAATGCTGTAGATCTAAATAATTTTTACACCATGTTTGTCTACAATGTAGTAGTGTATACCAAACTTTAGGAATAAAATAAAATAACATCCATGGAAGGAAATAAAATTTTATGACGTGAAAAAGATCCATATATTTCTGATTTTGACGATGAAATAAGGAATTTTAAAAGCAAAACATACATAAACTAGCATAAGACGGAGAATTAAAGAATAACCACATAGGCATGTTGCAGAATGAAAACAGATTGCTCCTAAAAAGGGCAATGCACCAGTTAACAATTGAATTACCATAAAGGAATTACATATATTTATAATACAATTAAAAAACTCTTGAAAAGAGAACAAAGGAACAAGTAAATACTATCTCTGCACAAATAAAACGTTGAAATGTACAGTGAGGCAAATAAAAATACTACATGATGCACAACTCCTGTCTATGTCTGAGAATCCTCACCGTATTAAAAGACAGTTTCTTGTTTACAGAACGTGAAATCTTTTACATCCAGGATGTAAAGGACTTTTACATCCACCTACAAAAATGAGTAAAAGTATAGATGATAGAATGAGTTCACCATTTTATTTATTATTATTATTATTATTAACAAAAACATAAATTTTAACAATCAATCTTTAATAATCATTTTAAATAACAATCAGTTTAATAGTTAATCATTTCTTTTACGTTTAAAAAGTCGTAATTGTACAATTGTGAAAATTGACTCGACTCGAGGATGATGAGTCGCTCACTGTAATAGTTTCTTGATTAAAGCACTGGGTAATTATTGAAGAAGCACCAGATTTGGGAGCAGATAAGATACTATTAGAAATTTCAATTTTTTTCTCAATTCAATATATCCCTTCAACCGTCGAAGACCGCCAGCCCTCATGTCGTTTAAGACTGGCGAAATCAGTTCCAGAATCAACTAACAGTGTAGCAGATGATCTTCGGAAGCAACGACCAGTGTAACTCCTTGCTTCCGGTAATTTTAAATAGGTATATTGCAATTTCTTTCGGAGTATTTCTAATTTTATTACTACCAATAACCTACTTTGTACATTTTCCATTGGCATATCTAATAAAAAAATATACGGTTGGTAGCGTACTCTGGACGTAAAGTATAATATTTTCGGTATAATTTAATATGGGTCAAATTTGAAATGATGAATGTTCTTTGAGTATGAGTTTTGAAACTTGAATTTTTATAATAATTATTAAATTAATATGTTTTCATTAATGAGAAGCATTCAGCTGGTGCCTCTAATTTGTCAATTTCCGCTTTTGCTAAAATTTTTGACTTTTTTGTACAATATCCTACACATTTATTTTTCAAATACGGTATTAACACGTTGCGTACGACTGCACAAAAAAAAAAACGTTGACTCAGCCGGAAAGATTTAACTTGCGGCATCACGTTGCTACCACGCTGCATCAAGAAGTGATTTTTGACATTGGGCCGGCGTGGAACATGTTTTTTTTAGACACACAAGGCTAGTAAATCTCCGTCCGGCTTATGCGAATTGGTCAGTAGTCCGGCGCTTTCTTTTCTACCATATATTTAGCATTGTAGCACGAATCCTCATGAAGCGCATAACGTTTAAGTAAAATATGTTTTGCGGCATTACATTGATGACACGCCAGTCCAGTGGCCAAAACAGTGCGGCATCCGCATCATCTCACACCGTACGTAACGTGTTAACTTGGAATACTTTTCTATATTTTGTTTGATGTTTAGTGTTCTCTTCAGCATTAAATATATGAACCATAACATTTTGGCTGCACTATCTTAATTTTATATTCAAAATATGCCAACATCAGGCTTTCAAACATATTGTTTTACTTCCTTTTCGTTGCTTCAGATGCTTCTCATGGTAGATCTTCATCACTTTTTGATAACATGTTTTATGTTTCTATTCAATTTCAATTTAAAAAAATATTACATAAACTATCACCAACGCAATATTTTAAAACAACACGTGTTTTCGTAATAGAATTGTTAATTTTGGTTCAAGGCTTTCGCAGAGCTGATAATGATCCATAGTTATGTTTCTGGTTTCTCTTCCACGTTGATACTTTTGAATACTTGATGTTTCGACCATCTTGTCGTGGTCTTCTTCTGAAGCGAAGTGAGGTCTGTTGGCCTGAGCTCCTCTATTTACATGCATCGTCAGGAGGCGTGGCTTGGTTCCAGTGATGTCGCATGGTAAGTGGACCGGAACATTGATCTCTATGTCAACGATAGCTGTAGTCCGGCGTCAAGGTTGAAATTATTTTCATTTCCATGGCTTGCCTGTATCTTCTGGGCCAGTAGTGTCTCGTCCTCGCCAATCTTTTGGTCTCGTAAAATTTTATCCAGTAGCCGGTTTCCTTTGAGTGTTCCGCAACTGCAGAGTTAGTGGTGTTTTCCTTCTTTGTGTACCTGATATGTTCTTTAAGCCTGGTATTAATACGTCTCTTGGTCTCTCCTATGTAAACTGCTCCACACGAAGATGGAATGCTATAAACTCCTGGTGAGTCGAGCTCTTCTGGTGGCTCGTATTTAGGAAATTGTTGTCCGACTTTTTGTTTTGCGTTGTAGATCACTTTGATGTTCTTCTTTGCTAGCACTCTTCCAATCCTGTCCGTACAACCTTGTACATATGGTAGGTAAGTGATCGCTGTATAGTTCTTTTCTTCTTTCGTATTGGCTATGCTCTGTTTCTTGATGGCATTGTTTATGTCCTTGGGTTTATATCCTTTTTTCTGTAGAGATGTCTTTAAAGTCTGGTATTTTTCTTGGAAATGTTCTTCTTCGCATATTTGTTTTGCCCTTTGTAGCAGTGTGTTGACGACGGTCTGCTTCTGTGCTGGATGATGGTGAGACTGCGCATTTAGATGTGCTGGTTTCCTGTACACCTTCTGTCCTAATGTTCCATCTTTTTTCTTGTATACGAGTACATCTAGAAATGGGAGCTCACCATGGTAAATTTGATGTTTTGGTGACGGTTGTTAAGGTAGGTTTTGAAATTCTTCAGTTGTTCCCACCCATGCTGCCAGATAATGAAGGTGTCGTCCACATATTTATCCAACATTTAGGTTTGAGGTCGTAGGTGTCCAGGGCGTACGTTTTCAAATGCTTCCATGAAAATATTGGCCAGTGCTGGTGACAGAGGTGAGCCCATTGCTGCCCAATACAAACAAACTGAGGGGGCAGCAATTGGCTTACCTCCGTCACCAGCACTGGCCAATATTTTCATTATCTGGCAGCACGTGTAAAGGAGATTACTCACGACAAGCTTTTATATCATAAAAAAATTATAAAATGTAACAAAATGATGGGTTTGCTTCAAAGTATATTTTCTACTTTTTAGAACATTTAAATAAAAGCTTTTTTTAATGTTTTTTTATAGAATTTTATTTTTTACTTTTTAATCTTTTGAAATGCTGTAATCCCCAGATTATTTTGAGACGAATCGGATAATAAACGGTAAACTCATCCGCCATCTTGAACTAAATTTTTGACTAGAAATTCGTAATCCGCGACCCCGAAAACCCCCAGATATCGATTTTGATCGATTTGGACCATAAATGACAAAAGTCATCCGCCATATTGGCGACGCCATTTTGAATTTCTAAATTTTCACCAATAATTCATAACTGTCGATCTCGAAAACCCCCAGATATCGATTTTGAGTCGAATTGGATCATAAACGGTAAAATAGTCCGCCATCTTGAAGCCGCCACCTTATTTTTTTCTTATATGAAAATGTTAAAGTATATTGCCACCGGACTTATATACATGTGGACAATTTCAAAGCCCTAGCTTAATTAGAACTAATCGAAATTTTGATTGCAGGATTTGACCTAAACGAACTAACTAACTATCTAACTAACTAATACACAAACATTGCAAGTTTAATAAAAGCCTTTAAAAAAGATGGAACATTAGGACACAAGGTGTACAGAAAACCACTACATACCGACAGATATCTAAATGCTCAGTCTCAGCACAGAAGCAGGCCGTCGTCAGCACACTGGTACACGCAGGGCGAAACAAATATGCGAAGAAGAACATCTCCAAGAAGAATACCAGACTTTAAAGACATCTCTGCAGAAAAATGGATATAGACCAAAGGACATAAACAACACCATCAAGAAACAGAGCATAGCCAATACGAAAGAACAAAAGCGACCACTTACCTACCATATATACAAGGTTGTACGGACAGACTTGGAAGAGTGCTAGCAAAGAAGAACATCACAGTGATTTACAACGTAAAACAAAAAATCGGACAATTTCCTAAATACGAGCCACCAGAAGAGCTCGACTCACCAAGAGTTTTTAGCATTCCATATTCGTGTGAATAAGTTTACATAGGAGAGACCAAGAGACATATTAATACCAAGCTTAAGGAACATATCAGGCACACAAAGAAGGAAAACATCAGTAACCCTGCAGTTGCAGAACACTCAAAGAAAACCGGCCACTGGATAAAATTTGACGAGACCAAAAGATTGGCGAGCACGAAACACTACTGGCCCAGAAGATACAGGGGAGCCATAGAAATACACAAAAATCAAAATAATTTCAACCGTGACGCCGGACTACAGCTATCGTTGACATAGAAATCAATGTTCCGGTCCATTTACCATGCGACATCACTGGAACCAAGCCACGCCTCCTGACGATGCATATAAATAGAGGAGCTCAGGCCAACAGAGCTTACTTCGCTTTAGAAGAAGACCACGACAAGATGGTCGAAACGTCAAGTATTTATAACTATGAACGCGGAAGAGAACCCGGAAACCGAACTATGGGTCAGAATTATTTACTAAAGCTTATTTGTTGCATTGCTATTGTTACTGACACGTCAAAGAATATTTGATATTAATATATGTGCAGCAAATTGTAGATGACATACACGTTAAATAAATTAATTGTAAATGTCAAAATTTTCTCTTCACATTTTTAGTAGTTTTTGAGCTGTGGGATACGGTTTTCGAAAAAATGTTGTTTGATACTCGATTGTAAAATTATTTTGCATTCTCGATGAAAAAATGGCATTTCACAATCTAGGATCAAAAATAACTGTTCGCGAATTATTGGCTTTGGAAGATTGGGATATTTAGAGAACGGCAGTTAAGTAAACAAAAAATTTGGCGTTTTCATGGATAATTTTTATATTACTTTTATTTGGCATTTACTGTGAAAATAGGAAATGTTAAAAATGATACATGCAATGACACCTCAAAAAATGAATGACAAAGGATCTAAAAATATTTTCACAAAATTTAAAAATACATACAGCCTTACATTAACTGCAAATAAAAAAATAAAATATTAATTACATCGTACAATAACGAAATTAATAATTGATAATATTATAAACCCCGATACCTCGTCCGATACCTTAACTGTATATTATATATAATACATTTAATGATATGAATATTCCTAAACTTTTATTAAATGATATCAATTATTAATACAAAGGACCACAAATAGATAAAAGTAAATATTCATTGTTTTCGAACCAACCGATGAACTCGAAATATGCGACAAAATAAATGCCTGTAGGGGTTTTATTATTCTATAAAATGGCGCACGCGCCGGTTATTCGTGCAGTACAAAAAGTAGTGAGACTAAGTTGACATTTTTCAATTGCAACAATATCAGACCCCCATTTGAACAGATATAAAGCTACAGACAGATACATAGACATACGCGTCAAATTTATGGCACCACTGTTTTTTTATCCCAAGAGCAAATAATGACGTCCTTAAGTTTCGTCCAAATGTACCCAAATATATAACAATATACCTACTTCTAATCAACTTATTTTTAAGTAGATCTGTTGTTTGTACGACCTGATCTAATACTTTTTATTTTGTTCGCTAGCCTAATAATCCTGAATATAATTTTATGCAAAAATTACGAATTTCTTTTGGCATAAAAATTAATTAAAAATGTTTTGTCAAAGCATTTCCTTTATATAAAAAGTCAACAGAGTTCTATGCATTCATATGACACAAAAAAGTAGACATGGAACTTGAGCGAGTTTTTACTCTTAAATTATTTTATGGAAATGTTATTCATTCAAGATCAGATTAAGCGCTGCGATAGAAGGGTTATATTTCAAGTAATAGAGTTGGAAGGAGAGAAAGGCAGATAATTTCTGCCTGTGAGGCAGCCAGTATATCGAGTATTGACGAAACGATTCTTTATGTTGTGTCTATCGAAATAGCAACCTATACACACAGGGATGTAATAGAAACATTTTCAAATCACATTTTTGCTTTAAAAGTGACTTTTTAATTTAACGTTATTTTTCAGTCGTACAAGGTTATCAAAATTCGTGACCATTAAGAAAGTTGTCTCTCTGTTAATTTTGATTGCAAACGAATGTAATTATATGGTGCTATAATGCCAATAATAATAAAATTTACAAACTGCCCCGAAAATATGGCTTATGTATGAACAAGCCATATATTTTTTGCTGTAGTAAAACTGGTCTTATATAATCATTCAGAAAAATTGCATTAAGAAATTTGACACCTTTTTGTACATACGTGTTTGTGGTTTTCTATGTATTAATGAAAATCATCTAACTCCTTAGACCATAGAAGAAAGGAAATAAAATGACAAATTAAACAAAAAAATTAAATGGTCGTACTGCTGCTTTTTATTGGAACAATAATTAGCCTCCTGTGCAAGTGCAAAGACCGTTAAAATACTGAGAACACAGCAAAAGATATTCCCCCCCCCCCTTCGTTTTCGAGAATAAGGAATACGATGGTGGTAATGGTTTACACTCCAATTTAGTAGCGCAAATCGTTAAACTTTCGAGTTTGGGCGTGCGAGGGTTTGTTGGATAGGAATTTTGTTGCTCAATTTCAATAAATTGATCAACTATCAACCACGAGCGACCTCACCCGATTCCAAAGATCGACACCACATGTCCAAAAACCGAAGTACCTTTAAAAAACTTCAAATCGAACAGAAATTGGTATATCCCCGTTTTCTAGGATGAGAAACACGATGGTGGCAATGTTTTCTCATACGCCCCTCCTCAGCCACTCCAAACGCAAAAACTTGTCACTTGTCACTTGTCAGAAATGTTCACCATCGTTTTTCTCGCCCTCGAAAACAGGGTTATATCAATTTCTATTCGATCTGAAGCTTTTTGAAGGTATTTCGGTTTTTGGCATTTTTGTTCAAATTCGATATGATGGTATTACGGTTTTGGGGGTGGCGGTGGTTTCAACCCCTGAGGGTGGGCGAGGTGGCTTGTGATCGCTAGTTGCTTAATTTTCTGAAATTAAGCAAAAAACCGATCCGACATGTCCTCGCACGTCCTTACGTTTGGGGTGGCAGGGGAAGAGTGGGTGAGAAAATATTTCTCCCATCATGTTTCTCTCCCTCGAAGACAGAGGTATACAAATTTCTGTTCGATCTGAAGCTTTTTGAAGGGATTTTGGTTTTTGAAGGTGTGCTTTTAACCCTTGAAGTCGGGCTGGGTAACTTATGGTCGATAGTTGGTCAATTTATTGAAATTGAGAAAAAAAAACCCACAAACCTTCGGACGCCCAGACTCGAAAGAGGGGGTGGTTTTTTATATAAAGGGGTGGTTTGCGCTAAATTGGGGTGTCACCATTGTCACCGTCGTATTCCTCACAGATTTGCTCGTTCCCAGTACTTTGACATTTTTCTCTTTTTTCTGCAGTTTCACAAGGAACTAAAACAGCAGTAAGGATCTATAAGTAAGAACCTGAAGATGGCAGACGTGATTCTCCCAAAACATCGATAATGGCTTCTTTGGGAGCCTATGAGCCGTCCGAAGAAACATGACCTTTTAGACCGTTATTTAGTATCCCAGACATATGGTAAAATGGCGCTTTGTATTCACTTTTTTGGATTTTTCATATATTAAGTGTCACTCCAAACGTCTTTAGCAATGCGTCATTCATCAAAATTGGTTAACCCGTTTAGGCTGCAGAGCGTAACATACGGACGTACATATATAGACTGATAAACTCATTACCCTCCTTGACGTGCTATTTTTACATACAGCAGTATCTATATAATTATATAAATCATTATATCAAGATTTTCATCATATTCATTGTATAAATTTATGATGCCAAATTGAAATCCAAAATATGGTACATCACCATTTTTTATTATTCTTCTTCCTATGGTTACCATCACGGATCACTTATAAGCATCGTGGTAATCGTAGGAACTTGAGGTGAGTGGGCAAGTGAGCTGCTAAATAAACTCCCCCATTACTGCTATAACAGGCTACTAAGGGAGCCATTATTAAACGACGGTTTGGCAGAATCACATCTACCATCTTCAGGTTCTTATAGCTCTCTGTATTGCTATTTTTCGTTAATCGAACTAAATAGTTCACAGTTTTCCATGTTTGATTTTGAATGAATGACAGTTATCCGCTAGAAACCAAAAAAGAAGCATTAGCCTTCTAGTGACGAGTTGAGATCAGGTCGGATGTCCATAATTTCCTCTTGGCTTATGTAACTGTTACCGTTCTTGTGAACGATCCATCTTTACACGTCTGAAATAATTTTGTTATACTTTCCAAAAGGGATATTAAACGTTCACAAATAAGGGTCCAAAACGACTGTTTCAGACGGAGAATAATACAAAATCTATACTTACTGTTACGTTTTTGCTTAACTGCTTTACTGATGGTACCAACTGGACGTCGTAACACTATAAATCTAATACAGTAAATACTAACACTTTCTTAAATTTAAACCTGAAAAGGAATTTTGAAAACATAAAAAAGACAATATAAAGTTCAAAAAAATATATTAAATCTTTTTTAAAAAAATTATGTTTTACAGAAACGTTCAAGAAAAATGTATTGACAAACTATAGTCTGGCCCGTGTACAACACATAGTGAGGAACGGGACCATCCAATGTGCGGTTTGTAGCCGATTACACAAAAAAAATCAGTAAAAAGTTCAATGTTTATAATTTTGGTGAGCTTTTGCTTGCCTGTCTGTTGACGTATTTTTAGTTCAATATCAATTTTGATCGCTCCTCGGAGCTTAAAAATGCTTGAATCGCAACGACTTTGAATTATATTCTGCAATTATAGATTCATACGTTCAGGCAAGGCGGTCCCATGCATGTCCTGAGTACATAAATAAAATAAAAATAAATAACACCACGTAATTACGACCCCCTTTATCCCGGAAGGCTTTAGAAGAGCCTTGTGTGGGAGGGGGCTACACATTTAGAGACAAGGGACACACACCCAATATCCGTGTATAGTGGAAAAATCCCTCTCACAGTATTTTCCACTGCCACGACCGGGGATCGAACCCGGAACCTTTGGGTGAGAGGTAAGTGCGCTCACCTCTCGACCACCAGTCATACAAATGGTAAGATACTTTTCTGACACCGAATCACTGAGGAACCGGTTTAGGGCAAATACGCTTAAAACCCATCATTTTCTCGTTAAAATCGACTGCTAGGAAATGATAGGGCATCCTCGACGCTAAGGGCTATTTTCGCTAAAACACTCGAAATACTTTGACTAGAGACTGGATAACTTGTCCTCATATTTAACACAACGCATGAGTTGCAATGCTGCACAACGTGGATACGTAAAAGGGATTTTCGTTATACTTTCTAATTTTGTAGTCGGGGCGACATTACGTCCCCGTGCAGCGATATTTACTACACTTTCTAAAATTACAGTCTTTGATGAGTTTCCAAGATTTTGGCATAAAAAACGCTCCGTAGAGCGAAAATGTGAATTTATATATAAAAACGTCTTTCAACGGCATTTTTACGTGAAGCACACTTTTCATGCGAAATATGTTTGATTTTGTTAGTTTTGAAAAGTTCATCGAGGGTTTTTATTTATTTATTTATTTACATACACAAACCCAACAGAATTTACATTCCATTTACAGGGCCGGAAACTAACATACATATATATTATCAAAACTATAATATATAATAATGTATATAATAATAATAATATAATATATAATATAATATAATAATATATATATAATAATAATATATATAAATTAAAACTAGAATACACGTTAGTGTTATATATTATGGCTTACTATAACCTAAATCTTAATACTAATATAATTATCGCAAAATTCTATAAATGAATTTGGTGAACATATGACTTAATGATTATGATTTAATATATACATATTTATCTATACACGCACATATACAATTATATACAATAATAAAGGAAAAGTGATTAGGGAAAAACATTAAATAAGAAAAAAGAAACAAACAAAAACTGTTAATCTAAGAGAATCTTGACTTAATTTGACTTAATCTAGTGTTAAAAATGTCGACATCATGTGCAATAATTTCGTAGCTACGACAGATACGATATAGTGGTGAAAACATTAAAGCATTTGTGTGTGTATTAGAAAAGTAAAACAAGGATGTAGATCTGGTTGACCTGGTAGGTGCTCTAAAGTTGATTTGTTCAAGTAATTGCGGACAGTCGATCATGTTGTTTAGAAGTTTGTATAAAAGTATAACACTTTGCATCTCTCTCCGCTGCTTCATAGAATTGTATGAAAAACGATTCAGTAGTAATGAGTGATCATAACCTATAGGGGGATATTGATGATCGATTGTAAATGCCAGGAATTTTAAGAAACGTCTTTGAATGCCTTCAATATTGTTAATATGTACGTCGTAGTGGGGGTTCCATATCACGCTCGCGTATTCTAGTCGGGGTCGCACCAAGGTATTATATAGAGTTTTTATGGTACGCGTGTTTTGAAAGTCTCGAGCATTTCGTATGAGGAACCCTAACATTTTAAAAGATGATGTCACTGTGTTGCTTATGTGTTCTCTAAAAGAAAGATGTGAGTCAAATGCTACTCCTAGATCTTTAAAGCTATCATGACGTGTCAGATTTGCCTTATTAATAGTATACTGATATTCTATTTTATTTAATTTCCTCGTAAACGAGACTACATTGCATTTATTTATGTTCAGAGACAATCTGAATTTGTTACACCACTCGTGAATTGTGCTTAAGTCTGTCTGCAGCTTTTCGCAGTCTGATTCGTCGTTGATCTTATAGTATATCTTCAAGTCGTCAGCATATAAGAGAGATTTACAACTGATATCGATGACGATATCGTTAATGAAAATGATAAACAGTAAAGGGCCTAAGACCGATCCTTGTGGAACTCCTGATTGAGATATAAATTCGATAGACCTATGACCATGATATTGTACAAACTGACTTCTATTAATCAGATATGATTCAAAAAAAGTTATTAGACTAAGGTTAAAACCAAACGAGACTAATTTCGTTAGCAAAACACCATGGTCCAACCTATCAAAGGCCTTAGAGAAGCCCATATATATAACATCGACTTGTCCACCGTCATCCATAACTTCAGCTAGGTATTGTGTTATACAAAGTAGGTTTGTTGTTGTCGATCGTTGAGAGACAAAACCATGTTGGTTGTTGCATATACGTTGATGAATCTGGGGATAAAGTGCAGTATGCATGACGATTTCAAATACTTTGCCAAAGTTATTTATGATTGTAATAGGGCGGTAATTTTCTATATCAGATTTGTTGCCTTTTTTGTGTATGGGACAGATTTTAGATGCTTTCCATTTACCAGGATATGCACAAGTTTGTAAGGATAGGTTAAAAATATGTGCCAGCGGTGCAGCCAATATACCTGAGCAGTCTTTTAAGAAGAAAGCTGGTAAACCATCGGGTCCAGCCGTAAATTTTGGTTTAATTTTTTTGAAGGCATCAATCACATCAATCTCAGTTAGCTTAGGCATTGCTATATTAATATTATCACTAGTTACTGCCGACAAGTTTATATTGCGACTTGAGGGGATGTACGCTGAACTAAAGAAGTCAGCAAAAGAATTCGCTATATCCTCGGGATTATCTAAGATACTGTCATTATTAGTGAAGGCATTCGGCATTGAACTGGAATTTTTTTACTGTTGACATATGCCCAGAAACTTTTTGGATTTGAGGACAGATTGTTTTCAATTGAGTGTAAGTAATTTTTGTAAGATGTGTCGATATCTCTTTTCAACTTAGCTCTTAAAAGTTTAAAGTTCTCAAGATCGACAGTGTTATTAAATTTTTTGTAGGTACGCCAAGCCATCTCTTTATGCCTTATATCGGTAATTATAGGTTTTGTGAACCAGGGAGGAAATGTTTTTTTGGACGTTTTGGCGTGTTCTTTAACATTCCCACCAATTCTAAAAATTTCTGATTCCATATTGATCTTAACCAGCCTCAAGAAGGCTACTTTGACTTCTCAACCGCTTTCCGTATCGTTGTGACAAACTCCCACGTAGTGTGTAGTTATTGCTGTATCATATTATCTGTTTATGTTTCAAGACAGAAATAGTATATAAGATTCGGTATTTACGAGTGGAGGTGGCTTTGCAGCAGATGAGACATGCTGATTCAGGTAATGTTTTATTTTGTTTCTGTTAGTCATCTTTCTCCGCATCTCTCTTTTTGATTGTGAAGAAAAGCTTTATTCACATAATTTTCGTCACCTAAATAGGAGAATTGTTTATTTTCTTAAGCATCATGCTTCTTTTAGGCTTTTGACTATTTATTCCAATTTTTGTTCTCTCATTAACAACCTTTCTTGTTTTCTGCTCCTTCTGTCTCAGATATTTCTATTTTTCTTTTTGTGTTTGGTACCCTATCTTTTTAAGACTATTTCTTATTTTTCACCGGCATTCACGCTTCCTTTATTTTCGTTCTTGGGTACTAATTTCCAAAAGGAAATATATCATGTATCATATACATAATTGCTAAAAAGCAATTATGTATATATGTTCTCGAATTTTAAACAGCATTAAATGATTTCCCAATTCAAAAATGTAAAATAATCATTTCCGTGAAAATGCCTGTTTTATCGTAAAAGTGAACATAACAAACATTGATGTTAAAATGTAAACAGTATTTTTATAATATAGTTAACTACCCTTTTCTACTTAATGAAATATTATTTATATAATAAAAAGCAAGTTAATTTTACTTATCTGGGAACTACCAAAGTGTGTGATTGTTCTTGTTTAGGTGACTCCATAACAATAATTGTCCACGCGCCACGCCCCATAGAACTACGCCATTTACTCCATATACATATTTTTGAATTACAAGTTTTGAAATAAACTTTGCCATCATTTTAACAATATTTTTCCCTCATTTTAAACTCTATTTTTTAACGTTTTTAACAATTTATTATAAACAAAAGAGTTCTTCAACTGAAAATAATCATTTACAGCAAAAACTGTTCTGGTGTGTAAAAAGTACGTTAAAAGACGATCGTTTAAAAAACTATTGGTCCGCATTTGCGGTTAGAAAGAGTGAAATTCCCCGAAATCCATATAAGCACGTCGGCAAGCTACGGAGAAAAGTAGATTACTAGCATAAAAGTTTGCGAATGATGTGTGGAGAAGTTCGAAAGCGGCCAACCCGCGGCAGTCCAACAAATTCAAATACTACGAACAACGTTCATTGAGTTATTTAGGAAAACCTATCAAACATTAAACAAGGAACCGCTGGCTTATTCTGCAAAGTT
Source organism: Leptura quadrifasciata (assembly GCA_963675555.1). Lineage (NCBI taxonomy): Eukaryota > Metazoa > Arthropoda > Insecta > Coleoptera > Cerambycidae > Leptura > Leptura quadrifasciata. The sequence goes on from OY776677.1 coordinate 142,831,340, forward strand.
TGAACTGTGGGCCAGAAATCAACTTTTAAGGCGTGAAACAGAACATGATGTAAATGTCTTGATAGTTTTATTTTATATCTTGTACTACATAATTAATTGAGAAACTTTTTTAGTCCAAGAAGTCTTAAATGGACAATTCCCTCGTAAAAATTATAAATATATCATGAGGTGCGAGCAATGTTTAAATGTTTATAATTTTTTAACATATTAGCCCTTTTCAAACCCTGGCTATTTTGAAGAACATGAAAATGTGGCGCAAGCTTTATGTTCTTATCTATTTTTGTTAATTTCCTATTAACAAATGTTGCTTATATAAAATAATGTTTAGCAACTTTAGCTTTATGTAAACGTTTAAAGCTGTGGAAAAAATCCAAAATTTTAATTTTCTCTACAAGTAATTCATTTTTCTATATAAAGAAAGGGTCAGAGATAGACAAAGTTCGGTTCAAATGGAAACCTTTAAAGTCAGTTTAGATGAAAATGGTGGTCGTCTTTAGAGCTGAAGTAGTCCAGCCTGCGTGAATGGTTAGTACAATTTTGCCATACAGACAAAAAACCCAGGAGGAATCCGAGAAACCAGTGGCAAAAGCACATCTATCTTACGTGAAAGGGACGACAGATAAAATTGGCAAACTTCTACGTAAACATAACATAGAAACAATATTTGAAACAGACCGAAAAATCAGTACAGTCCTCCGTAATCCAAAATCACTCCGTAATCCAAAATCAAAAACTACCCTAGAAAACCAAGGAGTATACGAAATCGTGTGCCAAGATTGCAATAAATCATACATAGGACAGACCAATAGACGTATTAGTGTAAGAAAGGAAGAACATATGAATGCAGTACGATAAGAGGAGAATACATCGTCCCTAGCACAGCATATAAAATCCACAGGACACAAAATAGACTTCGACAACACCAGAACAGTAGCTAATATCGAGCATTATAGGTCAAGGATTACCAGAGAGGCCATAGAGATCGAAAAAAGACAACAAAATCTTAATAAACGAGATGATACGCAGAGATTCGCCAGTTCTTGGAAGCCTGCTCTTGTAGAAAGATGCGTAATAGAAAACACACGACGATCCACCGTGGACGAACCAATCACGAGGAGGTAGGTTCAAGCATTGACAAATAGTAAAGAAACACAGCAACCTGCCCGAAATGGACCTATTACGAGGAGTTAGAGCCAGAACCATTGGACACGAAGACGTCCAACCACCAACGACAAGTCACGTGGAGCGTGACATTTCAGCGAGGCCACTTGTCACTTGTCGAGTTGGCTCAGGCGCTCGCTACGCCTTCCACAAGTAGTAGGGGACCAGTGACACGTAGCCAGTCGCGCAGGCGTGCCCTAGACCAGAGTCTATATAAGGAACCGCGGAGAACGTCAGTTCAGTTCAAGCAACGAGGAGCAGCAGTAGGCAGTTTTCAGTGAGAACCTGAAAATGGCAGATAAGATTCTGCCGAAACGTCGTTTAGACAACCGTGACTCCTGGAGGAGTCGACCATCGACGCGGGAGAGCACCCATAGTGATTTACATAACCGCGATACCCGTAATAATATAAATTTGGTGATACAAATATATAATTTATCAGTATTTGAAAAGGGGCCAACATTTGTTAGAATTAAGTGCTTTCATAAGCTATCAAATAATCTTAAAAGTATAAACAATATTAGAGTATTTAAAAAGAACCTTTTTGAATATTCACATAATAATGTGTTTTATAGTGTTGCAGAATTTTTAGATCATTAAATAATTGTTCATATTTTTCTAATATGCTAATTTGTAAATTTTGTTTTTCTAATATTATTTATTGTATATTTATTTATTGTATACTCATCTATAATAGTACTATTTTACATAGATTTTTTAAATTAATTTGAACGTGTTCCTTATGGTTGTCATATATTTTGTATACTTTGTTTGTTCCCATCTTATTTATTGTATACTTGTCTATATTAGTACTATTTTATATACATATTTTTAATTAATTTTAACATATTTTTATGGTTGTTGTTTACTTATTTAATATTTAATTTGTTTACTGCTGCACACTTTTGTATTTTAGCTCGATAACACTATCATGTTCTTCAAATGGTACACTTGTGCTGATGACTTTTCCTATACCTCTGTACTTTGGTCTCTTGGAATCAATAAATTATTATTATTAATATTATTATTTCTGGAAATATCGATTTTAGGTATAGTCGATGTCAGGAGTCGGGATTTTTTGGGGTTTTTGCCATTTTTTGCCAGAGCGACCATCTAGAGACCCTCCCCCCGTTTTCAAGGTCGCTGAGCAGGATGGTGGGGGTCTCGCAATTTTTTTTCCTCGGCAACCCCCTCAAATTGCCCACAAACCACCCAGCAACCCCTACACCAGGCTTCCAACCCTCTAGGGGGTTGGAAAATTGAAATTTCTTTTGTGGAAATATTTTTATTTTACAGGAGGTATTTCTGTGAGGGAGGTGGCAGGTGACCACGTTTGTATAACCATCCCCGAGGGTGTTGTCACCCTTCAAAGGGGTGGAATTTTTTTTTTTTTTTTTTAAATAATATTTTGTAGGAGGCATTTCTTTGAGGAAGGTAGTTGTTGACCAGGATTGTGTAACCACCACCGGGGGTTATTTTCACCCTTCAAAAGGGTGGATGTTTGATTTTTTTTTTTTAAGAAATTATTTTGTAGGAGGTTTTCTTTAAAGAAGGTGGCAGGTGACCAGGGTTGTATAACCAACCCCGGGAGTTGTTTTCATCCCTCGAAGAGATGGGAAAAAAATAATATTTGTACCCCTTTCTCAAAGAAACGCCTCCTACAAAATACTATTTTTTTCCCAAAACAAAATTGTTTTTTCACCCCTTTGAAGGGTAAAAACAACCTCCGAGGATGGTTACACAACCCTGGTCACCTGCCACCTTCCTCACAGAAACACCTCCTGTAAAATATCAATTTTTTTTCCACAAAGAAATTATCAATTTTTTAACCCCCTAGAGAGGTGGAAGCCTGGTGTAGGGGTGGCAAAGGTCAAATCCCTCGAGGGACCCTCCGCTCTACTCGAGGGAGTAACAGTTAGTCGAAAAACTGAGAAAAATAAACGGGTTCACGGAAAAGAGCGCTTTGGGGGTGGTTTTTGGCCAATTTGAAGGGATTGCCGAGGAAAAAAAATTGTGGGACCCCCACCATCGTGTCCAGCGACATCAAGAAAGGTACGAAGAAAGGTAGAAAGACAAGAAAAAGGTACCCCTTGCGATTCCTGACCTCGGCTAGTATAGGATATTATTCACAAAAATCGTAGAGAATTAACGTATCAATTCAAAAGTATAATAATATAGAGAGTGTTCCATTTGAAAAAAATTGAGAAAATTCACTTTGAAATATCCTGACGCCTGTAGACGAGCTACCCCCAACCAGGAATTTTGCCGAACCTCTTCCATTAAGAAGAGTAGGGATCTTTTACTTGCCTAACATTGAATAGACAAGGGACCGACGGCTTTACATCTCCTCCGAAGGATGGTATATCTCCTATACAACCCTCGCCTAAGGTTGTATAGCTTCCGCGCATACACTGATATACAAGCCGCTGGAAGATGTGTGAGGCGAGGACGCGGTTTCAGTTGGAATGGTCACCCATCCAAGAAGTATGTACATAGTAAAGATGCACCTACGCTCGCCCCTACACAGCGAATTAATTTGTTAAACCAAAATTATCATATTTTTTCGAATAACTCGGCAACGCCACGTCAAAAACCAAAAATCTGGAGGTCGTTGAAAAGGTAATTTTACGCTGAATTCATAAATGTAAAAGTATATAGGGTGTTCCATTAAAATAAATGACCTCGAAGATGTGCTGCTGTAGAGAGTCACCCTGTGTATTTCAAAATATTTTTAAAATGTGCACCTTTTAACACTATACCATAAAAGAATAATTTTCCAAAGTCTTCTAACAAGGCCGATATTGGACTTTGACGCGCTATTGGGACACCCTGTATATCGCCTGGTCACAAAAGCCGATTCAACCCTGTCCCTCGATAGTGTTTTCTATTCGCATTCCACTATTTCGATCAGCACTTTTACGAACATCAGTCACTGTCAGAAGTTGACCGTCGACAAAATCACAGAGTTCGGTGTAGGTGTGGAGTGGTAAAGGTCGTTTGGAGACAAGGGAAGACAGGCACCTGCGACACGAATTTACATCTTATTAAAAGGATTTTATAAAACAGTGAATTAAATTACCAGGGTATACTTAATGTATTCAAATGGAGTTTGTATGGAGATTATGGGTATTTTTACTCACTATTTCATTGCTTCTAAACACGGCATAATGTTGGTAATTTGGAGAACATCTGCAGAATGCTACAACAGCTATGACGAAAGGAAAACTGAAATATTAGAATTGATGTAGGCATCCAATTTTTGATGAAATAACGTAAAGTCAACTCATGAATTCACTCTTTTCCACGAATCATTTATTGACCAGAATTAGATACAAATGTGTACATATGAGACGTCAAATACATTCTCAGTAAAATAAACAAACACATAATATATACACACGAATACATTCACACAAACAGATAATATAAATATATGCATAATTTAACTGTCGAACAAGATAAATTGATATAAAGATAGAACTGAAATAAATTACATCTAAGTGAATATTTAAATGGAAAGATCAAATCAAACATGAAAAATCACAAACGTTAATTTTTACATACCAAGTCCGTTAGAGTGTAAAAACAATTTGTGGACAAGTACTGTTACACCTATTTTTTAAATGTCATGTACTGTGAGACATTGCGAATCTCCTCAGGGAGAGCATTATAAGTGATGCAATTATAGTAGGAGAATGCTTCAATACAGTTGTGCGATGGAAAGGAATACTGAAGAGTTCACCATGTGTCGTTACGAAGTTATGAATATTTACTCTCTTTCTAAAATGTTCCATGTTAATTTTAGTAAACATGAGACATTTTAAAATCTATGAAGACGTAACAGTGAAAATTGAATTTTATTGAATTTTATATATACAGGCTCTCCATTTTATCAGGGTCCTCGAGAATATCTCACTTAATATCGGTCGTACAAAAAGAAATATTTTTGCGAAAATTGTGCCGATTTATATAACCTAAGAAATGGTTTAAAGACATTTGAAATCCATGGCCTACTTTAAGAGTTATAGCGGAAAATATCGAAAATGCGGAAAATGTCTAGGCCAAGTATCTCCGTTATTTGAAGAGATACGAGTAAAATTTTAAGGCGAGAATTTTTTGCAAAACGAGGTTTTATCTAATATTTTTCAAAACCGCTGTATTTTGATATTTACTCTTCAGGCTGTTAAAAAAATTATTTTGAAACGGGCGGGAAATGGTGCCATTAAATAGAGTATTTTCCTCCCTTTCCAACGATATATCACATGCCATATTTATTCATTGGTACTACGTTAGCAACTAGAAAAACATTTTTTTAAAACCAATAAAATTTTATTTAACAACCATTATACTTGCCGTGGAGAAGTATGATTAAATAAAACGATAAAATAATTCATTAAGTTGTTCAAATCTTTGCTATAATAAAACATTAACACAATTAAGAAGAATAAAGTAAATTCACACTTAAAAGACACTTAAGATGATAAAAAATGCTTAGTTTAACTCATATGCAGGTCGAACTTCAGTTCGAGAGTTCTTTTCGAGCAACGAGGAGCAGCAGTAGGCAGCTTTCAGTGAGAACCTGAAGATGGCAGATGAGATTCTGCCGAAACGTCGTTTAGACAACCGTAACTCTATGTTCTTAAGAAATGTGCCAAGTAATTGTACTGATTCTGATCTAGTAATATTTTCATAAAGAATAATGTCATTTGGAACAGGTCTCTGATGATGAAAATTTAAAAATTTCTTCTCATTTAAGATTCTGTTTCTTTGGCACCATGACTCAATGACTCAATTATACTATCAACAAGGTTTTGAAGTTCCTCAGGAGAGTCCGCTGACACAGTAATTGTTGTGTCGTCAGTAAACATTGTTACGTGACAATTTTTCATATGGCAGGGTAAATCATTAAAGTATAACATAAACAGTGAAGGGCTTAATACGGAACCCTGAAGAACGCCAAGCTCAACATCATCTACGTCAGATTTTCCCCCCTTCAAGTGTACAACATCGATTTTCCTTATATGACATTAACCATGAAATAACGTTGCCTCTTACCACTGCTATGCAGTTTAAGGCTCAATACTTCTTTGTTCATGGTATCAAAGGCTTTGGAAGGATCAAACATCAGTGAGACCACATACCTGCACTCGTCCAATCACTGATATACATGCTCCAGCAGGTGACAGGATGCCGTCTCGACAGATTTTCCCGATCTAAAACCACGCTGAGATAACGTCAAAATATGTTTTTTTTTAACAATTCCCCACTCTTTGTCAAAATATAATGAATTTATAACGAGTTTGCTTAGAGTGCACTGTACAGGGAGGTTAAAACCGTAATATTTATTAATAGATTTAGGTGCAACACTAGATAAATGACTACTTCTCTTTGGTCGGTTACATATGACGGTATATGAACAATTTGGTCTGTGGCACTCTGACTTTTCTTATCTAATATTTTGTGAACAATATTCCATGTCTCCTTATTCTTAATTGTATAACTATTTATTTTGTTCTTGTAGTATGTTTGTTTTGCTGTTTTTATAACCTTTCTGTACTTCATATTTTGTTTTATATTCTATGGAGTTTACATTTGCCATAAGCCAGATCCATTTTTTTAAATACAGACTTTGTTGTTTTATTTCGCAAGTCACCCACTTTATTCTTTATCTTCGTTAAATATTTTTTTATTAATTTTTTTTTAATTTACGAAATAAACAAAATGAAAGCATTCATAGTCCGGTAAAAAGTACATTTGTAAACAGTTTTTTGGGGAACTCGGATTTTTTACTTGAAAAGAAATAAGCAGGCCAGAAATTTTGAATTTGGCATGTTTCACCTTTTTCAATAGAGGTGTTTTTTGAGTTTTCTTAATAACGGTGTATTGTTTGGAAAAATTGGGTTATATCCTTTTGTATAGTGTTAGTTTTGTTTTTGTGATGTAAGATACAATTCTTGCGGCTTCAAATTTTCAAGAAAACAATTAAAAAATGAATGACAACGTTTAACTTTTTATTACATTATTTTATTTAACACTTTATATTACACATCAGGGAAATCATGAAAAAAGACCGCGAAAAGCCGGGAAAAGCGGAGAATTTCTGCGTTCAAATTTGGCAGACTCCCTGAATATGAAATGAAGAAATTACACCCAACAAACTTTGACAATCATATTTCAATCTTAGGTTTGTTCATCCATAGGTTTCTTTACACGTTGCTCATTGTAGAAGGATGATATAATTCAAATTGACTTGTTTTGGCGCCATAATCGAGTCCGATTCATTTTCTAATGCAAATAAGGGATAAACAGAGACAAAGTGCGCAATTTAGTGCTCGACAAGTGTCAAGCCCTGAAAACCGATCCTCGAGAGAGTTATCTAAGTACCAGGATAGGGAATAGTTGAAACCCTAATCTGATAAACTTGTCTATAATAATTGAAATTAATAACCATCGAGTAGTACATCTTCGTTAACTAATTTAAGTAAATCTCGTTATAGGATCACGATTCGTTGCGTTGTGGAAGAGATTATAATCAACTATTAGGAGGTGGTTCGATTTAACGAAGTTTTCATAACTGTGCTAGTTGCAAAATAAGTATAAACCGTGATTATATTATGGAAAAGTCACATAACGGGAGTTCATATCTTTGGTGATACTAATAAACTATCACATGCAATGGAAAATTTATTGGCGAGTCTGTTTATACTAGGTGACCCAGAAAATACCAACCTCCCCCAATTTTTTCTACAGTTTTAAAAATAAAATCCTAAAATTGAAACCAACAGCTACTCTCCGGGCTATGTGCCCCGCCGAGCGCTGAATTACAAGTTACAAGTCTGGCGCGTTAAGTTTTGATGGTAATATGCAATTATTAATAATTAATAAAGATTATTATTATCATTATTATTATTATTACTTAAAGGAGCGCTCTGCATGTGACGACCGGCACGAGGATCCTTTGACTATTTGGTACATCCCGGTATTTTTACAATAGTGACATGTAAAATAGTCAGCAGGCGCCACCTAGCGGTCCAGTGTCTGTTGCAATCGAAAAATAAATAGCCTGACTGGACTTAGCATAGTTCAAATATACTTTTAGAGGGCGGAATATTAAAATAAAATATTTTTAGTCGCAAACTACCGGGATGTACCAAAAGGATCCTCGTGCCGGTCGTCACATGCAGAGAGCTCCTTTAAGTAATAATAATAATGATAATAATAATCTTTATTAACCATTTATGATACTTTACAGTATATATGGCAAGTCACTTTAAAAAGAAAATTCATATATATATATATATATATATATATATATATATATATATATATATATATATATATATATATATTCCGAGAATCTTCCGCGGTCGTTGGTATGAAAAATACTAGGTTCTCGGGTTGAACCGCGTCTGAGATTGTTAATGTCTCGACGTTTCGGCTCCCGTTTTGGAGCCATTTTCAAGAGAAAAAGTGGGTCTAGTAGAAATTGACTTTGAGCTTAAAACGTCGAGATTTTAAATTTGAGCGGAAAAATCTGTCTGTCTGTCGGTCCGTAACTTTCTTTTGTGCGCACATTTACTCTGGAACTGTTTATGATATTGACTTGAAATTTAGTACACTTTTGTACTATAACGATGTCTGGAACTAGATTATAGTTTGATCTAATTCCGTTGAAGGGTTCGAAAGTAAATGGGGTAAATAAGGGTAAATAGGCAAACCAAGCGGGTAAAAGTCCATGAAATTGCAATTTAGGGCACGTACGAAGAGTCAAGTTCTCAAAAGTTTTTTGGTATCAGCCACCCTCCACTATTACCCCCTATACCACCCCGTCACTCTTATGAATGGGAATAAAAAAATAAAATGGGATTTAGTGTGTATACAAGAACGAAACGTCCCAAAAATTTTTTGGCATTAGCTACCACCCCCATTGCTACCCCCACCCTATTATTAAAGAAAGTAGAAAATTAAATTGGAATTTAATGTGTATACGAAAACCAAGGGGTTCTAAAAATAATTTGGCATTAGCCACCCCCTCGACCACCCCCACCCTATTATTAAAGAGAGTAAAATACTACATTGAGATTTAGTGTGCATAAGACTTGGATACAAAATCTGGATGTGGATTTCTAGAATAGTGTTTAACATTTTTTCTAGACAATATATAGAATTGTTTAAAAGACCACCCCATATCGTTATACAATATCTAATTATGTATTCAACTAAGGCATTATAAATTATCATTAATAATTTTCTTTAAAATATCCCTCATTTGACAAAATTTATGTAACAGTCTTCTGAGTCATCCTGCTACATACTCTTTCCACTTGATCCACCAGTACGTGTAGATCTTTAATACAATTTGTTCTCTGAGTAGCTGCTCATTTACAGTTTGCTTCATTGTTATATGACCTAGAGTTTTTATGTTGTTAAAGTTAAAGTCGTATTTCCCTTAAACTCGATTTGCAAGATATTAATTACATTTAATGGATCACATTTTTTATTTCAACTGTGAAATAATCATTGAGAGTTTTCACTTTGTGATCTTTACAGGGTTCAACAGTACGAACTCGTTCCTACAAATACTATTTCTTATCCAAGATGTTAGAACAGAGAAAATTAAAACAAAAATCAACCGATAAAAATTCTTATTCTTATCATTTTATAGCTTAAATCCTCTTTTGCTCTAACAAACAGACAAACTGACGGATTTGGAAGACACTAGTTTTCGTAACCTACAAAATTTAAAATGTGAAAATCTGAAAAAAGCTCAGAGTATGCTTCTTTCACAATTACAATATTTTCCACCTAAGTGAGATATATTATCAATTTTATGACACAATAATCAATATATCGCTTGCATGTATTTTAAAAGGCCGAGAATCTAGCTGCATGACTCCATTCTCATCCCACTACATCTCACAACACTTACTCGCACATACACTGCTAGCAGAATCACTCGCTTAACCCAGTAGGCAACAGGACAATATGTTACTTGCAGATGTCTCTGCAGGTGTCGTGGGTTCGGCACAGGGACGTTCACCTCTTGACGGTGGGTCGTTACACATACACCAGCGATCAAAGGTTCAGAGCTATTCACCAGCCCCAGTCGGAGGATTGGACCCTGCAAATCAAGTACCCTCAACACAGAGATTCCGGGGTGTATGAATGCCAGGTGTCCTCCACGCCGCACTTGTCGCATTTCATACATCTGACCGTTATCGGTAAGTGCAGTTTTGTTTACTTAGATTCTAGAAAAATATGTCCATTGTTATAAAAGTTGATCTACAAAAATGAATAAAAGTTGTAATTATTTATTTGTCCAATCATGGTCATGATGTCATAATACATCTGAAGTATCAGAGAAAATACAACAGTTACATTGTGACTAAATATACTAACAATATAAAACTATAACGTGTGTGCATCCATACGACTTGCGTTGCAATGAATGTTGGCTTCGCCGATCCATATTATTAATATATTACAACTAGGTGAAAATTCGATACTTACACCAGAAAATAGACCAGTTGTATACGGCGTTCCGCAAGGGTCTATTTTTGGGCCATATCTTGCCCGAATCGGATTGCAGATACCTCGTGACTTTCGCTATATTTGAAACTGTCCCGGTGCGATAATGGTACGTGAATGCATTGTCAATAATCGAGATATTGCTTAAACGTGGCTTTTGTAGAGCTAATATGTAATTGACAGCAATTTTTCTATCGCCGAAAGGCTTAGTATGCAACAATGTGTTTTGCAAGATCGTTTAAAGTTGCTGTTCTTTGCAGATGATGTAATATCAGAATCAATTGTCTAAATAAATAAACTTTTTTGCTCTAAAAATATTTGTATTAAAGTTATTTCAGGAAAAGTAATTGTACATCTGAGATTAAAATTTAACAACTCTCGTTTCATCTAATACTGTGTTAATCTTGTTGAATAATCCATCAGGATGAGTAGCCGTTAGCGTAATGGTGGTGTCATGAGCATAGATAAAGGCGAAACCGCTTTTGATTAAGTCATGGAGGTTGTTAATGTAAATTAGAAGTAATAGTGGGCCAAGTATGGATCTTTGTGGAACTCCCACGTGAATATCAAACATTTCTGACTCCACATCATTACATTTTACCCGCAGTGTAGTGTTATGCAGATATAACATCATACACTCAAATAATTTGCTTCTGAGCCCAATAGCCTATAACTTATGCGCTAAGATATCCTTATATACAAAATCGAAGGCTTTTAAAAGTAATTGTAGTAACATATTTCCCACTCTATTTTCTTCCTATCGCTGACAGTATACATTGAATCCTGTTTGTGATGTCTCTTTCCTCTTCTTTTGACTTATTCACTTTTTTATATATTTTTCTATCAAGCTTCACTTTTCTCCATTCTTCAACATTTCTTCAATTATACGGATATAATACACATACAGAGGATTGCTCACAGATTGCTCAGTTGACACATTTCAGTTCAATTCAAAATTAAGGTTTTTAAAGTTATTACAACATTATATCTGCGACAGAATCATTTATGTTATGTCAGCCAGACCAGGCAAATTCAAGAAGCTCATAACAAAACAAAGGCAATGTGGAACACAATAAATAAAATAAGAGTCAAATATTATAGCTATAAGAGAAAATGGCAAAAATATTCCAGATACTATAGTGGATAATTTTAATGAAGATTTTACATCCGCAATAAGTAAAAATTCTGTTTTTGGTCCAGTCTTTTTAAGTTCCAATGTGTCTTCTTAAGAAAGATCACTTTTTTCTAGACCAGTTTTATCATCTGATATATTATCTTTAATAAATAAGCTGAAATCATTTAACTCTTGTGGGTACGGTAATATTTCCAATAATTTAATTAAACATTCTAAACTGAGTATCTGTCGGCCATTGGCTTTTTTGATAAACCTAACTTGTAACACCGGAAATTTTCCAGACATTTTCAAGCTAACTATTGTCCAACCTTTATATAAAAAAAGTGATCCTAACGATTACGGAAATTACAGAGCCATCAGTTTGCTTTGCAGTTTTTCTAAACTACTTGAGCTTGCCATCAAAGATCAGCTGTCTACATTTCTGTATTAGAATGATTTACTATCTGTTTGTCAACATGGTTTCTCTGAAAACAAGAGCATCGAATCAGCACTCTAAGACTTAATTGTTAATGCCCTCGCTAACAAGCAATATGCCTTAGGGTTATTTATTGACTTCCCCCTTGCTTTTGATGTTGATTATGAATTCTATTCAGTAAGTTAAATAGGTATGGAATCAGAGGAATTGCTTTAAACCTCTTTTCTTCTTACCTAAACAATAGAACACAGATCGTTGAACTAAACTATGATATAACCAGTGCTGTATGCAACATAACGCCTAAGGGAGCTGTTTTGGGGCCTCTACTTTTTAATATTTTTGCTAATGATTTAATAACACATTTAAATATTATGCCAAATATTCACTGTGTCTGTTATTCGGATGATACAAATATTTTAATCATTGATAATGACTTAAATGTTACTAAAAATTTCGCTGAGTTAGTGTACTCACAGATAGTTCATTGGTCTGAGAAGAACAAGCTTAATTAAAATAAAAATAAAACTAATATGCTATTGTTTTTCTTAATCTGGACATGACAATTTTTAATGTGTGATATTACTTTTTGTGAATGAGTCAAAATGCTAGGCGTAACAGTTGATAGATACTTGGATTGGAACAACCATATAGATATTTTGTGTAATAAATTGCGACGCAACTGTTATGCCTTAAGGTTTGTGTCGTTACACTGTAATCGTGATGTACTCATGAGCCTCTATTATGCAAATTTCCGATCACATTTGAGATATGTTATAACGAACTGGGGTGACAATGTACATATAAATATAGTATTCATTCTGCAGAAGCATGCTATACGAATTATTGCTGGCTTAGGCTTTCGTGAGAGCTGTCGCGCTACTTTTAAAAATTGAAAATATTAACTGTAGCAGGTGTCTATATTCTGGAGGTCTGTACATTTGTATACAAGAATCAGCAGAGGTTTTTGCCAATCAAGTCAGCCATAACCACAATACAAGGTTTAAAGAATTATTACAGCCACAATCTCACTGAAGAGCTTTGTACCAAAAAAGCTTTGGTTTCAAATTTTTTAATGCCGAGGAAATAAAAATTTTCCGAATTTACGTGTTTTTAAATTAAAATTGAAAAAAATATTACAGGACAAAAATTGTTTTGAGATTGATGATTTTTTTCTTTAAATAAATACCGGCTCGATTTAGTACCTTTAATATTATGTGAGTTTTATTAAAACTTCGCTGCACTCGCAGTTTTGGATCTTTTACCTATATTTTACCAAAATTTTTTTAGTGTGTATATTTTTTATGTATGTATTTCCTATTTATTGACTGACTGTATATTATATTTCAATCTTTTTTTCTTTTTTCGACAAAATATTTCTTTTTTGTTTTTTATATATATTTACACTTTTTATATAATATACATACATATATACATTGCAAATATCGACGAAAGTTAAAGTGCACTACATCGGTTCATTTTTCAACATCTGCAAAGTATACTTTTTGGAGGATTATTCATTAAATTCATATGTCTCAGAATATGTTTGGTATTATATAACTATGTTTTTCACTGCTGAAATATAATTTTAGAAAGTTCTTAAATGTAAATTAAAGCCTCATGGATCACCAAGTAATTTCAAGGCATTAAAATAAATTTTTTACACGACTTAAATAAGAGAGGCGAGATTAAAATTTGCTAGAGTAGGCGTACCGGAAATTTAGGTTCAGGTGCGCCCGGTAACTCAACTTACTTCTTGTATCAATTATTCAATCCTGTATACGTTTTCTTAGCCTTTGTTGCTTGGAAATTGTTCTTTTTTAACTCGTTTACATTCCCTGAGTGCATTTGGCCTTTAAGTAGCCGTTTTATATCTAAAACTATTCCCTAACAAGCACGGAAGTTTCATTAAATTATTCATTTAGTAGGTATTTTGATGTACCGCTCGAGTTGCTGTAATTAATTAAATTAAAATATATTTAACAAAATTCAAAGCATCCGCTATTCATTTGTTTGATAATTAATGAAATGATTATTAATATTTTAAGCTCCTCTTCAAAATATGTTCTTAAAGAAACATTCTTTAGAAACTACCATATAAAATTTTTATATAGTTGTTTCTTATTTAAGTAATTATTAAGGAATTTGATGAATTTACAACATTTTATTTAATGCAGATTATTTCTGTTAGTAAGAATCAATTCAATTATAGATAACATAAAGAATGGCGAGCCCTATTTAAAGGCAAATAAACAAAAAAATGTTTCACTCTGGGATTATTATTTTCGCTTTAGTTAAATTATAGAAGATATAGCAATAATTAAATAAGAAGAGCTCCAACAATCCTTTGTCAGCTTGTATACATAAGTAAACACAATGTGAAGGAGATTCCTCATTCCCTGTGGCGTGACTCGTCTATAAAATAAATTGGTAGAGATACCTACCCATGATTTTCGACTGATACATACGATCTTTAATCAGCACCTAAAAATAATCCAAGACATGAAACTACTAATTGGGAGGGGGTAAGCAGTACATTCTTTTTCCTCTACTAATTCAACTTTGTGCTGTAAATTTTCTTTGAACCACGAACGTGATATTCCCAATGTACTAAAGATGCTAAAATATTAGTCTCATAGTACAATATTCCTAGTCTTGATGCAAGGCTTGTACGATTTGCTGGGAATGCTTTTCGTAGAGACCCGTTTTCATTTTAGGCGGTGCTGATCGTGATGTTACAGACATGGGCTGGGTAAATGACGTCATTGGTGTTGCTCGTGAGCGAGTTCGATCCCTTATTGTCCAGTAGCTGATCTAGGGGTTACGTGTGGTCTGTCAGCAAACCTGAGCGTCAGATTCCTGGCTGCATCAGAAAGCCTTCTTGCTACTTTGGTCATTGACTGGATGATGACTGCACCTACGTCGACATCTGTCGGGGAAATACTCGTGGCGTCGATGATAGGTGTCGTGGCTGTGCGTCGACGTCGGGGGAGTTGACGGCTGGCTGGTGTGGGGCGCTGACCCTTCTTCCTTTTGATGAGATGGACGGCACTGGATTGGGCTGACGACTAGGTCTAGAGGGGGGAGAGCAATCCTGAGGTTCGCCGTGGTGGCCATTACTTGCTTCTATCCGGGCCTGGCTTCGAAGTCTTATGCGTCTGTGGTTCGAATTATCTTTAATGCGAACTGTGTGTATAGCCCTAGAGTCGCCAGGAGACCAGCGATTTTTGTTTAGTTCGATTTCTTATTATAATAATAATAATAATAACCCTCTGTAAGGGTCGGAGCCACAGAGTAGGGTGACTGGTTTTTTGTAAAAAGAAAAAAAAAGAAAATAAGAAAATAAGTGATTGGCACCACCGGAGAGATACCAGTCACACTCAAGCCTGTTCTAGTCTCGTTAGGAATAAAAGAGAATGCCTATATTACGATGCAAAAGAAATTCTAATTGATACATGCAGTCTGACACGCGCGTTCCTCAATCAAACGCAATAGAGAGGAATTCAAGCTGCCCCGGAAGGGGCCTTTGGGTACCGTAATTACTTGTCAGATGTGACAATGAATCCGCATAATAATAATAATAATGTTTATTTGCAGAAAATAATCATTACATAATACATATTAGAATATTTATAATAAATTGTGCTAGATCAAATAAACAAATTAACTCAAGTCAAGTCATATAAGCAGAGGTGCTGCTGCGCTCCGACGTCGTGGACAAGGATTGTTAACTACAAAGGATAGCTTATCTGCACCGATTTATTTCCCCAAGGTCATACCTGATTAGCCAGTTGTGACGTCGACAACGGTCCCGGTCTGTTAGCGGCTTGAACCAGCGATCCTTTTTAAAATTGATACTTTTGTGGGATGCTGTATTAGTTTTTTTTTAAAGCCTGTAGCGCAATCAACTACCATCACCGAGAAATGAACCGCTTAATACGTCACTAACAGCCAAACAGAGTGGGGACTGGGAAACGTTACTCTCATGGAGGTGAGCAATCCTTTATAGTTAACAGTCCTTGGTCGTGGATAGGTAGTCGAAATAAAAGATGATTTTTCAGGTTATTCATTATTGGAGGGAAGTGTCTTGGTATTGCTAATATGTTTACTACTCGAAGTCGGACAATGAACTGATGATTGATAGTTGAGGTTGAACGCTGAACTGATGCCCGGGAGCATGTTCAGTACAGACGCCGGGCAATTATCTGGTCGATAGCGTGGGTTAAGGCGCGAGGTGGCAATCGCGATTAATCATACAGGCATTGCACCACCGGGTTCGAATCCTGGCACCGGCACTGGCACTATCGGAAGAAAGTTCTTGGCTTCTGAAATTGGGGGTTGTCTAATGTCTGTGGTGTTTATTAAAAAATATAAAAAAATCAACCACCCGTTCAGAAACGTCGCTCAGTAACTACTAGAGCCGTATGAAATAACCACTTGGGTAACAATCGTCTGGTCGGGCGTACTTCCTGAACGAGCTCCAGGTGCTCCGCTTGCGCGCATTAGTCGACTGAATGGGAGCTCGCGGTCTCAGTGCTCGTCGCCGGGCTCCTCTAGGTCGTGAATTTGTGCTTGATTCGCAGCTTTATTAATTAACTGTATTAAAACTATATATATCACAGTGTATGATATCTCAAAAGAAAGGTGTCTTTGTATTCTATCAAGCAGTATATTTGAATGAGCACAAATTCATGTAGTTTTCTTGTTATTTGAAGAATAGCAGGAGCATTTTAGGAAAAAATAAATTTCATCGGCGTATTTGCCTGATTTTTTTGGTTACCGACGACAAAACCCCATGTATAAAATAGTTTCAAATGTAACAGAACAAGTTTCAGGTATCCAGTATAAATTTAAAATATTTAAGAAGTAGTCTTGTAAATAACATCACCCATTAATTTGAAACAAAATCAAAAGGAAGTCAGAGGCACTTCGTCCGTAGTCTACATTTGACAAGTAATAGGCATAATAGCTACTATAAATTATTGTAACATTGGGTATATTACGATATGATGAATTTTCCGCTCAAATAATAATTATGTAATGTAGAACACACTTCCCATTATTAACAAAATATAATTAATTTATAAACAAACATTGTACTACACAATGCGGTGCAAAATGCTTGTTAAAGCTTATAACGACGAAACTCTGGTGGATTAGAATAAACATTTTGAACAAAATTCGATTCATTGGCGTCCCTTTTGATGTAGACGGCAGCATAAAACTAGGTTTAATGACACTAGTTTAGTCTCTTCTGTTTAATAACAGTAATTATCGAGTAAAACTTGCAGTCGAGCTTTGTATTAAGATAATATTGAAATATCACCGAATCTACGTGGTAAACAAATTGTTTATTACAGTTTCTATATGTGTGAAATTTAACTTAAGACAACGATTTATCTCAAGACCAATGCATTAAAAAAATTGAGATAAAAATTGTTTGGTCTCGAAGGAGAAACAAAGTGATGGTATTGGTTTTTATAATGCCGCTACGTCGATTCTGCAACTTGCCCCTTGGGACAAATTGCAAGCAGCTTTTACCCGTACTCTAGAAACATCTCTTTCTCTATCAGCAGTATAATAGAGGCTCTAGGTAGATCAGTGAAAACGGTTTATTAAAGGGGTCGAAACCTAGGCTGTCGCTCTCGTGGAATTGAAAGCTGTGATAACTTTATGTCTGTAACACTTTTACAATACAACAAACAATGTTTTAACAATTTATTGAAAATATCTACATGTCCAAGAAGTAACTAAATGCATGCAAGTATAGGTATATTTAAGGTATTTGCGTATATATTTACAATGATTCAAGTAAATAACACAAAGGCGGTTCGATATTTAAGCAAATTAAGTATTGGGACGAGAACGAATTTACTAGTTCTAGAAGTTCTAGAGTGTATCAAATTGAAAAGCAAAATCTATGACGCGGTTATTAAATATTTTCATACAGAACAACGGAAAGTAAGCAAGCGGTGATATATACGTGCAAAAGCAAAAGAAAATGGCATGTATGACAAGCAAAGCAAAATGGTGAGTCATCATGTGCAAACTTGGAGTAATTTAGGACAAACTATATAACAGAGAGATGGTTATTCAAAGTCAAATTTCTAACAAGAAAAATAAGTTAACATTGAATACAATGGAAAAGAATTATCATATTGTGACAGATTTTAGAATCTTAACATTTCAAACATGATTATTGAATATTTATTTACTAACCAAGATGGTACGTCTCAATTGAAGTGTCCCATTTAAAGGCAGCGTCCCTAACTGAATAATTTCGCGGAAAATGTTCCGATGTAAATTCTAGTACACAGACAGGTTTGAACATCGAGTCTTAATCTAATAAAAATTATAGCAAGAAAATCAACGATTACTCAAAATTTTGTTTCCAAATATTAATTTGCCTTTGTGTATAGCGATCGTATTCTTTAACAGTTTCTTTTATTAAATACAGTTCGACTCAATTGGAGTGTCCCACTTAAAGCCAGCATACCCAAATAAGTAATGTTCAAATAGTATGTTAATTGCGATACGTTTCAATTGGAGTGTCCCATTTAAAGGCAGCGTCCGCAACTGAATAACTTCGTAAAAATAAATATCTCTTCATTGATTTTATTAACCACTGTCGGTTACTTGAAAATTACAGCAAGTTGCTGAAGGCAAAATTTATCGAAATATATCAAAGACGAATTAAATCACTGAAACAAAACAAAACAAAAGTCCAAAATTACCACAATGACAAATGAGAATAAAATTAGAGATTTCTTGCCAAACGGTCTACTGACTACCTCGGACGCTAGATCCAAAAAGAACATGAGCAGCGTGCCGTTTCAGAGTATCACCGTACTTGGGCTAGAATTCAACATGTCTAGCGCAGGTTGTACGGCCACATATGAGTCAAACAGTCATCTGCCGGCGGCGGAGCTTTGACCTAGGTGGTTCTTGTCTAAAACTTTTTTATCCGAACTTAATTTTGTCAGATATTTAATTGCTTACCCGGATTTATGGTTACTTTCAATTATCCAAAATTATTATTAACTTACCAAAATCATGAATATTTTATGTAGCTACATAAACCGAAAGCCAACAGCTGATAAAAAATTTTCTTTTGTACGATTTCTCAAAGCCAACAAAAGTGATTTCTGCATGTTGTTATTTTCCTAAAGTTGCACTTTATGATAAAAAAAACGATTATCTGTTGGATATAAGTTTATTTAATAAGTTTAATTCTGGATTCTCACACTTTATAACGACAAAATAGTATATTATTCAACGAGCGATAATATAAGTAATAACTCACGCAGATGAAGTTTGCAGCACGAGCAGCAGGCGAGTGCTGTAATTCAACAAGTAAGTTATTGCCATTATCGCAAGTTGAATACTATACTTTATCTACGATTATAACATAAATATTAAATTGCAAATTTTCACCCTCGGACCTATCGCAATCAATTCTTCGCTCCAAAAAACTGGGGAAGAAATGTCTTGTAGCCCTGGGGTAGTTTTCACCCCCTTGGCTGGAAAGAAAGGATGCCGCGCGAAAAAATCAGATACGACCGTTTTTTGCTTCAAAGGGGTAGTTTTCACTCCCTTTGATCAACCCTCTCGATGGTCCCGTATCAAAAATCATTTTTATAGGAAAAATTCCGCACAAAAACTGCGCCTCCGCTTGCTACACCTTTTGGGGATGGTTTTTACCCAATAGGGGATGAAGGCAGATTTTGTTCACCCTCGGACCTATCGCAATCGATTCTCCGCCTCAAAACGCGGGGGAAGAATGTCTTTTAGCCCTGGCCCAGAAGTGTCCAACTTTTCCGTTTATTTACCTGGACAGAATGTAAAAGAGATTGGCACTGTACCTATTGAGTTATTATACCTCATTGTCATAACTCGGGCTATTTGTCTACGGATACTATTACTTGTTCAAAAGTAGTTGATTAATGAATATATAATCTAATATGAGTAGATAATAGTTATTTATTGTGTAAGTGTTTTAGATAGGGTTTTATCGAAACATCGTTATTAAAACACTTATACAATACAACGCTTTATCCACAAACACGGTCATTTAGAATTCGATTTCATCAAAAAATGATTTGACATTTCGCTCTGTCCGCGGCTGTAACGTCAAAAATTATTGAAATTAATTTTAAAAAAACTGGAAGGTGTTGAAACTTCAACAAGCACTATGCGTTCTGAAACCGATGACAACTACAAGCTTGTTATTAACGGAAACGAAGTGAAATATGATAAAACAAATAAGGAAATGTCTATTAATATAAATGTTAATATTAATATTAATAAAAAATAAATAAAATGTAATTGATTTCAGATTGTATTTTTCATTATTCCACTAGTGCAATAAACTTATTTCATTATTCCATTAGTGGATAAAGTGGTACTTTATATGCTTCATAAGTGTGGATAAAATTCCAATTATAATATGATTGTGGATAAAATATTTTTCTCTATTGTAAACTTTTCTAAAGTTAGTTTGGCTAACTAATAGTAACCAATAATCTTGTTAAACAATTAATATCTTATGAAGTTGAGGTCGTATAGAAAAAGGTTTTATACAATAGTTACTTCTTTTATTCGAAAAAATAAGATGATATAAGAAAAAATACAGGTTTCCATTTCAAAAATAAAGTCTACCCCGAAATGAGCTTGAAAACGTGGCCAAGGTCAAAAATCAATATCATTACTTTGTTTCCCCCTCGATACCTAACAATTTTTTATTTGAACATTTTTTTATAAAATGCATTGGCCATGAGATAAATCGCTATCTCAAATTAAATATCATTCATCAGTAATTCTCACCGTTTTCCAAAGTTGTTTCTATTGACTATGTAGATTTCAAATTTTAACAATCTCCTAATTATGATGCCAGCTTGAATAGCTAGACGCTCGTCAGTGTATGCCATATTTTTTAGCGGAATCTTATCGATCGATTGTTAAAAGTCCTCATAATCATCAAATTTCTTATACAACATTCACATAAATTAAAATTTCTAATTTCACTCAGTCTGACAAGCTCTTAAAAATCATAACAAAGTCACAACAGGTAATACGCACACAATGACACTGACAATTTTAGTGGGTCGCGAGTTATTACCAGTGTGCCTGAAAGCAATATCGAAAATAATCTCTTATTCTCGACGTACTTGAAACTTGACCGCAGGAAAATGTAAAATATATAGCGCCATGTTTCGTGTTTTAGGTCATCTACTAAATCTAGTTCGCTGCTGAAAAGTCAAACCGCTACATTCTTCATGAACCGCACACAGCGCATGCATCTTATGGCCATTTTATTTCAAATACTGAACTTTTAATAGGGGTTAACTATTAATTCTACCGAGATGTTACGTTAAGTCTATTGAAAAGTAATTTTTACTCGGTGCGGTGGAATAACGATAGCATTTTTCCACGACCCAATTCATCGAATTCATGTAAAACCTTTTGTAAAGCTTACCACTTAAAAAACATCCGTATTATTTACTCGAAAATTCAATAATCTTGTTTAATAATCCTTTAAAAAACAAAATTTTAAGTAATTGTTACTTCAAAATAAAAGTTATCTTGTGCCATTGAAGCCACTATTAATAAAAGATATAGGGCTTATGAGATCAAATAATTAAAGAAAGAAAATTAGTGCCTTATTCCTCAAAAATAAACAACAATGCAGCTACGGACATGTGTTTCGGAGTTATTGCTCCTCATCAGCGTAGCGTAGCTTAGTGAATATATCTTAGAGTTGAGCAAAACTAATAAAAGTAGGAAAGTAGAGTACACAGTACTCCATTTGTACTTTCATACTGCTTTCAAATGTGGCACATTGTGACACTGTTAGTTGAGTGTCCTCAGTTTAAAGTAGCATAGGTCATGCTAGCCTTAGTAAGCAGTAACAAGAACTTGCTTTGAAACGATATTGGTCAAATTTCGTAGTAAAAAAATTTTCTGTAAATTTGCTTTAGACTGGTTTTTTCCGTATGACACGTTGGGTGCCAAAAATATATGACGAGCCTATTTAGTCACTAAACAAAAGTAATATTTATATAATAAAAATAAATGAAGTGAATATAAACAGTAGCGTTCGAGTCGCAGAGGCTCGCAACAGGTGTGCCGAGGGCTAGCTCAGCTCTAGTCGGTGAGGGGGTAGGTTAAGGTTCATACACAAAAAAAAATAATAAAGCTACTCATGTATATGCATAAAGGGCGCCACTAGCTAATAAAATGACTGCAACCTAGCTAGAAGGCTCCCAAAATTTCCAAGGGTACCCAAACGCTATACTATGTTTATTCGTGGTATGAATTTAAAAGAAAACCAGTATGTAAAGTTAGAATTTGGATATTAAATTTATTCAGTAAAAGAGTATTCACCTGGAGTAGATATATATATTCACAAGCAATAAATATATTTGAACCGGTCCTTGGTTATATAATTTAATCTTACCACATTAGGTTCACACGAGATAATAAAAGTCGTGCATATGAACTTATTTATATATACTTATAAATCATAACTTATATAATATACCTCCCCAAATAATAAAAGGTTTGAATTGAATTACCCGACATGTGAATCTATTTACATTTAACACAAAAAAAGGAATCATATCCAAATACTTAAAATTTTGAATAGACAAAAAAATTAATTATTTACCAAAATATAGGCATAATATGTTTACAAATCATGCACTACATATAAAAGAAAACTGTGCTCAAATACTTAAAATTTTCAAATAGTCAAAAGTGAAAACATAAATTATTGGCAGAATGTATCCCGTACTCATACGCTAAGTATAAAAACCTGTATGGCGAGCTGAGTAGCTGCCTACCAAGAAGTAACACGAATTATTGTCCAAATTGGTCGCATAAGTTGTCGTTGTTAATTCTCATCCATCGAAAATGATCCAGACCACGAATCGTTGTCCTATGTCGAAGCCTGCAGTTGTCAATTTAGTTCCATACCTGTTTTCCAAAACCCCCAATCGTTGTCCAAAGTGAAAGCAAAAGGTTGTCGATAAAATTTCAATTAGGGGTCCACAAGTGGAGAACAAGAATAGGTGACCAAAACCCAGGCCTCTCTTGCTCTGGAGATGGGTAACGCCAGGCTCAACAAATATGTAGGGGGAATTCGTAAGATTCGGGATTGAACATTACGAAAACAACAAAAAGTTGAATAAAATAAAAAAGAAGAAGAAAAAGAAGAAGAAGAAGAAGCCCTAAAAAAATAATTTCATAAGTATACCAAAAAAAAAATTAAAAAGATCTTTATTCCTTACTCAAAGGTGTAGGGCGGCTTAAAATCGGCGATCCAAGAGATCAAACTTGGAAGTAATTCCTCATGGGACGGCTTTCTACAATTACCACAGAAAATGCGTTAGGGAGACATGTGCTTGCTTCACAAAAAAAATATAATCTACTTACAATTCAAAATCCGAATTAGTCGAGTAAGGTGTGTCGTTCTAAACAACCATAACGTACACAACCAACCATGAATTTCCAATATCCCATGAAAACATCAAATGGAAAGCCCCATTAACGGCAATTAAAAGGAAAATTCACAAAGAATACCAAGCGCACTGCTACCTAATGGCTACCGTCTCCAATCTCAACTTCCTATCTTCAAGATCTTACAAGCCGACAAAAAGACGCAATCTCTAATACACCTGCGAGATGCCTACTGTATAGCCAAAGGATTCTAGTCTCAGCTACAAAATTTAACAGCGAGGCAACCCTGGATACACCTCTCAATAATTACCTACTGTCTACCTAAAAGGCATAAATCAGCATTTAGCACGTAACATCCGATTAAAAATTGAATGAACATTAAAATAAATATTGAGCTTTTTGTAGAAGCGTTTCGAATTGTGTCCATATAAAATAAGCCATGAAAAAACAGATGAAAAATTGCACATAACGACACATCTGTCAAAACGTTATTGTTAAGTGAAATAGAGGCATATTTATTATTTGTAAATTTACAATTAGGTGCTGCATATTTATTATTTGTAAATTTACAATTAGGTGCTTTACTCAAAATAAAATACGATTTACAATAGAATATACACATAATGAAAAGTTAGATTTATTTTTAATTTACGGCAAGTGTCAGAAAAATGCCCATGCGGCCGCACGTCTATATTATGAAAGATATTTCGATCGTCGGCAGCCATACCGACAGTATTTTAAAATTCCGAAATGCAGAAAATATTGAGGTGGTAGAGGACAGCCTTATAGTAAGCGAGGAAATTGAGCCAAATGTATTGCTTACACACATGTGTACCCAAATGTGTCTACAAGAGAGCTGGCAAAAGAGATAGATATTAGTCGTGAGAGAGTAAGACGTATATTAAAAAAACATGGACCAGATTTTTTGGGGTTATCTGAAGGACAAAGTATACTCTACGCCCTCGCAACATTAGAAGAACTCCAAAATAAAATTTTAAATGCCTTTGAATCCATAACTCTAGTCATGTTACAAAGTGTTATTAGAAAAACTATTCGAAGAGTCAACAAGTAGTGTTCTGAAATGGGTGGCGTCATTTTGAGCACCTGTTATAGGTTTGGCATTTAGTTGTGTTGTATTGTTCTAATTATAATATTTATAAATTTAGTAAGTTGCTGGCCAGATAGGGATAGGGACGATAACTTATAAATCGGTTTTATTGTGTGAATTTTTGTTTTTTTGCTGATGATCCATCAAAATTTTTATCATATTTATCAAAATAAATTTTCTCTAATTGCAAAATAAATAACTCATGTGTTTTTCATAACTTACTGCAAGATATGGACACATAATTCGAAACACTTCTACAAAAAGCTTAATATTTATTTTAATTTATATTCAATTTTTAATCACAAAACATCAGTCTAAAGCAAATTTACCACTACATCTAATAAAAAAATAAAACATACGGTACTATTTGAAAATCTGTCTACTTCGAAACTTTTTAAATTTGTTCCTGAATTCTAAAGCCAACTAGAAAGCAAATAAATGCCATTTCAAAGGTTATTTTTGATCCGATTTTAAATCTGAAAAAAGCGTTGGAAAGAGAAATTATAGCTTTATAAGACAAGTGGTTTAAATATACAGGGGGATATTTGAAATAAGAAAGTTGTGGCAATTTCCGGCCATACCGAAAGTGATTTTTTTTTATCACCGAATGGTCAAAATGTGGCCATTGATACATATATTTTTTTTTTTTTTTTTTTATACATTTATTTAACGTCGGCCTATTTCCGCTACTGAGGCCTAACACCGACGCCTGTAGACGACCTACCCCCAACCAGGAATTTTGCCGAACCTCTTCCCTTAAGAAGAGTAGGGATCTTTTACTTGCCTAACATTTAATAGACAAGGGACCGACGGCTTTACATCCCCTCCGAAGGATGGTATATCTCCTATACAACCCTCGCCTAAGGTTGTATAGATACATATATTTAATTTCCCAAATTTAAGAATTTTATTTTTAAAACTGTAGAAAAAAGTGGGAGGTACTTTCTAGGTCCCCGGTATAGTATAGTATTGTTGTTATTATTATTCAAATTTGTAAATAAATAAACATGGTAAAATATTCATTTAAGTATTGAAAATACTTGATTATGGGAGAACATATGCTAAAATAGTACAGTTTTATTGTAGCTATTTAATGATCAATATATTTATCATGCGTATAGTTATTGTACAACGTTGTTTTGTTTTTTGTTTATTTATTTTTATTCATAAAGGATAAAACACAGACATTTTCAAATTGACACCCGGTATTGACATTTCATATATCTCTTGCCGAATTCGAACTATTTCTTAATATATTTGAGCAGAGTTTAAGTAATAGTAATAATACACTAATTTTAGGAGACTTCAATGTACCAACCTATAATAATAGCATAGTTGATAGAAAGGGCCAAATGATGCAATCCTTTGTAGAATTTGTAAACATGTCACAATTAAACAACATTGTAAACTCAAATAGGCGACTATTAGACCTAGTGATATCTGATCTGGTAAATTGTAATATTTCACATGATGACATTCCTCTAGTAAGAGGAGATGCTTTTCATCCAGCTCTAAAAATATCCATCTTACCAAAAATTATAAACCATGCTAAATTCCCTATTAATGTCAATAATAAAAGTTATAACTTCAAGAAAGCCAATTATCATGCATTATATAATTCACTACTTAATACTGATTGGAACTTTCTAAGTAACTTTACGGACGTCAATGTGGCTTGTGAATATTTATATGATAAGCTTTATTCAATATTCGACCTGCATGTACCCATTTTTACAAACAAAAGACGCAAATTCCCTATATGGTACACACCTGAAATAATAAGAAATATAAAATTGAAAAACAAATATCACAAAAAGTATAAGAAATCCCATAGAGATAATGACTTTGGAAGATTTTAAACGCATTCGTGCATTGGTAGAAACACAAATTTCAGATGCATATGAATCATATACACGTAATGTAGAAGTAAACGTAACGGATGATCCTAAACAATTTTGGTCCTATATACACAATAAGAAAGGCGAAACCAGGATACCGGGTAAAATGTATTGTAACGGCATAATATATGACAATCCTCAAAACATTGTCGAAGGATTCGGTAGCTATTTTAACAGTGTATATTCAAAACCGTCCAACGAACTATTACCCTTCAACAATATAACCAATTATCCGTGCATTAATCTTGTACAGCTTTCTGAACTCGATATATCTGAAGCCATTAAAAAATTGAAAAATAAAATGACCTCTGGCCATGACCAGATTCCTTCCTCGATTCCAGCTTCGTAGTAAAGGACTGTTCTAATGTACTTATTACTCCGCTGTTAATTTTATTTAATCTCTCACTTCGAACATCTACATTTCCTGAATGCTGGAAACTGGCTAGAGTCTGTCCTATTCATAAGAACGGTGACATAAATTATATACTTAACTACAGGGGTATTTCTATTCTACCCAATTTTGCAAAGGTTTTCGAGGTGTCGGTGTACAACGTAATATATCCGGCTATAAAAAATTTAATTTCCACCTGTCAGCATGGTTTTATGGAAAAACGCTCTACAATATCACACCTAACGTGTCTAACCCAATTTATTTCTAACACTCTGGACAAACGGGGGCAAGTGGATGTGGTGTACACAGACTTCTCAAAGGCCTTTGATCGTATTGATCATAGAATTTTAATTAATAAACTGAACAACTTGGGTTTCAGTGATATACTTGCTAATTTCTTTCAATCTTACCTACAAGACAGATTACATTATGTTCAGTATAATGGTTTTAAGTCAAACACGTATGTTGCAACATCTGGCGTACCTCAGGGATCGAATTTAGGTCCCCTCTTATTTTCTGTATTTATCAACGATTTATGCAATACACTGAATTGCAACAAACTTCTCTTTGCGGATGATCTGAAATTATTTAACGAAATTAATACCATAGAGGATTGTGCGAGATTACAAGAACAAATAAATATCATTGAGGATTGGTGCCTAGTGAATAATTTAACGATGAACATTTCAAAATGTAAAGTTATGACTTATACACGAAATGTTAGTCCAATTGAATATTCATATAATTTTAACAGCATCACTTTATCACACTGTGAAAATATTAAAGATTTGGGTATACTGTTCGACTCCAGATTGGAATTCACAGGACATATTAATTCGATAGCTAAATCTGCGTTAAGATTACTGGGTTTTGTCATAAGAAATACAAGAAATTTTACTAATGCAGAAGCATTAGAAACGCTATATTTTTGTTTCGTCCGTTCTAAATTGGAGTATGGCTCAGTGATATGGAATCCTATCTATGAGATACACTCACAATCATTAGAATCTGTTCAACGGAAATTTCTAAAATACTTATCTTTCAAAATAGATCATCAGTACCCAGTACAGGGATATCCGAATAATTTAATGTTAATGAGATTTAATATGGATTCATTACAAAGCAGAAGAATTATGTCAAACTTAATGTATATCTAAAAAATTATTAATAATACAATAGACTGCCCAGAACTCCTCTCCCAAATAAATTTTAGAATTCCACGTTTAGGCTCGCGTCAAACTTCCACCTTTGCACTACCGTCAAAACGAACAAATATTCTTGGTAAATCGCATATTTATGCTATGATGGAAATGTATAACTCTCTTGGCAACCATTATGACATGTTTAGTCTTTCCTCAGAGAAGTATTCAAGAGGCGTAAAACTATCCATTAGAAATAGGCCGTAACTCTGTATTTTGTATTTTACAATTTGTACTTTGTATTTTGTATCTCGTATTTTGTACTTTGTATTTTGTATTTTTATTGTATATTCTGCATTTTCTATTTATATTTTATATTATAATTTATATTTTATATTTTATACTTTGTATTTTGTATCTTGTACTACTTATACTTTATACTTCATTTTATATCTTATATTTTGTAATTTGTATCTTCATAAAATTGTCATGTAACTGGAGTATTCTGTTGGCCAATAAATTCTTTATTATTATTATTATTATTATTATTATTATTATTATTATTATTATTATTTCCCTGCGAAAAAATTGTTCTCCGTTCACGCCGATGTTGCCTTTAATTCGACTTCCGTCAAGAGACCTGTTTTCGTCCATAGAGACTCAAATAGATGCTAAATTAACTTATACCGTGGAATATCTGCATAAGCAATCAATAAACAACCGACGAGCTTCCGACTTAATACCGTAAACAGCTTTGAAAGACTGATCCTGCAATTTGCTAAATTAAGAGGTACTCTCCTATTTCTGTGCGCTAGATAATAGATAAATTTATCTTGTCGATTCCGAACAGAACTGCAGCATCACAGTCGAATTGGCCACTGCACGGGATCAATCTAAATAAAATCCTGGATTTCCCGTTCCCTTGATCAGCAAAATTTATTCATCCACAACGATCGACTTCTTTGTGAGAGCTGCAGTAATGGTAAATTGTTCCCGAGTAAATTGAAATTACAAACTTGAAGGAGCTTACTACTAAGGAAACTAGTTGTGTTCTGAAGCAACAAATATTAAACATAAAACAAAATTCGAAATACATACCCATCCACGAGCGTTTCAGGATCTATTGGAATTTACTTTCTAACTTTTAAAAGCAATTTATAATTGCTAGAGGGAAATATAGGAAGCTCAATTTAATTAACTACTCAAGTTTTGCTTAAAACAGCGAGTTTGATTTTAGACATTAGTTGTATTTCAGTGAAAACTATCCACCTTAAATAAATTTGGATATATAGAATAGAATATATATTCATGTACGATTTAACAATTATAACATACGCAAAATTTTTATTTTACGTTGCAAAAAATAAATATACATAATCTATAAACTCGAGATATATAAAATATTGCAAGCCAGAATAAAATATTATGTATGTACAAAGAACCTCATGTGGAATAAACTGTCTTCTGCGACAGAGTTCTTGTATGCGGATCTACAGTTATTCTTCAGACCTTATAAAAAATATACTTACCATAAGGTAACTAATACTAAAATACTAAATATATTTAAAACACAGAAAAACTAAAAACAAAATAATATAATAACTAAAAAAAAACAGATATTTTGGGATCAATTAATTTATGTATATCCGTCCTAGATTTATTTTGTATCTGTGTCTTAATTTTCCTTTTAAATAAATTTATTGAGTTAATTTTCCTAATCTTAGATGGATTGAAATTGTACATTTGGGGATCCAGATAGAAATAACATCTTTGATCAATGGTTTTTTCTATTTTAGGTACTCGAGTTGTATTGCTTCTGTACCGCGTTTAATTCTTTTTTAAACATTTATTTAACGTCTGTCTATTTCCGCTACTGAGGCCTAACACCGACGCCTGTAGACGAGCTACCTCCAACCAGGAATTTTGCCGAATCTCTTCCCTTAAGAAGAGTGGATCTTTTACTTGCCTAACATTTAATAGACAAGGGACCGACGGCTTTACATCCCCTCCGAAGGATGGTATATCCTCTATACAACCCTCGCCTAAGGTTGTATAGCTTCCGCGCATACACTGATATACAAGCCGCTGGAAGATGTGTGAGGCGAGAACACGGTCTTTCTTGTGAACATGAACGCGCGCCTCGAAGTGGGGAAAATAAAAATAGGCCAGTCGGAGAGCTTGTTTTGAGACCTCCGAGGGTGATCGTGCACTTATTTTTGTGTAAAGGAATGTTTTAGAGAAATAATTTTTTTTTGTCTCAAGGCCAAAACTTCACCCTGTATGAGACGTCGATGCACTTAACTTTTTCTTAAAAAGCTTAATATTTACTTTGAAAATCTTGGTCGGGTACTTTTTGATATACCCTGTATATAGTCGTAGAGTAAAACACACTTGGTTTAAAATCGAAACTAAAATTTATTTAATCACTTGAAAAAAGTTTAAAAATGGTTTAAAATAACTAAAAATATATTCTGAATAAGACAACTTTTCAACAGCGAAGTTGCGTCGAAAGTAAAAAAAAAATTAACTCGTGTTTTAAAGTTTCAAAAATTCACTTGTTGGCGAAGGAGTCGGTTTAAAATAATAATTAAATCACACTAAAAACATTTAAGAATGTACTAGGGCAGAGATTATGGATGTTTTTACTTGAACCACCAAGAAAGACACCAGTACGGTTATAGACCGCGGCACAGGCTGAACTTGCTCGAGCTTCGTCTCTCCCGAGCTTATATACTCTCGTGGAATTTCGTTAAACGTGCCCCTTCGAGTCAGGCGGCAACGTTTTTTTGTAATCTGGATATGTCCACAGACTGCGTGCGGGCTTGGTCTAAAACCAGTAGCTTGCCCCAGCCACACACGTAACTGCGTAATTGTCGAATTCGTTTGAAATCCTATTTGAAAATGATATCATTACATGGAGCCTAAGATTTGAAGCAATTCAGTTTTTTGGTGATTCCTGTACCTATTTTATTAAGGGAGTTATTTGATGATTTGTGAAAACTTCAGTAAGCCTTACCAATTGTTCCCCAGTCCACTTATCCACGGAGGTGGACGTAGGTCTTAGATTGATCTGAGTATAATAAGTGCGGTGGGATGTAGATCTTTTATACTTTACTTGGCGCGCTAAATGTTAAGAAGCAAAAATAGATATCGATATGCGATTGTGGGATGACGTGCAGAAAGATAAACAACCGGTTGCCATTTACTACGCAATTACAGGTAGACTTGAGATCGCGGAAATGGATGCATGTAAAATTTTTATTTAAACGAATTAAAATTTGATATTCGGGGTATGTGGAGAGTATGAGGAGCGGAATGAAAATATACAGGAACAATATTTTTAAGGTTGAAAATTTTGAAATGATTTTCTGTAAAAAGTGGAGTTTGACTGTTTTGAAGGTTTCGGCGATGATTTAGGCATCCTTGGGAATATCGGGAAAAATGGTGGCTTTTTTACAATTGAAAATATAAGGGCCCTTTTTATGTGGTTTGACAAATTGAGTGGAAAGTTCGAGTAATTTGGCTGGAATTTTTTCGAGTTAATTTTTTCTAATACGAAGTAGGCACTACAACACTTGAAACGGTCGCCCATCCAAGTACTAACCGCGCCTAACGTTGCCTTCCATCGCATATCAAAGTATGTACATAGTAAAGACGCATCTACGCTCGCCCCTACCAGGTTTGATAATTATGAGCAATTTCCTCTAGTTCGCTTTTATTTTTATGTTGTTATTTGAGTTTATATTAGTATTTGAGTTTCCATATATAATTCTCCTGGAGGGTATTTATATGATTTTTTTAAAATTATTTTTAATATAAATTTCTGTGCATTCTCTAACTGGGTTAGATGATTCTTGGCCGCACCTCCCCATGCAATCATTCGGTAATTTAAGTGAGTCTCCACTAGACCAAAATATAAGGTTTTTAACTGGGATAAATGTTTAAATTTATACCATAACGATCTGAGCTTATTAGTTATATATTTTGTATTAATGTCCCATCTTAAATGATTATCTATGTAAATTCCTAAATATTTAATATTTTGTGAGCCTTGTATATAAGTTTCATTATTGTCGATATTTATACTTAATCTCTGGAAATCTGGTAAATTATTGCTAAAAGATGCAAATGGGACATAGTAAGTTCTTGAATAATTAACTATTAGTAACCTGTTATTAAAGAAGTGGATGATATTTTTAAAATATAGTTCAGCTATTTCTTTAAGGCTTCTCCAGTTACTATGAGAATATATTGGATGGCAGTGTCATCGGCAAAACTTACTATGTTACCACTCAAGAACAAATCAAATAGATCATTCAAGTGCATATTTAAAAAAATTGGTCCTAATATGGTTCTTTGTGGTACTCCATATTCTACTGTCATTTTATTACTAAAGGTGTTGCCAATATTTATACATTGTTGCCTATTTGATAGATAACTATATATTAACAGTGGAATACCCCTAAACCTTATACCCTCCAATATCTGTAATAATTGAACATGACTAAATGTATCGAATGCTTTCGCGAGGTCAACGAAAATGCACAGCGTTGGTTTGCTGATATTTATATATTTATAAATCCTTGTATTAAGATAGGCTATTGTATCTTGGGTTGACTTCTGCTCCTTGAAACCAAATTGCTGAATATTAAATCTATTTAAAAAGCTTAGTAATTCTGTTTTTCAATATTTTCTCAAAAATTTTAGCTATTGAAGATAAGCGAAATAGGTCGGTAGTTAGTCACGTTCAGTTTATCACCATTCTTATAGAGACGCTTTATTACATCTATTTTAAATGCCGATGAACAGTTACGTATTTCAGAACCTTTATTGATAAGGTACTGTGAAAGTGCTGTTATCTTAGAAGATATTTCCTTCAGTGTATATGATTGTATCTTATCAATTCCAGGTGCTTTATTTGATTTTAATTCAGAAATTGTTTCGATTATTTCATTTTCACTCGTATCTGACAGGTATATTGGAGTTGAAGATATTCCTTATGTTTTGAGAAGAGTTATCCTTTTTTACTACTACTACCTTTATGAAATATTTTACAAAAACATTAGATATTTTCAGTTCATCACTAGTTAATATACCCTCCTGGTTTCTAATTTTAGATATTTGATCCTTACTTTTTTTCCCCCCAGATGTTAATTCTTTGCACAATGCCATTATTTAAATTTTTGTTAATTTCGTTTTGATAATAGTCCCACTTAGTTTATTGCGGTACTGTTTAAATTTATTTATATTATGTTCGCTAGGATATTTTTTTGATAATTTGAATAGTTCTCTTTTTTTATCTACTGATTTTATCTTATTTATAAATAATTTTGTAGTAAAGTTATTAGTTACTATTTTCTTTTCGTTTTTAGGAAATATAATCTCGCCGACTTGTGAAAAGTGATCCTTAACATTTGTTTGGAGTATTACTGGAATGAATTTCTAATGTAATTTTCAGTTAATAAGTGATCAATATAACTTTTGCTATTTCCTTCCATTCTGGTATAATTATTTATTGCAGAGATAAACTCATGTCCTCTTATGATATTGAGATATTACTAATTAGAAAGTACATCCGACAAGACTTCCAAATAAATGGTTGCTTAAGATTCAAACTAGAGGGTCTAAGCCAGATATATGGCGCTTTAAGGACGGATATCCTATGCAGCATTTTTCCATTCTGTAACGTTGGTTGGTCCGATTTATTACTTGAATTTTGAATCACCTGCTTTACATTCCCATCATACTAATTGCTCTGCGCTTTGGGTTCTTGTTTAACATTCAAAGCCCTGTTGGCCTTTTACCTTCCCTTTCCTTCAATTTTTGTATAATAATTTCATTGAAATTTGTGTAATGGATTTACTTGAATATTCGGGTTCGCATATTCAATGGATTGGTTTATACATACGAGGTTAATTTTTATTATTAATTACTTTCCTTTGCATGTAATGAAGGAACAACTCAATGAGAGTTCCATCTCCAGTGATGGAATTATAGTAAGAATTAAGTCAAGAATATATACAATATGTTCATCGCGCCGTTGCTTCTTAATAATACGTTACTCCATACAGGATGGTTCTGAATATTTCCTTAAAAGTTTAAGGTGTTTAAATGTTTTGGTGTTTGTTGAAACAGTTATATAATCTTTAAATTTTGCAATTGTAATATTTTTATTAATATTTATGTTGACCTTGAACTGTATTAGATAAAAAAAAAATATATTTCAAGGTGAAATAATCATTTATATAATGTTTAAAACATACATAATCTAACGTTGTTAAGAATAAAACCGCTGCCCAAAGAATCACTACCTCCACATCCAGATTTTGTATCCAAGTCTTATATACACTAAATCCCAGTATTCCAATATTTTATTCCCTTTAATAATAGGGTGGTGGTGGCAATGGGGGTGGTAGAGGGGGTGGTTAGTGGCAAAAAATTTTAGGATCCCTTGGTTCTCGTATACACTAAATTCCAATTTAATTTTTTACTCCCTTTAATAATAGGGTGGGGTGAGGCAATGGGGGTGGTAGAGGGGCTAGCTAACGCCAAAAAAATTTTTTGAGACGTTTCGTTCTTGTATACGCACTAAATCACATTTTAACTTTTTTTACCCCCTTTAGTAATAGTGTGAGGGTTGTATTTGGGGGTGATAATGGGATGTGGAGGGGGTGGCTGATACCAAAAAATTTTTAGAGACGTTGACTTTTCATACATGCCCTAAATTGCAATTTTATGGACTCTTACCTGCTTCTTTTGCCTACTTACCCTTATTTACCCGATTTATCCCGAACCCTTCAACGGAATTAGATCAAAATATAATCTTGTTCCAGATATTGTTATAATACATAAGTGTACCAAATTTCAAGTCAATATCATAAACAGTTCCAGAGTAAACGTGCGCACAAAAAGTTACAGACAGACAGACCGACAGACAGATTGACAAACAGACAGACCGACAAAGAGACAGACCGACAAACAGACAGACCGACAGAGAGATAGACGGACCCACAGATAGGAAAATTTTTTGCTCATATTTAAAATCTCGACGTATATGACATTTTAAGCCTATTTCAACAAAAAAAGGACTTTTTTTGCGTTACTATACTTCACTGAACGTGGAAGTAAAAGTAACAAATGAAACATCTTCTACCCTGACAATATATGGAAGATTGTGGAAGGTCATTATAGCTAAAAGACTTTTTTTATAGTTATGAAAACGTCACCATTCTCCAACTTACAACTAGCTACTGGCCCGTTTCTGCCAATCCATCTATTCTAGGCTATTCTAAGTTGATTAGGTACACCATCGTGTATGAACCACATTGTCCTTCTGGTCTCATACGGCACATCCTCCAAGAGATTTCTTAAATGTTTCTTAAAAAATCTAAATAATTTAACCCAGCCAATCTCTTAGACAAAACAAATAGT
The DNA here is from genome assembly GCA_963675555.1 of Leptura quadrifasciata. Taxonomy (NCBI): domain Eukaryota; kingdom Metazoa; phylum Arthropoda; class Insecta; order Coleoptera; family Cerambycidae; genus Leptura; species Leptura quadrifasciata. The sequence goes on from OY776677.1 coordinate 142,867,000, forward strand.
CCTAATAATCTGTCTGCCATGTATTTGGGGACTGTTATAGAAACGTTATACTGTAACTTTGTAAAATCAAGGAGTAGAAAAAATATTTCATAAATTCCAGAGAGTAGACCCCAAGTGAGTTGTTCATACTGAGTAAAAACAAACAATGTCTTCGCAACTTAAATTTAGGTGTGCGCAAACTTTTTACTCTATACTGTGCTATTTGGGTTAATTAATGTATTATTGTTTAATCTGTGATTATCAACTATTGTCCAGTTGTCGCGAGGAACTAGTTCTGGTATTAATTTAAAAGCGTAAGGGCCCTAGTATAAGTCCTTGAGGCACGCGTAGTTAATTTATCTGATCTAGTTGTATTTGCCTTCACTGTCTCACTTCAATTATGAAGATATCGAATGATAATTGTTAGCTTAATTCATATCCAAAGTCATGTATCAAGTTCCCAAAGCATAGTCGACTAAGACAACTGCTTTATTCGGGTTCACAAAAAGGCCCATTAATGCACAATTTACGCCGAATATTTTATGCAAACTAATTAATCATAATGATAAACATTTTTCTTCGTCGTCCTGTATAAGCAGGCTGTGATAACGCCAAATGAGAAGCTGTCAACTCTTCAACTTCAGTCCTTATGTACAAGAAACTTTGTAGTATTTAGCACACTCTGAAGTGCACTTAACAATTTATGGTTGTCGTTAAAGTTAAATTAATCTTTTTAATTTTCTGATACTTTTAGTTACTTAGTTTCCGTCCGTTATATTAACTTTATGGCGGACAACAGCATCACAACATTTCGTTTGACAGTATCTTTTTCTCATTTTCTATATGGCGAAGTCCAATTCAATCAATTTAATTGATCACTCAGTTAATAGTGAAGATGAAAAATCATTTGATGCGTTTCTATTCTGAGAAAAAAATAATTTTACTCACTTTTTACATATTTATATCTATATACATTTAAGTATTAGTATACAAATTCTAAATGTATTCAGAGGCGAAGTAAAATAATCCTATATAAAACTGCGTTCGGCTTCACTGATAACACGAACGATCTTCTTCGAAGAAGAGAGGCCCTTTCCAACACGCTCTGTGTCCTGTGAAGTACACTTAATAGGAGTAACGTTCGAATTCTAGTACGATTTCAAGATTAAATGGGGTGTGATGACGGAAAGACCCGGAAGAAATGTTTGACATACATTTAAATGAACACGGAAATATAAAATACAATCATTTACCGTCTTTAACATTATTACAGTTAACAATGATTGGGCGGAAACTCCTGTCTGAGATACGTGTTTATCTGTTTGAGATATCTGTCAGGAATAGATTACAAGATATACATAGTAAGGTGTCCCAAGAAAATTAATGTCGCTCTTTTTAAAACATACCCTCTTATTTTATTTGTTTTATGTCAAAGCAATTATAAATAACATTTCATATAACTTGAACCACTGCAACCCGTGCCGAGTTATACATATCACTATGTGTTTACGATCGAGCGTGTGACTATGTGTCAATGTGCATCATATAATTTCTAGTTGATTTGTTAGTAAACGTATTGTTTTTAATTAGTGTACATGTCGAGAATTATGTAGTTCTAAAAAAATGTATATTTTTAATAGGGGACGCAAAACATCAAATAATGGATTCAAAACTTCCCTCAAATGGACTAGTTCTCGCAGTATTATTTTACAATAGTAGTGAAGGGAATGTAACTGTTAATGAAACTGCAAAGCTCACTATTTGCGAGCATATTATCTTTTGGAAAAAGGCACGAATACCTACCAAATCGTTGGCAAATTATGTAAAGTAAATTTTAACTTATATCAAGTTCGGGGAGACCAACAAAAATTTGTAAGTAGTTTAGATATTTTGTTTGATACTCCACACACCGATGCACTTTAATTAAAGAAAATAGAGGAAGGTATGATCTGCAACCAAGACTGGGATATCTACAAAGTAAAACTCATGCAGTACAATAAAGAGGTCCGTAAAGCAAAGAGAGACTCATGAAAGAGATTCTGCGAAGAGGTCAGTGATGGTCCCGCAGCTTCCAGAATCCATAGAGTCCTAGCGAGGGACCGGTGTACTGCAAATGAAATAGGTTTTATCAAAAAAGATGATGAAAAGTATCAAATTGCTCATGGAGGCACACTTTCCAGGCTCACCAATCCTGCTCCAAAAGTGGCTAGAGTTATTAATACTTTACCTATGTAAAATATTCAGGGCTTGCTTGGCCTGGAGATACATATCAAACATATCCTCTTTTCTACTTAAAACGATAGAAAGACTGTTAGATAGGTACATTAGAGACGAGCTACTAAGGGAAACCCTCTCGAGTGAACGTCAATATGCATACTGGCCTGGGAGGTCGACAGACCTTGCGCTGGATAAGTTAAACAGACTACTAGCAATGTCCTTAGATGATAAGATAATGGCAGTAGTAACATTTCTAAACATAGAAGGAGCGTTTAATAACGCGACAACGCACTCACTAACGAGGGCATTATCAAACAGAGGAGTCCCAACAGTGATCTGCTGGTGGATTAAAGCCAGCCTAGGCAATAAGATTGTAATATCCAATCTAAATGAGGCCTCCATTGAGGCGAAAGTGAGCACAGGCTGTCCCCAGGGAGGAATACTATCTCCACTACTGTGGGCAACCCTAGTTGACGAACTCCTCCGGAAACTGTCCACAGAAGACTTCTATTGCTTGGGATATGCTGATAATCTAACAATAGTTGTCCACAGGCGATTCGCGAATACAATAACGAAGCGTTCGCAAAGTGCCCTAAATGTTGTCGACAAATGGTGTTGTAAGGAAGGACTCTCTATAAATCCCCACAAAATCACAATCGTCACTTTTATACGGAGAAGAGCACTGGAAGGCCTAAAGTTCCTAAGTCTCAACGTAGTGAGGCAAAATATTTAGAAGTCATCTTTGACCAAAGTTAACATGGAACTCCCACATCCAAAAAGTCCTACAGAAAGCAATAATTGCCCTGGGAAATGTGAAAAAAACTGGAAGCTAAATCCCAAAATGAACCTGTGGTTATACGCGAAGGTAGTGAGACTCACGATAACCTATGGATCAGTGATATGATGGACTAAGACGGTGCAGTCGGGAACAGTAAGGCTGTTAGGTGGCGTTCAAAGGCTTGCTTGCCTGTATGTCACGGGGGTCATAAAAACTGCTCTTACGGCTGTACTTGAGGTTCTCTTGGACCTGCCACTATTACATATATCCTACAAGGCGAATCTCGGTCAGTCGTGCACAGGTTAATGCAAGGCCAAACGCCAATTAGCCGGCAACACGGGATGAAATTCCGGAAGTTATACTCGGAGATGAGGGCAGATTCCGTCCTAGGCATGCCCACGGGCGTAATGGTCCCAAGGTATAACTTCAATAAGAACTTTCAGATTGTAATACCAGACAGGGAAGACTGGAAAAATGGTCCTCCCATAACAGCACAACAGTCTGGTACACTGACGGCTTCAAGACAGAACAAGGAGTGAGAGCCAGGATTTACGGGACAAGGTCAAAAACCAGTATCCCGATAAGGCTAAGGAAATACGCAACAATGTTTCAGGCTGAAGTGATCGCCTACACTGTTGCGCAAGGGAGATAATATGACAAAGTACTATTAACCAGTCGATTGCCATTTTCTCTGATAGCCAAGCGGCAATAAAAGCAATCAGCTCTATGCAAATCAACTCAAGATTAGTGTGGGACTGCTTGATGGTCCTTATAGAGCTGGGAAGTCAGAACAAAGTGACCTTAGCATGGGTACCAAGGCACAAGGGACACAGAGGAAACGAAAAGGCTGACCAACTGGCCAAGGAAGGCGCACCAAAGCCCCAATAAGATCTGCGTCCTTTTGTGGCATGGCAAAGCCATGCATACGAGCAACCACTAAGGAATGGGTGCAAAATAAAACTCTGGAATGGTAGAGAAATCTCCCAAGACAGAGACAGGTCAAAGAGTTCAATAAAGAACGTTCAGGCACACTCACGGAAGGCATCAGAGTAATAGTAAGCCTTCTAACCGGCTAATCTAATGGGCCTGGCAGACGACGCAACATGTAGGTTCTGTCAAGAGGAAGAGGAAACCTTAGTTCACGTATTGTGCCACTGTGAAGGCCTGGCGAGACTGAGATTCCAAGTAGTCGGAGAAGAAAAATCAAAGGCGGACAGCTATACGAAATGGCCTTTATCAAAGCTGTGGAGTCTAGTACAAAGGACAAAGCTGGATGAGGTACTATGAGGAAAGTATTCTAGGAGTACCACAATATACCTGAAGAGATCGCGGCGGTAAAGGCTAAATAACCAGCTCTTCTGTTTATCTATTTATCTATCTATCTAAGATATGATCTTCTTAGAGCGCCAGAGAGTATCAGGTTGACCTGGTCACTTGAGTGGAGTGGATAGAAAACTGACTACTAAAGAGGGAAGGGGGCGATTTCGAGCTATTGAAGAAGAAAAGCGACGAATCAAATATGTTTCCCCGTCAACTTCTTCGGCATCATACGGGCCATTTCAAGAAGACTCCTCTTCTAATTCTAGTGAAAATATGGATTCATAAGATTTGCCAACAGTGATCGAGAGCACAGAACTTGGGACAAGTAAAACAGTAAGGAGGAAAGAGTTCATTACTCCAAGTAGTAGCTGCATTAGAGAGAGGTGTCAGTTAAGTATGAGAGACTACGTGTTTATTCGTGAAGCTGTTATTGAGGTACTTGGATGTAACATTGGCGAATTTCCAATAAGTAAGTTTTCTATTCAATGAATCTGAACGGCAGAAGCCATAAAAATTCATTTCCAAAACGAGGTACCAGACGTAGCGACTGTACACTAGGATGGCAGACTATTGCCTGCTTTGGATGCCCAAATGTCTCAATGCTCAGAGCAGTGAACAATACAGCTGAAAGAACGGCAAAGTTGATGCAAGACTTTCATGGTTTACTTACGGTTGAGGAGGATCAAAAATAATTTATGTTACATTGCGTTCAAAAACACGGGAAGATCTATCCTGGCTGTAAACAGCAAACATAGAAAAGAAAATATCCATAATAATCTTTATTTCCATGTAAAATAATAACAATTATGTGTTTTGAATAAATTGGGGCCTTATTTACTAAAGAAACAAAATTTCTAAAATCATTCCATAATAGTCCCAGTACAAGTTCTTAAGTGACCTCAAATCGGCACGAGTTATCGTTATCCCATTGCAATAATTCTTTTTATTTTTGTAATTATTAACGTCATATAGAAAAAATATAGAGGGTACATGTCTCAAATTTCGTTAAAAAAATCCTCGCTTATGTTCTTCGGACAATACAGAGAGCACATACTTTCTACAATGACTATTAAAAATATATATTCTGTTATATCATATCAATTCAATCAAATAAATATAAGCATTTACGTGTTCTTTCTCTAACGAGGTTTTCTTAATTTAATCACCTCTGAAATTAAATGAATTTTTTTTTAGAAAGGTAGCCTAAAAATAATATAACTACCTAACCGCATCCCAACAAACATGCCGCGTCGTAAAGGCGAGACTATATCATGTCGCTGGATAAAAGCACGCCTCCATATTAGTGCATTATGACCCAAGTTTATTAGCCCTGAGCGACTCCTAAATATTTTCTCAAAATCTCCAGTTTTACCCAGGTGTATGAGAGGTACAAGATACTCTTAGTATAATGTGGCTTATAGAGATCTCTCTCGGTATTTGAATCTCGTTTATTATTAATGTTAAGAAAGTTTACAATTTGGAAGTTTTGATACAAAGAGTAAATAACGTCTGTGGAAAATGTTATTAGTTTCCTTCTAAATTTGAGAAATGACTAGTAAAGAACATTTCTTCAAAGACAAACCTACGATAATAATTTAAAATAAATGAAACTAAATACAAAACTAAAAATAAACAGCTTCCACATAACATTTCAAAATAACATAACAAATCATTATACAAACCGGAAAAATTATATGAAAAAATATACAACGGCAAACTGTTAGGAATGATAACATTAATAAATTGGGATGTTTTTCAAAGTGCGCAACTCATATTCAAGTTTTAGGGCACAGCACGACTACTACTCTAGCTACAATAACTAATGATTCAATCCGATCCACAGATGAAGGCAAAATAAACCGCTTACTCTTGCTAGATTACAGCAAGGCATTTGGCACTATGGGACCCAATATCTTATGTGATAAACTATTTATATTACGGCTTTTCTCAAAGTTCTGTCACTCTAGTCAAGAGCTACTTACAGAATAGTTGCCAACGTGTAGTATATGGTAATCACATATCAGAGTCACGCCGTGTTAATTTAGGTGTTCCTCAGGGATCCATGCTTGGACTCTTTCTGTTTTCAATACACATTTCAGATTTCCACAAAGTAATCAAAACTGCAATGTACAGAATCATGCCGATGACACGCAGGGTTATTTTTCTTTCATCTTCGACGACAGCTTACCAAGCGAGAAATATCAACAATTTAGTTAAATTGGTTGATATATCGGCAGCTCATAATCTGAAATTAAACGCTAGCATAGCAAATCATGTGTTATGTTGTTTGGACTAAAATATAAAAGAGACTATGTAAATACTTTTTTAAAATAAAGATAAATGGGGAAGACTTACCAATTTTAACCGAGGCAAAAAATTTAGGCTTGTGGATTGATTCAAATCTTCGATTTACGAAACATATGAATTACTTATGTTGATATTCATGTATTATACTTAGGCAGTTTTATTCCCATGGGCAAATTTTAAATTAAAAACTGAAACTAAATGTATGCGAAGCCTAAATTATATCTAAATTATCATAGTGCGTTGTGCCTGTTAAAATTTGATTCTAAAAGACTACATAAGGTCCAAAATTCATGTTTCAGGTTTGCCTATGGCATAAAAATATGAGCATATCAGTTTTAAGATAGCTGAATTAAAAAAACTACAACTTGACAATCTTAGAAATGTTCACTTGTTGTCTCTGTCTAACATGCCAACTTCTTTATACCTCAAATTAAACCGGTTTAGGGATCTGAATAATTTTAGCACTCGCAACAAGTTTGTATTAGTCATACCTAGACACTCCACTGTCATGTTCAAACGATGCTTTACATATGTAGCATGCAAACAGTATAACGGCTTACCTGCGTGTTTTCAAAATTATTCAATAGTGAATTTCAAGAAAAAGTCAAAAGCTTTCTTATTGAAACAATAATTCACAGATTGGCCTTATTCCTTTTTTCGGTTGCTCAAAAATTAATTTATTTTAATATAGGACACTTAAATAACCAGGATTTAATAACAATGGGGAAAAGTTATATTACAACTTTTAAATTGTTTAAATTTACCGATTTCTGAGAGTTTCCCAATCTGTTATTCATAGAAATGAGCCAAATTGATAAAAAGGATTACGGTAGTTGGTCATTAAATCGTTTAAAAGCGGAGCTGAGAAAAAGAGGTACTAGAGTTCATGGAAAAAGAGCTGATTTGGTATATATTTACATTTATGAACTTGATATTTTTAGTCGCAAACTCCTCTATAAAATCCTCCAAAGCATCCTTGTGCCGGTCGTCATATGCCTACCTTGCACTGACGATAGCTAACAGCTCGAAACTGCAGTCTGCAAGTGGTGTGTGACGGCTGGCAAGAGAGCTCCTTTAAGTAGGACAGTCTTTCGGCTGGTGTTTGTTGCAATCGAAGCATTAGCGTTTTGATGGTAATATGCAATTATCACACTTAACGCGCCAGACTTGTAACTTGTAATTCAGCGCTCGGAAGGGCACATAGCCCGGAGAGTAGCTGTTGGTTGCAGTCTGGTTACGTTCCTTATAGTAAAATAAGGATTATATAAAGGAGTTTGCGACTAAAAATATTATGCTTAATATTCCGCCCTCTAAAAGCACATTTGAATTATTGAATTTATTGTTTATAAATCCTCTCTATTCTAGATTAATCAATTATGACAATATTCTAGTTAGTACACTTGAAGATGAAGATATATATAACAATTTTAAAACACCAGATTTATCATAGTTGTTGGAAACAGTCATTTTTAGAAAATAAATGTCCTACTGTGTTAGAGCACTTTGGTACACAGCAACAAGTTTTCATTTTGCATCCTATTTATTAACTTTGTTTATTCAAAGACGTATTTTTTCGTATTGACATTGACGGACAAACAACTAAGTACAGATGGTGCACTCTGGCGGATAAAATAAAAGAGAATGTTTCCCATTGTTATTGTATTTGTAGGTTAAGTTGAAAAATGCTTACTGAGCAATACTTCGCCTTTTCATAATTTTTGTACATGTAATTTATGGACAATTTGTAAATTGTGGTATTAAATTTATGGAGAAAAAAATTCAAAAACACAAATAATGCATTCTATGAAAATATAAATTCGAGTTTAAAAGAAGCAACCAAGACGATTGAAACAAAAACTATAAAGTCAAACATTGGATGACCCAAGGTAACCGCTATAAAAGAAATGTGTTAAACTTGAATAAATACTTCTCAAAAACAAACCCAAATAAAGTCAACTAGAGGAATGATAGATGAATAAATGCACAAAGCAAGTTTCGTCGTACTTCTGTTGCTTCCTAATATTTTTACTAGAATTTGCTCTCTGAATGGTATTTTAAATGCCAATTACTAGAAACACAATAATGTCTTTGTGACAGATATCGGTGGAGGTAACTTTTTCTAAAATAGAGGAATTCCATCGCTTCGACAGGTGTCAGAGTCATCTGAAAACCGGTTTCAATCTTTTTGGTTCTCATCAATGCACTCGGTTACCAGGATTATTTTGTATTTTGTGATTTTTTTATGTATATTTTGTATATTTATTATTTTCTTGAACAACATTTATAATTTGTGTTTTCAAGGGGTGAACATTAATTAAGGGAGGGATATTTGGGCGCAGTATAATATTTAGGAGTAAGTGCATATTGAAGGGTGGGATTAGCTGATTGCATTAATGTATTATCAAAATTAGGTGGGAGTTTTTTGAGAATCTAGTTCGTTGATGCAGGTGTACCGTTCATGTCATGTAGCGCTTCTGTGCGGGTATACGTGGGAAGGTTGAGGGACATATTAAGGATTTTATTCTGAGTGATTTGTAGTTGGGATTGGAGATAGGGCGCTAATAGGGGGTATCAGATGGGAGCTGCATAAGTAACGATAGGCCATAATTATACAGGGTGGGCCAGTAATAATAGGCCATAGTTCAGGGGTAGATTCTTTGGATCAAAATATGAGGATATAACCAAATATACTTTAGTAAAATGTTGCTGTGGAAGAAGATACAGGGTGTTAAAGTTCAAATAATGTTTTCATTTTTTTGCAATAACTCAACAGCCCCTTGACTGATCTTTGCCAAATTTGCTAAAGAAACTTTGTTTATTCTAAGAAACAATAATTTATGTATTACATAACGTTAGACTATAGAGGGCGCCGCAGGAGGTATCTGATGATTAATTTTTTTCTTTTTTTTTTTTTTGACGAAACGGTGTGATACTTTTGACCGGAAAATCTGATGAGGGCATCATTTTCAGGTATAAAGGGTAGACTTGGTAGAACTTGATAACTCCAACCGTTTTCGAGGAGTGCCGTTAAATATTTCAATAAATTCTTTGAAGACAAATTCAAATTTAATGAAGTAAAGTGTATTTATTGAAAAAAGTACAAAATGTAAGGGATAACAAAATCATAATAACAGCGTAAACTCTTTCTCACTTTCATATGAACTAATGGATTATTTTCATGGTATTGACTCAAATACATAAATCAAAAGATTGTTTAAAATAAGGATCTAATCTTATTAGAAGACCAAACAATAACGTAAAAGTTGACTTAATAGATAATAATAACTCTATCTACTTCTATGGCTTTTCTAATTCTATTCATAAAAGATTTTCTTACATTGAAAAATACATTTTCCTGTCCTCTAATAAAATTCGCTGCGTTTTGTATTTTGTCCACCAGTTCTTCTCTTGAGTCAATAGTATTTGCATAGACTAAGACTTCAAATGTCCACACACATAATAATCTAATGGATCATGATCCGGATTCCTTGGAGGTCAAGGAAACTCACTTCCTCGACCGATCAATCTGCGTGTGAAAGTCTCATCAAGATAATTCCTGACTTCCATGGAGAAATGAAGGGGAGCTCCATCTTGCATGAACCACATTCTGTTCCGTATGTCTAGCATGAAAACATGTAATATATCAGTAGGAGTATTTTGAATAAAAAATAGATAAGACTCTCCATTTAAATTTGGAGGAAGAACAAATGGTTCCAATAATTGATCACCAACGATATCACACCAAACGTTAATGATAAATTCTTGCTGAAAATGCCTTTCTTTAATGGCATTTCCCAGTAATGGGTATTTCGCCAGTTAATAACGCCTCGGCGAGTAAAAGTTGCTTCATCGGTAAATAAAGTGTTCTTAACAAAGTTTCAATCCCTGTTGTGTTTTTAGAACAAACTGACAAAATTGTAACCTTTGTGGAAGATCCCTTCGAAATAAGTTTTGTACAGGAGTGAGATGATACGGGTAGAAGCGTTCTTTATGTAAGACTCTTAGGACAGATTGTTTACTCACACCTGTTGCCGTTGCTAAACGACTTGAGCTGACTTGAGGATCTTCATCCACACGAACTAAAATTTCTAGTTCTTGATCTGGAGTAATTCGTTTCGGTCGTCCTACATCAATTTTATGGCGAAATGAACCCGTTTTTCTCAAACGACGAAACAGATCTTTGAAAATCTTTTGGTCTGGCTGTATTCTATTTGGATATTTTAATGAGTATCTCCTCGCTGCAGCACGTCCGCTAAAATTATTTTGTGCGTAAATACATACCATATCTCTCATTTCCCTATTTGAAAAATTATTATGTCTAGGCATTGTAAATAAAGAAGTTAAAGAAATTAGCTCGAGGAACACAAGAACAAAATAAAATGATTAAAAGAAGGCTGTTGAGTTATTGCAAAAAAAACGAAAAAATAGTTTGAACTTTGACACCCTGTATCTTTTTCCACAACAACATTTTATTAAAACATATTTGGTTATATCTTCATATTTTGGCCCTGACTGGGCTTAGCATGAATTCAAGTGTGCTTCTAGAGGTCAAAGAGTAATCAGTAAGGGAACAGCTACTAGCCGTATAGGCAAATTCTATACACGCATGTACATGTGCAAAACAGGTGAGAATGTCATCTAATAGAATGTAATTGGGGTGGGGTGATCCAATGCACTGTACGCTGGCGCTGCTGTAATTGGCAATGGTATGGGTTTACTTATTATTTAGTAGAGTCCGTTGGGCTTAGGTCATAGGTAAACTTACCAAACTTAAGTATTATTGCACTCAAAATAATATTAACCTGTTAAAATAGATATTTATTTAACAAAAGAGAAAGTAGAAATAATTAAATTGTACTATGGTGGGCACTCACCATCCACTTCCCATCATCTCGTGATTCTAAACCATATTGCACATGTACATAAATGTATAAGATTTAAAGTTATTTATATGATCTGGCCATGGTGAAATTGTAAAATTCAGATACGCCTCAATTGTCTAGACCTCCAAGTGTATAAATTAATAAAGCGGTACGTGCTAGCTGTTTTTAAACTCCTGTGTGGAAACTTAAAGTAACATACATCCCAATTAGAAAACTGTGAATAACTGACTCGTCCGTGCTTTGTCTTGGGCTTTATATAAAGTTATTTTCCAGGTAAGCTGTCTGCAAGCTGCATTCACTCCGGCAGTTGCAACACGTTATTTACCGTAGAAACGACACAAAATGAAAATATGGAACTAACTAGGCCACATACGTAATTAATGTCCGTGTAAACGAAATGCATTCCTAAATTGCGCTACCTGCAAAGAAGTATGATGGATTATTGTGCGGAAGAACGCTTGAAATAAATATATTAAAGCCTCGAGGTTTCTCTAAAATATTAAGTTTTTTTATGTATCATTAAACCGCCTAAATATGCAATTCATATTTCAGAGCGAGCCCAAATATTTATGAGCTTGCCTAAGGCGACTGTTGCCAGTTTTATTAAATTAAAATTCGGGACATTGACGGAGTCTTCCAGTTTTCATAAAAGTAAATATGATTTTCAGAAGGAAATCTATGGGGTGGCAAAAAAGGTTATAAGCTGGATATCTGAATCAGAAATTCAGAATATTGTTATTCCTAATTTTAAACTAGTATCGTATTTTTGTAGGAAAACGTCAGCTCATGGTGGTGTATGTGTTTTTGCTAGGGAACTGTTACAAATTAAAAGTAAGGAAATTAATGAATTTTGTGTAGATATTCATGCTGAATTTACCTTAAGTGGGCTGATTAATGAAAAAATCTATTTTTTATGCACTTATAAGTCTCCTACGGGGGACACTGATATATTTTTTTAATGCACTTAATAACGTAATTGAAAAGATACCTTTAAATAAACAAATTGTTGTGGTTGGCGACTTCAATATCACTTTTAATATTTGTGACAATAAAAATTTAGAAGAACAAATTCACGAAAACACACGGGTAACTAATACTAGTGCAACAAAAATAGATAATCTCATTTACCAATATAAACAGCAATAATATGATCGTGAAAGTAATTGAACCTCATATGTATTTTTCTATGACATCAAAATATGTTTATTTTAAGAGTGTAAACTCAATCATAAGTAACTGCATTTTGCACGGAATTTCATTTCGCATCGGTTGCCAGGCAAGTTGCTAAGTAACAAATGCGGCTTAGAGAATATGACGTCCAACGACGGAATAATGAAATGTCAGTCTAGGTTGTTTCTGTCAACATCTTTGTGCATTTGCAGATAATTTCGGAGTTATTTCCAATAAATTTGGTGATTAATATGAAAAGTGATAGTGATAATGACTTAGAATTGACACCCCCAAACATAAGAGAAGCGGCAAAGTTAACAACACTAAATTTATTACCAGAAACATCGAAGAAAATGTATCAACGCGCTTACAACCTCTTTTTGGATTGGAGGAGGGATCAAAACGCAAAATCGTTTTCCGAGGACGTTTTAATGGTTTATTTTAACGATTTGGCGAAGAAATTCAAAAGTTCTACTTTATGGACACAATACTCAATGCTGAGAACGACTCTTAGTATTCTTGAAAATGTAGATATCGCCAAATATTTGAAACTGAAAGGATTCCTCAAGCGCCAATCCGAAGGCTACAGACCCAAAAAGTCAAAGATCTTTACCTCAAATGACGTCAAAAAATTTATAAATGAAGCGCCAGATGAAATATATTTAGCGACAAAAGTAAGTTTAATTATAGCCATTATGTGATAATAATAAGTAATTTGGTTAACTATTTAGGTCGCATTAGTTATGGGCGTAATGGGTGCATGCAGAAGACATGAGCTACATCAAATGAAAATTACTAATTTCAATGATTTGGGTTCAGCTCTTTTAGTAACAATACCAGACACTAAAACCCAAATTGTACGAAATTATACTGTAACCGCTCCATACTATGAAATTTACAAAAAATATGCAAATCTGCGCCCTCCAAATGTTAATGGTCTATGGTTTTTCATTAACTATCAAAAAGGAAAATGTACTGTTCAAAAAATAGGCTTGAATAAGTTTGGAGCCATGGGCAAAGACATTGCTAAGTATTTAAAATTGCCAAATCACGAATTATATACCGGGCACTGCTTTCGCCGATCTTCCGCAACTATCCTTGTTGATGCTGGTGGTGACATAACCACGTTAAAACGCCACGGTGGCTGGAAGTCCACGGCAGTCGCTGAAGGATCCATCGATGAATCCAAGAAAAGTAAGCTTGACACAGCTAATAAAATTGCAAATTCGATACAGAACATTTCAAATATACCATCGACTTCAGGAATGGAAAATCGTGAAAGGCCGTCGACTTCAATAACGGAAAATTGCCAATATCAAGAAAATATTAGTATCAAGCATTCCACAAATTCTCCAAAAATGATTTTCAATAATTGCAAATTTATCTTTAAGAAATAAATAAAATAGGTAGGAAGTTATTTTATAGTTTACTTTTTCTCAACTAGTTGGGCATTGTTGTCCAGGCACTCTAACTTACGGTTTGTATTCAAAGCAATAAAGAAAATATCTCCATATTTTTTGTATCGATTATTATTTATTTAGTATATTACGCGTGAGCAGTGAGTTGTCGTAGAAAAAATATAGTATTCAACTCGCACAAAATAGCCATTTTGTGCTCATTACATAATATACTATTCTTTCTCTATAGATATCGACTATAAAATAAAAGACGATTTTATATTATGTAGACCTATGACTGAAAGGAGTAAACAACAGTTAATTGAATGTGTAAATAATTTAAATTGGCATGCTTTTTATGAAATAAAGAATCCTGACAAATCTGCAAACTTCTTAGCCGAGATTTTATCAAAATTTTATAATCAATGTTTTCGGGAAAAACTAATAAAAAAATCCAAATTAGATAATATCGACTTTGTTTTTAATAATGATATACAACAATTAAAAGATACCTTGGACGCTGTCCATATAATTGCTTGTACAACAAAAAATGAAAATGATCTGCAGGTGTATAATACTCTAAAAAAAGATTATAAAAATAAAATAAAACAATCTAAATTAAAATCTAATAGTAAACGAATTCTAACTTCTAATAACAAACAGAAAGCAGCATGGGATATTATCAATAAAAATAGAAATATGACTTCTGACTTAACGGCTAATGATTTCTCAGACTACTTCTTCGATGTTATAAACAACTTACTGATTCATTTTGATAATGTTGATGACACAAAGTTTTCAGATTTTGTAAAGAATGCACCTAAGGCAAACAAATCTTTTTTTCTATTTCCAGTTTGTGATCTGGAAATCAAAACTATTATATCATACTTAAAAAATAGTAAATCTAAAGATATTTGCAATCTTAAAATTACAAAAAAAGTCGTAAGAATAATGGCGGATGCTAAATATGATGATCATTGTAAACCGCTTTTCAATCTTCATATTTTAACCCTGACATCATGTTTCATATATGAATGTTTGTGTCATATTAAAAAATTAAAAAGTGACGACAAATTTACCAAGCAGGAGGACATACACTACCACAATACTAGAACGAAAATAAATTTAAGATTACCAAAATATAGACTAAGCAAATCGCAAAACTCTTTCGCATATCAATCATTTAAATTTTTCAACGTGTTACCTAATAACATAAAAAATGTCGATATGAGTGTAAGCATGTTTAAACAAAAAATAAAACATATTCTTTTGCAAAATGCGTTTTATACATATGACGAATATTTTGAATAGTTGAGAAAATTTCAAGTCTTGTAAAGCTTTTAATAATGATTGAGATAAACCAAAGGTATTCCATGCTTCTAAGTTAGCGGCATCTTCTTTCAGTTCCATAGCATGTGGTGTTTCCCTAATTTTTCGTCTATGTTTCCACGTTTCTATGGAGAAAATGAAAGGTTTTTTTCCTTTCGTATATTTTTCTTTTTAATGGAACTTGCTTGATGTATTGGTAATTTGCGTTTAATTCTCTTTTTTAAATAATATTTAGATAATATTCTGTACATTCTTATATCCCTATTAAACCTTCAACTCCTCCAACAAACGAGCTACTGTCCTTTGCAGTAGGTTTCCAAAGATTAGTCCTGTCAATAAGCTTTTCACAAAGAAAACAACTTTTAATGCGTGAAAATACTGGGATGTAATTAAAAATTCTTAATAAATTAGTGAGGTTAGAGTCACAGAGCTGACAGGAAAAAACTCAAATCATTGGAGTGATAGAAGATAGATTGACATTAGGCGCAAAGAAGACATCCCGTTCAAATCAAAAAATAGGTTTTATTCATGCAATAATATGTGCAAAGGGAAATTTCATATAGATTAAAAAAAGTATGGAACGTTTTCATTTGATTAGTGCCTAAATAATATTTTTTATAGACTTTATACTTTATACTTTACACCATAGCCGCTGAAACTATGACACGTGAAACACGCGTTTATGTTCATTTCTATAAATTGCAAAGTTAGATAGTAAAAAGTGCTATTAATTATTTTAAAATTATTTTAAAATAACGAATACTCGTAGTGCAAACATCACAGAGGATAATGCAATAATAAAATTTATAAAAAGTGACTTGTTAAATAACATAGTGGACAAAATAGTGGAAAATCATACATCCGAGTTGTTAACTAAAATGACACATCTAGAGTTGGAAATAAAAAACCTACGTGAATCAAATATTGAACTCGTCAAGTTGTTAACAAATCCAGAATTCAACAAAGTCAATAAAAATAATTTATTGGTTGAAAATGTATTAAACGAGTCAAGTAGTTCTTTATCATCAATCGAGACCGTTATTGATAAAAACTTATCACCAACAAAAACTATTAAGGTCGATAAACGATTTAGACAAATATCTAAACGCTAAGAAGCGCAAATTCATGCATCTCCAACTAGAATGAATATTAACAAATCAAAAAAAGTTATTATAGGAACGGCAAAAAATGAAAACAATAAAAAAAACATCATTTGGTGGTGGCGAAAGAAAAATATGGCTGTACTTAGGAAAATGCGAACCGGATGAAAAATCAGAAGACATTAAAAATTATCTTGAAGTAAAATGCCCTGGTAATCAGTTTATAGTAGAACCTCTACAAAGAAACGGACAACCAGCTTACTCATTTAAAATTGGAGCGCCTAGTGAACTATCTGACACACTTTTTTCTTCCTCCTTCTGGCCTGATGGTGTAATAATAAAAGACTTTCAGTTTTTTCACCCAAACCGCAATAGAAAATTCCAGGACAACAGAAAATATACTAATACGAGATTCAACAGAAGATATTAAACACGCCTCACCATCTAGAATGAAAATAGTCTCGCATCTGAAATCATCCCTTCCCAATCAGTCATTTTCTCAGTCTAATAGGACATGTGAACCACCATTTAACGATGAGTATCCTTCTATTAATAATGAATATAAATTTAATACTATAAAACTGTCTATTTGTCATTTAAATATAAGAAGTATGCACAACAGAATTGACGAACTTTATATATTATTAGAATCTTTAAAACTACCAGATATCATCTGCTTGACCGAAACATGGTTGAAAACGACAGAAATTTCATTGACTCGACTTAATAAATATAAGTTAGTTGACTATCATTGTAGATCTGATACCGTGGGTGGCGGCGTAGCTATTTTTGTAAAATCTAAGTTAGACTTTAAAGTAAAAAAAATTAATACACCGAAAGTTGACTTCGCATTCGAATATGCATGTGTAGATATACTGTCAAACAATCAGTTAGTCTTAAATATCACTTGTGTATACCGATCTCCCAATAGCGATTGTGAATGTTTCTTTGACTGCTTAGAAAAAATTCTTAATAAAAATAAGGTTAATGTTCCGACATTTTTATATGGCGATTTTAACATAAATCTAGATCCAAATATTGGTAACAAAAAAGCAAATGAACTGTGTAATTTATTTTTATCTTTTGGATTTCATAAAATATTCAGTAATTATACAAGAATACAGGGTAACTCAGCATCTGTGATTGATAATATATTTACAAATGTAGCAGTTAATGACCGATCACCTGAAAACATTGTAAACGACTTATCAGACCATTCCATGCAAAAAATTACATTAGAGGTAGAAATGCAAATGAAAAGAGAAAACAAATACTTATTTAAGAAAGATTTTAAAAATCCTTATAATATTGCCTATTTTCGACATATTATTTCACATGAGGAGTGGGATGAAGTTGGCACTTATGATGATGTAGATGAAGCCTTTGAATACTTTTTCGAAAAGTTTATTAACTCAATGGATAAGGCATTTCCTACTAGGAGAATAAAATGCAAAAATAATATTAAAAAAACTAAAGATAAAGGCTGGGTGACAAGTGAATTAATTAGTCAAGGTAAATTTTTGAGGGAGCTTTATCAAGTACAAAAAAATTCCGTAAATCCTAACTTTTGTGTAATATATGCAGAACTAAAAAGAAGATATAAAAATAACATTAAAACGGTAAAAGAAAATTATTACAACACAAAAATGATACAATCCAAAAATAAATCAGCAACTCCTTGGGGAATAATTAGAAATAATACAAATATATCAGAACGTGAACCTCTCCCTCAGGAATTTATTAACTATGATGGTAAACTAATAGAAGACTTAAATGTTGCTGCTTCTGAATTTAATAAATTCTTTATAAATTCAATCACAGATATAATATGTGATACACCCGCGGATAAATACATGAATAATACAATACCTAACCACACGAACAATTTATTTTTAACACCAATATTACCTGAGGACATATTAATAATGATTAAAAAAATTTCGAAAAAAGATTCGACGGGTTTTGATGGTGTTCCTAGTTCACTCCTATTACAAGTAGCTGATGTTATCAAATATCCTTTATCGGTGATTATTAATTTGTCATTTGAAAAAGGCGCCTTTCCTACAATTTTAAAACAATCTTTAGTCATACCTATTTATAAAAAAAATGAACGAGATAAAATGTCTAATTACAGGGGTATTTCACTCTTGTCAGCATTTTCCAAATTACTGGAAATGTCCTTTGCAACCCAATTAGTGAACTTTCTGAACAAATATGATATATTAACAAAAAACCAATATGGATTCAGAAGTGGACTTTCCACACAAGACGCATTACTAAGTATGTATAATTTTATTATAGATTATTTAGAAGACAAAATGAAAGTTGCCTGTATTTATTTTGATCTCACCCGTGCTCTCGAGACGGTGAATCATAATTTACTACTTGGAAAAATGGAAAATTATGGAATAAGAGGAGCTCCTCTAAATTGGATAGCCAGCTATCTTGGTGAGCGTCACCAACAAGTCTTACTAAAACATAATAATTCAGCTTTTGTGTCAGAGAAAAGGTTAGTACCAAATGGGGTTCCACAAGGTTCCACTCTTGGACCCATATTGTTTCTTATATTTTTTAACGATATAGACATTAGCAACAAAATTGACATTTCCTTAGGTTCTCTCTTTGCAGACGATTACGCTGTCGTTATTGCGGCAGATAATGTTAAACAGTTAGTTGATAAAGCCAACACGTGCACCAATTTAGTCAAGGAAATGAGTGTTAATAACGGACTTGTATTAAATTCTAGTAAAACTGAACTTATGACATTTTCTACCAAAGAGCTTAATTACAGTCTTCTTATAAAATTAAATAACAAATCAATTAACGAAAATAGAGACATAAAATTTTTAGGTCTTAAAGTCGATGGTCAGCTAAAATGGTCTGCTCATATCGAATTTTTAAATAACAAAATGGCAAAAATGTGCTACATTATCTGGCAACTGCGCAATTATCTAAGTATGGAAATACTTAGAATGTTCTACTTTGCACACGTGAATTCACATTTAAATTACTGCATCATATGTTGAGGCAATTCAAACAGAGCAGTTTAAAAATAGGATTCATTCTTGTAGACAGTTGTTTAAAGATTTAAACATCCTAACGGTACCTTTACTGTACATATTGGCCTGTGTTATTCATGTAAAAAAAAATATTTCTCAAATGACAAATTTCTCTGATAGGAAAATAAATTATAATTTACGTATGAAAGATAATCTTCTATTGCCGAATCATCATTTGTCACTTTCAGCAAATGGACCGAAATTAATGCCTTTAAAAATATATAATCATCTGCCGGACAATGTAAAGTAAATATACAATTTAAATAAATTTAAAAAAGTCATTAAAAAATATCTTCTAGATAAATCGTTTTATACTGTTGACGAGTATTTTAATTCTCACATTGAAATGTCGGAATAAAGTTGTTTTATTGTTTAACGTATTATTAATGTTTGTACTAAAGCTTTGTGCTCTATGCTTGTTGCATTTTAATGTATACATATAATTATCATGCTGTATTAATATTTTTAATGTATATACAATATATTGTTATTTTTTCTTTTGACGTTTTTCCATGCATGTAAAACATGTCGTATTAAAATAAAGTTATTATTATTATTATTACTTTCCGTACGCGTTTCAATTTCATATGAACCTACCTGCAATTCTATGTTGCGCATGCGATTCTAGGTACTCTGATGTTTTTAAGGTTATGAAAATAAATTCTAAACTTTTTGACACTTGGCTCAGCCACTCAGCAAATGGCAATCACACTTAACCTTCTTATATGGTTCGTATGAAAGTATTCTTTAACAGTATTTTGAACAATATCTTAATTTAAAAATGAGTGAAATGGGGCCTGGAGAATATTTTATATGTGGGGGATTCGGTGGGATATGTACAGTTTTAGTAAGACAACACAATTAAAGTATTTAATATTCAAATTAAATACTTTATTTCTAATAAAATGTATGAATCATTTTAAATGTTTAGGTGGTTAAATTGGCCTTTAACACATTTATATAATTTTATGATTTTCATGTTTTACCTTAAAAACAACCCTTACTTTAAATTTAATGTCCTGTCTGAAGAAGTCCTCAATTTTTTAAATATTTTTTCGGCATTCTAATGTAGAATGGATAGTGAAGAAGTGGTACATCTCTGTAGATCCACATTAGTCAATAATGGATTGAAGTGTTCTCTGGTGGCATTATAAAATGTATGTGATATTTCAAGGGGCAAAGAACTTCTGGAATGTTTTAATTCAATGGCCTACTGTATAGGCCTTGTTACAAATATTTATTTTTAAAATCTGTGCACCACTTGCCAAATTTTGTTTCAGTTGCGGAACTAAATTATGCTGCAACCATCGAACAGATTTATGCGACAGGGGCCTGGCTAAATATGTTAGGAGATTTTTCTGGGGATCTAGTCCATCTTTTACATCGCTTACGTGAAAGCGAGACAGATGATTATATATTACCAGCGCACCAATGAAAGTTTCACGACCACCCGTCCCACCACGATCGCACTCTACTATACCGTTTACCGCGACAATACCAATTAATTAGTCCATCACCCAATTACAATTACTTGTATGAATTAACTTCATACTTTCGAAAGTAGAAAATTAAGTTGAGCTTAATCACTGAATAACGTTTTCTTTCACAATGAAAAATACAGATCAATATGTTTGGCAACAAGATTATGTTATTTACTTCAAGAATTAGAGTAAAATTCATGGGGAAAACACATTTATTTATATTTGCAGAGTAATTTATCCCAGCTTTACACACGCGAGCTTAGTTTCTGGAAACAAACATAGAAAACGATTATTCCCCTTCCACGTCGCAAAAGTTATATATCGCAATATATTTATGTTTACGGTTACACATAAATCAAAATTAAAAATATTGCTTCCATTATAGTAAACATATATAAACCCAAGGGACGTGTTGTTTATTAGGGGGCTAAATCCAGAACGCTTTAGTATCTTTGATGATATTATTTTTACTTTCTCAGCTTTAAATAGATAGCCAATATTTCATACTGGCGCGGCGTTAAACAAATCCTATAAACGTCATTTTTTGTGACAGCTGCCTAAAAAACTAATATATTTTACTGCTGTAGATTATTCCATTTAGACTTCATTTTGTAATGGTTCTTTCTCAGTCTCTGTAGATGAAGGAGTGATAAGGGTAACTTTGGCATTCGAGCGTCAATATCTATACGATTACTCGGGCGTCAGTTCCTGTTTTAAGTGTTAGAACGACCGAACGAAGCAGGACTTGACTAGCTGCAGTAGAGATACGGCATGCGTAGTGCGTTAAGGGAGAACTAGACTTCACAAATACAGCAGTAAAAGGCATGTTTCCAACATTACAATATTTTTTGAAGGTAAACGCATGTTTGCAATTTGTAATTCAGCGCTCGGCGAGGCCTTAAGAAAATAAGGATTTATAGAGGATATTGGTATGAAAAATTCTTGTTTTTTTGGGTTGAACCGCATCTCTCTCTACGTTTCGGCTCCAGTCTTGGAGCCATTTTCAAGAGAATAGAGGGTCACGAGAAAATTGGTCAAGACGAAAGAGGTCAAGTAAAAATTACTAAGAGAAATAGTATCAGAAGCGAAATTGTCAGTATAGGTTCATTCGAATCCGGAGCCTTAATCTGCCTACACTCTAGACCTAACCATGGCCCCTCTCTAAGGCTTCGATCTACCTACTCCTCAGAGAGAACTCTAAGATTGTGTAAAAATGGAAACCGAAGTTACATCGGGAACACCAAAAATTCATTATTGAAATTTTAATTTTCTACGTTATTTACTATAAGTTCTGGTTATCTACTACAAGTCCTGCTAATAAAACAGATATTTTATTATAACAAAGATTTGAACAACTTATTGAATTATTTTATCGTTTTATTTAATCATACTTCTCCACGGCAAGTATAATGCTTGTTAAAAAAATATTTATTGGTTTTAAAAAAATGTTTTTATAATTACTAACGTAGTACCAATGAATAAATATGGCATGTGATATATCGTTGAAAAGGGAGGAAAATACTCTATTTAATGGCGCCATTTCCCGCCCGTTTCAAAATAATTTTTTTAACAGCCTGAAGAGTAAATTTCAAAATACAGCGGTTTTGAAAAAAATTTGATAAAACCTTATTAAAACACCCTGTTTTACAAAAAAATTTCGCCTTAGAATTTTTCTCGTATTTCTTCAAATAACGGAGATATTTGGCCTAGACGTTTTCCGCATTTTCGATATTTTCCGCCATAACTCTTAAAGTAGGCCATGGATTTCAAATGTCTTTAATACATAATTTTTTTTGTACGGCCAATATTAAGTGAGATATTCTCGATATTTGCTATTTGCATTACTTATTTCTATTTTCAGTTACTGTTCCATTTTCAAGTCTTATCTTATTAATTTTACTGCGTCTTGTTTTCATTTTCATTTAATTATTGTCCACATTTTTCTTACATCTTTTACCGCTTCTTGTATTTTTGTTTTTTAATAATTGTTTTCTGTTTTCTGTATCAATTTTGTTGTTAAGTTTCTCTACTTTTTATACTTTTGAATTAATACTATATCATTTGATCTTTTTAACAGCATTTGCTTCACTTTATGTCTTTCCTGAATCGAATTTATTAACCCTTGAGTGATT
Organism: Leptura quadrifasciata; assembly: GCA_963675555.1. NCBI lineage: Eukaryota > Metazoa > Arthropoda > Insecta > Coleoptera > Cerambycidae > Leptura > Leptura quadrifasciata. Next base: position 142,890,152 of record OY776677.1, read on the forward strand.
CAACACTTCAACTTTTGTACACTTTTAGCATTTTTATAACACGTTTGAACAAGATCTTAATATATGTTTGAATTTAGCAATGAAATTAGTTGTAGCTATATCTACATCCGTTTTGTCACGTATATAGTCCCATGTGTCTTTTTCTAACTGTCTTGTAGGTTTAACCTGATCTACTTTTTGATATTCATAAGACTGAGTTTTAAAACGCTCGTTAGATTTTATCTTATTTTAAGGTAAATTAGCGAAATTAAATTTTCTTTTATCGTGGTCCAAAGAAGAAGACGACATTTCTGTTACTCGAGTCGATTTATTTATTTGGGGATAATAACCACGTCCATAGACTGTGTAAGATATTAATAAACTACGTTATTATTTGTATCATTTATGTCTAAATTAATGTCTCCTATTAAAAATTCTAAAACATCTTTTTCCTTTACTGATATCACTTTCTTCAGATTTTCGATAAAGCTACGCGAATCTGTCGGAAATATTTAAAGAAAAAAACATACATACATATTTCGGGTAAATCCGCGAAAATGTGCTCTTTTCCACTACTCTAATAACAAGACCAAGGCCTCTAACTCAATGAAGATTTTACCCCATCGGAATTGCCCAAACAACCACAATGAACGATTTCACCGCTATAAATCGCTTTACTCCCCGTATGAGGTACTTCATTAAGTATAATATAGTTTTATTTATTCTAGGTAATAATTTTGAAAGCACTCACGGCAAAAGTGTAATATTGTTTTACACGTGTGTGTACGGGTCCGGAGCTTAACGACTAGCGCGCTGAAACGAAGACCATTTAGAATTTAATAAAATATCGCTCTTTAAAATATTTACGAGTGGAAAGGTGTACAATATGTAACCGGCGACAAATGAAACTCACTATATTTTAATGCCGTCAAATGCGAAGCAACATTTTATCGCTGAATTATTATAACTAGCCTCGTTTCATAAGGCAATTGTAGGTTATTGTCCCTGTAAATGTTCATCCTTATTTATCGCACCTGTGCTCGAGGCACTTCTAAGTGCCTTCTATGATCTCCGTATGTATTTAAAATCAATAAACACCATACGATCAGTTTTATTATTTTATAGTTATCTTTAGTAACGCCGCTTTTAAATTTTAACGACTTATAATAATGGCCCCATATTCACTATTTAATGATAATAAGACTACCATTAGTGTTAATAACGGTAGTAAAGAGATGTAAAGAGTTTAAATATTATATTAATGAAAATTCAACTACAAGTTTTTACGTGAGGTGGGTTTACCACATAAGAATTTGTTTGGCTTCTGAGTCAGCAGAAGACTCCAGTAGAAATGACAGTATTACTCGCCTTCGTATTAATGGCATTTACCTGTACACCCCTTATTATCGTTGTTAGTGGAGATAAAGAACAAAAAAGTAAAAAATAATGTTTAAAAATCCGTTTTGTTGTAAAAAGCGTGGGGTGATTTTTGCTGTATATTTATAACAATTGATATCAAGAACTCCACGCTTTTTACAATAAAATAAATTGTTTAAACATTATTTTTTACTTTTTAATTCGGCTTGCTATTAAAGTGTGTTTTTTAGCTTATTTAAACTATATTTTCTTCATATAAAATAAAGTATATATTAATAACTGCGGCGCCTCTGGCAAAATGTCGACAATAGGTTAGTCATTTTTTTTATTTTTATTTTATCCTGATTAGGACAAAGTTACTTTTGGTCATTAACTGGAAAATAGCGCATTTTCTCCACCTTGTATACCGAATCCACAAACAAGACAATGTTTTTGGGGCATTTTTATATTAACAGCTAACACTACACGAATAACCCTTAACTAATAAAAGATCCGAATATTTAAAAAGTAACGTTTTACAATTCACAATTCTGCACTAAAATTATTACGTAACACCCACTATTTTGCACGAAAATAATTTTTAAAAAATAACAAACAAACCCAACCTAACCTAATACCGCTGCACTAAAAAGTTCCAATGAAATAATATATAAAAATATAGGAATGATTTACAGTTCACAATCAACAATAAAATTATTACAAAATACCCACAATTTTGCACAAAAATAATTACAAAAGGCACAAACGTTACAAATTCGTTATCAAAACAACAAATATGGGCATGACGATTGGCATTGGCGAAAAAACAATACCGGCAGAGGCGACATGACATATGATTTCGTCCAATAGCAACACAGCGCTGCTAGCGCCACCTAACTCCACCTTCCCAGCTGCGAGACAAGAATGATCTGATGCGAAAGCAGTATGTACAACAAGGATGTAAGTATACAGGGTTACTGGTAATTCGATACATTCCTTTGGAGATGTGATGGGGCATGATCTAAGGGGTAAGTCTAGCCCTAACATACATTATGCAAAACTCAATAGTTTTTGAGATATTTCAATTTTTTTGTTTTTCTCAAAAAAGTAGATCTTAATGTCCTAAAAGTTAATTTTCGAAAAATCTATTTGACATTTTTAATTTTTTTTTACTGGATTACTTGTCCAATATTATAGATATCCGTTTGGAATGAAAAATATCAGGAAACATTTCGATCATGTGAACATCTGAAATAAAAGCTTTAAAAAAATTTTTTTTTTAAATCAGCTATGAAATTTACCTATTAGGTTTTTTCAAAAAAATATTAACGTAACACGCGTATAAATTATTATAAAAACTGCCTATGTATAATTATTTTGGTTGTTCCAGCAAAAAGCGAGCCAATTTTCGTATGGTGCCCGACCGCCTCATGGTTGTCTCTGCTGTATTCACTAGAGTACACATAATGTAGAATATGCATTTTTAGGTTAGAATTGCCTAAAGTTTGAGTAGCCGATATATGTATAATTTGACAACAATGACTTGACAATAATACCGTATTAACAACTCTAACTGTTTGTTCAACCTTAATCCGTAGATATGATTTCTAGCTTAAGATAATTTCATTTACTCGTTATAAGTATCCCTGATGTAGCTATATATTTAACGCTTATATCAAATATGTATAATGAATAAGATTAATTATGAAGTTGACTGTACTACGTGGTATAATCAAAGCGTCGCGTTTGCGTTGGTTTTTCAGTCAGTCCTTTTCAATAACAAACTTAGAGACTATTAGGTTATAAATCTGTAAAAGGAACCATATTTAATATTAACTATTAGACCCAAGGGAATTGTATCTCTTGATGTCCAACCTCCGGATTTAGATAATTCTTACTTTAAAACTGGAAAAGTTCTAAAAGTAGGGACAGTTCGTGTAACTAACAATGTTCCTGGTACAGTCTTTTTCATTACCTCTGTGTCTCCTTCTCCGTAAGTAACTATAACTTTAAAAACATTATTTTCAAGTAAAGTGAAATGATAACGTATGATAGCCGTTTAAGTGAAAACGTCTTTATGTGCTTTTTCTCCGAGAAAAAATGTTTATTTTTTACGGGGTTATGAATAAAATATAGCATTCTTATAATGTTGTAATGGAAAGAGATCAGGAGAAAGGGGCTGGGAAATTAGGTGGCAACTATTCGCGTAAAAATTTTAAACAATAATATACTTACGCTACTACATAATGCTTTAGTAAATTTCATAAAAATGCAATTTCAGGTTAAGAAATTTCTTTACAACTCTATTCTAAGGAGTCAGTCAATCTTTCTTCCCTTCCCAATTTTGGTGCACTAAAGTTTTTTATGTTAATGATCTAATATTTTTTAGTTTTCGTCAAAAATGCCTTTATGGCATCCATGCTCAGTTTTTTGTTGTGCAAAGTACAGAATAATCAATTCATATACAGGGTGTCTGGAAAGTAAAAGGACCCACCTTAACTGTAGTTTTCTAAGGTTGAATGGAGCCGTTTAAACCAAACTTACCTTAGTTCAAAAGTGCCTCCTTAAGGAGTTATAGGTTCTTAAAATATTTTTTTTTAAATTCTATAATGGGTATAGTTCGGAAAACAAATGACTAATCAAGCTGAAAATTGGTACAAATATAATTTGGGGGTGTCCGAATATTATGGGGGTATAAGTATTTCTACATAACATAGATGGCGCTGTCGTCATATTTTTTTGGTATATTTATTTATTATTATATTGGGTTCGAATGACTTCATATTATGATACAAAAATTAATTTGATGGAAATAAGGTCTACTTGTTTCATGTCGATAAAATGCACCGTTTTCAATACAATCGCACTTTAATATTTCAGCACATGCAAATAGCTATCATGCAAATTAATATTCGATCAAGTTAGCGTTTGTCAAATTGACATTATTCAACCAGAGTAGTGATAATTGTTGTAGTACTAAGACATCTGCGATTCTTTTTTTCTGATGTGTAATATTCTCCTTGATATTTTATCACATTTTGAGAAGATGCCGAGACACAATTTATTTTCAAACTCTGAAATGACGATTGACGGATATGATTGCAGCTTATTGTCAAATGCAATTTAATGGAGAAGCTGCCGCAAGAAGGTATAGTGAATTGTATCAAAATCATCGCCAATCTAACAGAAAACTGTTTCAAATTCTATTTCAATGGAAAAAATAATATGGGTGTTTACGAGTGAGGTACCATACAGGATGATTAACTGCTTGAACCGTTGAAGAGGAGGAGGATATTTTAAAGCGAGTAGCAAAAAATCCTCAGATTAGTGCACGGCGTTTATCTGCAGCTACTGATGTACCCCGAATGGACAAGCGTTCATAATATTCTTCGTTTTTTAAGCCCTATAACTCATTAAGGAAGCACTTTTGGACTAAGGTATGTTTGGTTTAATCGGCTCCATTTGACATCAGAGAACTACAGTTAAGCTGGGTCCCTTAGTATCCGGACACCCTGTATTTAAACCAAAATGTCTTCTTAAAAGGATACCTTCATATATAAGTGTATAGGTTATTTCAACGTAATGACGTAATACGAGTGATAATTGCAAATACTTTGCCAATCATATCTAGACATAAACAATGTATCTTTACTAATTCACAATCTGAATTAAACGGTTGAACCGAAATTTGACCACTTCTCGACCTGTTTTCATGTGCGAATTACGATTAATTCATTAGCAGCCTATCAATTGGTTTAACTGAACATTTAAAAGCAAAGATGGAAAAATCTTGGACACTCACCAATAATCTTTCCATTATAAACGTTAGTTGCAATTCTGTTAATTTCACCCCACAATTAGACAAAATATTAAGCACTCAGCGTCATATGGTACACGCATTTATACCGCAAGCTGTACGTTTGGAAATAATTATCGTTTATTATATACCAATAAAAGCCAACCTTTCCCTTTCGAGTTAAGTTTTCTCAGTAGATAATTCGTTTAGGTACAATAAAAAATTGTATCAATAATTGTTTACAAAGGATTTCTCTATCAATAAAATTTAGCTGAAAGTTAAATAGCAGGCCCTAAAAGAAGTAGTTATTTTTACAATGAAAAATATCGCAATGGTACATACCGGCGGAAGTATGTGGAAATTTGATGGAATTATTAGAAGTTTTATAGAAGTAGTACAGGATTTAGGAAGTTTTTTTAAATATGGAAGTAAGTGTACTGTCGTGAGCAGAAAAAAATAGGATAACTTTTTTTTTCTAATGTAAACCTGTCTCTGTTTGAATATGTAATGAGTAACCGAAATAAAACAGATATAACTTACAATTTATTTTTTATTTTAATGCTGTAGTTATTGCTATAGTAAAAATTTGGTGTGTAACATTTTAAAAAAGTGGAGAATAAACGGTACGATTAGTATAAATTCTGCATCAAAGGACAAAGGATATCCTACTTAACAAGAAACTAACTATTACTATGTCGTTATTGCACCATATCTATTTATAACTTCTATAAGTCTGTTTGTCATAGAATTAAATAATCTTATACAATAATCATTAGTAATAATATTTTCCCATGCATTATTTATTATTTCCAGTAATTCTTCGGCATTCCGTGGTCTCACATTTCGTTTTTGGATACTTCTTACGAGTAGTCCCCATACTTCTTCCACAGGGTTAAGATCTGGACTATGACTGGGCCAGTTAAGAACATTGATGTAGTTATCTTGAAACCAGTTAGTTACGGTATGAGCAGTATGAACGGAACAATTGTCTTGTTAAAATATGAACTCATTATTTGGAAATAATTGTGACACAGAAGGGAGCATAATATTGTCTAAAATCCTAATATACGTTTCACTATTAAATCGTTCCTCAATATGCCACAAAACACCAGAACCACGTGCCAATATCCAAGCCCACATATTGACGGAAAATCTACCACTTTTATCATTGTTAGATATATATTTCTCATCGAATCGAGTATTCGGAGGGCGGTAAACACGAATACGACCGCTGTGTGTTGACTGGAAAGTTTTTTCGTCTGTAAAGATTACATTGTTCCAAAAGTTTACATCATGCGCTAAAACTTCAAGCGCAAATCCTACTCGAGCTTCTTTATGTTCAGCTTTAAGTAAGTATTTCTGTGCTGCTGCATGACAGCGTAGCTCCGATTCTCTTACTCGCCGACGACCAGTAAGTACTACTCGATCCAGGAAAATTCGTTTCTTCAGCAGCCTGAATAACTGAGTAAAATGGATTTTCTACTAAAGCATTTACCAATTGCAAATCTTGTTGTTGAGTTGATATCCTTCGTCGCCCTGATCCAGGATTTCTATTCATTGTATCGTTTATTCCCCACTTTTTTTAAATGTTACAAACCAAATTTTTGTCAATATTATAACGCAGTTCAATTTGTCTCATTGACCATCCATCTTCTGCCTTAGCAATAACTCCAGATTTAACTGAATTGCTTATATGAGGCATATTAGTTTTTTGCACACTTGCAATAAATTATGACAACTAACTGACAATGTCACAAATATTAAAGTTAGAAGTATACAACTAGATTTTAGCAAAATACCGTTATAAGACTTGTCCTATTTTTTTTGCTCACGACCGTACGTCGGTAGTTTACCCCCTCGCAAAATTTTTATCGTAAAAAATATTTAATTTTACATGCTTCTCTAAAAATAACAATTTATATATTTTAAATTTCAGGACTATAAAAATTATCATTAGAATAGAACCACACTGTTCAAAGTATTGTTACGTGTTTACAACCTGTAGTAAACACTTCCCAAGCGTAGGTTCAATAACTACAACATGAATTTAGACTAACCACTGATTTATTATCACTAAATTACAATAACTATACTACTACTACTACTATAGATTCACTATTGTAATTCACAACTTGTAACTGTTCTTCATCTTATCTTAACACTTATCATTTCATTCAGAACTGTATTGGCCTCAAAAATCACTTGTTCATCTAATACATTACTGACTTCCGTTCGTTAGATCCGCTTCTTATATAACCGTAACGCTATTCTTGAATAATCCAGTTTGTCCTTCGAGACATTTGTACTCCTGGCATATTCTATGAGGTAGCGCCATCCTGGGTCCACTGGTGAACTATTGTTTCACTGGTTCCCTATTAGGCACGCTTCATTTTACTCTCTCTATTACTAGGGATTCATCCTCTCTCCGTAAGAGGGCGGCACATAACAGTATTCATGGAAGATACTCTCATATACAGAGAGATAGACTTATCACATTCGTTACCTAAATTCTAAGTACAAGCTCAATTTCCATCACTTAAAAATAATCATATCCACTAATACTAATGGGTTCGACAGAATAAAGTATCCATTTTAAATTGAGTTGTATTTATTAATGGCTAAATTTTTATTCAAAAATTAAACACGAGATTCTTGAGGAATACATCAGTCAAATAACCTCCTCCTCGTTGCAGACACTCTTGAAGCCTTGTACGAAAGCTTTTCATTACCCACTCCAACAGTTCAATTGGGATTGTGTTAATTTGTGTCCGAATATTATATTTTAGTTGTTCCAAAGTTTACGGTCTATTAGAACTTTTGACTCTAAGTAGCCCCATAAAAAGAAACCACAATCTAAGAGATCCAGTGACGTGCCAGCCAGTAGATGTCCCCAAATTTTGAAATGGCATGACCAGGAAACATTATTTGCAAAATTGTCATAGAATTCCAGTGTGGGAAGTGGCACCGTCCTGCTGGAACCATTTCCTTCGAATATCCTTACCAACATTACGAAGTTGTTATTTACGGAGACGGTAGCTCAGTGTGCTAAAGCGTCTGGCTAGCGCCTTTACCCGCTGGTAAATAGGTGAAGCAGATTAACGACCGACAACAAGACACACTGTACAAAGTCATACTTCGACCAGCACTGACATACGCCTGCGTGTCTTGGAACTTTATTTCAGACACGCAGTGCTTAAGACTTCCACGAACACAGAACAAAATACTACGACTACAGACAGACTCTAGCAGATACATTTCGATCGCTGAATTGCATCGGAAGGCCGGGGTCCCTATGGTGAAAGACATCATCATGGAGGCCTCCGAAAAATTCTTCCGGGGCAAAATTCAGCGATCGGAACTTACCAGACACATAACCGACGTACGGATACACGATAATCCGACTAATATACATAGACTATGTGATGCTTGTTTTGCTCGGGTAGCTGGTTTGGAGATTATTCCAGGGTTCAATGTTAATATTAATTAAAATCCAGATCCAAAATAAGACATTTATTCTCCTAATAATTATATGTACAGTGTGGCCGTATCTTTTATGGCTTAGGTTGCAACAATCTTGTTATTACATAAGTACATCATAGTAATCGGAGAGAGAGAGAGAGAGAGAGAGAGAGAGTAACATATTTCCTCTATGTACGTCGTCGTAACCCCAATTCTCTAATCGAAGTTCCAGGACATAACAGACGCGACAAAGAAATCTGTTTCAGGAGAGATCCAGTTCAATACACTCGAATCAATCTGACAGGAGGTCCAGTTCAACGCACTCGAATCCTCCCTAACAGATACTTGGCCAGCGGCTGCCACGGCGCCGGAGAAGCTTGATCTTCCGGTTATCCCAGTTCAATACACTCGAGAAAGGTGAAAGCCAAGCTCTGAATTTACTGGTTTCTGGCTAGCTATTTTATACCCAAAAATCACGGTCACGTGGTTTGCACACGGGACGCAATGCACACGGCACGCAAGTTGCGGCCTGGTGAAGTCAGAAATAAAAGTTAAAAAAAGAACTAATCAGGTATTGAACTAATCTAAAACTGAACTACTTGATCCATGCATGATTAAAATAAGTTAAACTGGAATGAAAGAATACAGTATACCTGTAGTATTGTATACTTCATTACAACTAATCCACCAAAAACTTTCAATCTTCTTGGAAAGAAGATAATGACGGACTAAGACTCATAACATCATTTCTCGTCAAACTCGCCTTTTTCCTCCTCCTTTCCTTTTACCTATGCCCAAAATTTTATAAATTTAGAGGAAACTTTAATTTACCGAACACTTGTATTTTTTAGCACCACAAATCCATTGTTTTATTCAAGTTGACAGTACCTAAGCAGGTTTTAGCATTTCTTCCTGCGTGCAACTCGAGTCACTGTCTATAAAATGGTATCATTAATAAGAATAAAATTCCATCTGCCCCCCGAACCGTTTTTATACTTGGTATATTGTAACGCGTCGGGTATTATCTGAATGTACAATGAAATAAATATACTATCTTAAAGCCTGAACGAAATGTAATTAAAAATTATGTAAATAAATGATTTTAATGGTTTAATAGTCTGGCTAGCAAACTGAGTTGCCTAGCGAAGTGGGTTCGATACCCGCAAGGCGAAACAATTTTTCATTAAAAACTTGCCCCAAGAGTGGTTCGGAGTCCACAATAAACTGTAGGGCCTCGTCTCTCTTTACCTAACACAAGATCCTTGAGATCTTCCTGCTTGAAAGCACATTCCCTTGAGAAGTGGAGGGAGTTCACTTGAAAATGAATAAAATTCTATTCTGTAACTACGAGAGTAATCACCTCCTGCAAAAATTGCGTGAGCTTACTTCTACTGGAAAATCGTGAGAAAAACCGTCCGTAATGACGATCCTAACCGTACTTTTATGACAGTTTGCGTCGACCAAAAATTACTGTTGTTAAATCTGTAAATCAGAATGGACAATGCGGATTTGCTTATCGCCAATGAGGTAATACTAATATCATTCTTAGCAAATATTACAAATTACTCTTTTAGTTTATTACAGTAATATTTTTTTTAATATACAAGGTGGGGCATTAGTGCGCCGGACCTCGATATCTCGAGTTCTACGATAGCTAGAAATTTTTTAAGAAATTGCAAGCAATCTAGATAAAAGGTCTATAACTGGAAATTATTTTCCAACATACAGGGCGAGCCGAGATGAAATTACAGGACCAAATGCCTTTTTTTTAAATGGAATGCTATGTATATCAGTACATTTTTTAAAGCCTCTTTCTAGGATCTATTCATTCCTATATTAGCATTGAATATCTTCCAACCACTTGGATGTAATGATTTTTTTAATTAAAATAATGCAATCTGTAGATGGATATTAAAAAAATCAAAACAGTCACAATTATGGCTTGTAAGAAAAACTTATGTGAATATTAGTTACGAGACATCTAGTTAATGTTTTTGAATCATTTTTATTTCCTAAAAATATACAAGGTACACACGACAAATCTGTAAGCCCCTTATGACAAATTCCTAAAAAGAATCAGTACAAAAAATCACCCCTTGATGATTTACGGGGGTGGTAGTGCTGAATGCAGAGAAGAATATATTAATTAGTCTATTTCTGCGTAATATAATTTTGCGACAAATTCCTGAAAAATAATCAATCCAAAGAACTATCTCTTGATGATTTACAGAGGTGGCAGTGAGTACGGCAAAAAATGTATTAATTCTCCTATTTCTACGTAACGAAAATTCGCGACAAACTTTTTTCTGGCATGACAAATTCTTAGGTCACTCATGACAAATTCCTGAAAAATAATCAGTCCTATAAAACGACCTGCTTTATTAAAATATATCCATATACCCATGGTAATACCAACTTGATAATCAAGTTTATGTCGGCTTGGTGGTGGGATGGACAGTGGCGCGTTCTTCCACCCAGACGGCCCGGGTTCAAAACTGGGTCACAGCAAGTCGATGAGATATAGTGGATGAGCGGATCTGCTCGCGTCACCATCTTTCGAAAGAGATGTAAAACTGTGGGTTCCGTGTATCTACGATGTGAGCACGTTAAAAATCCCTACCCCACAACAAACTGTGGGGGTTCGGCAAAATTTCCAGGTTAGTGGTCCCAGTGCCTACACTGATGAGCTTATCCCCTGGCGTCGGTGATTGGCCTTGGTAGCGGAAATAGGCCGACGTTAAATAAATTATTTAAAAAAAATAAATAAATAATCAAGTTTGCATTACCACATTCCGGAAGGCTTCTAAAATGATCGAGAAGAGGGCTCTGAGTATCAAAATAATTTGTCGTGAATTTGTCGTGAGCAAATAATATGCGAAAAATCACCCTTTGATGATTTACGGGTTGATAATGCTGAATTTCGAGGAAAATGTATTAATTATCCTATTTCTGGGTAATTTCGGGACAAATTATTTCTTGGAACGACAAATTCCTGAAGAACAATTAGCTCAAAAAACCACCCCTTGATTTACAAATTGTTTCGAGGAACGACAAATTTCTGCGCCCCCTACGGCAAATTGCTAAAAAAGAATCAGTTTAAAAAACCGGGATTTACGGGGTGGTAATGATGAGTACAGAGCAAAATATGTTAATTTAACTATTTTGGCAAACTAGAAATTCGCGACAAATTGTTTCGTGGCACGACAAATTCCTACGTCCCTTAAGACAAATTCCTGAAAAATAATCAGTCCAAAAAAAACCATCTCTTGATAATTTACAAGGGTGGTAATGATGAGTCGGAGAAACGGAGAAAATGTACTAATTTAACTATTTCTGCAAACTAGAAATTCGCGACAAATTGTTTCGTGAAATGACAAATTCCTACGTCCCTTACGACAAATTCCTAAAAAAGAATCAGTTCAGAAAACCATCCCTTGAAAATTTACGGAGGTGGTAATGCTGAGGTCGGCAAAAAATGTATTAATTTTCCTATTTTTGAAAACTAAAAATTCTCGACAAATTGTTTCGTGGCAAGAAAAATTCCTACGTCCCTTACGGCAAATTCCTGAAAAATAATCAATTCAAAAAAAAACAATCCCTTGATGATTTACGGGGGGTGGTAATGATGAATACGGAGAAAAATATGTTAATTTAACTATTCTTGCAAACTAGAAATTCACTACAAGTTGTTTCGTGGCACGACAAATTCCTACGTTCCTTAGGACAAATTCCTGAAAAGAATCAGCTCAAAAAACCACTCCTTGATGATTTACGGGGATGGTAACGCTGGGTTCAACAAAAAATGTATTAATTTTCCTATTTTTGAAAACTAAAAAAGTCCCTAGATGATTTACGGGGGAAGTAATGATGAGCGCGGAGAAAAACCTATTGATTTAACCATTTTTGTAAACTAGAAATTCGCGACAAATTTTTTCGTGGCACGAAAAATTCCTACGTCTCTTACGGCCAATTCCTGAAAAATAATCAATTCAAAAAACCATCCCTTGATGATTTACGGGGGTGGTAATGATGAGTACGGAGAAAAATATGTTAATTTAACTATTCTTGCAAACTAGAAATTCGCGACAAGCTGTTTAGTGGCACGACAAATTCCTACCACCCTTGTAAATAATCAAGGGGTAAATAATCAAGGGCCTACGAATTTGTCGTGCCCAAAAACAGTTTGTCGCAAATTTTCATTACGCAGAAATAGGAGAATTAGTAGGCATATTTTTCTCCGTACTCACTACCACCCTTGTATATAATCAAAGGGTAGTTTTTTGGACCGATTGTTTTTCAGGAATTTGTCGCAAAATTATATTACGCAGAAATAGGGTAATTATTAAATTTTTTATATTTAGCACTGCCACCCCCGTAAATCATCAAGGGGTGGTTTTCTTGTACTGATTCTTTATTAGGAATTTGTCGTAAGGGGCTTAAAAATTTGTCGTGTCAGAAAGTAGTTTGTAGCGAATTTCCATTACACAGAAATAGGAGAATTATTACATTTTTCTCTGTACTGAGCACTACTACCCCCGTAAATCATAAGGGGTGGTTTTTCGCATATTATTTGCTCACGACAAATTCACGGCAAATTATTTTGATACTCAGAGCTCTTTTTCCCACCATTTTAGTCCGTTTCGTAATGTGGTAATGCTAACTTGACTATCAAGTTGGCATTACCATGGGCTTTTTTTTAAATAAGGCGCGACAATTTTTTTCTTTTCACGACAAATTTACAACAAAAAAGCGACAATGAATCCATATCGACATATATCGACATTGCAAAATTTCGATATGGTAATGCTAACTTGATGGATGTTTAAAATTTCATAGAATTCGGTTTAATTTTGGCCAAGTTAGCCGTAATTCAATTTTTTACGTTTTGTTCAGTAAATTTATATACATATCGTGGGAGGCGGTGAACCGATTTTAACGAAATTTGAAATGAAGTTTTCTTGAACGTCAACAATAAAAGCGTATCGTTCTCGTTTTTTAACTAGCATCTCAAAGGGTCCAAAATAAATTAAAACTGGAAAACCACCTTTAATAATTACCAAATTACCCCTTTCCCGCGAAATAAAAAGGGTTCCCCTACCTACTCGAAGTAGAAAATTCAGGGTATTCCTAGTTTCACCAAAACTTATTTTTCTATGTCGCATTGTTTCATGTAAAATTTTCTCTACAAATCTATATTTACTCCACTATGTTTAATTATTTATTATTTTTTACAAATAAGATGAACGAAGACATAGAAATTTTAAATGCAGACGAAAATGTGGAGAATTATGACGCTGCACTACAAAATCAGAAAGAATCTGTATGTATAAGAACGCTTTGATATAAGTGGAAAAAAAATTGTAAAAACTTACTAAAGAACTTACTAAGGAGCTCATAAATTTACTTCAACCGTTTGTAGCTCAAAGGCAACGTATATCGAAATTAACATTGGAAGAAAAAGTAAATTTGTTTAAAACATTCTTTACTACAGAAGTATTGTAAGTAATTGTAGTTGTTGATTGCTCTGAATTTCTTTGCTTGTGGAAGTTACCACTTACTTTTCTCCATTGTTTCTTTTTTCGATCCTGGTATTGAATTCAAGACCACTGCTATCTCTTCCTAACAGAATTTTCTTAGTGTCGAATGCCTTTTTCGTTCCAATAGTCTTTGAAATAATGGGATCCAAATGCTTTCTTGCATCCGATATAGGTTTTTTGGCGATGAATATTAATTTACTATTTATGACCGGCTTACTTTGGCATTAGGTGCGGCAGTAATAGAACAAGAGCTTTCAATGAAGGTCTGAGAACCTCCATGAAGTCTTAAAGTGCGTAGTCCTGTTTCAGAAGACAACTCTACGATGGGGTCGGCTTCTGGTAGTGGGGACACACAGAGCATTAATCCGCTGAATCTTTTCCCGTGACTTGAAAATATTATGAACAATTTCATGTACCAATAAATACGACCACATCATCAAACAGTTCTCTAATTTAAAACTTGAAGATTTAGGTGGCGAATAGATCAAATGTCTTAATTTAACAGTCGACTATAAAATTTTAGAGCACTGTTAAAGTCTTATTGCGGACATTACCACAATTTTATATTACTTCACAGCGTAAATTACTGCTGCGGGTTTTATATAGCAAATAAAATAAAATATCCAGTTTGTAAACAAAATTAAATAAAAACAAATTTTTGTTAAAAAAATCTGAAGATTTATACATTAAAACAAATTTTATCATATGTTTGTAACCTTGTAGTGTTATTTTCTGTGTATGTATATGTATAATTTGCCGTATATAGCTTCTAAAAGCAGAAATAATTCTTCAAGTAATTGTAATTTTATTTTCCATAAGAAGCCATATAATAATAATTTATTTATGGGAAATAACAAAACATATACAGATACAATTTGTACTAAACAAATCGGATGAATTTACAGTAAGTTTAGAACTTGTTTGTAAATTATTGGTAATTTTAGATGTACAATATACTTAGATATACTCTTATTGCAGTATTTTACAAATAGTCTAAGACGTGTGTATAAAAATTCACATACGGTAATTCACAAAATGCCCTGAAATAATCATTAACCTTCGAACATCCAGGGCGGGCCAAGACGAAATTACAGGACCAAGTGCCTTTTTTAAAAATGGAATGCTACGTATATCAGTACATTTTTTGAAGCCTCTTTCTAGGCTCTATTCATTCCTGTATTAGTATTGAATATCTCCCAACCACTTGGATGTAATGAATTTTTTCGTTGAAATAATGCAATCTGCAGATGGATAATAAAAAAATCACCACAGTCACAATTATGGGTTGTTTTAAGTAAAACTTATGTGAATAGCAGTTACAAGACAATTATCGGTAAGGGCGAGCGTAGGTGCGTCTTTACTATGTACATACATGATATGCGATGTAAAGCAACGTCAGGCGCAATTAGTAGTTGGATGGATAACCGTTCCAACGAAGACCGCGTCCTCGCCTCACACATCTTCCAGCGGCTTGTATATCAGTGTATGCGCGGAAGCTATACAACCTTAGGCGAGGGTTGTATAGGGGATATACCATCCTTCGGAGGGGATGTAAAGCCGTCGGTCCCTTATCTATTAAATGTTAGGCAAGTAAAAGATCCCTACTCTTCTTAAGGGAAGAGGTTGGGCAAAATTGCTGGTTGGGGGTAGCTCGTCTACAGGCGTCGGTGATAGGCCTCAGTAGCGGAAATAGGCCGACGTTAAATAAATGTATTTAAAAAAAAAGACAATTAATTATCGAATCATTTTCATTTTCAAAAAATGTACAGGGTGGCCAAAAATTATTTTTCAATTGAGAAAACATTTTAAATTGACTTTTCTCAATTTTTCCAAATGGAACATCCTGTATATTTTTCGACGATATGAGTAGACATGAAAAACGAACATTTTTTTGTAAGTACTTCTCTGTGGCTAATTGCAACAATTTTCGTTTTATAAATAAATAAGTGTTTATTTTTCAATTAAGAACTTTTTAAATTGAATTTTCTCAAAAAACGAACAATTTTGTAAGTACGCCACTATGGTTAATTGCAACCATTTTCGTTTTATAAATAAATAAGTGTCAGATTCTAGAATAAACTTTATTAGAAAAATTTATAATAGGTGCTTGACGTGTTGCCCATTTTGATTGACACACGTCTTTATGCAATTTTAAAATGAGGCCATTTAGTGGGACCATTTCTTCCAATCCATTGAAATGAGTAAATAGTATTTATGAATTCAGCTTAAAATTATCTTTCCAACGACCTCCAGATTTTTGGTTTCTGACGTGGCGTTGCCGAGTTATTCGAAAAAATATGAAAATTTTGGTCGGAGCAACGTTTAACAAATTAATTCGCTGTGTATGTATTACTATTAATTAAGAAGATTTATTTTGCAATTATGTAGACGAGACGTACTACAACGACACAACTACCAAATATTAATTATTAGTACACAGGTTGTACTTTATGGGGCGAGCGTAGGTGCGTCTTTACTATGTACATACTGCGGTATGCGATGTAAAGCAACGACAGGCGCAGTTAGTACTTGGATGGGTGACCATTCCAACGGAAACCGCGTCCTCGCCTCAATCATCGGTTTTCCAGAAGTTCTCCACCTGATCTATAGTCGGCGGATTGTCTACAACACGCGGAGGCGGTTGGAAAAGGCGCGAGGGCTTCTCGCGGAACAGTTTATTTTCCGCAAGCCCCCTCGCCCGCCGCACTAGTGACTTTTTGCAAGTCACTAGTGCGGCGGGCGAGGGGGCTTGCGGAAAATAAACTGTTCCGCAGCACTGCCTCATTGAGTGTGTGATGGACGCGTCTTAAGTTGGCGGCTAATCGACGCACTTTAGGCGTGAACGGCCTGTTGGTCGCCATATAGTCCATCACACATTGGATACGGGATGCGTGTTGCCTCGCCGACCGGATCTTGGCTTCCATCTTTTGTATGCGCCGCTGCTCTCTCCTGTGGGGAAGAGGTATTTCGCCTCTCCACCTGAGACGAGCGTTGAGCAGCGGCATACACGGCACAATTTATGTGCCAGATGTCAGTCTCTTCTGGTAGCGCTGTACGAAGTTCAGCGTCCACTCTGGCCAGGTCTTGTGGCCCGGGGGTTTTCAGACGGTGGATTTTCTGGTACTGAGGCCCTCTGGTATTGGCGAAACGAGGAGAGCCACGTCCTCAACCGGTGAATGTGGCGGCTCTTCGGCCACCTCATTCACCGGCCCAGGAGCAGCCCTCACGTAGCCCCTACTACGAAGGTGGGATACATAGTCACGCAGATTTTGTGGCGTGAAGGCGCTATGCTCTGGAAGCCTCTCACACCACAGAGCATGCATCCGCGCCATGTACCCCCTCCACGCGGGCTCACTGCTTTCATAACAATGCAGAAGCTCATCCCTCAGTTCATCTGTCCACTCAAAGCGTCCTTGTTCATTGTGTACGTCGTCAACGGGCGGTCTATCCGGTTGGGCCCCACCACCTTGCCCTTGACCCCTATCCGAACGGGGTCGATCGTGGGGGCCCAGTCTTCGGCCTGCCGGAAACAAAGGTTAGAGCCTGTGGGTGGTTAGCCCAGCAGGCCCACGACCGACACCAGAGGGGAAGATGCTTTCCCCTCCCGAGTGCACTAGGGCTGCCGGTTCGGTTTTGCACCCCTAGCTGGAGTAAGTGGTGGCGCTACTCACCAAAGGCTTAATAGATGGAAGTTAGCCCCTCCATTATTATTATTATTATCATAATTTTCATTATTACAACAAAACCAATCCTTACATCTCACGAACAAATAGCCAAACAAGATGGTCGTTGAATTTTTGAGGAAGACCCTCTATATTGCCACACCATCATCTTGGTTTAAATCTCCTTTGTTATACACTAGATTGTAGCCTGCTATATTGAATAGAGAAGAATCTTGGATTTTCTATGTTTCAGTAAAAATGATAGAATCAATCTGTCTCAGCATTGTACGAGACATTTTGGGATAACTACAATGAACCATTTTCAGACATCTTTATTTCCATGCCTGTCAACCTATATTACCCCACATAGAGAGCTACGTATGACTAGTCGAGCTTGTCGATTGCATGATGAGTAAATACTTTAGCATAAGTTAGCGAAAAGAATCAGTGCCAAATTTTATTCTTTATCTGACGAGATCTTTCACTATTTTCGCACTGTATCATAATGGAGTTAACAAGTAACCTATATTTGAGCCTTAGCCGGAGTTGGGATCGACGCTATGTCTTGTTAACAAACTTTGAACAGAATAGCCACTAGTACAAGCAAATAATTGCTCTGCTTAGCAAAATGTACCAAACTCCAGACTGAATTATAGTCGTCTGAATGATCCAATCTAGTCCCTTTACTGGAATCAGCCGTAGTCGGGGGCATCTTATAGCAGATAAGCCAATTAAAGTCCGGAACTAACCCCGCTCTGAAAGTATAAATTAGTCAACAAGTGATCTCGCAGCGGAGGTATCTGCAATGCCAGTCGGGCAATTGCGATCATATCCGTTTGGAAATAAGGGAGACTAATCAAAGCATAATGATGCCGATATCGATATTGAAATGAAATTGTATAATTAATATAATGGAAAGCTGGATGCCGTCGAATTTGTTGGTTCAAGGTATTTAACGGTTATTTTAAATTATTTTTGTGAAACAACTAATGAGAATTTATTGTCTGAAGATGACATAACAATAAGTCGAGACGTCAGCCAGCAACATATACATTTATCGAATATAGTAGAGATTATTTGAAAAGTCCTCGACCGTAATAAATCCTGCAACAAATAAAGCTGCAGCTTTGAATTGTCTTTCTTCCTTGTAAGCAAATCATAGGCAAGAAATTCGCAAGTACCCAACCCTTTATTGAATATATTTATCAGGTACACGAAATTGAAGAGAGAGAACCAACTCAAGATATTCTTAGAATCACAGGTACACATGAAGTAATTTTTAATTTATTTTAATTAACTTGGTTTATAAACACAAAAAGTTTTTTTTTACATTTTTTTTTAAATTCTAAACCTATACAAGTTCGGACCTGAGCAAAATCCCAACAGCGACATCAAGCAGTTTGTAAAGCGATACAAAATGCACCCTCATATTATGTTATGTCTCTATCTTCCTCAGGTACACGGTAAAAGATAGAACACTAGGACTTGCGTGATTTATTATTTTATTCTCTGTGAGCGGCATCCACTGGATGTTCTCTTTAATAAGATTGTTGCTTTTGATTTACCTGAAGACAAAAAATACCCCATAGCTGTCTTTGTTGCTCGTTTTATTGCCGTTAAGGATTTTTCAAACAATCTCTACAGTAAAAATAGCCAAAAATAAGGCGATAGAGAAAATTTTACATAGAGCAACGGGATATAGAAAAATAAGTTTGCTTTGGTGAAACAAAGAATGGCCTGAGTTTTTTACATCGAATTACTTAGGTTATTCTTAGTTTCACCAAAACAAATTTGTTATTCTATATCGCGTTGCTCTATGTAAAATTTTCTCTCAAAATCTATCTTCACTCCACTAACTATACTTTAACTTTGATATTTAATGTTGTTTAAGAAAATTGTGTTTTTATGTTTGTAAAGTTTATTTAATAATTTCATTTGATTGATTGATTGATCAGTGCACGGTAGGCATTGCTACCACAAACTAAACACACACCGCCGCGTGAAGTTTGGAGTGTTTATGCTTTTGCTGAAATAAAGTTCATACTCTTTCGATTACAGAATTATAGCTGATTGGAATTGTTGGCCTATTTCATGGAGCTTAAAATGTATTAAGTTTCTGATGTAATATTGATACAGCCAGCATAGAGACATGCCAACATGAAATTTCCACTTGCTTCAATTATATCGCCCCTTGTATAGAGCTAGTAAAAACAAGTGAATAATTTATATAATCCCCTGACCGCGCTAAATGTCAGAGGTAACCTAAAAGTCCGGAACACTAGTTTGAACTCGACGTGTATGAAGCTAATATTATGTGATTGTTAATGTTTCAGAGCCAGATACAGAGATCGTAGGCGGACCTGAGCTGTTCATTGATCGAGGAAGCACCATCAACCTCACCTGCGTCGTCCGACATAGTCCCGAGCCACCCGCTTACATTTTCTGGAACCATAACGATGCTGTGAGTAGACGGTTTCATTTTACCAAAAGACACCTGTCCTCTGTCTCAGTTGTTGGCTCGTTTCGCACGAATTTCCACCCCTCTTACCACATAGTAAATCAACAGCGTTTGCTTTGATCTTGAAATTAATATAGTAGTACACGAAAGGAGTACACAAGCTGGGATCTTATTTCTAGATTCTATAACGCCGCCGCCGCCACCACCGCCACGCCGGGACAGAATTTATACAAGTAACCCGAAATTTGAATGATGATGCCGGGTCAAAGCTCAGATCTGTATCTTCTTTATTTGTTGAAGGTCACAACGTACCGGCCGTTAGAGGATTAAAGCTTCTTTAGATTAATGGTGTCAAAAATAATATATGTTTTTTTAAAACTTTTTAAAGGTTTTACTTATTTTGTAACTAATCTTCGTATCACTGTACGAGTGCCTAAATTTACTAAAAATAAATTATTATTTAAGTATATTGCACACAAAAATTCAAACAGTTTTAGGATAGTCAATAATAATAATATTTTTTAGGAGAGAATTATGATTATTTGTTGTTTTTTTTTCTTTGGTTAAAATGGATAATAACGACTTGGCACTAGCAACTAATTATTTTACTGTGAAAGAATCATACAGTTAATTTTTGTACTGGAGGGAAAAATTTTATCCAGAGAAACAGATAGCTTCATTTCGAATTTATATTTTGTTAGGAAGTACAACTTTTCAATGCTTAAGCTGTCCAATTTTATAATTATCGCGAGAGATACGAAAAGTGAGAATGTAATTCTATTTGAATTAGAATAATGAAGGAGGGGGTCTGGTCTATCCAAAGATTTGGCGTTGTGAACAATCCAAATTTTACATTATTGTGAAAACGGACTTATATCCCAGACGGTATCTGTTTAAAATCACATATGTTTGGGTAAATCGGGTAGTTTGGCAGATTTTCGGCTTAATCGCTCCTAAAAATCATAATAATCTCACTATGCGCTATTTTGAAAACGTGGGCGTAACTTTTTATTAAACAAAATGTGAAAACATTCCTAAAAATTCCGTTCTTTTCTTCCTATTTTTTCATATACCTCAGTAACTGTTGCTTTTAGAAAAAAGTTATATAAATGAAAAAGTTTTGTAATTAGATTTTAAAGATGCAGTTGGTTGCGAATCCAAAAATTCATTTTTACTATTACAGAAATAGTAAAAATCGAAAAAAATACTGAAATAGCAAGTTATTTGTGGAATTCTCTTCAAATACTTATACGTAGGACCTTCATACTAGGCTAATGAAAACTTTTTAATATAATAAATATTCCCACAAAATTTCATCAAGATCGGACTTTTAGTTTTCGCATAATAATTTTGCAATATAAACTTCGCAAAAAATTGCAAATGTTACTGAGGCTAAACTAAAGCATTTAGAAAGTTGGATTTTTTAACATATAAAAGAGCACTCAAATTTTAAAACTCATTTTGAGATATTAAAATCCGTTAATTAAGAGAGACTATAGAGGAAGATATATAAGAAGTGGGACCAGCGCATCGGACAGTCGGTTCAGTGCAGTTCTGAGATGAACCAAGTGGTCAGATAAGAAAAAGAACAGTAACAAGTTGTGAATTATAGTAGCGAGTAAATGGTAGACAAAAGTTATAATTAGTGTGTTATTATAAGGACTAATTATTGTAATTTAGTGAGTAATAAGTCAGTGGGTAGTGACAATTTGTGTTGCAATTACTGGACCTACGCTTGATGGTGTTTGCTGGTGAATGTAAACATGTAACAGTACCTGTCAAGAAAAATTGAAATAGAAAATATAGAATTTTAAACACTACATGGTGATATACGAAAAATGACAAATTCGGATATTATCAAACCCGATTCTTCACTAGCCTAGTTGATATATTACGATAAAGGAAAAAAAATGAAAACGGGAAATTGTTTTCTAATAAATGGCGGAGGATCCGGTGATAATAACAGCCTCTGCCTTTCCAAGCTGATACTCGTTTCATTATTGAAAATTATTGAATTATTAAATCACCAGAATTTAAACTTGTTGCGTTACCTATATTGGGAGTGATACATTGCTTGGATTTTACTTGATTCGTGTTTATTCTTTTACTTTGTTATGTCTAAAATTTCAGATTTCTACACTGAGAGAAAAATCTATTAGCCGTTATTAAAAATTTAATAACCTTTGCATAAAACTTCAATTAAATAGGGGACAGGCAGAGTCATTTGCTATTGTTATTAAAGTCATTTTCCTAAAAACATCTACTAACGGTTATTAAAGAAAGTCAATGGAAATTTCTATAATAACATTTGTGTTACCATCAGTTTCTTTATTTTATTATGGTTATTAAGTGCTTTACCTACTGCTGCAAATTGAACAGCTGGTCAGTATTATCATTATTATGCTGAATTTATTAGCGTTTCTTACAAGCACTACAAAATGACCTTTCAGTCAGTACTAGATAATTTCATTGGTTTGGCTAAATTAATAGAACTACAGGTATTAAACAATTTAATAGCACATTGATGGGTAGCAATGAATTTATTCCCTTTTATAGGAAATAGTGGAATATTTTTTATCTTTCGTAGTATGTATTTTACGACACATTTATTTCTGTAATAACTCTCGTTGGCTTATATTTTGTTAATTTAATAACAATTACACGAACTAATTACTGGGATGGTGAGCTTATAGAATAACATATGCATCGAGGCCCCACTGCAATAAAAATAATTAGTAAGCCATCACTAATAACTTTAACTGCCGTATCCTGTGGGCACTGGAGATACAAGAACACACGAAATACGATAATGATGATGTGATGTGATGGCCGCAACTCGCAAGACCCGAGGCCTGTCTGTGCGCAATATCGCTACGTAGTTACGCACGATTATTTATACGATTATTTATACGATCAGTACCGAGTATTACCGAGAGTAAAATATTAATTCGATGCTTATTTGGTACACATAGTATTCCCAATTCTTATTGGTATTGAACTAATAATATTAATTAAGAAATATTTTGTTAGCCCCCTTTAATAGCATCAATTTGATCTTTAATGAAGCTTGTTAGATGCCTAATAAAGACTATTAAGATAACAGAATATTGGCAGCAACTTTTTTTTATAAAAAAATACCGACTTACTCCAATAAAGTATGTTAATTACCATAGCTAGATAACTGATAACTATAATAATACTGTTTTAGGAAAATTACTTCAATAATTCTTAGTACTTTAAAATGTTGTAAGTATTAAAGTTATAATAATGGTTACAACATTTTTAATCAGCATTATTAAGAACTTTTTAGCAAGATACTTTAATAGGTCGAATTTTCTCAGTGTACGTTGAGCTGTCTTCGAGAAAAACGTATGAACCACAGGCAAACTGACAAAGTGGTTGACTGTCATTAACAGGCCGGCAGATTTACATACTGATAGACTAACAAACATACAGACAGGATGCCGATTCAGATATATTTGTTTTTTGTGGGTTGAATAACAGGCCAGTCGGTATTTGTTTTGGGTTGTGTGAATCAGGTGGTAAGGCAGATTTTCGGCTTATCGCTCCTAAAAATCATAAAAATGCTAATTTCACTATGGGCTACTTTGAAAACGTGGGCATAATTTTTTATTAAAGAATGTGAAAAAATTCCTAAAAATTCCGTTCTTTCCTTCCTACTTTTTTTATATATCTCAATAACTATAGCTTTTAGAGAAAAGTTATAAAAATGAAAAAGTTTTGCAACTAAATTTTAAATACGACGCAGTTGGTTGCGAATCCAAAAATTCATTTTTACTATGCAAAAGTAGTAAAAATCGAAAAAAAATTGAAATAGCAAGTTATTTGTGGAATTTTTTTCAAATACTTATACGTAGGACCTTCATACTAGTCCGGTAGATAAGAAAATGGACCTTGGATTTTCTGATTAAAGAACGAAGCTTTGCAGAGATGTTGCACATAGTCTAAGGTACCGATTTAGCCTTGTAGCCTGTTATGCAGACCCGGTGGGTTGCTGCTGTTTAGCGGATTGCCTATGTACCCGCAAAAAAGCGCTATAATTTTGCTTTGTGTAATCGCACATGCTTTTTACGCGAGTTTTTAACTGACAAAAACAATAAGTGACATTAAAAACAATATGAATTTGATTTGTGAGATTTAGTTTTTAATTTTTAAAAATAATTATAGGCGTTATATACTAGCATTTAATACATTTACAAACACACTAATTCTCTGTACACTTTAGATCACAGAAGCACATATTTGTGCATTTCAGTCCTCTATTTACACATCGGCACCTAGAGTATGTTCAGTAAAGACGCCGGACAATTATCACTTATAATATCACAAGAACTTAAATTATTTCCGGAAATTTTCTTGAGGGCACGAATATTTTGAAAATTATATAATTTCCTTAAAATATTCGTGCCCGAAAGAAAATTTTCAGGAATAATTTAAGCTTGCGTGGTATTCGGTAAGAAAATTTCACACCACTTAACACCATAATTTGGAAAAAAATTATTATTCCAACCTGACATTTTAAATTAATTTCACTGCTTGTCAAGTTGGCCAGGGTATTGTTGTTTTTAACATATGTTGATTTGTCATTTTTGTTTAACCGGTTCTGCCACAAAGCTTAATAATTACTAGTTTAAAAGGTCTGTACGTTGAGTTTAATAAGTGTATAGCGAAATGTCGCGATTTGGTAAAGAGAATCAACAAGTAATTAGACAAGAAATTCAAAATATAACACCAGAGAACACCCGAAAATCAAAATCAAGTGTATGGAAACAGTTTGTTGAATTTTGTGACGAAAAGTTGTATAAAGTTGTATAAAAGTTGTTTTTTGAATTATAAATTGTTAATGCATAATAATTTAACAAATTTGTGTTTTCTGTTTAATGAAACTTTATAGCGAATAATAAATAATAATGTTAATTCAGAAATTTTGCATTATTCACAGGTACATCTACATTATTTAATGGTTGTAGATCATATGTTTATCTTTTCAACTGTCAAAAAATTTTCACTTAAATATCGTGGCGCCTCGAAAAAATTTCCGGAAGTTTTTTCAATTGCCATGGTAACTAGTCAAAATTAAGGTATCTTATTGGTTAAAAAGTAGAGGTGTGAAATTTTCAACCAAATTTTACATGTTCAGAAACATCGTTCAGTAACTACCAGAGCTGTATAAAATAACCACTGGGTAATAATCGTCTGGTCGGGCGTACTTCCTGAACGAGCTCCTGGTACAGCCTTACAGCCACAACTCACTAACTCAAGGCAGGCTTCAGCAGCTACTGGAATTGTGGCCCGAACAGGGCGCCATCGCTCCTCAAAATGTTGCTGAGGCTAAACTAAAGCATTTAGAATGTTGAAAATTTTTTAACATATAAAAGAGCTCTCAAATTTTCAAATTCATTTTGAGATATTAAAATCAGTTAATAAGAAGAGCCTAGGGAATTGTTTAAAAAATTTACATTTTTTTTGCTGAGTGTACGAAGAACAAGGAGGCACGGGCCCCTTGACAGCACGGGGGCCGCGGAGCGCTAAGGTGGCCCTAGGGTGGAGCCCTACTTTGGCATGGGGCGGAGTCCTAACATGGGGGCCCTGGAGTCCCAAGAAACCCAATCTGGGAGGTGGAGTTCCGGCTTAACTTGGGCCATTTCTACTTTTTGCTAATCAAATTTTAATGTTAATGACAGTCTGTCACTTTGTCAGTCTGCCTGTGGTTCATACGCTTTTCTCGAAGACAGCTCAACGTAGAAATCTGAAATTTTAGACATAACAAAGTAAAAGTATAAACACGAATCCAAGCAATGTATCACTAATATAGATAATGCAACAAATTTAAATTCTGGTGATTTAATAATGCAAACAATACGTTTTTAATTAAGGTTCTCCGTTTGGTTGTGTTTGTCTGTACATCTGTCTCTGTATGTATATGTGCTTTTATAAGCTCAACACGACTGGTCCGATTTGATTGTGGTTTTCAATAATGAAACGAGTATCAGCTTGGAAAGGCAGAGGTTGTTATTATCACCGGATCCTCCGCCATTTATTAGAAAACAATTTCATTTAATCGATTTTTTTTCTTTATCGTAATGTATCAACTAGGCTAGTGAAGAATCGGGTTTGACAATATCTAAATTTGTCATTTTTCGTATATCACCATGTAGTGTTTAAAATTATATATTTTCTATTTCAATTTTTCTTGGCAGGTACTGTTACATTCACCAGCAAACACCTTCAAGCATAGGTCCAGAAATTGTCACTACCCACTGATGTATTAATCATTAAATTACAATAATTAGTCCTTATAATAACACACTAATTTTAACTTTTGTCTACCATTTACTGGCTACTATAATTCACAACTTGTTACTGTTCTTTATCTTATCTGATCACTTGGCTCATCTCAGAACTGCAGTGAACTGACTCTCCGATGCGCTGGTCCCCCTTATATATCCTTGGTGCTTATTCTCGATTCATCCACTTCACTTTAGACTGTTCCAGACTGTCATTCCGAATGATTCTACCGTTCTCCAGTCCATCTGTGGTAATGGCGCCATCTCTGGCCCAACTGGAGAACTACCGTTTTAGACAGGCTTCCTCTTATTTTGCTACTAGGTATTAAACTTTTCTTCGTAAGAGGGCGTGGGTGTGCACATAACAGTACTAATAATGTTTTCGAAAAAGTATTTTTTGTTGTTGAATGTGAAATGCTTCTGCAAACTATTGTCGAAGACAAAAGTAGTATTTTGTAGTCTAGACATGAAAAATACTGTTCCACCAGATTAGCTGATAAATCGTCATTTAATATTTACTTAATCACAACCAGAGCCCGGTTAATCGAGTTACCGATATGACTATCTAAAAATAGCTGTATTCTCACTGATGAATTTTACATCACCTACGTCAGCATCTACAATGGACTGGATGAACTAATGAGTTACATGTGATGTTATATCAAAACGCTAATGCTTCGATTACAATAATAATTGATGGTAATATACAATTATTACACTAAACGCGCCAGGCTTGTGACTTGTAATTCAGCGCTCGGCGGGGCACATAGCCCGGAGAGTAGCTGTTTGTTACAGTCTGGTTACGTTCCTTACAGTAAAATAAGGATTTTATAGAGGAGTTTGCGACTAAAAATATTATGTTTTGGTATTCCGTCCTCTAAAAGCACATTTGAACAAAAGAATTATTACTCTATTACACTCTTAGGTGAGACATACTGTATATATTAACAAAGTTAAAGGGAAGAACTGCATAAATGTCATTATGATGGGAGTAATTTGTCTAATTTGCAGAATACCTCGCCAAAATATTTAATTCATAAAAAAGGCGGAAAATATAATATCGAAAACTATCGAAATATTGCCACAAATTGTAACTTCGCTATGAAACTAATATTTATACTCATATTGAGGGATAGATTACAATGTAGTAGCATGACTTTGTACATGGTAAACCTACAGTAATCAATTTGTTTAACATAACACAATTTATTTCAGAAAACTTATACGTTAACATTACACGTTACTGTGCTTTACACCAACTTCTCTTATACATCTCCAAAGTTACTGAAGGTATAATATCGTGGTTTCAAGTCTACTAAAATTCAAGTTGTCTCTGGTATCCAGCAAGGTTCCATTCTGGATTTCTTTCGGTTGTTTTATTCGTCAATGATAAAGTGGATGATTTGGATGTTTATCAAAGGCCTCGGTGTCACTTTCGATAACAAACTTATCAAGCATATTGCAGAAGTCATAGTCTTCCTGTACTCACTTGGATTTTGTTCTTAAGTATTCTAAAGCTTTTATTGATGCTAACGTATTTTTGTTGTTTTTTTAATAACCCTGTAAGGTCAGAATTGGAATATGCATCGCTAATTTGCAATCCCTGGTATATCCAGACGATTCATGTTGATTCCGTTGAAGTTTTTTAAAAAATTTGTCGTTTATAATTCGTTGATGGAACGTATCCTGCAATAGAGTCTCTGCAGCAGAGCCTTATTAGATTAGCAAATCTTAAAATGAGTAGGAATAAAGAAGCTTTATTATTTTTATATAAATGAGTTCGCATGTTAAGTTATCCCAGCTTTATTCTATTTACCCCTTACTAAATCTACACATTCCAATATATTCTATCTTACCACGCCTTGAATAAAATCTTCTTCCCTTTTTTTATCTGCGGTAGCTGCAGCTACCTGCAGCACATCTAGAAAATAATAAATAAAGAGTGGCATACTTCAGCTAATAATTTATGTGTGAAAAAATAACATGAAAGTTTCGGTTACAGTAGTCTGCTATACATCCTAGTCTTAATCGGTACAATTTATTTACACAATATTAACATCGTGTATAAGTATGTCGAATGCTTCAATCCGCACAGGCGAAGTATCTATATACCTCTGTATTTAACCCTATGAGACCTTCTAATTGTCACGTTCTCTCACTCATCTCGAGGCCACGTTCCATCGATATCAAAGTTTGCGAGACTTTAAACTTTGATAGCAGTTATGAATGCTCTTGGGATTTTCATCCTGAAAATGTTATGCATTGACAAATTATTATGTACTATTCAAAACCGAAGAAGTCTGTGAAATGCTTTGTTAAATGTGTACCGACTTATTTCACATTCAATATGGTAAATTAGATGTTCATAAGTTTCTTGTGTGAAGAATATGAGAAATTATTTTCTCATTTATATACCTGCTGCACAGGTATATCCAAAAATTCTAGACTGTAAGTCCCTTCTTTTAGAATTTTTCCCGTGTCACACTTTAAGAATATTCGTTAGCATGGAATTTTCTGTCAAACAATTCACTACATATCTCCTTTCCCCATAAAAGAATGTGCACATTGTCCACAGATGCTTCTTATTAAGCAATGCATCTTTTGGAATATTCACTTTTATACTTTTGCTGTCAATATATATATGAGATGATATTTAAGACTGAATAGCCAGTCATAGACGAGGTCTCAGAGATAAATATTGCTTGTGTTTGACTTTACTAGATATTGAATAAAATATTTGGTATAGATAATTGAAGGTTGCAGTTTAGTGTCCATCAGTCAGTGATTAAATCGTATTAATTACATCTGTAATGATAAAACTAGTCCATGTAAAGTTGAAACATTATCTTTCTCTCTCGTCCAGTAACGATATATTTCAGCAAGTGCCTCCATACATTTGCATACGCTGAATATGAAAACATTCAGCTTAAAAGGTCATCAGTTCATAAAATCCTCATAAAGTTGAGAGTCTCTGTTATTACGATAGGTATTCATGGATGTTATACTACTATTGTTTGTAGTGTACAGCGCTTGTTTTAAAGTACATATGTGGAGGACTCCAATAGTTTTTCAGCGTCCTTTTAAAACATTGCATATTCAAAGACTGAGTTACATTGTGTTACCACTGAATATTCCACTCTCTACAAAAATACCTACACATTCATGAAGGATTCCGCAGAAAATTAAATTAGCTTGGTATGCGACATACAACAGAATGATAATGGAAAAACTAACGAAAGAAATTGTGCAAGAGAATCGATTACGATTCCGCTCTTAATAACAACAATAGTTAAGCTTTATTTATTTAAGTTCTTTAAATGAGAATGATATTGACAATGCTTTTACTAACTTCTTAAAAAATTATTTACATAGGCTAAAAAATATAACCATAAAAAGTACATTTTGCAGGAGAAACAATATCCGATTCTCTGACCAACTTCGGGAAAACCTAGCCAGTTTAAAACATTTGAACTGGCTGAAAAAATATATTAAATGATGAAAACAACGTTATAAATTTTTTAAAAAAGATACGATTAGCGATATAAGAAACGAAAAAAGAAACCATTACAAGAGAATTAATTGAGAGGTCATAGAACAAATTCAAAGCCGTATGAAATATTGTAAATAAAGTAAAAGGTAACCGAATAAGAACAAATAAATATGAAATCTCATAATGGGGATAAGATAACTGCTCTATGTGAAGTAGCAGACGTTTATGGCAATTTCTCTCAACTATTGATGAGAAAACTAAATTCTACTTTGGCCCAAGTTAATCTGATCAATGCACTGTAGGATCGGGTAATAGTGATTCTTTGTTCTTTACTCTTGTTATTGTAGTAGAGGTGAAAGCTCATTATGAATACGCCAAACAAAAAATCTACTGGTCTTGACGACATTCCAGTAGACTTAATTAAAAGATGTTCCAATGAGATATCTCCTATTCTAACTAATTAATAAATCGGTTGTTCGCACATGTACCCCCAACTATCCCTCGTATGCCCTTAAACAGGTAGGCGCAAATCTACTGTTTATATTTGTTTAAAATCTGTTTATAGCTGTTTAAGAACTGTTTGAAACCTGTTTAGAGCTCTATGAAGCCTGTTTAAGATCTGTTTGTATATGTTTGGGGATACATAGGGATAAGGTAACGTCACCCTACCATCTGCAGCTAACTTCAGCCGGACCTTTACAAGAATTATCTTAAAACATAATACTTTTAGTTACAAACTCCTCTATAAAATCCTTATTTTACTATAACGAACGTAATCTGACTGCAACCAACAGCTACTCTCCGGTCTATGTGACCCGCCGAGCGTTGAATTACAAGCTACAAGCCTGGCGCGTTGAGTGTAATAATTGCATATTGCCATCAAAACACTAATGCTTCGATTGCAACAAACATCAGTTTGTATTTTCTACTGACCAGTAGTGAAAATTTTGGGATGAAACTGTACCGTTGGTGGTGAAAGTGGCATCGTCGGTATATAATATTTCTTTAATGAAATTAGAATTATTGCGGTATTCTCCTTGAGCCCATAAACAAAATTCCAGTCTTCTATTTTCATCTCCGGGCTCTAAAATATTTAAAAACTTCGGTTTGTATGGCTTCAAATGGTTCTTTACAAGATATTTTCTAATAGTTTCTCTTGGAATATTTAAATCTAGACCGGCACTTCTTAAGTTTGAATTATAAATATGGCGAAAATATTCCAAAATTTGATTATTATCTCTACCTACAAAATGTTCGTGATTTCTGCCTCTGGTAATATGTTTTGATACGGAACTTGTGTCACTGAAAACTTTATTTATATTGTATACAGTGGTACTACTGACGTTTGGTCCATTGGGGTGCCTAACATTAAATTCATCAGCTGCTTCTCTTATACGAGCATTATCACCAACCAGACGAACTATTTCAATTTTGTGCCTCAAATTTATTTGTTCCATAACAAATATCACTTATTTTTACAAATGTTTAGCACACAAAACTTATTCACACCTTAAATGACAGTTAACAATGTTTTTTTATTGTTTCTACAATTGCCTTTTCATGGCCAACTTAAGACATAATATAAAAAATAATAGCTTCGCTTGCAAGTCTAGAACAACAAATCAGAAGAACTTTCTTTAGGCTCAAAAAAAACATTTTCTGAAATCGCTGAAGTGGTTATAAAGGGTAAAGGGTGGTTATGTACATAAATCGAAAGGAAATAAAGTGAATTGCTATTATTAATTAGAATAAATCGGAACAGTCATATCATGACACACTTAAATGGAAAATTAAATTAAAATAAATATTTTTATTTGCTAATGTTCAAAATTCTTTCATTATAACAACCGAGTATACACTATTATACACCATATTCGCCGATATCGGTTATTGGAAACAAATCAACCATCTTTATTGGTTTATAAAACGCGGCGCGAAATAATCCCAGAAACATAAAACCAGTATCATTCTAAAGATTTATCTGGTATGTCCCGAGGCGGTGCGGTGGCGAAATAATGAACTTCAGCAGAAAAAGTCTCCCTTTCTCCCAAATTATTTAATATCTGGGATTTCAGCGCGAAAGTATTTAGTAGTAATAAATCCCGCAATTGTTGTAATAAAAACCCTAAGGGTGTGGATTTATAGCAGTGTCATAATTTATACAGTGCAATTACAATTGATGAAGGAAAGGCAATTACGTAAGTTCGTTGAAATTATGATGGGGTGAAGAAGGTCAAATGCAATCCAGAATTCCATCGTTTATTTTTAACAGCTTGCAGATTCTCTTTGAATACTAAGTTTGTGGAAGGGGAAGACATAAAAAGCAACATTAATCACTTTATAAAAGAACACTATTAAATGTCGGAATGTTACTTTTATGTTTAATATTTAAAACGTCTTAACGGCTCTCAGTTTTATCTAATAGAGTTTGGATTTTTTACTATCGGCGTCTGAGATTGAGGTCGCTATCGATTTCCAGATATTCATTTCACGGTCAAGAAAATTTTGGTAAGAACCAATGAATCATATTCTGCAGATTTAATGTTACAGACTATTAAAAAATATAGGTTACCCATCACTTATTAATATGCCATTCAGAATACAGGAATTTATTCAAAGTTACATTGACCATATAAATTCATCGATAGAAAAACATAACAAAATAATAATTACAAATATATATTGAAATACATGTCACTGATGATTTTTTTACAAATCATCTCACCTGAAATTGTCAACTTTAGAAAAATAACTTAACATACAGAAGCTACTTTTGTTAGTCTTATAAAATTGTACGAATTAGAATTTTTTATAACGATAATAATAATAATAATAAAGAAATTTATTTATCCACATAACTTACAACCAATAATATAACATTAGTGTGATAAAAAGACAAAAAAAAATGGATAAAAAGAAGGACGCTCAATTACTGCCAAAGCAGCTTCTGTTCTTCCGCGAATCGAAGATAGATGATTTCGTGCAGTAATACTACGTAAATATGCGAGAAAAACATGAAAGGGAAAAAAAAGAGAAAAAAATATATTAACTAAATATTTAGCAGCTTAGACTTAAGGGAAATCTTAAACTTACCAACGGATATTGACTTTAAAGAAGTGCCTAGCTCGTTTACTGCATTATAGGAGAATGATCGCTCGAAAAATGCACTTTTGTGCATAGGCATAGAAAGCAGACCTTTACTACGTATATTAATGTTGTGTACGTCAGTACTAAACCTTATTTTATTATATGAATATGAAGGAGTCTTGCTGATAATCAGTTTGTCTACTTTTCATTGATAACCATTTTAAATTTTTAAATTCATTAGAAATATGGTCGAAATTTTTTATGCCACAAATGAACCGGCCACATGCATTCTGCATTCTTTGTATTCTGTTGGAGTCAACCCTGTCAATATAAGAATTATAAAGAATATCGCAGGAAATAAATTGTGACAAAACTACAGTCCCACATAACATAATTTTAAGTACTTTGAATAACATATATCTAATACTATATAAAAGTTTCAAGTTACAATATGACTCTTTTAACATACAATTTACAAATGTTTTGTACCTTGGACTCCCAAAGTTACACCCAGATACTTGACCTCTCCAGCAACTGCAAGCTTGTCATTATTATTTTCTATTTGTATTGAGTGAACTATATCGGCCAATCATCAAGACTGATGACTTAGTACTATTAAGTTTTAAGGAGTGGTCCGCGACTATATTGGCTAGAGCTGATAAATCTTCATTAATTATACGACAAGCGGCAGTAACATCAGAGGTGGAAACGAGAGATATAATTGGATGTCATCTGCACAATAACGATATTTACAACGTGAGATAAAGGTTTCAAAATGTATTGTGTAAATAGTATATAGAAGTGGACCTAAAATTGAGCCTTGCGGAACTCCAGAAGTCACTACTGTTTTCAATGAATATTTGTCATTACTAACAATTTTATTAATCAGGTATCGTATGTATGTCATCGTTATAGACTCTTGAGAATGTAGAATTGTTAGGTATAGAATTCTTTGTATGTATATTATAAAAGTTTATTAAATCTTCCTTTTAACAAAGTAATTGTTTTTATCATCAGGGTCTCGTAACTCTTTAGGTATCGTTACAGTATTTTTGTTAACAATATTCATTCGTTTTAGGTCTTTTCAGCTGTCTTTTAATTCTAACGTTCAGAATTTATAATTAAGATAAGCCCTTTTTTCATTTTTTACGGCAACATTAGTATGCACCATATTTTATAATCTTCCCAGTTAGTGGCTTTGAATTGTTTACGTTTCTTATCCCTGATTGTCATCAACAACGTTACGTGTCGGTTAACCAAGGCGTATATGGTTTACGTATGGTACAAGTTTTGATAGGCACATGCGTATTATACAGGGTTACTGGTAATTCGATACATTCCTTTGGAGATGTGATGGGGCATGATCTAAGAAGTAAATTTAGCCCTAACATATATTATGCAAAACTCAATAGTTTCTGAGATATTTAATTTTTTTTGTTTTTCTCAAAAAGTAGATCTTAATGTCCTAAAGGTTAATTTTCGAAAAATCTATTTGACATTTTTAAATTTTTTTTCACTGGATTACTTGTCCAATATTATAGATATCCGTTTGGAATGAAAAATATCTGGAAACATTTCGATCATGTGAACATCTGAAATAAAACTTAAAAATTTTTTTTTTTTTAAATCAGCTATGAAATTTACCTATTAGGTTTTTTCAAAAAAATATTAACGTTACATGCGTATAAATTATTATAAAAACTGCCTTATTTCAATAGCTATCTAACAAGGTACAAATGTTCAATGTACCCTTAATAGTTCTAAGAAAATACTAGTAACAATAACACAAGTAGTACGAATTTTATTTTTAGATAAATAGTAAAAAACATTTTAAAAGTAGAGTTTAATTCTTCATTAATTTTTATATGTCTTGCTCAAAATGGGAGCCCCTATTCCGTATACAGACACGGCAGCGTCTTCTTATTTCCGTCCTTGTTACTCTGGTTGTCAGATTATGCCTTATGTGTTGGGCAGCATCGACTATCCTTTGTCTAAGGTTTTCTATAGTATTGACTGGTGTGGCATAGACCATCTCCTTCATATGACCCCATACGTAATAGTCAAGGGGTGTTAAGTCAGGGCTTTGCGCTGGCCAAGGTATTGGGCCCGCTCTTCCAATCCAACGGTTAGGGAAACGTTGATCAAGTAACTGTCGTACTGTCAGCCGATAATGTGCTGGACAACCGTCGTTCTGAAACATCATTCGCTGTCTGACGGCGAGAGGAACATCTTCTAAAATCACCGCCAGATCATTTCTTAAAAAAAATTTCATAGATTTCCCCGTTTAAATTTTGAGGAAGAAAGTGTGGCCCTATTAAATAGTGGCCAATGACTCCCATCCACACATTAATAGAAAACTTCATTTGGAAACTAGTTTCACGTGTTAACTTTGGATTTTCCTCTGCCCAATAATGTAGGTAGTGGAAATTTGTTATACCCTCGCAATTAAATTTCGACTCGTCCGTCCATAAAATACTTGTTAAAAAATTTGCACTTTCTGCATCTGAATTTAACATAAAGCGGCAGAATTCCACTCTCCTTCCAGGATCACCTTCCTCCAAGCCTTGGACAGGGGTATAGTGATAAGGATGACATCCAACTCTACGTATCGTAGATCAAACTTTCCATTGTGACGCTCCGGTTAGTCTTGCGACTTTATTAGTTGAAATAGTTGGGTCTTCTTCAAAATACCTCAATATTTCTTCCTCATCATCTGGTTCATAAACGGGAGGAGCACCAGCGTCACTTCTTCTACATTCCACGGAGCCAGTTTCAGCGATATTTCGATATGCCGTACTGAATACACGTGCATTTGGTAAGCGGCGGTTAGGGTACCAAAGGCCATATTCTCGGCGAGCTTGAGCAGCGTTGCCGCCACAGTATCCATAGACAAACAAGATATCAGCGTATTCTGCGTTGGCATACGCGGCCATGGCACAGAAAATACAATAACAACAACTAATAACAACAACTACGAGCAAAATCAAAATCTTCGCTAACTAATTTAACAAGACCAACAAACTTAAGGGGCACAGAGATAAGAGTGTCAGTTAATGACATATATGCACAAACGTCAAAGTCAAGGACTGACTGACTTAAATGAAAATGAACGATTAGTCGTTTAATAAATTCCGCCACCAGCATTATCTTTACTAATTTTTTATTAGAACTATCAAGGGTACATTAAATATTTCTACCTAGTTAGATAGCTATTGAAATAAGGAAGTTTTTATAATAATTTGTATGCGTGCTACATTAATATTTTTTTGAAAAAAACCTAATAGGTAAATTTCATAACTGATTTAAAAAAAAAATTTTACAAGTTTTTATTTTAAATGTTCATATGATCGAAATGTTTCCGGATATTTTTCATTCCAAACGGATATCTATAATATTGGACAAGTAGTCCAGTAAAAAAAAATTAAAAATGTCAAGTAGA
This sequence comes from Leptura quadrifasciata, assembly GCA_963675555.1. Classification (NCBI taxonomy): domain Eukaryota; kingdom Metazoa; phylum Arthropoda; class Insecta; order Coleoptera; family Cerambycidae; genus Leptura; species Leptura quadrifasciata. The sequence continues at coordinate 142,926,723 of OY776677.1, forward strand.
TTTTTCGGAAATTAACTTTTAAGACAATAGGATCTACTTTTTTGAGAAAAACAAAAAAATTGAAATATCTCAAAAACTATTGAGTTTTGCATAATGTATGAAGGAATGTATCGAATTACCAGTAACCCTGTATAAGCAATTTAAGCTTTCCTTTAAGAATCATAATTTATCGTCAATATTTTTTAAATCGATTATACGAAACGATGGAAGTGAAGTCAGGTCTAACATAAATTAATTGTAATCTAAGTTTTTACAATCCAAGAGTTATAACTTACAGAAGTTATAACTCTTGGAATAGCTTTTATTTTTTATTTAATTTAACATAAATTAAATCATGATCGGATATGTGATTCATACTAATGACACCTTTTCCTAAAATGAGATATTCCTGAGATTAGTATAAGGTCAATTGAAGATTAAGAAACGCCAGCAGCTCTTGTGGGGGAGTCAATAATCTGAGTGAGACCGACCTACACCTCCTAAAAGATTATTCATAGTTGATAAATTGTTATATTGTAATAAATCGATGTTAAAATCTCCAAGACAGAACAAATAATCTGCTTGTGGCAGATCAAAAGCAAGTGTGTTTTCTAATTCTGTTAAGAAAAAATTATAGTCTAAGTTAAGTGGTCGGTTCACGACCAACATAAATTTCTAAATGAAAACAACAAAAAAATACAAAGTGAGACGACGTATTTGTTTTATTTATTTCATGTTATTCATCGAAAATACAGATTTTTTTATATTCTTGTTCTCTCAAACACCTTTTCATTTCCTTATACCTTATGAATGGAAATGTACTGATTTAATGCAGGATCTCGGGATTTCAACTTCGGAAAAAAGCTGCTGTTTGGCTTCCTTTTTTTCCTACAACTTGGTAGCAAACGAATCAAACTTTACTACCCCATGCCAATGTTTGGAATTGATTCAGCATCTCACTTTTCCGAACCATCGCATTTTTTACCCTGAGATACTGTATTAATAATTGTAATATTGTTTAATATAAAAGTATTTTAAATTGCAGATAATCAGTTACTCCAGCTCAAGAGGAGGTGTAAGCGTAGCTACAGAAAGAGGCGAAACCAGTAGAAGTGTTCTCCTAATACAAAAAGCCCGACCCTCAGATTCAGGAAACTACCAATGTAACCCTTCCAATGCAAGACCGGCAAACGTCACCGTACATGTTCTCAATGGTTGGTATTCTTAAATATTGTTGCCCACATTTTGAGTAAAAATTCTTGACCACAAAAAATAGAAATAAGTGGAATCCGTTTTGTAGGCTTATAACTTATTCATAATTCTTGAATATCGTCACCGCATGACATAAGCACTGAAGAAAAAGTGTTCATAGATGTCCACATATTGAATAGATCTTTTAGATTCATGACAATGACCAAAAATTCATCAAATATAACAACTATGAAAATATCAGAGGCTTCTGCATGCGCAATCCTCATCATATCATCCAGGAAGCACCTTGGATAATATAAATAGATCTGTAACATCGCAATATTCTAGTATCTAGGTTACCTCCTGTATGCCGTAGGATTTGTACAAGTTCAGGTACTTCAAATCGTATATGCGATGATGGATTAGATATAATAAAATCAACTAATTCATTTTACTTATTATAGCGCCTGCCTATTACAAAAGTTTTCAAGTTGTAGAGGTCAAATATTAATAAATTTATTAAAAATTAATAATATTGGAACATTATAACATCAGAATATTAACATTTTTTAAACTAAGTCTTTCTATGGGACAAAACATGGTAAATGATATAAATAATGATGTTAATCCTCACAATGATACCCAAATTAACGTAGCACACTGATTTTTTTTGAAACCAAGATGCTAAGGAACTGATAAACGTTATAAATTCACTAAAAACTAAATGTAGCCCAGAACTTGATGAAATATCAGATCAATTAATTAAAACAACGCACTTACACATTTTGTTACCATTAAAACATATAATAAATTCAATATTTTTAACTGGGACTGTACCCAAAAATTTTAAAGAATCTTTAATTACATCACTCAGTGTATAAAACTGCTGGTGCAACAGTTATTAGTAATTATAGACCTATAACTTATATATTGTATGACTGGTGGTCGAGAGGTGAGCGCACTTGCCTCTCACCCAAAAGTTCCGTGTTCGATCCCCGGTCGTGGCAGTGGAAAATACTGTGAGAGGGATTTTTTCACTATACACGGATATTGGGTGTGTGTCCCTTGTCTCTAAATGTGTAGCCCCCTCCCACACAAGGCTCTTCTAGAGCCTTCCGGGATAAAGGGGGTCGTAATTACCTGTGGTGTTATTTATTTATTTATTATATAACATTAATTAGCAACATAGCTAAAATATTTGAAAAAGCAATGAAAAGTAAAATAATAGCATGCCTAGACCAATTAAATATATTATCAGAAAATCAATTTGGTTTCAAAAATAACAAAAATACAGAGACAGTTATTTATGAGATTATAAACTTGGTAAATAATAAATTAAATGAAAATAAAAAATGTACAGCCGTGTTCTTAGACCTTACCAAGTCATTCGACACAGTATCACACAAGATATTAATAAATAAGCTGGACAAAATCGGAATAAGGGGTACCTATTGCTCTAACTGTAATTAAAAATTATTTAAAAAATTGGCAACAATCCGTAAAAATTAATGGTAAGTTGAAATGATCCACTAATAACAAAAACTTGAGTTCCACAAGGAACTGTACTTGGACCAATTTTAATTTGAATTTATATTAATAGTTTACTCAGAACTAATATCGAATTTAAAATAATATCATATGCTGATGATACAGTACTGTATTTTTATGGAAATAAATGGGATAATGCAGTACAAAAAGCATCAATTTTTCTTAGTATGGTGATAATGTGGCTAGATGAAAATTTATTATCACTCAACTATCATAAAAATAAATTTATTGGATTTTCATTCTCTGATAGTAACTGTATAAAACATCTTATTTTACACAACAATAACTATACAAAATAAGTATCAAAATTGCAAAGGTGAAATAAAAATTACATCAGTTATTGGAAGAGCCACATAGAATTGGTTTGAAAAAAATGAAGAACTCTTATCCCATGTTTTACGAATTTAGAAATACGTTACCTACATAGAAAGCAGCTAATATCTATTTATAGAGATTTGACAAAGCTTATAAGTGAAAATACTCTCAATATGTTACAGGTAACATAGAATTTTGTAATTAACGCGATGTTAAAGAAACTTAAAAAATATTCAACGCAACTGTTATTTGATGAAACAAAACTGCTGAATGCTAGATTGTTATATATTGTGCAATCGATAATCATCGTTCATACAAAATTTGAAACGCGAAAGTTACAACACGGGAAAAATTCACGAGCAATTGCAAATCAAAATTTTGTACACAGACAACTTGTCAGAAATTCAGATCTCATTGAGGAATAAAATTTTATAATACAATACTTAATAATATAAGATCAATCCATAATATAAACATAAAAAATTTAATTATAAACTAAAAATATACGTTTTGGAAAACAAAAACAAATGCTTGCACTTCTTTTAATTAAAACTATCATTCTATTACAGAATAAGTGATTGTCTAGTCTTTTTTGCCTCTTCTAGTAATCATAATAATATAATTATTAAAAACTATATCTATAATCTAAAAATTATTTTCATTAATCTGAGTTATGCTAGATAGCTAGTAACAACATTTTTTAGTGGAACACAATACAAATTGTTTAATTTAGGTGCTCCAATTAATATTCACTGTCATAATAGAATTTTGTATATTATTTTTTTTATACACTTATTTAACGTCGGCCTATTTCCGCTACTGAGGCCTAACACCGACGCCTGTAGACGAGCTACCCCCAACCAGGAATTTTGCCGAACCTCTTCCCTTAAGAAAAGCAGGGATCTTTTACTTGCCTAACATTTAATAGACAAGGGACCGACGGCTTTTCATCCCCTCCGAAGAATGGTATATCCCCTATACAACCCTCGCCTAAGGTTGTATAGCTTCCGCGAATACACTGATATACAAGCCGCTGGAAGATGTGTGAGGCGAGGACGCGGTCTTCGTTGTGAACACGAGCTGGACCTCCGCTATTGTAAAAATAATATATTTGTGGCTGGAGAGCTTTAGGTGAGACCCTGGAGGCCTGCTGTGCACTTTATTTCGTGAAATTCGGAGTTGGGGTGGTTTGTCCTTAAACGGTTGGAGTGGGCCAACAGCGCCCTGTATCTAATTCAGAGCTAAAATTTACTCTTTTGGGACTTCTCTGAAGTCGTAGGGTCTAATGCTACACCCTGTATAGATTTTTTGAAATTAAATTTGTTTAATTTTTTGCTGGCAGGGTCAAGGATTGCACCCTGTATAATAATTTCTTGAAATAATAATACTGCAGTTTAAGAACGAGAATTGAACAATATATATTTAAGCGTAAAAACACAGAGTTGATTATTATGATGTGAACTAAAATATTATAAACGATTACTTTTTTATCAAGTAACGTATCGACACTTGAAATTTCTGCCTGAGATGGAGGAGTTGGTGGAAGATTTAATTAAATTGTAAACTTAGAAAATTTGAGAAAATTCACTTAATACTAAGGGCCGCGAAGGCGATTTATCACTTAAAAACTAAGGCCGCGAAGGCGATAAAAAAATGGAGCACGGGGGCTGAATATTAATACTAAAATTATTTTACTAGGAGTTGCCTAGGGAGAGGGCACGGACACTAGAATGTTTATCGCGAACTGGAAGAAACTATCACTAGGTATACCAGAACACAACTTGCCGTGGGCTTGGCACGCTCCATTATTTATACCCGTGATGGGGCACGACGCTCGCTGAGAGCTGGAGAAGCCGGAAAGGGAGCCAGCCCATCATATGGGACTCGGATGATGAAATATTGTGCAATACTTGCTGAAATTTTGGAATTTCGGGTTGAAAATGGTATCCTTAAATAGGCTGTGAAAATGTGATAATTTGGTATGAAAATGTCAGCGGAGTCTAATTTGGTTTTTGAATTATGAACGATAACTGCCTGAATAACATGGTAATTGAATTCGTCCCGTGAAGTATCGTTGCGAATCTTACTTTAATCCATATTGATGTAATATTATGTCATATTAATCCATATGTGATCGTTATGTTATGCCATATTGAGGGTATGTAATTGTCTGCATCGAGCAGAGCGGGATCCAGATTTAGGGTAATGTGATGAAGGTAGCTGCAAGTTGCCAGCATGCAACGGAAATACGTAAATTGGACTTATTTCTGGCACGAACATTTTATGGGCTGACTGGAGAGATAAATGAAAGGGGTTTTGATGTATTATCGGAAAGTTCAATTTGAAACTGAATTTAAGTGAAAGTGGCTCATAGAAACTTTGTGGAAGTAAAATGAAATATTTTGAATCTAGATTTGGGGAGAGAATTGAAAATGATTCGAGATGATGAGGGGGCTGTATTTTTTAGGGCTGTCTTTTGTAAAGTTTCGGATGTAATTTAGTGAAATTTGACTTTGGAATGAATTTGTCGTTGGACTTGGGTTATTGGAGAATTATCGATGCTCCCGGATTTTTCTCAGATTTATTTGCGGAATATTGTGTTTTTTCGATGTTACGGGTGTTTTAAGGCCTTGTTTTATGGTGTTTGCCAAGTTGAGCGGAATGCTTGAATTATTTGACTAATTTTAATAATTTTTTTCGTCGGCCATTTTGTTTAAATGGAGGAGGTACTATAACAGTTGGAACGGTCACCCATCCAACTACCAACCGCGCCTTACGTTACGTTATATACATAGTAAAAACGCACCCACGCTCGTCCCTTGTATATTATAATTATAAATAAATGGATAGTATGTAGACGTTGCACTGACTAGCCTTTCATTAATCTTTTGTGTGCATCGTGATGAAAAGTATACTATAAATATTCATGGACTGCTACTATGTTTTATTTGTCGGAAATATGCTTATCTAGTTTTAAGCACAAAGTCTTGTAATACGTTTTTAAATGAAAAGAAAACTCCAATTACGGATTTGCAAAGCAAAAGTAGTGGGCTTAAAGATCCTCCTCCTTTAACCGTTACCTAAAAACTGGGTAAATTTTAATTTAAATGATCTGTTTTAAAATCAAAAGGGCTTGCGTTAGAAGTTAAACGATGTCTTAAAATGCAGTTTCTAATCGTGCAGGTTGCAGGTATTATTTTGAATAACAATTTAAACCCAAGAAAGCTTAAATACGGTCCACCTTAAAAACACAATCAAGACAAACGCAATTATAGCCAGTGGAGAAGTTGATCTGTCCTACGGGGTGCATCCTACCCCATATATTTGATAATATTTTTTAAAGTTAAGTTAGGTTTAATGACCTGTGTTTATGATTGCAGATAGGAAGTTGTTGGGTTGAGGTCTATTTTTAATGAAAACTATATTTTTTTAAATAGCCAACGTTTCGGCATTTTATTATACCTTCCTCAGCGCAGTTAAAATCTTTAGTTTTCCACGTTGGATTAAATTCCAAAGAAAAATAAGAGGCAGGTGTCATAGATACAGTCTTCGAGAGTAAAATAATTGTTAATAAGACAACTTTTGTATACAATCCCCCCTTAACGAAGGTTTTGTTCGCACTTGCGAACAAACCTATTTTTATTCTTTATCTCGCTTTGCTTTAACAACATATTTCGAGTTAAATACCGTAAATCACAATCTTGGATATCTTTTTTCAACTTCAATGGTCAGAGAGGCGTTTTATCCTAATAAAAGTAATCAACTATATACAAGTTTTAACTGAATAGTTTACTCGCAAATATTAGCAATTGATTATTATTAAACACAATCCTTCCAATTAATAATACAGATACCGAACTTTTACAAAACTTTGTAATGAACTGAATCTACGAAGCATTTACAGTTGCTTAACAAATAAAAATTAACAATGGTTACAGGTTAATATGGAAAGCGAATAATTATTACCTTTAATGATTTAGTCTCGCGTTTAGTGGTTATCAAACTGATACGAACGACACAACAAAGATCACGAATTCACATTATAACGTGGTGAAAAGTCATTGAACGTATGTGAAAATTTAATTCACACCACAAGAACAACTTCCAACAGATTGTTTGAAACCACAAGCGCTCGATGTACAACAATGAAATTGGATGGATGTCAGTCGCATTCAGATTTTTCCATGGCCTGCTACGGCTTTCAGTGCTGTGGTGGTGTTAGACGATGAAACAAATCCAATGCGATATTTTAAATACACCGATCAACTTGTTGAGAGATTTGGTCGGAAAATGCGGGGTTGCCGACAATGCTCACTCCTCAAATAAAACTGAAGAGGTTGAAGGCCAATTGGCAACATTTCGTGTGGCTTAAGCCGCGAGAACGGTGAAAGATAGGGCAAGATTTCAGTTAAGGAATTTTGTACAGCACGAAATTTCAAATGTCAGTGGCAGTATATCATCTAAATGAATTGTTTAGGCAGGGGATACGTCCAGTGTTCATAGAATGTTTGCATCTACCGAGTATTATGTTTACGTCTGAACAAGACATTGCAAATAATTAATGAATTAATTAAATACTTTAAAGAATTTTTTGAAAAAATTTCTTTTAAAGAAATTATTTTCCTAATTATAAGTCACAATAATTAGAGAAAATGAAATGTTGGAAAATAAAAATGTGACGCTTGCTCCATGAAAAAGTTGCAAAAAGGGTAAAAACACAAAAGTTCTGTGAGAGGGATGAAACATGGGTACTCCCCCGTTTTCGAGGGCTCTGAACAAGATGGTGATATTTTTAACGTTCCCACCCCTCAGGAACTACCTCTAAACTCGAAAAACCACCCCTATTTTACGTTGTTCTCCATCGTAAGTATGTGGATCGGTTTTTTCAGCAAAATGCTGATAGACCGTCGGAAATTTAAGCATACATCTTATCCACCCTCGCAGTTGAAACTACCCCCTCCGCGAATACTAAAATAAAAATGCATGAAAATCTGTTTATCCTCGTTTTCGAGGGTGCTCAACACAATGGCAATATTCATTTCTCCCCCACCCTCCACCAACACCACTAAGACTACCCCCTTTTCATATTTATTGATACTGGGCATGTGGAGCCTCGTTGGATCGAGATTTCGACATTGTAAAGGAGTTGAGTGACGAGACATGCCATCAACCCCGGGGAGGAAACTACCACCACCCCTAATATTGAAATCCACCAGAAAATACAAATTAGTGGAAAATGTTTTCTACCGGTTTTCGAAGGCGCTAAACACGATGTCAATGCTATTTCATACCCCACTCTCCATCAACCTCCACCAAATTAAGGGTGGATAAGATGTTGTATGGTTAAATTTCATACAGCCTACCAGAATCCTGCCCAAACACCGATTCGCATGCCTATAATGGAAAAAACGCGAAAATAGGGGTGGTTTTTCGAGTTTAGGTGTAATTGTTGAGGGGTGGGAACCTTAAAAATATCACCATCGTGTTTAGCGCCCTCGAAAGCGAGGTATTCATATTTCATCCCTCTCACAGAACTTTTGGGTTTTTTCAACTTTTTCATGGACTAATTGCATCTGACGTAATTTCCACAAGCACCAGGAGATTTAAATAATACACTTGAATACTCTAATCGACGCGTGTTTCGCTCACCATATCTGCAGGTGCTTAGAACTGAGCTTTAAATTGATAGCAACACTTGAATGTTCGAATCCACGCGGGTTTCGGCGACATCACTGGAGATGATGAAAGCTGAGCTATAATTTGAATAATACACTCGAACAGTCCACTTGATGCGAATTTCGACCACCATGTTGGCATCATCTGAAGGTATTAAAGTTAAGTTTCAATTTGAACGCTAAACCGGAATACTTTACTCGACGCGGGTTTCGCCAACCAGGTAGGAGATGCTTAATCCATTAGCATACCGTCCCATATACGGCACAATGAATTATTTTCAATGTATTTAGTGCCATCTATCAAATATCATTAATATATCCTGCCTATATTAATAAGCAAAATACTCTACTCGACGCACATTTTGCCCACTATGTTGGCATCATCTGGAGATGCTTAAAACTGAACTTTAATTTAATAGAATGTGCTACTCGATGCAGATCTCGCCCACCATGCTTTCATCATTGGAGATTATGAAAACTGAGCTTTATTTGAACAATGCACCTGAATACTCTAGTCGACGCATGTTTCGCCAACCATGTAGGCATAATTTGGAGATGCTTAAAACTGAGCTTTGCATAGTTGGCGAAACACACATCTAATGGAGTATTCACGAGTACTCTTCAAGAGTTTTGATATTCGTGGAACTACGTCAGAGTCATATAGTTCTCAAAAATGACTATATCGTCAAATAAGGTATAAATGTGTGCTCTATCACCCGTTTCTATGTCCATTTAGATTTGGGAACCCTATATACATATATGTCCACAAAAGCATATTTTCATACATACCTTTAAAGTTTGAGCTAAAATATTCACGAATTGATGCACAATTACATTAGAATTAAATTAAATGGCCACCTAGATCGCCTGATCTAACGGTACTTGATTTTTATTAAGTCTTCTGGCTCAGAAGATTTCTAAAGTATGTTGAAAGAATCGAACAGAATTCTATGCAAGAATAAAGCTTGTGAAGAAGTTATGCTCAACGATTAAGAAATGCCTCAAGAAATAATCGGAAGAGATGAGATAAATGCATTGAAATAAATGGAGATGGAATGGAAGCCACAAAAATTGAAACATTCTTAGTTGATTAAATTTCGACATACATTTTTTCAATATAACTTAAGTTAGATTTTTTGTTATTCACTTTTGTTAGTGGTTGTGTTGCTATACAGGGTGTCCCAACACCGCGTCAAAGTCCAATGTCGGCATTATTAGAAGACTTTGGCAAATTATTAATTTATGGAAGTGGTATAGTATCAAAAAACGCACATTTTAAAAATATTTTGAAATATACAGGGTGATTCGCTACAGCGGAGCATCTTCGAGGTCCTTTTTTTAAAATGTAACACCCTATATATTTTACATATATGAATTCAGCGTGAAATTACCTTTCCAACGATCTCCATATTTTTGTTTTTTGGCGTGGCGTTGCCGAGTTATTCGAAAAAATTTGAAAATTTTGGTCGGAACAAGGTTTAACAAATTAATTCGCTTTCACATACTATTGGGACGCCCTGTATATGTTCATGTCTGTCTGTATGAGCATGTTAATCTCCATCACCACTAAGACAATTTTGATGCAAATTTCGTCATATTACGGCTTACTTCTGGAGAAATGGGGGTATAAAATTTACACGGTGTCTTGAAATTTAAATAATATAGCAAGCATATTATATATCCGTCCAATTTTGCAAACAGATATTAATATTTATGAAAATATACAAATAACATAAAAGCTATGTCATATTTTATTCATTTTTTCACATCAACTTATTCTTGCTCCTTACTTCGCATCGAATGCAGTGGGATTCATGAAAGATAAAAACCAGAATCTAAAATTGAATATCACCTCCACAAATGTTAACATGTTTCAGAAACTCTAACAAAGAAATTCATGAAAACAATTGAAAAATGAAATTTCAAACGATCCTTCTTAAAACGGATGAAGAAGGAGCGAGCTCGTTTATTAAACTTTTTGTTTCGCGTAAAAAATGACAGTTTATGTGACATTTTCAATTTTCTTATTACGGAGCGGTATTAAATCTAAGTTGAATCTCGGGTAAATTTAAACTTGCGCTTAGTCGGGAAGCAATATTACGTGAACAATTCGTTTCGAAGGCTATTTGTGGAAAATAATAGCTTGGAGGTAATAGTTCGATGGCCGGGCAAAATGGACTTTGCTGACTTTCTGGAATATGCTCCAGTTCCGAAATAGAGAACAATTTAAGTTGTTTTCTTAGATATCCATTGATAAATTAACATCCGTCAGAATAACAAACTTGTTTTCATTGACTAGTTTTATGGCACAAGACGTTGGGAGAACAATTTTCAAAACAAAGGAAATTGAAGACGATTTGAGACAGATAATGACAATTTTTTTTTGGTTACTTAATAATACTCAATTGAGAAGAGTAGGGCAAGAAAGCATGGAACCCCAAGCGATTTCTAAACATGTGATTTTTATATATTACTTGCAACAAACACCGGCTGAAGGACTAATTCCTAATTTTCTTCATTAGTATGAATGGCCATATTGATAGTAATTAAAATAATAAACTAATTTACAGTATCAAATTCGGTCGAAAATAAAACATATTATCCTCGTCACATAAATTTTTACAAAAGTTAGTTGAAAGAAATTGGTTAAAAATAAATTGTAAAACTAACTGCTTCATTAACTTGATTGGGGCGAGCGTAGGTGCGTCTTTAGTATGTACATACTTCGGTATGCGATGTAAAGCAACGACAGGCGCAGTTAGTACTTGGATTGGTGACCATTCCAACGGAAACCGCGTTCTCGCCTCACATATCTTCCAGCGGCTTGTATATCAGTGTATGCGCGGAAGCTATTCAACCTTAGGCGAGGGTTGTATAGGAAATATACCATCCTTCGGAGGGGATGTAAAGCCGTCGGTCCCTTGTCTATTAAATGTTAGGCAAGTAAAAGATCCCTACTCTTCTTAAGGGAAGAGGTTCGGCAAAATTCCTGGTTGGGGGTAGCTCGTCTACAGGCGTCGGTGTTAGGCCTCAGTAGCGGAAAAAGGCCGACGTTAAATAAATGTATAAAAAAAAATTAACTTTATTATTCATACTAATGGTAGATGTATGATTACATTTGAATATATGCACAAAATAGTGTTTTCTTTAATTTTTCATGAAAATGTATAGGGTATCCCATTGGAAATTAAAATTTTAGGGTTTTCGCAAAGAGCATAAAATTCTAAGTCAAAAACATGTAAGATACCCTATGCCTAAACCCCGCGCCATTTCAGAGATAATTGATATTAAAAAAAAAATTGACAGGTTAATGGTATACAATAGCTTTCTTCATGTAAAAGATACTCATTTGGTTTTTGGTATGTAGAAAGGACACGAGGAGAGCTGCTCTCTGCAATTGAATTACATTCAATAATGCTATACCAAGTGTTCCATTTTTGACGTTACATTTTATAAACTTCTAACCTGAAAATCTGTTTAGGTCAAATGAAACGCCCTATATTTTTTTACATCAAGTTATGTAAAAACCGCTGTCCAAGGAATCACTATTCCACATCCAGATTTTGCATCCAAGTCTTATGCAAACTAAATCCCAACGTAATATTTTATTCCCTTTAATAATAGAGTGGGGGTGGTAGAGGGGGTGACTAATGTAAAAAAAAAATTAGAGGCCGTTGGTTTCGTACATACACTAAATCCCAATTTAATTTTTTACATCCTTTAATAATAGGGTGGGGGTGGCAATGGGGTGATAGAGGCAGTACCTAACGTCAAAAAATTTTTTTAGACGTTTCTTTCTTGTATACACACAAAATCACATTTAAATTTTTTTACCCCCTTTAATAATAGGGTGGGGTGGCAATGGTGGTGGTAGAGGGGATAGCTAACGCAACGTTTCGTTCTTGTATACGCACTAAATCATATTTTAATTTTTTTTCCTCTCTTTCATAATAGTGTGGGGGTGATATTGGGGATGATAGTGGGGGTGGCTGATGCCAAAAAAAAATACATAAGTGCACCAAATTTCAAGTCGATATCATAAACGGTTCCAGAGTAAACGTGCGCACAAAAAAGTTCCAGACTGTCAGACAGACCGACAGACAGAAAAATTTTTTCACTCAAATATAAAATATCGACGTTTCATGACATTTTAAGCCTATTTCAACAAAAGAAATAATAATTTTTTTACGTTACTGTACTTCTAGTACACGAAAATAAGCAAATTTATGTGGAATAGAAGAAAAAAATTATAATAAGCTGAAATGTCTATAATAGTTAGCTTATGTGTGTAAGAATACATATCAAAAAAGTTCCCACCCCTAAGGGGTAAGCTCCAAGCTATCTCACCCCCTTTAGGGACACCATACTGGTTTTTCCAGAATATCTTTTAAACGCTTTATCTTAGGGAAAAAACATAAGTATAAGAAAAGGTTTGTCACAAAATTCTCTACAAAAAAGGTTGTGTGTTATGTATCGATATTTTTATTACTTTTTATATTATTAAATCGTAAACTGTAGGGTTAAAACAAAGTATTGAACGCCAACAGAGAATTTTAAGGAGAACATCTCCCAGAGTTATTTTTGATGAAAATATGCCAATTACAGACCCTAAAGAAAAATGATTTAGCAACCTTGCCAACAGAGAACGATTGATTTCTCAACTCAATCAGACCTTTCAAAATGAAGAGATACAAACTGTATCTGCGGATGATGATGCTGATATAGTTATAGTTCAAACTGCTATTCAAAAAAGTTTTAAATCCGAACCGGTCGTAATTGTAGGACAAGATCTTCTTACCTTAATTATTGCCCTAACGCCAACTGAAAAGGGATATTAGACTACTAAGGGAGGCCCAAGGCAATATAAAAGCAAAAGTTTATAGCTCTAAAGATTTACAGTTGTCAAATGTCCTTAAGAATTCGATAAAAACAGTTTTTTTGCTCATGCATTTAGTGTTAGTGACACAACGTCTACTTTTTTTGGAAAAGGCAAAGTCCAAATCATAAATTTATTAAACTCAAAAATAAATTTACAAGAATTTGTTAAAACCTTTAACAAACCAAATGCCACAAAACAGGATATTACTGAGGCTGGGTAAATATTTACTCTTGCACTATATAAAACAAAAAAATTGAACGTCAATAAATCATTAAGGTATGTTCTTAGTTTAGTTTAGTATTTATTTATTTAGCATCGCTACTTAAATACAACTTTCAGACAATACAACAAGATGTAATGTAAGAAAAAATTTAAGATATAGTAGTATAGGATTATAGATAAGAAAATAAACAGAAAAGAGAACTATGAACTTATAAACTATGAATATTTATGTTTAATACATTATATAACTAATTACATGTCAGAAATTTACATACATTTTTAACAAAAACCTTCACATTTGGAGCTTCTTTTATATCATTGCGCAGAGCATTGAAAAGGCGAAGTCCTTCGCGATATATCGAGCCAAGTAAATAGATCCTGCGTCGATCGGTTTTTACAAAACCCATACTGTCTCATTGTTAATATTTTACATTTTTGAAGAAAGCTTGTTAATCTGATTTGGAAGGCTTTTTCAAATATTTTTGAAAAAACAGATATCAGTGCTATCGCCCTGTAATTATTAATACCATGTGGATCATGTTTTTTGTAGACAGGTATTACTAAAGCTGATTTTAATTGATCTGGAAAGTGGCCATTTTCAAATAATATGTTGATAAGGTATGCCAGTATTGTAAGAAGGTATTTAGAAACATCTTTTAATAGGCAGCATGGGACTTCATCTTTGCCGGATGACTTTTTTCTGCATACAATATTAATTATGTCAGATATTTCTTTCTCCGTAACAGGGGCTAAATATATCGTACTGTCATTATGTTTACTTATTTGTGCCGTTGAGGTCAAAAGAAAAAGTGAGCTTACTAATAGAATTGATGAAGTGACTATTGAATCCATTTGCAATGTCTTGTGAATGATCTAGACATTTTCCATTTTGGATTATTATTTTTGTTGGTATTTGACGGTTTCTATTTTTCCCTTGCATATTTTCCTTAATAATATTCCACATTGCTTTTGATTTGTTTGGTTCATTGTTTATTTTTTGTTGATTGTACGGACTTTTTGTATTCTTAATATTTATTTCATGATTTTTTTAAATAATATTATATCTATAACCTTCAATTCTGGGTCATTTGAGATTTTAACTTCATTGTACAATTGTCTAAGAAAAAAAATGCCATCATTAACAATTTTCTCTGTTACCTAGTTGTTTTTTTTTGTTTATTATTTAATTTGCTTTTATTAATTTTACAGGAAATGCTGTATTAAATAAATTGAAAAATAAATCTTGAAATACCTCAAATTTTTTATTGCAATTTGTTTCTAAATAAACCTCATTCCAATTTTCTTTTGACAGTAAAAATTTAAAGTACTCCACGTTTTCGTCCGATATCACTCTTCTTTTGACGACTTTTTGGCACTTTGTTTCCACATACATTTTACAAATTAATAATTGAGCATTGTGGTCAGAAATACTATTATTTAAAGTTTTTGTTGTTATGAATTCTAAATTTATGTCGGTAAAAACATTGTCAATTAAGGTTTGAGAGTTTCTTTGTACCTGATTAACGTAAACACCCTTAATAATCTGCAAACGATCTATAGGACATGTTTTATAGAAAATTTAGTTCTGAATATTTTTCAATACCTCTATTTCTGTCGTAGATCATCACATTTTCAAAATATTATTGAAAAACTAGCACGGTGTCATTATAAGGGTGAAAAAGGGATTAAGCTCACCAGTTAGGGATGGGAACCTTTTGATCCTGTATTCCCACCCTTATCAACTGTCGATTCAGAAAATATCAGCTTATTATAATTTTTTTCTTCTATTTTTGGTAATTTCCCTGTACTATTTCCACTGGACGTGGAAGTAAAAATGTGTGAATATTATGTATATTAATAGATTACCTGGAACAACCTATTTTGTTAAATATACCCTGGATTTTTTCTATGTTAGGTAGTGTACAATAAAAGAACATTTCTGATATTTTTTCCTTTTTCCAGGTGAGCACCCCGAGGCAATGCAGCACGCCGGAAACCAAAGGATGGGCCCTTCGTTGGGCGCGCTGGCCTTCATCTCGTACATTTTGTTGGCTTACTGTTAAGTTTCAGACTTTCCATTTAGTCGTTCAATGCTAATGGTCAGTGTCGACAATGTGCGTGTTACTACTAAAACTAAATTTCTACTATGCTCTACCAGGAGTTGCTAAAACTTCCCATACTGCACATTGTACAAAATTGAGCAAACGAGGTGTTTTCTTTCTAGGAAGTTGTTAGGAGAAATTAGTCTAGGATATGGCGTAGAATTTTTTATTTTCAATTTGGATCCTCTGCGGTTGAGAAATACTGATGAACGTGTGTTTTTAGAGGTAGCTTTTATCTTTATTAACTACTGTGAAATATTTTTCCAGCACACGTATGTATGTGTTCTGAAAATAATTTACCTTGTTTTTGCAATAAGTTATTATTTACATACAATTTGATTAACAACAAAATACCACTTAAAGCTTTCTAGAGTTTGATTTGATCTGTTGTTACACAAGAACCAAGGACAGGGCAGAACATAATTGCTGTTGCATTAATACTAACAAAAGGTGGTTCATACCATCCTGTGTTTATATTGAGCCTATGGAACTCAACTAGCTGAGTCCCAAAAGCATCCCCGAGGAAGTACTCTCTAAAAGTGACATAAAAACAATATTTTTTTCGATAACACAATACGTAGAAGATACATTTTCGAGAATACACTCAGTAAATTGTGAAAAAATGTTGGAAGAAAGATATTTGACCGATATCTAGAGTATTCCGGCATTTGTCGTCAAAGATTGTGCAGCCATTTTCGCCGATCCTCTCACAACATTTAATTTGGCACTAAGAACACGTATACTTCCGAATGTATGGAACATGACTTTGGAATACCGTGGTGATAGGTCGGTTAATATTCTGGCCACTTTCGGTGTTCCCCATGGTTTCATATGGGGCCCGCTCATGTTTGTTGTTTTTACAAATGATGTTATAACTGATATTAATGTAGACAACTAGTTAAGTCAAATAGTCCTTTGAACTGGAAAAATTTGCACACTCGAATTTGTCATGCTCAAGGTTATCAGGACCTCTTAGAAGGTCTAAAACCAAAAAGACGACCTCAACCCTTTTGCTTCAGCCGCCATCTTGTAAAATTTTTGAATCGTTTCATCTCGTGTTCTATTGGTCGCATAGAAAAAGTTATTGAACAAAATATGTTGTAAATAAAATTTTACATATTTCCGCCGCGATGCGGAGAAGTTAATATTTCGAGCGGTAGAGGGCTCCGAAGTTACCAAAAACAGTTTTTTAAAAGCAGTGTTGTGAAAGCTGTTTAGGTAAAAATATTAGCCATACACACAACACACACACAACACAT
This sequence comes from Leptura quadrifasciata, assembly GCA_963675555.1. Taxonomy (NCBI): domain Eukaryota; kingdom Metazoa; phylum Arthropoda; class Insecta; order Coleoptera; family Cerambycidae; genus Leptura; species Leptura quadrifasciata. The sequence goes on from OY776677.1 coordinate 142,943,893, forward strand.
ATATCCAAATAAAGTCGATTTCATTGATGTTAGATAACTGTTTTTTGGTAACTTCGGTGTTCTCTATCGCTCAAAGTATTAACTTCCCAGTATCGCGGCACTTACCGAAAGGATGTAGAATTTTATTTACAATATTTTTTGTTCAATAACTTTTTCCGTGTGACCAATACAACACGAGATAAAACGATTCAAAAATTTTTCAAGATGGCGGCTTAAAGGGGGGGAGGTCACCTTTTTGGTTTTAGACCTTCTAAGTGGTCCTGATAACATTGAGCAGGACAAATTCGAGTGCGCAATTTTTTCCAGGTCATGGAACTTTTTGGTACTTTAGAGTGACGTGTTGTATTTGTCAAGTTAGCAGTGGAATATTTATAGCAATTTTTTATGTATACACGGTCTCATCTGCGTTATCTAAGTAAAGTCTATCTTGTCGAACAAAGGCCTCCCCCCTCCCACAAGATAGTGAAATTTGCACATTTGCAGATTTTTAAAGTTGCTTGATGCTTTATATAGTTATGTCAAAAAAATTACGTTTTAGATAATATTTATTACCCCTCCCTCCACGCAGAAGTAAGAATATTCCCTATTTTTGGTTATTGATTTTTTCTTGGCTAAATCAAAATTAAAAATTCTGCAAAAATTCGGGAATATGCAAAATATCGAAATATATTTATAGTTTTTATTCGAGAATAAATTCAGTTAATAAAAAAAATCGAAAAATCAAAAAGTGAGATATATCAAGCTCTATGGAATTTGCAGTTCCAACTTCATCGAACATTATACAATTAAATTTTTTCAGATTTTTCCAAGAGGTGCGCCGCGATCAAAATCCCCAGGAATCCCATTTTAGGCCACTTTAGCGGTTTTTTTTTAAAATTGGGGGCTAATGCAAAAGAAGAATTTAGGTTGTAATTTTTGTTAGTTAATATTGGCTAGGAATGAAATAATATAAAAACCGCTACCCAGAGAATCACTACTTCCACATCCATATTTTATATCCAAGTCTTATACACACTAAATCCCAATGTAATATTTTACTCCCTTTAATAATATGGGGGGGGGGCAATGGGTGTGGTAGAGAGGATGGCTAATGTCAAAAAAATTTAAAAAATTGGCCCTTGGTTTTCGTATACACACTAAATCCGAATTCAATTTTTTATTCCCTTAAACAATAGGGTGGGGTTGGCAATGGGGGTGGTAGAGGGGGTAGCTAATGCTAAGATAAATTTTAGAGGCCCTTGGTTCTCGTACATACACTAAATCCCAATTTAATCTTTTAGTACTTTTAATAATAGGGTGGGGGTGGTATTGGTGACGATAATGGGGGGTGGCTGATGCCAAAAAAAATTTTGAGACCCTGACTTTTCGTACATGCCCTAAATTGCAATTTTATGGACACTTACCTGCTTGCTTTGTCTATTTACCCTTATTTACCTGATTTACCCCCGAACCCTTCAACGGAATTAGGTCAAAATATAATCTAGTTTCAGATCCCGTTATAATACATAAGTGTACCAAATTTCAAGTCAATATCATAAACGGTTCCAGAGTAAACGTGCGAACAAAAAAAGGTACAGACAGACAGACAGAATTTTTTTTCGCTCAAATTTAAAATCTCGACGTTTCAACAAAAAAAATATTTTTTGCGTTACTATACTTCTACTGGACGTAGAAGCAATTAAACATTTATATTTAAAAAATTGAAAAGGGAATGCAAGCTCAAATAAAAAAAATATATTAACCTAAAAATGGAGATGTTCGAGATTTTAAAGGTGTCGTGCCTTTCGGAAAAGTCTGTAAAAAATTCAAGCTTATAATTTTAAAATCAAAATATGTCACTTTTGACTTGTCTGATTTTTGTTAACTGCGCATGCGCTTCTAAACAACAAATTTTCTTACGATGTTTTTTGATTTATATGCTCAAATTTTTGCAGAATTTTAAGAAAAAAAATTAAAATCAAAAATGAGGTATTTTCTTCTTATTTCTGGGTGGAGGGAGGGAAAGGGGACATAAATATCTTATTAAATTCTTATCGTTTTAACACACCAAATACCTTTTAAAATCTACAAAGGTGCTAATTTCACAATCTTATGAGGGGGGTAACCTTTGTACCCAGGCAGTTGGTAAAACAGAGTCGGAAATATTTGGATCTAGTAACCAGGTCTTAGGGGCGAGCGTAGGTGCGTCTTTACTATATACATACTTCGGTATGCGATGTAAAGCAACGACAGGCGCAGTTAGTACTTGGATGGGTGACCATTCCAACGGAAACCGCGTTCTCGCTTCACACATCTTCCAGCGGCGTGTATATCAGTGTATGCGCGGAAGCTACACAACCTTAGGCGAGGGTTGTATAGAAGATATACCATCCTTCGGAGGGGATGTAAAGCCGTCGGTCCCTTGTCTATTAAATGTTAGGCAAGTAAAAGATCCCTACTCTTCTTAAGGGAAGAGGTTCGGCAAAATTCCTGGTTGGGGGTAGCTCGTCTACAGGCGTCGGTGTTAGGCCTCAGTAGCGGAAATAGGCCGACGTTAAATAAATGTATATAAATATAAAAAACCAGGTCTGGGAAAATACGAAGAAATCAAAATTAGAGTGTAATACCTAGCAAACTCATATAGTCCAAGTAAGGACTTCCTGAGACAAAAGAAACTAAACAAAAACTTTATGACATCATTATTATCGCCACGTGTCACCGGCGGTAAGCCTAACATCAAACTATCAAACGACTCGCCGCACATTAAAAACGAGCGAGAGGCTTTGCGTTCGAGGGTCGGTCGAGGTAGCACAAAGAGTAATGGTATTTTAATGAGGTCGTAAAGTTTTTGTTATATTTTTTCTGTCTCAGTTTATTCCTACTTGAACTATACCTACCATGCTCATAGCATCTGAGACGAAGCAGGATGCATCGTTGAGCTGAGGTAAGTTGAGTTATATGGGCCTAATATAAACAAATCAATCACAGGTTTCCATCTAGGAACCCAATTCTTTAATACATTATGATAGTATTCAATACAATTCATTATTAGGAATTATCTAATTCCTTTTTTCAAGTCGGCTTATTTTTTGATGAGATAAATTTAAATATCACACGCATGTATTTCGACACATTTTGATCATTCGGGATACAATCGTGGAACAACCTGTAAACACTCATTCTCAGAGGTTTAAGTGGGTTATTGACTAGTAAAAATTACCCTTTGATGTGATATCAGCTACTGTAAAAAGAAAGCGAAAATAATTATTGTTACATAGATAACACCTAAGAGCAAAACAAAGTTGGAAAGTTTTAGCAACACTTGAGTCTACCTGTGTACATGACCCGCCATTTTTACCACATCCTCATCCTCCTTATTCATAAAGATCCACATTTAGTCTAAACCTAAACTAACATAAATTGTATATAAAGTTATTATATGGCAAACTTGTAGTACTAAGTCAAAGTTGTTATTTTATTTTCCTAAGTTGAGAACTACACGTTTATGTATTATATTATATAAGTACTTATTTGGTGATGATTAAAGAAATCTTAATTGTTGGTATGTGATCTCACCGACGCTATTAATTTTAATAAACGATTCAATTTTAGAGACATTCGTTTATTTTTACGCATCTCCCTACCAAGAACTATATTCTTGTTATAAGCTTAACAAACAGCCCCATGGTGGGCTCATCAATAATAGACTAATCGTCCTGATTTTTGAACGCATTCATAGCCGTGCGCTTTCGGGGGGCTCACAAAGTCTATCATTTATTTTCACGAAAAGGAGTTGACAAAGTTTCCTGGGCTCCTGGTTTCTTTAATCCTGGATATTTTTTCTGACCCCCTCCAACCCTTCTAACGGATAATAAACACCTCCGAGAGTGTTGTAAAATCGTTTTTTTTTATCACCATCAAAATGTAAGTAACGCCCGTTTTCGAGAATGCTGAGCACGGTGGTGATGGTCAACATTTCTTCCGACCCCCTCCAAAATCTCTAACGGCTAACCAACACCCCCTAAAGGGGTGAAAATCATTTTTTTTTATATCGTCGGCAAAATATATACAGGGTGTCTCACCGGGAACTGAATCGATCGATATAGGGAAAAGTACGCATCAGAAAATTACTAATGTCGGTGTTGCCAATCCAACTAAAATAATTGCAAGCAGCTGGCACTTCCGCTTATACCGGAAGTCGATACCAACTTGCTTATTTCAAATGGAACACCCTATATATTTTAGGGTTTTCGAAAAGAGCATAAAATTCTGAGTCGAAATATGTAGCATATCCTATACCTAAACCTAGCCGTTTCAGAGATATTTGACATTTTATAGAACATTTGACAGGTGCAACGATTTGCAAGAACCGTTATAACTTTCTTCGTGTAAAAGATCCTCATTTGCTTCTTGTCATGTAAAAAGAACACAAGGAGAACTACGCTCTGTAACTAAAATAAATTCAATAATATCATACGCTGCAATGTGCTGCAAGTTCTTGATATTAATTTATCACATTCTCCATAAATAATAAACAAATTTAAAAAGTCTTCGTGGGTGTAATTTAAACGTGCTGGTATTTTTTGACATAAGATAATGACTGATTGTTTCTAATCATGGCTCTTTTGATGAAATGATTACAACAATTCATGAATTTCTAATAAAATCGCAAATATTTCAAAAAGTTGTAACTTTAACCCCCACAATGCTAATATCAGAAAAAAGGGAATTCAATTTTACACAACTTGACGTAAAAAAATACAGGGTGTTGCATTTGACCTAAACAAGTTTTCGAGGTTTGAAGTTGACAAAATGTAACGCGAAACACTTGGTATGATATTATTGAATTTATTTCCATTGTAGAACGTAGTTCTCCTTGTGTTGTTTTTATATGACAAGAAGCAAATGAGGATCTTTTACACGAATAAAGTTATAACGGTTCTTGCAAACCGTTGCACCTTTTTCTACAAAATGTCAAATATCTCTGAAACGGCTAGGTTTAGGTATAGGTTATGTACATATTTTCGACTCGATATAGGGTGTTCCATTTGAAATAAGCAAGTTGGTATCGACTTCCGGTATAAGCGGAAGTGCCAGCTGCTTGTAATTATTTTAGTTGGATTGGCCACACCGACATTAGCAATTATCAAAATTTTCTGATGCGTACTTTTTTCTATAACGATCGATTCAGTTCCCGGTGAGACCCTGCACCCACCCGTTTTTGAAGATGCTGAACCCCGGATAAATAATCATACTTCTCTTCGTGATTATAATTGTCTTTCTTTACCCTTTAGCTGAAAAAGATAATCGAGTACTTACAAAGCAGGTTTATTGAATACAGGGTTCGAACTTCTTCTAGCCAAAAAAATTTCATGAGTTTTCCAGGTTTTCCATGACCAAACAATTTTTTTTTACACATATTAAATATAATTTTAAATATAATAACTATTACTTAATTCTACTTCGAAACTTGAGTACAAAATTAAGAAGGGGGGTGTCTTCTGCAATTTTACCAGTTTATTTTTTTATAGACGTGTTCTACGTTGTTGTAGGTATTTGTGATGAAAATTTGCGCATCTTTTAAAAATCTTTGTGGGGGGGTGTAAGGGTGATTTTTTACCAAGATTTTCTGTAAATTATGTTTTTATAGTTACCCTTCAAAATATTTTGTGAACTTTGAACTGTATAAGATTACTTTTGGTTCTAAGGCTTTCGCGGAGCTGATGATGATCCATAGTTAGGGTTCCGGGTTCTCTTCTGCGTTGATAGTTTTGAATACTTGACGTTTCGACCATCTTGTCGTGGTCTTCTTCTGAAGCGAAGTGAGCTCTGTTGGCTCCTCTATTTATATGTATCGTCAGGAGGCGTGGCTTGGTTCCGGTAATGTCACATGGCCAATGGACCGGAACATTGATTTCCATGTCAACGGTAGTTGTAGTCCGGCGTCATGGTTGAAATTATTTGGATTTTTGTGTATTTCTATGGCTTCTCTGTATCTTCTGGGCCAGTAGTGTCTCGCGCTCGCCAATCTTTTGGTCTCGTCAAATTTTATTCAGTGGCCGGTTCCCTTACAGTGTTCAGCAACTGCAGACTTGGTGAGGTTTTCCATCTTTGTGTGCCTGATATCAGGCATTGACGCACACAAATAAGCATATTGGCTTTCCTTACATGAAAAATAATAGACGTTATACATAAAGTTACAATACTTTTTCTTTCATTCTTATCTACATTAATTTAACCTACGTCTATTACAAGTAGAATTAAATGGTTGATATTCTTCAAAATGGACGTCATAATCATCAACGTCAAAGGCTTCATCAGCCGTTTCCGTCTCAGAATCGCTGATGTGAATTTCCGGTGCAAAATTCAGCAATATTAGGTCAATATCATTTTCAGTCTCGTTACATTCCGTTTCATTCATCATCACCACCGTGATCAGCATCTTCGAAGACGGGCGCGATACATGAATTTTGCCGTTGATATTTTAGAAAAAAGATTTTCACCCCTTTCGGGGGTGTTTATTAGCCATTAGCTGAGTTGGAGAGGGTAAAAAGAACATTCACCACCGTGCTAAGGATCCTCGAAAACGGGCAGCATGTACATTTTACCGGTGAGATAAAAAAAGTTTTTCATCTCCTTCAGAGGTGTTTTGTTAGCCGTTAGAGGGGTTGGAGGAGGTCAGAAAAGCATTCTGCATCACCACTGCATTCGGCATCCTCGAAAAGGAGCGTTACATGCATTTTACCGGTGATACATAAAAAAGATTTTCCCCTTTCACAGGAGTTTATTAGCTGGTAGAGGGGTTGGAGGCGGTCGGAAGAACCATTCAGCATCCTAGAAAACGGGGGGGGGGTACGCTAAATTTCACCGTTGGAAAAGATGTAATAAGCGTTTAACCCCCTTTGAGGGTGGTTTTGGTCGCTTGGGGGGTTGCGAAACTCTACCATCACCATTGTTCGAGGGGAGGAGGTACTCTTATTGCTTAGCAAAATACTTACAATTTTCAGCTTTTTTTCAACTCACAAACTCCACTGTAAATGGTGAATCTTGTTTAATAGAGTTAATAGTGCATTCTGTAAGTCGGACAGGAATATGAATTATTCTTATCCTAACGAGATTCTGAACACGATAGCGGTGGTTAAATCTCTCTCCGAGATCGCCCCACCTCCCAAACGGCCAAAAATCACCCCCAAAAGGGGTAAACCGCCGTCTCCTACCAGCCAAACCTGTGATATCCCCGTTTTCGAGGATGCTGAGCTGATAGTGATGTTGGATCTTCTCCCCGAGGCGAACCGACCCCTCAAGCGGACAAAAACTACCCCTTTGGTACGCGGCTTTATGAGGTAAGTACTGATAAGTAAGTAAGTTCACAGATACGTACCGGATGATGATTACAGGTATCTTAGTTGACTGTTCAGCTGAAAAAGAAATGGGTGCATACTTTGTGTCTAGGTTTTAGATGGGAAAATCAGGTATATGCAATCAGTGGCACATATTTTATTACATTAAATAATGAACAGTTCTATTGACGCATAAAATTGCCCTATTTGGGGGGTGGTTTTTGGCCGTTTGGGGGGTAGGGTGATTCGGAGAGAGATTTAACCACCGCCATCGTGTTCAACGTCCTCGAAAACGGGAGGGCATAGTCTCGTCAGGCTAAGAAAAATTCACATTTTTCGAGGTTCCACCCGACTCACAGAATGCACTATAATTAGAGATGCAGTTGATCCACAAACTACTGAAATATTAGAAAACGATAAAACTCTTTCTGAAAATCTCCTTGCGTTCCAAGACGGAGCACCCCCACATTTTGCTGTGGTTGTCCATCAAATTCATAATGATACATCCAGAGGCGGATCAAGGGTATATTGCGCCCCAAGCTGAACCAAAATTGCCCCCTTTACCTTATTTGTTTTTTTTAACGTGAACATGAAATGAAAAACAAGACAATTAAACGAAAAATAAAATGTTTTCAAATAGATCTTTATTCCATTTCATCTGACTCAAAAAAACGGAATATGAAATTTAAACAATCAAACAAAATGTTGCAGTCTAGTTATGTTCCCTATACTAAAAATAAGGACTTATAGGGGAAACTGTGACTAGAATGTTACGTTTTAATACTGCGAAGATTACGTAATCGGTACACTGAACACGAAGATGCCTTGTAGATTGAGAAATAAAAAATTTAGATTGAGCTTTAGAGCTTAATTGAGACTCTGGAGGGATTCCTACACTTTGTTTTTTGATTTAAAGAGGTTTGAGAGGGTTGCGCCTAAAGTGTCGGACAGGGTCGAATACTACACCCTGTATGAGTCCCTTTGGATCTTGGTTTACGCTTTAGGTTGTCTGCGTCGAGAAGCACTGGTTTTGATTTTAATAATTCTGGTAAGGTCAATTGCTACACCCAGTATATGAGGATTTTGAACTTTACGTACCCTTAATTTCAAATTTTTAGTTTAAAGACACTGATTTAATTAATTAATGTCTGTAACAGGATCCTTTGAACACCCTGTATATGAGTCTCCTGAATTAAAACACTTCTATTTTAAATGAAATTAAGAATATTTATTTAGAGAAATTAACAAAGTATGAAATTCTTTTTTTAAAACTTAAATATTTAATTTTTTACATGAGTTGTGAAAATAGATAACGTTGCGATATGGAAATTCCGGTTTGGGAAAAAGTCTGAAAGAGTCTGAAAAAATTCACTTTTTATTTGGGGCAATTGGTTTTATTTAATGCGCGAGGGTAAATTGATTTGTTAGCTATTTTTTACTTGGGTAGCCAAGGAAGCAGCGCGGCCACTCGATTTGGTAATTTAAACGTTGGGGAAGCTATATTAAACATTTGGGGTTTCTGAGACTTCCCTCGTGAAAGCACAGAAACTAACTTGAGGTACATCGGTAACTGACTTATCCAGAACGTGCTAAGCTCTGATTTTTATACGATTCGTTGGGAACGTCGTGCGTAAGGTTTGGAAATGGCCCCAGTCATTCGGTGCGGGCTCGATTACGCAATATTGCATCAGAAATGTATAAAAATGTTAAAATTAGGAATTGAAAAATATATGACCGCATCGACATTAAAATAGGAATTTCTTTGATATTAAAACGAAGTTTGAATCGATATTACTTTTTAAGTTATTGAAGGAAATTGTTTGAAATAATTTATCAATTTCGAAACGACCCCGTAAAGTTGTCCGCAGGGTTTTGCCCAAAGAGTTGAAATGGTATGGATTAGTGCCTATTGGTCTGCGGTGAACGACGTGGAATCAATTTAAATCGAAATACTGTTTGCGCGTTCGGAAATAAGTTTTGATAACAACGGGGAATAGAAGTGAGTTTTGGTATAACGAAAGTCTCTAATCGAACATTTGAATGGAATCGAATTTTTTTTGTATCAAAGGCGAATGAACAGTTGAATCGAGAAGAAAATAATTTGTAAAAAATTTCTGGAAAAGAAAATAAAATACTTCAACAAATGTTTCGGCTAGGGGAATAGAAAGTAGTTTTGATGTCGATTGAGATGGTGCGGGGGTGGTATTTTTAGGACAATTATTTGTAAAGTCTGAGCTACAATTTGGTTAATTTATAAGTTTGAATGTTACTATTGATGAATTTAGAATTTTATGAATTATCGATGAATTGTGAATTTTTTCAGATTTGTCTATAAAGAATGGTAGTTTTTTCGTAAATTTAAGTGTCTGAAGGACTTTTATATTGTGGTTTGACTTTCTGAAGTGGAATATTGAATTATTTTGTGATTTTGAATCTTTTAAAATTTTTCCTTTCGCCTATTTATGAAAGGTACTATAACAATACCATCTCCTGGAGAAGACATAACGCAGTCGGACGCTTCATATCTGAATGGTCCCGGATCGGGAATCAGGGACATATGCATTAATTAATTTAAATAAATTTGTTTTGATTGATCGATTGGCGATAATAATGAAGATAATGAAAATATAACTATTTAGGTGACGCAATGAGCCATATATTTTTTACACTCTGTGTTATTAAAATCAGCTGGATATCTTGTTAAATTTATTTTATTCAGTTTTATACCACCAATTTTATTTTTAGAAAATTATCTTAAACCGAGCTTATGTATATAACACTAATCCTTTGGTGCGTTATCTATGGAAAATATACATACTTATACAGGATACAAACAAAACTAATTGTGAACTAATTAACACGCTGATTTTTCTATAGATTTTAAATGTAAAGACTGTGTTTATATATTAGCAATTGGTATATTGCACAAAAAGAAGTTAATAAACTGTAAGAAAACTAAAAAAAAAACTAAAAAGAAAACCCACGTCCAGTACTAAAGCAGTTACATAGGATTTAATATTTACATTTAAAAGACAAGTGTTACTTATGCTTAAAAATTAACTAAACAAATATATTAATTTATAAATTCAACTTACACTAACACTTACATTACCTATCTATTTTAACTTGAACATAGAATGTTACATTTAAAAAATCTAGGCTTCTGAACTGGTTGGGGTGTAAAGTACAGGAGTGACTTTTTCACCATTTCCATTCTTAGCCAGTTGCTCGTAGATGTGTTGCCTTCTTTCCATTTGTTCAACTGTTATCTGAGTCTTCAGACGTCTAATCGATCTAGCCAGTAGGTGGGAGAATATTATTCCAAGTAACTGAAAATGAAATATTTGCTGAATGATCAAGCAAATTGAAAGAATTCCTTAAATAAAAATTATGTTTCGCTCCAAAACAAGCATATATGATGATATAGAATATACACAGAAGCAGTAGGTCAGCCAACAGCTCTATTGATTTTTTACAGCTGGATAAGTTGTATAGACTAGGAACAGAAGTCCAAATTCGAGCTGCGAGAAGCATTTTGTATAACAATTTGGCAATCGGTGCTTTTAGGGTTTTTCGACCTGTCTGAATCCGAAAACGCCTGTTGGCAGATCTAAAAATAAACTGGAAGCCCGTTATTCAAGATGGCGGCAATTTTTGAAATCTTGCTAATAGGAACTTATAAAGGACTCCAGTGCCTATCTGGAGATTGTCGATATCGCTAAATCCAAATTTGATAATACCATAGTCATATGGCTCACCGGCTATTTTTAAAATAGTACAAACCGCTGAAACTAAATATGACAATATCACAGTCAAAAAATCCACTGAGAGTCAATAATTCATGATTGTGGTCATTATCAAACGTTTAAATGCTATAAAATGAAAGTATTGTTTCACCTCCGACGTGAGTGCTTTCCAGTTATCCTTCTTTATTTAATAAGCCTAGGAAAAGCGCTACGTTACTAAATGTTTGTAGATCTGAGTACAAACTAATAGGCTGATAGAGTGCCAGGGATGCCGAACGCATTTTGTTTTACGAAACAGAGCAGTGCAGGCCGCCGGCTCAGCAGTGGGTCCAGGACCTGCCCGCAAGTGTCGATCTCAGCATCCTCGAAAACGGAGATAAACCTATGTTTGTCCGCCGGAAGCACGCTACTTTGCGTTCCACCCCAATTTGGGGGTGTTTTTCGGCCATTTGAAGGGTTGTGCAGGCTTAAAAAGAATTTTGCCCACCATCATCGTTTTCAGCATCCTCGAAAACGGGGGGGGGAGGTGGTCTGGTCGTGTCAGAAAATACTTACGTTTTTCAGTTTTTTTCCGACTCACAAAATTCACTAAGCTTGAGGGTTGCTTTAAGACTACACATACTGAGAAGAAATTATCAAGTATTCTTTTAAGGGCCACGCATATCTAGCACTTGATACACACCATTAATTACATTTTTCATTTGCAGTGCTGCGTTTGGAAAAATTCCCACTTGCCATCCTCCCCTACCGGAGGGTGGCCGCCTATGACTAACCAATTTGACGTAATACGGTGCAACGAAATCACTTCTTTTCTTATATCGCCCCTGTGAGACTTTCATTCATTGCACCATAGGTTAATATCATGTCGCAGTACTCTTGCAATGTGAACTCTGGCATAATCGATATTTGCGAATACAGTTTAAAATTTACAAAAATGGGAAATGCTCTAAACGGAAGTCGAAGAGTGACTGAACTGAACACTGAACGCGCACTGACCATAGACAACTAAGACAGCTGATTACCTGCAAAACAAACAAGCGGCACGTGTGTTAACGCGTCGAGATAGCATAACTCCCCCGTTCAGAAACGTGCCTTTGCAGGTTTTAATGCAAAAAAAATATAATAAATTACCTTGGATTGCTTTAAAATTTTAAAGAGGCTTTTCCACATAAAAGACTAGTAACCATTTTATTTTCCGCAAGTTTACATAAATCACCCTGTGTAATAAATATATAAAAAATATTTTCAGCAATTTTTGTTATCGTAACATATTTATTTAGGGTAATTTTCTGCCTTCAGCCACCCCTTAGAAATACACCATTGAGATTCAAGCAAATGAAAATATTTTCGGCTATTTTTATCGTAACATTTATTTTTTATATAGGGGTTGGTTAAGGGTATATTTTTCCCTTCGGCCAGCCCTGAGAGGTACGCCCCATGGAGATTCGTAATCTACATATTTTTCCGAAAATTTTTATATATAGCATGATATTGCTTCACGAAGTTGCACACGGAATACAAATTTAAAGCTGACTATATTAGTTTTTTCCCAAAAAGTCGGAATATCTGATATTACTGTGGTGATTTTAACATATCTTCCCAAATGTGACGTACTCAGTTCCATATAAGTATAGGAATATTCAGCATTCAAATTGAATTCAATGGAAACTTTACTTCTCAAGAAAATACCTCTTACTTGTCTCTCTTCCACACATTTGTCCATCCGTAACAAGTTTGTCCATCTCATCAAGTGATGTTCAATGGATATCATTATTAGGCTTAGAGGCGTTTAAGCAATTCATGTGACGATTTGTCTACATTAAGATAGATTCATTTTGTAACACCACGTTGTTATTGTCATTTACAGTGAAAATAAGTATTACTTTTATAATTAACTCAAACAGTACAAATTTTATTAAAAAATTATTATATATGCATATAAGTTTATAGTTTTCACTGTCGCATCGTTGAGATTTTTATTTCAATTAAATAAAGAAACTTAAGATCTAAGTACACTTACTTGTATGAATGAAACGCAGAGGGCTCCAACAGCCAAAAGGAGGGCACATTCTGAAACGATGTAAGTGATTTTGTCGAGACATCCATGTACGTACAAACTGTCTACAAATTCGCAATTCTCATCTCTGCAACATGTATCAGGAACATAGTAAGTCACATTGTTATCATCGGTTAATTCGTTAAGGGCGTATTGCCCATTAAAGTCATTCCAGTCCTCGGGGCCTTCCACACCACAACACCGTAACTAAAATAAATAAAATAGCTGTTGAAAATAATAATAAAACGCATATTATATTCAGAATGGCTTAAAGCTCCACAAATCCCAAGTTTCATCAAAATATGAGAAAAATTAAATTTCCATGAAATAAAAATAATAGAAAATTTGATATTGGAAAATCTGTTTATTTCTATAACATTACACCTGTTCCGACCAAATTACCCGCAGACAAGATGTGCTTTGTGGGATTATTGGTGATAATTTGATCAGTCCATTTTTCTAATGGAAAATTCGACGGCAGCTAGATTGCTGCAATTGTTTAGGACCACTTTTACAGAAGCGCTAGAATAGCTTGTTCCCCTCAATCTATACTTCGACATGTTTCTTCAATTCAAGCGATTCTGAATAACTTTCTCTCATAAAATTTTTCGTTAAAAAACGCCTAATATGACTACTTGACTTTTGGTATTACTCTAGGATCTACAGCTGCTGTAGCAAATGGTATATCATACTTTGGTATCAGACCGTAAACTATAAAAAAAGTTCATTGCTATGTATTATACAATACTTACGTTATACTGAGTTGCATTCCAGGTATATTGAGTGTAGGAATCGTAGTAGGACATGGCTTCGTACATCTTAGCTTTAATAGTGCCTTCTAGGTTTGCTCTCATTATATAGGCGGAAATGCTGACTGCAACTTCAAGGATCAGAATGCAGAACAGGAGTAAAGCGTACTGAAAAGAGAAATTTTTATTTTACCAGCAATTAAAATCTGTAATGAGCGTCAAGTAAATAATGCAAATGAAAATTAGAGCTTAGATTTATGTAGCATTGTAATCCTTTTTGTGAGCGTGCTGAAAATTTTGTAGGGGTATTTTCTCAAAAGTATGCAAGAAAATAGGGGCCAAATGTATATTCATTTGCATAGGAAACACAGGCTCTTTTAAGTTAAGTTTAAGCAAATATTCTTATGTATATGTATAAAATACTGTATTCTATGATTTATTATTATATTTTCTAAAAGAAAATTACTATCATTTCTCACTGTTACTGTCGCAGAACAGCGACTAATAAGCAAATATACATCGACACTGGAAACAACAGATTTGTGCGTGTCAAGGGAACTTCAATACACAGACTAGCTTTTGGTTTTCATCAACGTCAATATACCGGGTGACCCAGAAAGTACCTACTCCCCACTTGTTTTTTTTTTTAATAAAATTCTGAAATTTAGAAAATCAAATATAGGTATCAATGGCCACATTTTGTCCATTCGGTGGTAAAAAAATAACTTCCGGTATGGCTGGAAAACTGCCAAACTTTTCTCATAAAGCTGTAATTTCTCTTTCCAACGCTTTTTTAACCTCTCCACAATAAAATTGGTTCAAAAACGAAAATTGAGATAACATCAAATTTTTACGTTTTGAGGTCCTAGGAACCCAAAAAAGTGGTTTTTGAAAAATGTCTGTGTGTGTGTGTGTGTGTATGTGTGTTAACACGATAGCGCCGAAACTACTGAACGGATTTGAATGAAACTTTGCGTGTGCGTTTCTTTAGTGCCCCAGAAGATCTGAAAAGGTTTTGGTTGAGATCGAATTACGTTTAGTGCCATTTTGACGCAACAAGTTGTTTATTTTATAATTACTTTCAATTTGCAATGGAACCGTTGAAAAGCAGTTAAAATTCTGATTTCAACGATATATCACACTTCCACCCTTTCGATTTGGTTTCCATGAAAAAATTAAAAACAAAGCAAATATGGCATAGATCGCATTTCGCATGACATGGTCGATACGCGTAGCCGTTACGTCGTGAAACTCGTCACATCACGTGGAAATTCACGAGTGAGGGTTTTTCACTGCTCTAGAAGTAGAGCGGATTACGTTTAGTGCCGTTTTTAAATATATATACAGACAAATCGAAGAATTAAACTACAAATATTTCTCTAATATCTAGTAAAATTACTGAAATGCTAATGTTTCATTTAACAAAGACAGCCGCGAGCGATCGGATTGCAATGAGCAAATTTTGATGATTATCATTGTCATCGTTTGTCATCCGATAACGTTGGTGTCATGTCATGTTAATAAGATTTCGGCATATTTGTAACTTTTAGGGGATTGTCACAAACTTTAAAGGTAGGTGTAACAATATCAATATCATATGCTTTCTGTAACTTCGTTGGTGAATTTATTATAGATTATCACTTTACCAATTTTCAGTTTGTTGCTTTACAAATGTGTAGTATTTAGGATAGCTAGACTTTCTTAGTCGTTCAAGTGATGTTAAAGTTGTTAATATCCTAATAGCATATTATTCAACGAGCGATAATGTAGGTAATAACTCGCATAGATGATTGTAAATTGATTAAGTTGAGGGTTTTTTTAGTGCCCCAGAAGATCTGAAAAAGTTTTAGATGAGATCGGATTACGTTTAGTGCCGTTTTGTCACACAATTTAATGCTCTTTTCGGCTTCAAAAAACCACCGAGTGGGGAGGTTCCAGCCGCTTCCAGTAGCTGCCGATTTGTATTTAATTTTAATAATTTTTAACATTAACATGAAATTGGCGCCCAACGCGGGGCATATTTCAGAAAATTATGCATTCGTAGACGTTTCTTTTTTTTTTTTCAAAATATATTTATTTTCATATTTAAAATCGGATGAAAAATAATCTTGTAAATGATATTTATTTGCTATTTCTAGCTGGTTTTCGAATTCACGAACGAATTTTAAAAAATTCGAAGTAGAATTTGTATCTTAATAAAAGGGTATTTCTCAACAAACGTAAAATTGGCCTATTTTGTTCATTTGCTTGGATTTAGAAACGTTTTCCCATGTTTACATTTCATGGAAATTTTATTTGTCATACTCCAATTTTTCAAATAGTACACTGTATGTTTTATTTTTTTATCAGATAGAGTGGTAATTTTGCTTTAGACTGTTTTTTCCCGATTAAAAATTGAATATAAATTAAAATAAACATTAAGCCTTTTGTAGAAGCGTTTCGAATTGTCTCCATATCTTGCAGCAAGCCATGAAAAATAGATGAAAAATTGCACACAGCATCTGTCAAAACGTTATTGTTGAGTGAAATAGAGGCGTATTTATTATTTGTAAACTTATAATTAAGTGCTTTATTCAAAATAAGATACGATTTACGACGCGATATACACAACTAGGTATCACAACTTAGAAATCGGCTTTGATTGTGTCAATTTTTATTTCTTGCTAATGATTCATCAAAATTTTTGTTATATTTATCAAAATAAATTTTCCGTAATTACAAATAATTCATCTGTTTCTCACAGCATACTGCAAGATATGGACACATAATTCAAAACGCTTCTACAAAAAGCTTAATATTTATTTTAATTTATATTCAATTTTTAATCGGGAAAAACCAGTCTAAAGCAAATTTACCACTCTGATAAAAAAATATAGGGTATTATTTAAAAAATTGGAGTTATGACAAATTGAATTTCTGGATTTCTAAATCCAAGCAAATGAACAAAATAGGCCAATTTTACATTTAATTTATTGAGAAATATACTTTTATTCAAACTCAAAGCCTACTTCGATTTTTTTTAATTTCCTGAATTCCAATGCCAACTAGAAATAGCAAATAAATATCATTTCCAAGGTTTCATCCGATTTTAAATCTGAAAAAAGCGTTTGAGAGAGAAATTACAGCTTTATGAGAAAAGTGACTTAAATATACAGGATGCTATTTAAAATAAGAAAATTGTAGCAATTTCCGGCCATGCCGGAAGTGATTTTTTTACCACAGAATAATCAAAATGTGGTCATTGATACCTACATTTGATTTCCCAAATTTAGGCAAATTTCAGAATTTAATTTTTTAAACTGTAGAAAAAAGTGGGGGGGGGGGTTAGGTACTTTCTGGGTCACCCGGTATAGTTGATGAGTGGACGATAAAATTTCATTCTTATGAATCTTGAACAGACGTAAACCAGTATCTTGCAAGCGAAAACAACACGGTTGTCAAGTAATTGTTGATCGTTACATGCTGATTAAAGTACTAAGTACAATTTACATATTTAAAAGTTGCAAATAAAAGATATAGGTTCATAGGATATGAAGACGAACTTTAAGTAAAAACAATATATCAATTTAATCATTTCTATTTTAAGTTTATTGTGCAATTTTTTATCGGCGGACATCAATAATATAATCTATGAATGTTGGTAGTTTTGTTAGTACAAATCCAAAATACTGAACCCGATATTGGACGTGCCTTTTGCAATCCAAGTTGGCAACTGAATAAAAATAATTTTAACGTGACATTAAAATTCTTCAAGGTCTAATACTTCTTCAGAATGACCTAAAAATAAGTTTACTTACGGTATTGACGAGGCAGACGCTCTCCTTAAGCGCCCCGACACATCCAAACAAAGCGACAAAGAATATGATGATGCCAATAGCTACTGCTAGTTTCGATGCACTGTAATAGTGATCGGCCATAAACTCGTCAAAGTCCCAATATATTGCTTTAATTGTTGATCCGATTGATATGAGCAGGAAACCAACCAACTGAAAGAAATAGATATTGTGTCTTTTAAATTGCAAATAAAGAAATGAATCTAAAGGCGACTAATAATAGAAATAAAAATATAATGTAAACAGGAGCGAAAGTATTTCCAAACAACATAAAAACGACGAAATGATAATATTTTCTTATGCATATGATTATTCATTATAAATTACCCATCCCTTATCACCGCTATTATTGCCTAGAAAAAAAAGTTTAAATGGAAGTTGTGTGGTTATGACCAAATTTTGTTAAAATGCTATCAAAAATACAGTAGCATGCAGATACAAAAAAATAATATTTTGCCTCACACGCAAATGAAATTTCCACTCCGTTGAGCTTTAGGGGCTTTAGGCCTTCCAGTGCTCTTCTCC
Organism: Leptura quadrifasciata; assembly: GCA_963675555.1. Lineage (NCBI taxonomy): Eukaryota > Metazoa > Arthropoda > Insecta > Coleoptera > Cerambycidae > Leptura > Leptura quadrifasciata. Next base: position 142,962,121 of record OY776677.1, read on the forward strand.
ATGTAAAAGTGACGACTGTGATTTTGTGAAGATTTATAGAGAGTCCTTCCTTACAACACCATTTGTCGACAACATTTAGGGCTCTTTGCGAACGTTCCGTTATTGTATTCGCGAATCGCCCCTTGAAAACTATTGCTAGATCATCAGCATATCCTAAGCAATAGAAGCCTTCTATGAGCAGTTTCCGGAGGGTTTCGTCAACCAGGATTGCCCACAGTAGTAGAGATAGTACTCCTCCCTGGGGGCAGCTTCTGCTCACTTTCGCCTCTATGGAGGCCTCACATAGTTTGATTATTATGATCCTATTGTCTAAGCTGGTTTTAATCCACTGGCAGATCACTGTTGGGACACCTCTGTTTGATAATGCCCTCGTGAATGAGTGCGTTGTCGCGTTATAAAACACTCCTTCTATGTATTGAAATGTTACTATGTTCCTTGTCACCTAAGGACTTTGCTATTAGTCTAGCAAGGTCTATCGACATCACCGGCTGGTATGCATATTGACGTTCACTCAGGGGAATTTCCTTTAGTAGTTCGTCTCTAATGTACCTATCTGTCTTTCTATCGTTTTAGGTGGGAAAGAGGATAGACTTATAGGCTAACTTGGGTGTTTGGTCCGATAATCTACGTATTTTTGGTAGGTAGGTAACTCTCACCTTCCGCCATCTGTTCGGTATGTATGTCCAGGCCAAGCCAGCCCTGAATATTTTACATATGTAAGGTATAATACCTCTAGCCCCTTTTGGAGCAAAATTGGATATATTCCGTCCATCCCAGGAGATTTGAATAGTTGGAACTTACTAATTCCCCATCTAATATTGTCAGGTTTTATAACCTCGGTGACCAACCTCCAGTCCGCGAGTTTGGGCCGTTCTGGTCTTTGGTCTGGATAATGCCTATCCTCTAGGTCTGTTATTATCAGTGATCCCGAAAAGTGTGCCTCCATGAGCAATTTGACACTTTCCATCATTGTTTCTGTGTTTTGATAAAACCTACTTCAGTGCAACCGTCCTTGGCCAGGACCCTATGGATTCGGGAAGCTGCGGGACCATCACTGACCTCTTCGCAGAATCTCGCTTTGCTTTGCGGACCTATTTATTGTACTGCGTGAGTTTTACTTTGTAGGTATTCTAGTCTTGGTAGGATTTGGCCCTATTAAATAGCCTTCTAACCTCAGCCCTAAGGGCTTCTAGGTGATTATTCCACCAGACTGATTTACCCCTAGTTTCGTGATAGGCAGCTACTATCGCCTCGCTTACGTGTTCCACTGCCACTTCAAGATTATCTATGTTTCTTCCAGACGCTATTCCTCCCTCCAGATACCCTCTGAGGGACTCTAAATTTCCTTCCCAGTTGGGATTCCTGAATTTTGCTTCCGTTAGAGATGGGATCTTGAAGTTGAATCTGATGTGCCTATGATGGGAGCCTGATGGCTCTTCTGACATGTGCCAGTTGTTGATAGTATCATTTACATTACCTGTACATAAGGTTGAATCTAATATGGATAGGGAACAATGGAACAATTAAATGGCCACCTAACAGTCCGGATTTGATCCCTATAGATTAATTTTTTAGGGGATTTCTAAAAGACATTGTCAATAACAATAATAGTATTCAAGTCATTAAAGACAGGAGTCGACTTAAAATAAACAATCTGAATGTTTACATTCATTATTTAAATGAAGCCATTTCCGGTGCAATTATAAATATAAGAATTATGCATTGACAATAACGGTGGATACATCAAACATCTTTTATGAGTTATCATTTATTTATATTTAAATTTCCTAAATAAATCTTTGTTATCTATTTTGTAAAATAGTTGTTTTTTTCTTCCTCAATGTAAACCATTTTGATTGTTTCATTAAAGAAATGTCACTTGTCAAACATAACAGTTGCCTTTTTCATAGCTTCACTTTTTATTCTTATTTTTTGAACGCTGTGTATTAATACTTATCAAAATATTATAAAAAATCTACTAAAGTAGGTCTTTTTCAACAACGAATCCAACCCAAACTAGATAATAAAGGCTTCCTTATAGGAACAATTGATAATTCTTTTAGGGCCTGCAAACATCAGAAACGGAGGTATAAGACATGATACACAAAATTGGCCTAGAATTTTGCGTACAATCCAACAATGTAATAATATATAGGGTGTCCCATTTAAAATAAGCAAGTTGACATCCACTTCCGGTGTAACCGAAAGTGCCACTATCTTTAAAATATTTTAACCGAGTTGCCCCCATTGACATTAGTGTACTACCAAATTTTCCAGGGGGCGAGCGTGGGTGAGTCTTTACTATGTGCATACTTCGATATGTGATGTAAAGCAACGTAAGGCGCGGTTAGTAGTTGGACGGGTGACCGTTCCAACGAAGACCGCGTCCTCGCCTCACACATCTTCCAGCGGCTTGTATATCAGTGTATGCGCGGAAGCTATACAACCTTAGGCGAGGGTTGTATAGGGGATATACCATCCTTCGGAGGGGATGTAAAGCCGTCGGTCCCTTGTCTATTAAATGTTAGGCAAGTAAAAGATCCCTACTCTTCTTAAGGGAAGAGGTTCGGCAAAATTCCTGGTTGGGGGTAGCTCGTCTACAGGCGTCGGTGTTAGGCCTCAGTAGCGGAAATAGGCCGACGTTAAATAAATGTATAAAAAAAAATCCAACGAGTACTTTTCGAGATATCGATCGCCGCAATTCGTCGTGGGACACCCTGTATAGCCTTGGTAAGCTATTATGCTGTCGTCCGTAGAAAAATAAACTTGTCATGTGAAGAAAATTTTTCTGTCGAAACACGCTACTCTATTTCGAATAAATAGCTGCGTCTCCAAAACTTCTTGAATTTGGTATAAACTTGCATGTACTTATCGTATGCAATCTATAAGAAAACACGTTTGTCTTCTGCCTCATTGTTTTAGATTGCGTTTCAATCCCCATAACATATGTCCTTAATCAACGTCCTGTTACTATCCAAAGTAGCTACATAGATTAGATCATATATCACATTTTAGTATGTAGTGACATGACAAAGGGACGTACAACAACGTTTGGATTACAAAAAGAAGTTTGAAGATGTAATTGTTATAATAATTTATATCTTAAAATACAATTCTACTGGTATCACCTTGTAATGTGGAGGCCACGACAATTGATATAGTCATTAGGAAGAAAGCTAGCTACTTTGAATATCAGCTCATCCCTCCTCAGGTGACTTTAAGTCTCTTAGGCCGTTTCCATTCAGAAAGAACGAATGATGCCATTTTCAAATTTTCGAACGATCAAGTTTTTTTCTATAACCTGCACATTTTAAATATACATACAGGTAGTAATAGCTGTGAAATTTCCCTTGAAAATAAATTTCACAATATCTAGTTGTTTATCATTTTGTCAAACAGGGATTTCTACAATTCCGCGTAAAAAGTTATCGCGGAACAAAAGCATAAGCAATTACATTTCAGCAAATAATCATTTAACAATTATCAGATACATGGATTAACAGATACCTAATACAATTGAAACCATTTAAAACGTGCTCATTTCAATGACAATCTTAAATCTGCATGACACGACGTGAAATTTTACAGAATAGAGGATGGCAATCTAAATCATATCATAATCATGTCATTTGAATTTTAATCCTGTACCTTGTATTAAATTCTATATAAAATCTAACATTGTATCATACAGCCTGCATGAATGTGTATTTTTGATAATTGTTTGTAACCTTTGTGTCATTAATCAATATAAAATAATGACGAGAATGATATTTTATTTGTATGTCCTCTAATTTATGATAACACTATTAATAAAATTCGGTATTTTTTATTACCTACTTATAGATAACAATTTATTGTGTCTAATCCCCCGTTTATCGATCTCTTTGGAACAGTCCAACACAGGCAATTTGCATCTGAAAACTCCCAATTTGAAAAAAAAATCGCAGCCAGATACAGAAATTTTTCCCCTAACGTGGGACTGATAGCGTTATAAAAGATGTATTATCTAGTAAAATATTTATTTTCTGATAATTACTTACAACAAACATAAAATTCGCCACGAAGAGCATGTATTTGACGCATTTCATGCCCACCCTTAGCTCTGATTCTTTAGCCATTTTGGATACTTTTCTGTAAAAGAACTTCACCATACACTGTTCACTTTTACCTCGATGAATAGAGACTGTTCGTTAAAATTCGTGTGCAGTGTGTGTTTGATGTCAGGTGCTTATTGAGGTACCTGTTATCTGTTCAGATAAGGGGAGATACAGAATTTATTGCATGTGGCATAACTTTCATCATCAAAATATTATTTAGGTGGAGATGTATTTTGTTATAGTTTATTCAACTGAATTGAAAATCAGTTAAAATTTGGAGACTTTGATAGTACGTAAGTAGTACATATGTAACTTGAAAAACAAGGTTTATAGTTCGAAAAAAAATTGGTTTTATATCGGAAAAATTCATAAAGATTTGTGACTTGGCAGAATTGTTATCGAAGGCATCAAAGTCACAATTGCTAATATCATTCTCTCAAATCCGATTTAGCCTATTTCTTTATGTAAATACCTCTGAACGAACTTTTTTTATAAATATTGCGCCTAAAAGTTCTCTATTCAGGCTATCCAACTAACTGTCTTTTTACAAATCTTTCTACCCCCTCATGAATAACTTTGACAGTTTGTATTCTCTCCAATAAACAGGATTTAACCCAATTTAATGCTGGAGCACGGATACACTGTATTTCTAAAACATAATATTTTTAGTCGCTAACTCCTCTATAAAATCCTTATTTTACTATACAGGAATACGCGCTATTATCCGCGAATCATTAGGGTTATGAAAAACGTGAACAACTTTAACAGAGAGGATGGGTATCGACTTAGTAACACGTGGAGACTGGTATTGCCAAGTACCAGCGCCGTAGTAAGTCACGGTCAACCAAACACGACGAATGAGCAGCGATGCGAACCAAGCGCGACCAATGACCAGCGAAGCGGCGCCTAGGTATATAACGAGGAGTGTAACACAACAAATTCAGTCTTTAGAATCCTTCTGAAGAAGCTAACAGGATGATCAGCGAAACGTCAAGTCAAGTTCGACGACCACGGCAAGACCCGGAAGAAACTACTTCATTAGACAACGGCCATGAAACCTGCATTCTACAAATATCAACTAAAAAGAAATTTTTTCCCAAGTCGAAGTTTCAGTTGTCGCATAGTTACCTTTTACTCTTTGCTAGAATTAATATTTTAAGTTTAAAGAAAGGTTTTCTAACTCTGTTACTTAATCTAAATAAATACTTTAATTTTTGTTTTAAAACCGAGTATATTATGTCGAGAAGTGAAATACAGGGTGAGACATTATTCCCTGCCATTGACATTAAAAAAAAAATAAGTGCAAAAACAAACTCAGACTATCCAAATACAGTGAAGCCAACCTCTGGGATTTATACAGGGTGTAGTCTAGACCCTGTCCGACAGTTTAGCCCCCCCCCCCCCGAAATTCAAATCTAATCAAATAAAGTGCATCTACGTCCTCACGAGTCTCAAGCTGAATTTTTCAAAAAAAAAATTATATTTTTAACGACAAAGAGGAGTGTAGGTGTTCAAGTACCTTCCCTATATTGGTACTATAAAAAATATAAAAAGATACAAAAATTCACAAATAAATCAATCTTTCTGTGTACCAAGTCAAAACTATAAAAAAAAATGTAAGGGCAATGCTTAAATTAATAAAAAAACTACAGTTTTTCAAAAATGATTCTGAAAAGATTCACGCCCATTCGATAATTCTCGAATAACCCACATCCACCGTCAAATTCCACTAAACATTCAAATTCGCTGTTTTAGGACTCGAACCTGCTCAAAAAACAATCTTAAAAATACCAGCCCCAAATAATATTAAAATATATCAAAACTACTTTCCCTACCTCTAGTCAAAACATTCTATTTCATTTCGTTATTTTTCTACAACCCGTTTACTATTTCAAATTTCATTACTTATCAAACGCCCATCGTAATACTACATACAATATCATAATTCCCCTTGCAACCGATATCAAACTATAACTTCTAAACACGAATTGATTCAGACTTCATTTTTATATCGAAAATTTCTCCTTTTCACTGCCGATTTTTCGATATAATTTTTATTTCTGAAATTCAAACTTTTGCAAAACTATTGCGCAATATTGCGCAATCGTCCCGATACAAACTAGACGGTAACAAAACCAGCTCTAAAAAGGGGGTAAAAACGTTTCCTTCGCGTATTTAAACCATTCTACATGCTTTCCCACAAGCCAAGTGAAATTAATTTGTGTGAATATTTTAAAATTGAAATTATAGAAGTTCGTATACTGTTTGCTTTAAGAAGTATACTAGTATTCTTTCGGTTTAACGAAATCTAGAGAGTCGTTACCGATTGTCTAGTTCCACTTATTGTCTTTCACGTAGAGAATTTCTGTAATCGAGACAAGAGATAAAATTCGTTTCTAATAAAAGTGTCGTTATTTCTTCAAAATTTGCTATACAGAGTGTTACTTTCTGCCCTCCCATTGACTTTCAAAATTATTAAAAAAAATTAAAATAATAAATTCTATTTAACAAAAAGTGAACCAATCAGTCTGGACGTATACAGGGTGTAGCAATTGACCCTGTCCAACAGTTTTAAGGCAACCCTCCTGAACTTCTAAAAAATAAAAAATAACGTGCACAAACGGCCTCAGGAGTCTCAAGCTAAATTTTCCAAAACAAAAAATCAATTATTTTTACAATCCGAAGAGGCTCGTGCGTGTTTAGTGAACGGCATCTTATTTCGCCGTCCTGGTTGAGTGGAAGAGTAGCTGTAGCTGAACTCCGTCAGGACGTAAATATAAACAAGGCATTAAAATTTAAAAAAAATGATTTACGGTGTCAAAGGCTCGCAACAGATAATAATAATAATAATATTTATTTATAACTTGTTCGAAGATACAATAATAATAATAAAATGAAATAAAACATATTAAAGAGTACAATAACAATGCAGCGAAATACAACGATCTTTATCAGGTATAAATAAATACAAAACTCTTAAGAGTCAGACTCGAGCGAGAGTATGAATTCTATATACAGGGTTGGGCAAATATGTGGAAACACCTGATTTCTCGCTAAATTATAATTTAGAATAAAAAGTACCCTTAACAGAAGTTTTTGTGATATTCTTATTCTATTCAGTGACGTACTTTGCTTTCCAACAACTACGCTATTTTTCGAGATATGACGTCATCGGTAGTTTTTTTAAATGGATGACCCTGTATATTTTAACATTCTTAGATATACACTTTTTCATTAATTATAATGATATAGGGTTTGGTGAGTGTGCGACTTGTGGTTTTCTGAATATTAAATAAAATAATAAAATAAAAAGTAATAAATATTTGTTACTTAATAAAAATTAAATTTGTTATTACAAACTATTGAGCACTGTAATATTGAGAAAAAAGAAAATATTCATAACGAATGTTCAATCTGGAGACCTTCAGTAGCCTGACAATGTCCTAATCGATCAACGAAAGCTCTCAAGGAGTTCTGAATAGCGTGCTGCGATGTTTCTTGAACGGTGATCCTAATTCGATTTTCCAACTCTTCTAACGACTGAGGTTTGGTCTTATATAGAATGGCCACCGCGATCGCCAGATTTAAGTCCTTTAGACTATTTTCTTTGGGAGTCATTTAAAATTCGTCGCCTACTCAATAAAATCGTCAGTTTTTAATTCTAAAATGATAAATTTTTTAACATAATTTTATACCTCCCCTTCAACCCTCTTGGAGTGACAGCTACTCCTTTAAAATTTTTAAATGGAACGAGGATGCGTGTGATAGCTCATTTGAAAGGGTTTTTAATTCTCTATCCATCAATATAAGACTTTTTGAATTTCTCTAATTATTTTTATTGAAAAATATTACATTTTTAATATTACTAAGTAAACAAAAGAACATGAAACAGTTTAAATCAAATGTCCAAACTGGGCGCCAGTAGCTTCTTCACAATAATGGAGGCGTTGCTGAAATTCTTCTAAAACATTTTATACCGTTTCCGGGGTCATTTGATTAATTTATTGAAGTAGATTTTCTATTTTAAGTAACCCTATAAAAATAGTCAAGCGGGGTCAAATCGGAAGAACAGGCAAGCCGCTCAATTTCACCGCGTCTACGGATCCACCTATTGGGAAAAACTTGATTGAGATAGGCTCTTCACACGCACCTTCGTTCCATTTAAAAATATTAAAGGGATAGCTGTCGTCACTCCAAGGGGGTTGAAGGGGGAGTTATACAATTATGCTCAAAATGTGTCATTTTAGACGCGTTTTAGGATTTTACTCATAAATTCTTAATTACGCAGATAAAATTAATTTATCCCTTACTTATGGACCTCACTGATTTTATCCTGTTGTTTCAATAACGTTAAAATATTTTTCAAGTATAGTTGGGAAGAAACATATAGGAGACTGTTTACATTTCCATAATTAGCACAAAAAGTTAAACTGAAGCGTGCCGTTCAAAGTGCCGCGTTTTTTGCTTTAGGAGCCCGGTTGGCTTGTGGGTATAGCAAAAAAACGCGGCACTTTGAGCGGTACGTTTCAGTATAACTTTTTGTGCTAATTATGGAAATGTAAACAGTCTCGTATATGTTTCTTCCCAACTATAATGTGGCGTTCACGTAATGTCCCATTTTTGCCATATACATTTTGTTTTATGTAGCAGTTTGTTATTGAATTTTACAATGTTTGTTCACATTTTTATTATATCGAGTGAACTCGGATACTTATTATATAACTGGGTGTTTACTGGTTGGAAATTTTGTGGTAATAAATGAATAAAATAAATATATTGTACTATATTTCGACAATACGTTAGTAATCGGGTATCCGCAGTTGATTACGCCCGGCTGCAGCTTCTACGCGTTTTTAAAAGTGCCCAATAAACCGCAAGTATGTCAAAGGTGAACTCTGAAAATAGGAGAAAAATGATTGGTGAGATATAAATATAGAGGCTAAAATCTGTGGAAATTGACATTAAAAATTCGTAAAATGTAGCTGCTACAGCGTTTGCTATATACAAGCTATCCACTTTATCAGGGCCTTCGAGAATATTTCGCTTAATATCGGTCGCGCAAAAAAAATTGTTTCTACGAAAATTTTGCCGATTTTTATAAGCTACAAAACGATTTAAACACATTTGAAATCCATGGCCTACTTTAAGAGTTATAACGGAAAATATCGAAAATGCGGAATATGTCTACATCAATTAATTATTTCCGTATCTCCATATTTGAAGTGATACGACGAAAATTCTAAGGCGACAATTTTTTGCTAAACAGAGTATTTCAACGAGGTTTTATCTAAATGTTTTCAAAACCGCTGTATTTTGAGATTTTCTCGTCAGGGTGTGACAATCTACGATTGCACATGTCCCTTGGAGATCAAGCTCGCACAAAAAGACGTCAAAGTAAAAATGTAAACCACTATAATTATTATAAAACATAACTTAATTATACAACATTGGCATGCAGAAACGAGAAAAATTTATATTATATAAATATTTTGAATATGAATTAAGAGTGAGAGGTACTAATAAAATATGGAAAGACTTACATCTATTAAATATACACAAGCAGAGAAAATGTATACCTGATAAACACACTAAAGAAGGTAGAAGGCCTAAACAACTACTAAGTAAATCGTATTCCAACAATACCTCCTGGCCACGACATTAGTAATTTCTATAAAAATAACCTTAAACCTGGTAACGAACCATTTCGGTTTACACCAGATTCAGTATATAATATTCAAAAAAATATATATAAAAACACATGCTCAGGGCAATGACGGGCTTAATATAAAGTTTATATTATTGTGCTGTCCTACGATTATACCTTTCATAACGGATATAATAATTTTTTGTCTCGAAGAAAGTGTATTCCCACATTCTTGGAAAGAGACTATAGTAGAATCCATCCCTAAAATCAGCAATCCTGAAGAATTTAAGGACCTGCGTCCAATTAGTATTTTATCAGTACTATCCAAGTTACTAGCGAGAGAAATAGATACGCAGCTACGAGAACATCTCTAAATTTAATATATTACCAGAAGTTCAATCTGGTTTTCGGCCTATGCACAGCTGTGAAACGGCCTTGCTGAATATTACAGATGACATTCTCAAGAGATGAGAAGTGACGGTGTTGGTGCTTGTCGACTTTTCGAAAGCATTTGGCACAATAAATCGCAAAATTTTTCTGTCTGTATTAAAATATGTTGGACTGACCGAAAACGTAGTTAGCTTTTTTCGCAATTATTTATCTAACAGAACTCAAAGAATTAAAATCGATAATGATATATTCCATCCCCTTGGATATAATCTGGCGTATCACAGGGTTCAATCCTGGGCCCCCTTCTGTATACATTATAAACATCTGACTTCGCAAAATACACTTCGACACTGTCACATACACTTCTACGCTGATGACATGCAGCTCTATTTGAGACTTGACCCTTCTAATAGTGCAGAGGCAATAGAGAATATAAATAGGGATGTCACTTATTTCATAAATATATCTAAACGTCATCCATTGCATATCAATGCGAATAAAACATTTGTTTTTGGTTCACCGGGGACAAGGTCATATAAAATGGTAGATGGTCAACAAATAATTCCAGTAGAGCATGCCAAGAATTTAGAACTGACTTTTGATACATGCCTTCGATATAAGATTCATGTTAACAACTGCATACGTCTGGCCTATATGAACTTAAAAATGATATATAATAACAGATTTTATCTCGACCAAAAGACTAAACCAATTCTTTGTGAGTCCTTAATTTTATCTAAATTTAATTTCAGTGATATTGTTTACGGATCAAGCATACAAGCCGAGGATATTTGTCGAATTCTGGTATAACTACTGCCTACGGTTAATCTTTGGTATTAGGCACAGGTATCATATTTCATACAAGCTCGATGAGATAGATTGGTTAAATATGTCAAGGCAGCGTCTATTGCATTCTGCGTATCTCTTCAAAAAATGTATAGAGAACAAAATGCCCACTTATTTAAATAAAAAAATAACATACAGAACAGACGTTTATAATCTTAATTTAAGTTACAAAGGTATACTTACAACCCCTCCTCCCTCCATACGGAACTGTTTAAAGTTTCTTTCACATACCACATTACAGAAGTATACAACTCGATACCTCCTGATAGTAAAAATAAGTCCATTATATCGTTCAAGCACTCGTACAAAAAAGCTGTTGTTAGCCGCATAAAATAGTTCCTTACTTTAATGTATCGAAAATTATGGATCTGATTGTATACTGAACTGACCCGACTAAGTAATAAATATTACTATATACAGTTTGATTCTTTTTTATGGAATAAATTGTTATTTAATTATAATTATGTATTATATGTATATATTATTTTATACTTGGCTTTTGAGCTTAAGATGAAAAATAGAAGTTGTGTTGTGCATGACTATCTGATCTGCTTTTTTCAATAATTTTTAATATGCAGATATTGTAAATTAGAGACATATTGAAAATAAAGACAATTTTTTTATTACTTGCTTTTCTGTAACTCACAATGTCCAAATTTTGCGTCCTTTATTTAACGCACTTCCTGGCATAATCAATTGATGAAATTTTGCACAGTCACTAAGATCGGATGACAATACAGTATTCTACCGTTAATTTTGCAAATATCCGCACATAGGGGGCGCGGGGGTGAAAATTGGAAAATCTGCAAAACGAAGGAGCGAAAAAGCGAAGGAGCGAGAAATCAAAACAAATCGTTAAGAGACGAATTTTTTTGAGCGCTCTCTGGAGGGGAGAGGTAAACCCTCCAAAAAGTATGACTAAAAAGTAGAAAATAAAAAAAATTAAAAAATTCAAAAACTTGCTTTTCTGTAAAAAGTCGTGCTAAAAAGTCAAAAATAAAAAATACAAATGTATGAACGCAAGAAAAACAAGACGTGCGCACTTTTTATATAAGCATATGTATCATCTTAATGTACGCATGAGGCAACAACGGCAACAACGATTCCACCCCTTTCATACAATCATGCGTACAATCATATATCATAATGTGCGTACGCCTTCCTATTCTTGCATTCATACATTAATATTTTTTTATTTTTTTACTTTTTAGTATGACTTTTTATAGAAAAGCAAGTTTTTGAAATTTTTAAATTTTTTTTTAATATAATTAAAAAAAAAAATTTAAATAGGTGGGAAATGGCGGCATTAAATGGAGTATTTTCCTGCCTTTTCAAAAATATATCAGATGCCACATTTATTCATTGGAACTAAACAAGTAATTATAAAAACAATTTTTTAAACCAATAATTTTTTTTAACTAGCATCATACTTGCCGTGGGGAAGTATGATTAAATAAAACGATTAAAAAATTCAATAAGTTCTTCAAATCTTTACTAAATAAAACATTAACACAAAAAGAATAAAGTAAATTAATAATCGGGAAAACAACATGAAGCAATTGTTGGAAGAGTATTTTTATTCACAGTTAAGCCAATGCATAGAGGTCATCCATAAAAACGCCATTCCTTGCTCAGAAAGTTAAAATATCTTTGTCAATTAAGTTGAGTACAATATTCAGAGATCCATTCCCTTTATATACATATTGCGTAATAATATTACTGGAAATCGGATGTCCGAACGTGTTTATTCTTGTTTTAAACTGTTCAAAAGCATGTAAACAAGAAGAACGTTACTGTGATATTCTTCAACAACTGCAAATCTCGCAAAACGAAACATAGAGTAATTAACACAACTCAGCTGTTCTGCTAATTATTTCTGATTTTGTTTTGTAAGATTTGCGGTTGATTGTTGTTCTGATAGTATATTTTGATTGATATTAAAGATTCTTAAATTTAGGATCGTATTTTATTTATATATACTATCATTATGATTTACGCCACCCAAAGAAAAATGCATGCCCCCCTCCGCCTCGAAAGGTTCGGCGCGCCACTGCAAATTACGGAGATATTCCGCATTTTGGATATTTTCCGTCACAACTCTTAAAGCAGGCTATGGATTTCAAATGTCTTTAAACCATTTTGTAGCTTATAAAAATCGGCACAATTATCGTGCCAACAATTTTTTTGCGCGACCGATATTAAGTGAAATATCCTCGAGGATCTGATAAAATGGACAGCCTATATAAATTTCGCATACTCTATATATTTTGTCAATAGTCTTCTTAAAAATTACTTTATTGTCGCTGCAATCATTTCACAATCAGCATAAACTAATTTTATATGAAAAACCATGTAGTACCTACATGATTAATTCCAACGTATTATCAATATAAAAATTATCTAACATTTTTAACGTATCCGATTAAATTCGTAGTGACCAATTTAAATAGTTTCGATTATTTTATTATCTTCATATAAACAAGTGTAAAAATATTTATCGCTTACGAACATATTTTCACTCCAATGTTATTGTTTGCCTGCTATGACAAATGGAAGATCAGAGTAAAATGTAGAAACGAAAAATGTTAAAAGGAACGCCAGGTCATTTTGATAGAGATAGGAAAACTCTAATGGTTATGCGATTTAATGTAAGACGTCCTTAAAAAAACTCAAGCCAAACACAAACTGTTTAAAAGGAATAGTTATTAATGCAACAAATACTTACTTAAAGCAATGGGGCGAGCGTAGATGCGTCTTTACTATGTACATACTTCGATATGCGATGTAATGCAACGTTAGGCGCGGTTAGTACTTAGATGGGTGACCGTTTCAAGTGTTGTAGGGTATGTCCCCTACAAGTCAAAATTAAAAAACAAAAAATTCTAAAAATACTCAAAAATCAAATAATCTCATGCCACCTGGCAAACTATGTAAAAAAAGTCAATTAGACACTACTAGCATCAAAAAACCACATTTCAATTCAAAAAAATCTGAGAAAATTAGCCAACCATCGATAATTCACAACTAACCTAAATTCATCCAAATCTAAAGTCAAACATTCATTTACACTCATCCGTACCGAATTGATCACAAAAAACGTCACTTAAAAATATAGCCCCCATATTTCGTCAAATTAGTCAAATTCCCCATTCGAACCCAAGTTCTCATTATCTCAATTCAGCACGTCTCATTTTTATAAGCAATTTCCCATTTCAAGATATTCGAACTTCTTGACCACCCTTCGTATACGTAACCCCCTTAAAATTAACCGTCGAGTCCATTTCCCCACGTTCTTAAAACCATTTCGTAAATTTTCTATTCTTACTTTTCGATCAACCCCTGTATACGTCAAATCACGTTCCGTGCCTCGAGTCTCAAAAGTCCCCAATATCTTTTCACCGAATTTTCCCAATCCAATTGCTATTATACACCTTCCCCATTTTTCGATCACCCCTGTATAATAGCAGACACCTATACTATATCTACGTTCAGCTCGATTCATACCCGTATTGTACCTTGTTAATATCTTATCTTAATATCCTACGCACTAACTGGAAACCTTTTAACGGAGTAACAGTTTGTTAACAGCGGACCTTCGTTATACCTTACGGGGTCGAGCCAGATTTCGCCCACAAAACTTCGAATAACTTCCAAACAAAAATAGATCCAGCCTTCATTCAAATTTTAATCAATTCCCCTTCCATCCCATCCCATCGCCGATCTGTCCATATAAAGATTATTTCCAAATTCCAAAATTTTTATTGCGCAACATGTTGCAATCGATGACTCATCCTTGTCCGCACTGAGCGATTTCAAGCCTTTCCAGCTCTCCGCGAGACTCGACGAGGCGAGAAAAACTTTTCTGAATTAGTATAAATACCGGTGCATCGCAAGCCGTAGCCAAGTTCAGTTTTGGCAGTGACTCTAGTGTAAAGTTCGCGTAGTGTTCTAGTGGAAAATAAGTTTCAAAGTTAGCTTTGTGTAATAGCTGTTGACGCTGGGTCCGGTTACTATTTAATTTATATTGTAGATACCTGCTCGGCTAGGTTTTCTTATTCCCTGTTCCTTGCAATCTTATCGTGACGAGCTGTTCCATTCCAGCTTCCCAGGCCGAAACCTGGTTAAAAAGAGTTAGTTTTTAAGATCTCGCCTTAAGTGGCCCATTTTTCATTTTAGTTTTAATACTCCGCCTTAAGTGGCCCCCTTCGTTATTTTATAACAAAATACTTCGCCTTAAGTGGCCCTCTTTTCAATTTTTTCCCTTTGCCTACGAGGCTTAATCGTAAAAGTGACTTTCTCAGATTTATTATTTTTCAACATTTTTTAAAATACATTTTAATCAAAACCTAAGACAGAATTTCTGTTGTCGATTAGTTTCTACTTCAAAAAAGAAACTTGTAAAATAAATTAAATCTATTCCAACTCTGAGGTCCAGTTCGTGTTCACAAGTGTTATAGTACATTTTATGTATAAGCGAAAAAATAAAATCAAAAAATTGCAAAAATATCAAAATGATTAAACCAAACAGCTCATCATGGCAAACCACGATAGCATATACAACTTCAAATTATCAAAAAACAACATTACTTCGCTTTTGTAAACATTTAACAACTTAATTACCTCTTCAGTTCCACTTAATGCCGACATCGCATACAACAAAAATTCCTCATTCCAAAGTCATAGCCTATCGTCATCAAAACTAACTTCTCCGCCATATCACTGTTCTCTAATCAAGATTTACTTCCACTTCGTTTCAACGAAGACAGCGTGTCTATTGGAACATACTTAATATGACATTAATATGGCATAATAGCGTTCATACTGCTTTACGGGACCAAGCCCATTTTCAGCAAGTTATTCATGCAGTTATCACAGATAACTTCCAAATCCGAATCGATTGAAATTTTATAAATATATCAAAAAATATTTCTTTTCATGCACTAAAATTTCATATATTTTTCGACCCCGATTTCAAAACTGTATCAATTTTTATTTATTTCGCAATATTTCACAAGTCTAGCGCAGGTGACTGGCGCGGGACATATCCAGATCTTTTCCAGATCTCGGCGAGCCTAGCCCCCGTCGACAATATAAAAAAGAAGCACCGTGAGCTCAAGTTAAGTTCGAAATAGCCAGCAAGTTAAAGTGAAGTTAGTACGTTAAATTTTCGCGAGTGGAAACTTTAGTAGTTGTGACCTCCCACAGTAAAAGGGGGTATGGGAGTCAAATTAAATTTTTTTAAATTTCAATATATTATTATTCTACACACTTTAAGTTTCAGAAAAACCACCGCTGGTTGAAGGTAAAGTTTCAATGATTGAGGTTTCTTTGTTTTGGTCATCTTTGTTTAAATTTAGTGTGAGTGGCTTAGATCAGGAGATGCTTGTAGCTAGTTTTGATCAGCAAAATGGTGCGACCTTTTCATACAAATACCATTCCCCAGCTGGTGATAAACCTGTGGGCTCAATGACATCAGGTCCACCATTTAGAATGTCAACATTATCTCTTACAATATTCACTGCAACTTCTGCTGAGTTTACATTAATCCAACATTTAACAACACCTGGATGATCAGCTTAAACCACAAACTGGTGATAGGTAAGGAGATTGGTTACTGGTTTATATAACTTGGCAAGATAATCACTGAATGCGAACCATGTTACATTTCTCTGCTTCGTAACATAATTGTATGTTAAAACTACTCTGTTAACTCCAGCCACACGTGACGCATTTACAACCTGAACCATATCTTCTGGAGCATCGAGTGTTGATACAGTGTAGTTTTTCTTGAAAAATCCAAAGTGTCGATTTGGACTGAATTTTGTATGCCCAGCAATTAGAAAATTTAGTTCAATGCGATTGGTATGGTATGAATATTCCAAGTTGCGATGAATCATAAAAATGGTACCATCAACCCCACGGCCACGGTATAATTTTATTTAAACGAAACTGTCGAGATCCAGTTTCCTTGGCCGAAACCAAGTAAAAAATCTTAAGTCTTATGCACACTAAATCCCAATGTAATATTTTATTCCCTTTAATAATAGAGTGAGGGTGGTAGAGGGGGCGGCTAATGTAAAAAAAAAATCAGAAATCCTTGGTTCTCGTATACACACTAAACCCCAATTTAATTTTATATTCCCTTAAACAATAGGGTAGGGGTGGAAATGGCGGTAGTTGGGGGAGGGGGGGTTAACTAATGCCAACACAAATTTTAGAGGCCCTTGGTTCAAATCCCAATTTAATTTATTACTCCCTTTAATAAGAGACTGGGGGTGGCAATGGGGGTGGTAGAGGGGGTAGCTAACGTCAAAAAATTTGTTTTAGATGTTTCGTTCTTGTATACACACTAAATTACATTTTAATTTTTTTTACCTCATTTAATAATAGGGCGATGGTGGCAATGAGGGTGGTAGAGGGGGTGGCTAACGCCAAAAACAATTTTTTAGACGTTTCTTTCTTGTATACACACTAAATCACATTTTATTTTTTTTACCCCCTTTAATAATAGGGTGGGGGTGGCAATGGGGTGGTAGAGGGAGTAGCTAACGCTAAAAAATTTTTTCGACGTTTTGTTTTTGTATATACACTAAATCACATTTTAATTTGTTTTGCTCCCTTTTATAATACTGTGGGGGTGGTATTGAGGATGATAGTGAGGGTGGGTGGCTGATGCCAAAAACAATTTTGAGACCTTAACTTTTCGTACATGCCTTAAATTGCAATTTTATGGACTCTTACTTGCTTGTTTTGCCTATTTACCCTTATTTGCCCCATTTACCCCCGAACCCTTCAACGGAATTAGATCAAAATATAATCTAGTTACAGATCTTGTTCCAATACATAAGTGTGCCAAATTTCAAGTCGATATGATAAACGGTTCCAGAGTAAACGTGCGCACAAAAAAAGTTACAGACACACAGAAAGACAGACAGACTGACAGACGGGAAATTTTTTTTCGCTCATATTTAAAATCTCGGCGTTTCGTGACATTTTAAGTCTATTTCAACAAAAAATATATTTTTTTTGCGTTACTGTCTAATTTAATTGACTGGGTTGTTTAAATGACAACCAAAAATTTGTTTTATGGCAAGGCCAGTCTTGATTTTTTGCGAAGGATTTTATATTAAAAATAGTAAAATAACAAATGTGAAATAGTTTTTAAAGAGTACAATCATTATTTTTCGCAGTTTGTCAGAATAATAGTTATTAAATAAGATCCTAACGCAATTACATAGTTTGTGGAGTCTATCAGCATTGTACGGTGTTTATTTTGAATTTGAAATACTACATTGTGTATGCTTTTTATAAATACATTCAAGTTTTAACCTATTTTAGAAATTATCTTAATTAACAATTAAAAAATATATTTCATTGTTTTAAACCAAAACAAATGTTAAGTCGCTTTTTAGTTCTCTAAATTCATTAACAATATGTTTATATTGTGGCAAATTTACGTTAAAAAATTATATGTGTACACATTTAAATGCCGCAACTAAACGTAATTTTTTTTATTAATCTGGTAAAACCTATTATTCTATTATGTCTACAAAAATAATTAAGGAAACAACTTATTGAATGACCTAGTAGATATACGTATAGCAAAACAATTGTGTGCAATACTGGTTGCAGATATTAGGATAACTTTATGTATTTGCTTTTAAAATTACAAGTTCATTAATGATTATTAAGATATATTGCGCATTGCATTAGTTATTTATTAACACATTTAAGATATTTATTCTTTACATAACTTTTTTTAGACAGGTTTAATAGTGTGTTTATAATAAAACTGCTTAGAGCTATTAAAATTTAAAGAGAATATTTATCTCTAATCATTCAATTAGACGCCACAAGGACCAGTTACTAAACTTTTTGCACATTGTATTCTCTTTTCTGAAAATAAACATCCCTAATAGAGAAAATTTTTTTATGCCATTGTGTTATTACTGTTATTCGGACTTACTTTCAAATGTCCATATGTTCGTACCTACCTACAATAACTGAAGAAGAAAAGAATTCCGATTAATTTGGACACAAATTTAGTGTTAGTTAAAAGAAAGACCCTATTGTTTTCGAAAACAACTCGGTCAACTCTGCTGTGCTATTACTTAACCCTTTCGCTTCTCCCCCGTAGAAAACTTCCTACATCTGACCCTTTCTTTTGCAAAAATTACGATAAAAACCTTTTTTTTAATTTTTATTAAAATTTGATAATGTTGGACTAATAAAGTTAAAATGACCAAAAAAATGACTTAATAATAGTTCTTATGCAAAACGGCATTCTAAATACTTTTTACTCTACATATTTTTTAGTAAGATTAATAGAAACGGCGTAAATGAGGAATAAATTTAAAGCCCGCCATTCTAGGCCCACCATTTTGAATTTTCACTTCGTAGTCGTAATCAGCGACCCCAAAAACCTCCATCATATGAATTTGAACCGACTTCGTTGAAAATTTTGCGAGTTATTGAATTGGGGGTGTAAAATGGAGGCTGCAACCCCCGGGATGAGTGCACTCATATTCAAAGGTATGCATTTTATATATTGCCGAAACTTAACATAATGTAAAATGTTTCAATCCTTTACATTGAAGTAGTAACGATTAAGAACTTACACACTTTTTTGTATTAATTTCATCTTACTATAAGTCAAAATTCACCAATTAATTTATATCAATAACAGCGACATAGCACACTATTATATAAACAGTTCATTGTTTTCTAACGCCCCCTCTCAATGAAATGTCCTCTATGGAATAATTTAGACCCCGTATTTCTTGAACCTGACAATATTTCTTTATAATTAGCTGGCTTTTCAGACACGTCTGGTAGCCGAGTGGGTTAAGGCGCGAGGTGGCAATCGCGATTAATTACACGGACATCACACCACCGGGTTCGAATTCTGGCTCCGGCACTGGCACTGTCGGAGGAAATGGTTGTATGTCTGTGTTTTTTCAATGCGCAATCCCCTTCCGCACAAGCCCTGGCTTCTGGAATTGGGGATTGTCTAATTTCTGTGGTGTTTATTATTTATTATTATCATGTTTAAAGCAAAACAAGTAGTCATGCCAACGTGGTTTTCTTTATTCTAATTCATTTTCTGTATTTATATATTTGAGTAATACATCTTCATTTTTTTTTTAATTGGACCATTAAAATCATTATTTTCCAACTTTTCAGTCTTCTCTTGTTTCTTATTTTTCACCTTTTAAATCAAATTGATCTTCTATAAAAGTGACATCGTACCCGTTGACTATTTGACGTACATACGGATTCCATAGACTATAACCATTTGCAGTATAACCTGTCATTAATAATTTTTGGCATTTAGCATCAAACTTTTTCCGTAAATGTTTTGGTGTATGCAAATAAGCAATACAGCCAAACGTTTTAAACTTTGCAATATTCGGTTTTCTACTGTACCATATCTCGGCGGGCGACTGATTCGCACTGGTAGGTGACCTGTGAATTAAATAAACAGCCGTCACTACTGCCTTGTTCCACAAATTCCGTGACAGTTCAGATCCTAACATCATTGTCCTGGATTTATCGAGTATTGAGTTTATCGGTTCGGTTCATATGGCCCGCCACTTTGTTTTGCTCTGGATTATATTCAATCTGAATACCGTCTTCTCGACAATACTTCTTAAATTCGTTACTAATATATTCTGGGCCCATAACCTCTTGGATGATGGATGGCAATTGTGTGTGAATTATTTAATAACAAGAATAATATTATTTATATATCTAACAATCCATAAGTCAAAATTCACTAATTAATTCATCAATAACAACGACATAGCACACTATTATATAAACAGTTCATTGTTTTCTAATATATTCCACTTCACCGAGTGTTTCTGTAATCAGTACTATTTATCCGTTTTACCTGCTATTTCAAAACAATATTGTTGTTCTTTGCGGGTATGTACGACATCGGAAGTCGAGCAAAACTACCTCAGGGTATGTTAGCGATCAGTTCCAGTAAATTAGGCACACTTGTTTTTCATAAAGGACTCAATATCTCCAAGAGAATAAGGCAGCAGTGATGTTGCGTCAATCTCATACAAAGACCTTAAATGATAAGGCACTCGTAATTCTCCGTAGTGCCTCGAGAAAGAGACCAAATTCATCGGCTGCTCTCTATACTGCCTTCGATAGAAAAGCTACCACCTGTACATTTTCATGATCCCGGACCATGCAAAAGAGTTTATCTGAACTCCTGATAACTTTACATGATCTACCCAGAATGACATTGTTATGGAGGCTCGTCAACCTCAGAAGTTCAAAGCCGTGGAAGATCTAACCGTGGTACGGACGACTTAGCATGCAAACTCCTACTGAGATGCATATTTCTAAGAGTCCTGCGTGGAGTTGACGCAGCTAATTTCGAGTTCATTTCACTATTGCAATAGAGACAACGATCGGAACAGCAAGATTGACCGTAGGCACCTTCTTCCCGATTATCGTTATTGCTAAGATGCGATTTCATTATACTACGTAGGTGTCCTCGTACTACATAATCTTTATATGTTGATATTACATTGAAATATATATAAAAGGTAAGTAATTTCTGCCTGTGTGTGTTCACCTTAACACAAATACGATATTATTCCAATTTTATACTTAAAAATACGTTTCATAACAACATTGTGGATTAATTTTGATGAATGTAGTACAACGAGAAGTAGCACTGTACTTGAAAAGGTTTTAGTTCTTTGCGATTAATTGGAAAGTTAAGCGATTCTGGGAATTTTTCCACGAATAAAGATGTTTCAAACATATATTTCGCATTCATTTTTAATTTTAAGATTAATAAAATATTTATGTTATCAACTTTATATCTTTAAGCTGATTGATAGATAAATATTTTTTCTGACCTTGGTAATACATGAAGTGACACTTTTTATATGGTGATATCATATTTTACGTTCAAATTACATATAAACAATGTGCCTAGAGCAGAAATTTTGTTTGTGGTCACTTCGAAAAAGTTTTGAAGTGAACCAAATTATCCGTTGCTTCACATAAACATAAAGTGGTTCGATCTTTTTGTTACATGAGTCCCAAAGACACAAATCGCGGCTATGTAGTCATATTAGGACCATAACTAATTTCTGTTTTGAAGAGAGAAAAAGCTTCGTATAGAAGTAGTAGGTCTGTAGTGGCGGCCGGTGCGGAAGGGCTCTGGGGCGCCGCCCTCCCTGCCAAATTTAAAACAATAAATAACAATACCAGTAGACAATAACCTATCTCCCGATAACCTGCTTTACGACTATTTTTTGAAAATAATAAAAAACAAACGGCATACTCTCCTCACTTGCGATCAATTTAATTTAACTTCCGAATTGCACGTAAAAACGCTGAAATGGGCTCCAGATATTCCGCCTAAAATATGTACGGCGGTCGTCATAGCAACAAGTGGAAGAATGGGAGGGGGTTACGCGTGGTTTCGTTATCGATTGGGGCTCTGGTCAGTCCGCCCACGGCTATGTAGGAGTTAATTGCTTCGTCGTTTCTGTTTTCTTTGCTTTTTTACGTATGAAATTGTTTTGAGGTTATCGCGCTTTTTTAAAAAGTTTATCGATTTGTTGCATATATAATGTAATGTAATTTACATTACAATTTTTTTTTTAGTTTTATTAAACATTAGACTAGACGGCAAAAGACGTAATTAATTATGACAGCGAGTGAAATTAAAAAACTTATATTTAGCCGCTTGAGCTTATATGAAAAACTTGAAATAAAACAAAAACGGCCGTTCAACGCCAGTTTTAAATATAGTGCAAGAGCAGCGACAGTGCAAAAATAAAAATGCTTTTATGCGTAAGTTTGACAAAAAGATATATATTAAAACTATTTGGATTTGTGGTTGTGAGGAAACAAATCCGTTCTTTTGTTCTGTATGTCTGCTTTTTGGGGGCGATGATAAGTTGACAAAAAATGGGGTAAACGATTTAAAGTACATTTCTATAAAAAATAAAAAACACGAAAATAGTACGAAACATCTAGATAGGACTTTTAGGAAAGACTAATATTGCTACATTTCCAAGTACGGCTTATGCGGATCAAATTCGTAAGCATAATGAGACTGTGATCAAAAATCGACATGTACTCTAAAAAATAATAGACATATTAAAACTGTGCGGAACGTGTAATCTTGCCCTTCGTGGTCACGACGAGAAAAAAGTCTCTTCAAATAGAGAGGTATTTCTAGAATTAGTTGATTTTTTGCCGCTGATAGTGCCTTTAATAGCCATATTCAAGAAGCAACAGTGTTCAAAGGCACATCAAAATCTATTCAGAATGAAATTTTGAAATGTATGTTCGACGTTTGTCGTTAACATATTCTTGAAGAAATTCAAGAATTGCGTATCTAACACTTATGGCTGATGAGACTATAGATATATCAACTCAAACTGTAGTTGTATTACGTTATGAACTAAATGGAAAAATATTTGAGCGATTTGGGGGTTTGCAAATCCGAAATGTCAAGATTCAGATGAACTGTCTCAATGCATTTTAGAACAGATTTCGTCGATTTTGCCAGACTGCCCAGAAAAACTGATTTGTCAAACATATGACGGAGCTGCTGTTATGCGTGGTCATTTAGGTGGTGTTAACGTGCAAATTCGCCAACAGTACAAAAATGCACATTTTGTATATTGCTACGCTCATCAGCTTAATAAAATACTAAAACAAGCAGTTTCAAGCATCAGTAGTGTACGAATATTTTCTTCAAATTTGAATGGCATATCAACATTTTTTTTTTCAATCACCATATTGAATGGCAGCTTTGCAACATGATTGTGGCAAACGCATTCCAAGAACTTCTCAAACACGATGGAATTTTAACTCTCGTATAGTACAGAGTGTGTACAACAATAAAGACAATCTTACTGAATACTTTGAAACTATAATGTCAGGAATTCCAAAACAATGCAACTCTGAAACAGTGACTCAAGCGGCTGGATTTATTAAATGGCTAGAAGTTGATTCATTTTTATTTTGGTTAAATTTTTTTCAAATGTCATACCACATGTTGATATTTCATTTAGCCAGCTACAAAAAATTGAAACAGACGTTATAAAAGTCCAGAAATGTGTAGATAATAATAATAATAATAATAATAATATTTATTTACGGAAATAACATACAGAAAAAATATACAGATATAATTTGTACTATTTATGTAAACAAATTGGATAAATTTACAGTAAGTTAAAACTTGTTTGTAAATTATTGGTAATTTCAGAACCTAGATGTACAATATATTTAGTGTATTCTTATTGTTGCATTTTACAAATAGTCTAAGACTTGTGTATAAAAAAGAAATTGTACAAATTAGAAATAATTTACCTTCCTTAACAAATGAACCAGTGAATATAGAAGTTCCAAAAAAGCGACGTAGACTGAATCAAGAAAATGTTAACATGTCTGTAAGAGAGGTATGTGATATAATTAGTTCAGAAGTGAGAATTCTGTTTTCTTTTAAAAATCATTTATGTGGTGCAAAATCATTTTTAAAGGAGAAGTATAAGGAATATGAAAAGACACCACCTTTGGAAGATATCAACCAATTTTGTGAAGCCTACCCTATGATAGATAAAGAAATTCTGAAAATGCAACTAAGTATATTTTACTCCAGGAAAGAAATAACAGGACAAGATTCAGAAAATTCCAGTGAAATATGTTTTGAAACAATGTCGATAAGCTATTGCATCATACAAATATTAGGGGCATCTGAGTAATGAAATGGTCATAAATATATGGTTGATCTGATAAAATACTGTCCGTCATAGATTGAGAAGTCGAAGGAAGTGGGGAATTCGTGGAAAAGCTTAAGTAGTAATAAATATTGTATCTTCCTGTTGATAATATTTTATCTCGACCTAACCAATCGCAGGTATTAGGCAAATAGAAAATAATACGGCTTAAGTATTAGTGCTATCAGTAAACAAAATATGACGAGTTTAAAGCCCATAATAAAATTGCAGAAAACAAAGCAGATGCAAAGAAATACTATCACAATTACTAAAATTACAATGTAAATAATAACAAGCTACTTAATTTTAATTACAACGTAGATTTGCATGGCACTTCTCACTTTCTGGAATTATAGTTTATTTACTTTGTGATTTAATAAATAATAAGACCTGTTATCTGTCTTTGATAAAACTGACAGGTGATATTTTAAACGCCTCACATAACATACATTAAATTCAAGCTTTGGCAAAACTTCGAGTCATATGAAATCATTTACAATAAAGTTTTCTAACACTCAACGCCACGTAGCGACAAAAAACAATTGAATTTCCACGCTTTTCCGAAAAATTCACGAACCGATACGCGCTTTATTTTAAGCCCGATTGAAATAAGGATTTGTTAATGTAGATTTATTTAGATTTAAAGTATTGTGGGTTTGTCAAGTGAGATTTTTATAGTTTGGCAGACGATATAGTGCACAGATCGGTAGTCTATAAACAACTTGTGAGTCGAAAAGTTTGTATTTGTGACCGTGGCATTACAATGCACTTGGTGTGAATAGGCAGACCCTTAGGATTTTAAGAGGACTGTTAGCCACTTCGGGAGCGAAATTTGAAAGATGTCTTTGCCGTTCCTTAAAAAGAGAAGGGTAAGTCCTTTGTTTGGATAACACTAAGCACTTCAACTGAGCCTTGTTATCTTCCAGAGTTCCTCCATTAAGAAAGAGTTCACAGAGAAAGAATTGCAAGGTATGTAAACGCCGAGATTTTATTCTAAATTCTTCTTATTTACATGTAAGTGGCGTGGGAGTGTAATTTTTAATTGAGTATATTCGGCGTAGATCGAAAAAATTACGCTCTTTATGGAAGAAAATGATAATATAAAAATAAAAATATTTGTTGACGACTGTGTTATAATATACCAATTATACTTGTTTCTTCAATTATAATTATATACATTATTCACTACTAGCAGTTATTAATCGTTAATCATCACTAGCAGGTACATCTCGTAACCTTTTACTAGAATTTATAGCCCGTTTCTAAAACGTTAAATGGAGTTATTCGTTAACTGTCAGTTGCAATTGTGGGAGCAATTTTTACTGAAGAAATTCATGTAGAACATAAACAACGTTTTGACGTTTGAATTTAGTTTATGACAAGCCGTTCTTTTGACGCATAACGGCCTACTCAATAAAATTTACAACGTGCTTTTTACTATATTTTTATGATTCTACTTTTATCGATAGCTACCAATAAAATATTTAAAACAATTGATATCAAGCACTCCACGCTTTTTATAATAAGATGCTATTTGAAAGATGCTATATTAAAGCGTGTTTTTTAGGTTTTTAAACTATAATTTTTTTCATATAAAACAAAATATATATTAACAACAGCGGCGCCTCCGACAAAAGATCGACAATAGATTAGTCATTATTTTTATTTTATCGTGATGATCCTGGTGAGGACATTAGGACAAAGTTGTCAAATTATTGTATTGTCATCGGCCCCTGATAAGTGTGCAAAGTTTCAGTTTAATTTGACGTTTTGAAGTGGGCGAGAATCACATTCAAAGATTCCGTTACATACAAATAAGCAAACATAGAGGTGAAGCTAATATAAAGCGTGTAAAAAAGGGCCTGTTTCTGAAACATTAAATAAAATTATCTATTCATGAATTCCGTAGTAACAATAAAAATATTTAATAGTCGTGGACAAAGTATAGTATTCTACTCGTAGAAGGTGATTTAAGAGACTCGCCTGCAGCTCGTATCATAAACTTCATCCTCATGAATAATAGCTATCATTATATGCTCGTTGAATAATATTCTATTAAATTAAATTACAAATTTTCAAATGCTTATTTTCAGTTAAGAAATTATTCTTTTAAGGGTGTGGCGAACCACTCGTATGGCATATACCATATATAAACATAAAAGTTGAGTGAACATCATCTAAAGCAACATTTTAACGTTATTGGTAATCAATCAAAATAATTACTACTCCAGCTAATACTGTCAAGTATTGAATTAAAAAATCATTATTCTATTAAAATAAAAAGAAGTTCCACAATTCCTAGTACACTCTATTTTTGTAGCAATTATTATTGTCATTGTCATTATTATTGTCATTGTCATTATCATTATCATTATCATTATCATTATCATTATCATTATCATTATCATTATCATTATCATTATCATTATCATTATCATTATCATTATCATTATCATTATCATTATCATTATCATTATCATTATCATTATCATTATCGTTATCATTATCATTATCATTATCATTATCATTATCATTATCATTATCAGTATCAGTATCAGTATCAGTATCAGTATCATTATCATTATCATATCATTATCATTATCATTATCATTATCAATCATCATCATCTCTTCAGATTTTTCCATCAGATTAAAAGTGTAAGGCTGGCTGAATGTAAACAAAAGAAGCGAGAATTAAAAATGCATGTCTCTTTACGTCAAAGATATGTTGTATATTGCGAAGGCGTTAGACGTCTTGAGCTTTCTCTTAGCTAAAGTTAAAAATTATCTTTTCCTTACTTTTATCGCCCACTATTCTTCTTGCTAAACTTCAAACAAGCTTAAAACCATTGCTTTTCAAGAGATTTATTACAAACGCAACGCAATGATATGTCTTCTTACTTTTCTTCAAGTATTTCACATGTGTATAATTGCAATTCTCTTATATTTGTTCTACTAAATTTCAATTTCATGTTTTAATGCTTGTTGACATGTTTACAATTGACAAACGATATAAACATTTCAAACACAGACGGTAATTAAATCTTTCTCCCAAAATAAAAGTCGTCCATATAATTATTTATATTTCACCGATTTTCAAGTGGCGTAATATCTGAGGGGAAGTTAGAACTAAAAGCACGTATTTACAAAGGCATTAGACTGACCAGCGATAGTGCGTGTTCCAAACAAAATCCCCATCAATATAAGCCACGTACTTATGTTTTCCAGAATATTGTTACGTGTTTACACCCTGTTGTAAACACTTCCAAACGTAAGTTCAATAATTGCAACAAGAATTTTCATTAACCACTGATTTATTATCAGTAAATAACATACTAGTTATAACTTTCATCTACTATAGTCTCACTACTATATATAATTTACAACTTATTTCTGTTCTTTATCTTATCCGATCACTTCTCATCTCATTCAGACCTGTACTACTTAAATATCACTTACTCATCTAATACATAACTGGACTGTACTCCTCTCTAAGCGTTGGATCCATGTCTTATATATCCGTGGCTCTTGTTAGATCGTTCGGGACAACTTCTTAATCCTTCTAATATCATTCCACATCTTTCTACCGTTTTCTATCCATCCATGGTAATGGTAGTTCGCCAGTTGGCCCAGATATGGCGCCGTTTTACCGGTAGCCAACTAGGCGACTTCCTTTCACTCTGCTATCAGGGATTGATTAAACCTCTCTCCGTTAGAGGGCGGCACATAACAACATCATTAAAATTATATAACTATAGAAACTATTTTGAATAATTCCAGATTATCAGTTGTCATAATAGAATAACCGTGCCTGGGATTGTTGGTTAAAATCTTAATAAGTTGCCGGGGGTACCTACAACTACTACAAGAATAAAAATGCTGCCTAGTATATTGATAATTGTTTCGTCAACCAAGCTGTTATTATCGGGAGTGAAGACTAAGATAGGTATAAATATATTTAAAAAATACGTTTCGGGCTAGTAACCTTCTCTCTCATTTAAGGCCCGTCAAATGTATCCTTAGCTCAGCTTACGTTGGTGCCATAAGCATATAGCTTAATGAGTACTAACTGTAAAGTAGCTTCGTTAACTATGTTTGAATCAATTGTGATTTAAAAATGATTATTTTTCTGTATAATTGCAGGCGGGCGCAATTCAGAATAAATCACGTATCCAGCACGAAATTGAACATTGATATACTGTTTTGTTATTAGTCTTTTGCATACTTAAATTTTAATTACCGTTTTATATAGTAGAGTACATTCTATTTTCAGTTTTTATGTTTCGCCGTGGGTGGACAAATTATTCGACAGTGGCATTTAAAACTTTATAAAACGGATTTTGTGACATGCATCAAATCGGTTTCTTTAGATCGTAAACAAAAGTGAACAGAGCTGAACGAAAAAATTTGAAAGCTGCAAAAATTGCTTGCCTAAACGGCAAAGAAAAGAAGTTGTAAATTAAATATTATTCACTGAAGTGTAACTTTGCAGTTTCTGTTTATAATTAGTAGCTCAAAAAATATTCAGTGTTTCTAGATGTTTTCCAGCTTATGTTGATTCTGACTTTTTTTCATCGATTTCATGACAAATATTATTAGCCAAGTCATTCTGAAATACTTATTGATGTACAGGAATTATACTCAAACATTTTTATATTAAAATGGATGCAAAAAAGGACAACTTTATTGTTACTCTTGTTACTCGTCAAAGTTCTCTCTCAACAAGCTTATCCACCTCGTCAAATAGACTATATTATCATCTATGTTATGAAGCAGCCACTTCTTCATAATAATTATTTCATGAAAATTATATAGATCTCAATAAGCATTGATTGTTGACTGTTTCTTTTCGGCATAATCATTTATGAAGTTCTAGGGCTGGAAGAGGCACATTACGTGCTGCGTACAACATTTTATATTAAATCCCATCAGAACGTACAATTTCTGTTCAATGTTTATTATAATTCAGGATAATTCAATTATGTACAATCAGACTGCCATAACTGAAAATTATGAAAGACAACAGAAAAACTATGAAGTATTACATATTTTCTGCAACATCTTCAACAAAATCAAGATTTTCGTAAATTTATATTCCACATGTAATTATGGAGGTTGTTGAATCAGCAAACAATTAAACTTCAATTATATGGTTCTTAATAGTATATTACATAACGAGCATGGCAAATGGGAATGATGGATTCACAGAAGTTTGTGACCTCTCAAGATTCATTTCGTTCTTGCTATATATTCAAGTATGCTTCTAGAGGGCAGAAATATTAAAACATAATATTTTAGTCGCAAGCTCCTCTACAAAATCCTTATTTTACTATAAGGAATGTAACCAGACTGCAACCAACAGCTACTCTCCAGGCTATGTGCCCCGCCGCGCGCTGAATTACAAGTTACAAGCCATGCTTCGATTGCAACAAACAGCCGGAAGACTGATCTTCCTTAAAGGAGCTCTCGTGCCAGTCGTCCATACCACTTGCAGACTGCAGTTTCGAGCTGTTGGCTCTCGTCAGTGCAAGGTAGGCATGTGACGAATGACACGAGGATCCCTTAACTATTTGGTACATCTCGGTATCTTTATGATAGCGACATGTAAAATAGTAAGCAAGCGTCATCTAAGGCGTGACCAAAAATGTTGACGTGGTATCACATCCAGTAAATGCATGCATGAAGAGGACATGTGTGGGATCAAAGTTGAAGGAAGTGTTTGAGTACCATAAACTTGCTTTTTTTTCCTTTCCCTGGTTTGTGGAAGTACAAGTTCTCGTACTTGTTTCCGAACGAGAACGTCAATGTCGCTAACAATTGCCACACCGTCGGATTTTGCTGCTTGGGAAATAGCTATTTCTACAATTAATAAATCTGCATCTCCTTCTGACTGTTGCGCTTGGACTCCTCCTTCCTTAAATTTTTGTATAAAGTTTTGTATGAAAATCAAATGGTTTAATTTTTTACAAGTTGGTAAAAACTGTTGTTATTCGACTGCCAATTACGCCCATATCTCTTAATGAAATTTCAACTATGAGATACTCATTCGATGTGAAATTTAATGCTCTTTAATTTGATAATAAATGACTTTTCCATTGGATGCATTGTTTTTAAGTTACAGGCCACAAACTGAAAATAGTGCCAAAAATTCGTGGTTTTTTCGGCCACACAAAAATTTTCCAAGGGTTTGGAGGTCTAAAACTTGGATTCTACATACTCTCTACAATATATACAAGATTATTAAAAAAATCTACTACCTCGTTTAAAGTAACTATCACCCCCTTTCGATAACGCCGCTCCTGGAATATTTACTAATACGTTTGGTGATTTGTTGAACTGACTTTAATTTTGCGTTTTTTAACCAACGTGTTTTTTCGTGTTCTGTCAAAAGTTGTTTATTCTCGATAACTCGAAATGGTTAATTTTGGCAATTAGGATTGTTAAATTTGTTGAAATTTGATCTATACACTTGATTTTGGGAATCACCAAATTATATTTCTAAGTTAGAGTGTATTAATGGTGTACCAAGGATTTCTAAAAGTGTGGTGATAGATTATTTGTTATTTCGAACGAACCTTATGATCAATAATGAAATTAGAGAATGTTAAAGTTTAGATGCCCTTGCTCAGCTTGCCTGTAAATGGATAGTATACCAATTGTAGTATATCAAGATTTATGGTGAAAAACGTTTTTCTTACTTCACAATAAAAAAAAAGTGAAACATTGATAAGCAATGCCACTTTGAATTTTATTTGTCAGTTGTCGATTTGTTCTGATAATTTCATTTCACTTGAGACTTACACTGTGTAATCGCATGGAAATTTTACAGAAAAAAAATCGGCAGCTACTGGATGCGGCTGGAGCCTCCCCACTCGGTGGATCTTTGAAGCCGAAAAGAGCATTAAATTGTGTGACAAAACTGCACTAAACGTAATCCGATCTCATCCAAAACCTTTTCAGATCTTCTGGAGTACTAAAAAAACCCTCAACTTAATGAATTTACAATCATCTATGCGAGTTATTACCTACATTATCGCTCGTTGAATTAGGATATTAACAACTTTAACATCACTTGAACGACTAAGAAAGTCTAGTTATCCTAAATACTACAGATTTGTAAAGCAACAAACTGAAAATTGGTAAAGTGATAATCTATAATAAATTCACCAACGAACGTACAGAAAGCATATGATATTGATATTGTTACATCTACCTTTAAAGTTCGCGGCTGTCTTTGTTAAATGAAACATTAGCATTTCAGTAATTTTACTAGATTTTAGAGGAATATTTGTAGTTTAGTTCTTCGATTTGTCTGTATATATGTAAAAATGGCACTAAACGTAATCCGCTCGACTTCTTGAGCAGTGAAGAAATCCTTACACGTGAATTGACACGTGATGTGACGAGTTTCACGATGTAACGGCTACGCGCATCGATCATGTCATGCGAAATGCGATCTATGCTATATTTGCTTTGTTTTTAATTTTTTTCACGGAAACCAAATTGAAAGGGTGGAAGTGTGATATATCGTTGAAATCAGAATTTTAACTGCTTTTCAATGGTTCCATTGCAAATTGAAAGTAATTATAAAATAAACAACTTGTTGCGTCAAAATGGCACTAAATGTAATCCGATCTCAACCAAAACCTTTTCAGATCTTCTGGGGCACTAAAGAAACGCATACGCAAAGTTTCATTCAAATCCGTTCAGTAGTTTCGGCGCTATCGTGCTAACACACATACACACACACAGACATTTTTTAAAACCCACTTTTTTGGGTTCCTAGGACCTCAAAACATAAAGATTTGATGTTATTTCAATTTTCGTTTTTGAACCAATTTTAGTAACCTCTCACAATTTTATTGTGGAGAGGTTAATATGCAGAAAAATGTGCTTATTCCAAAAATATATATAAAAAATCAGTTCTAAAATGAAAGTTATGTCAGAGTTACGAGATTATTCTTGTTGCCAGCAGCGTTGCCACATCATGATATGGGGTTTTTATATTCCTGTTTCTGTGTTTTTGCTTTTAGAGTTGTCTTTTAAGTCCTGTGTTTCCTCTGTTTCTGATTCCGATTGAGCATATATCATTGTGGTTTCATTATGATATTCCTTTCTTTTTTGCTATTCGTTCCCAGTGTACTCGGCCTTTCTCTAATTCCTCCATAATCCTCTCAATTATCGCTGTCCACGTATGATGAGGACTCCTTATGTTTAGTTCGTTGCTGTTCAGTTTTAGTGCTTTTTTCAGTAAATGTGTTGGTCCCTTCTCGTTTGTTGTCGTTTCTTTAGATTTGTTTCTGAGAATAGCTAAGATATTTGCGGGATTATGTCCATTGTCCATGCTTACGTCCTAGGTACAATACTAGTTCTAGTTTTAGCTATGTTCTTTTGATGTTAGTTTCTTCAGGTATTAGTATTTTGTATTTACTTTGTTTATCCTGTCGTTGAGTCGTCTTCTTCAGGGGAATTCCTTGGTTTAATGTTGCAGTTGCCTATATATTCTCATGTGCATATTGCCGTATGTGCATTATCTGTACTCTAGTTCATTATCTTGAGTTGTTGTCGCACTTTATACCGACTTCTTCGTGATATTTTTGAAGCGATATGCGTTCCGTGCGTGTGTCATCTTGACCGACCGCTTGAGTCCTACAAATTTCAAGGTCATCACGATATGTTAAAAAATGAACAAATAACGTCCATCCGAAACATTTCTACATTAACAGATTTTTTTAATACATTTATTTAACGTCGGCCTATTTCCGATATTGAGCCCTATCACCGACGCCTGTAAACGAGCTACCCCCAAACCAGGAATTTTGTAGAACTTCTTCTCTTTCGAACAGTAGGGATTTTTATTTGCCTAACATTTAATAGGCAAGGGGCCGACAGCTTTACATCCCCTCTGAATGAGATATATTCACTACGCAATTCTTGCCTAAGATTGCATATACACAGATTTACAAGCCGATAGATGCGGGGCAGGGACATGTGTTCCCTTGTGAACACGCACGCGCCTCCTGTGGTTGTAAAAATAAAAATGATGTGGACAGCTTGAATTAAGACTCTGAGGCCAAGTGTGAAATTAATTTTTTATTTGAAAAGAATTGGGGCGGTTAGTTCTTAAATGGTTGCAATGGGCCAAATGCTTCGCCCTGTATATGTTTCATAACTGTAATTCACTTGTATTTAATATTTAGAGTTTGACTAGCACTTTATTTAAATTTATGTTTTATGGTAGGGTCAATAGCTACATCCTGTAATTGCTTTTCTTGAAATTAAACACTTTGTTTTAAACGAAAATTAGAAAACTATTTTATATTAAGCGTAATTAATAGAGTTGATTATTTGATTTTATTTAAATTAAAATTGTTTACACGAGTTAAAATATTTAACGTATCGACACTTGAAATTTTGCATTGGAGACAATTTTTTATTTAGTTTAGTTACGTTTTAGTCTGAGAAAATTCACTTATTTAATTTTATGCGCGACGGCAGTTTAATTGTATTAATATTTTTACTTGGATTGTCCAAGGAAGTAGAACGGCCACTCGATTTGTTGAAGTGTAAGGTTGATCGGGAAAGAATTAAACACTGGTTGGTTTAGAGACTTTGCTCGCGGAACACAGAAACTAACTTGAGGTACACCGAAACTGACTTGCTTTGAGCTCGTCATGCTCCGTATTTATATGGTACGATGGGTATCTTGGTCTGGATAGAGCTGGATGCGTCCCCAGCCAGTCTACGGGGCTCGATATTGTCAAATATTGCGCAATTGGGTTGAAAATTAAAATTCAGGATTGAAAAGTATATCATAAATTCGGCAATGAAACATATGATGTTTTGATATATAAATGAATGTTGAATCTAAATTGGTTTTAAAAATATGAGAGAAAACTGTCTGAATAAATTGCTAAAATGAAAGTCGTAATAATGCCATATTGAGAATGTTCCATCGTCGGCGTTGAACGAAATGGAAGTAAGTTATGATGATTGAAGCGAAGATCGCCGCGAATTGCTGGCAACGCGTATGGAACATATGAATGGGAAATAAGTTTCGATGTCGGTATATCGGAAGA
This sequence comes from Leptura quadrifasciata, assembly GCA_963675555.1. NCBI lineage: Eukaryota > Metazoa > Arthropoda > Insecta > Coleoptera > Cerambycidae > Leptura > Leptura quadrifasciata. The sequence continues at coordinate 142,996,945 of OY776677.1, forward strand.
AAGTTTTGATGAATGTGACGATGGCTTGTTAGAAATGTGAATGGAGTATGATTTGATGTATTAATAAGAGATTGAATTTGAAGTTGATTTAAAGGGGAAATTAGTTTATAGAAATTTTTCGGAACTGAATTAAAATATGCTGACTTGGGGTTTGGAGAGTAGTTTTGATGCGAATCGAGAGGCGGTATTTTTTAGGGCAATCGTTTGTAAGGTTATTGCTACTAATTGGTTAATTTGGATGTCTGAATGATTTTATTGATAAATTTAGGTTAATTATGAATTATCGATATGGTATGAATTTTCTCATTATTTTTGAAAATTTGTAATTTTTTACTATTTTGAGTGTCTGAAGGATTTTTTACTGTGATTTGATTAGGTGACCTTGAAGATTGATTTATTTTGAAAATTATAGTACTTTTGACCTTGACTATATCGTTACTATGTGAAACGTACTATAACACTTTAAGCGGCCACCCGTCCAAGTACTAAACGCGCCTGATGTTGCTTTACTCTACATATCGATAGGTATGTACAGTACAGACGCACCTACGCACGCTCTTAACAGATGTTTGAAAAGATGCGGACATTGTCATATTGTGTCAAAGCCATACGTAAGTTTTGTCATTGAAAATATAAGGTCAAATTATATTTTACAACCGTTAGAAGTTGTATTTTACGTCTATATTCTTAAGTTTTTACATGTTTCTACTGAGAAACAAACACATTATGGAAACTATTTTTTAAATATTTAACTAAAACTTCCTATATCAATATGCCGGTTCACTTGTCCTTGTTCCTTTGAGAAAAATGTACGTACGATTACGTATCCCAGATTATTTTAATCGTGCACATTTTACGAGAAATCAAACCGTCAGCCAAATAATCATTGCTTGTAATTTGCATCACCTTACCGCGTTCCAAAAATCATTCGAAAGGCCAATAATTTGTCGCTCGTAGAGTTATAAATAAATGAATTGAAACAACTGCACTTGCGTTGACAACTACGGTTAGTTATTTGCCCATGTTCTACTCATATATCACGCAATATGCACAGGCGCTCAAAAAGATCATCGTAAATTGGTTACTAAGTACTGAAATTTTGTTTATTTAGTTTCAGTATGTAATGCTAAACTTTACGAAATTGTCTTTAGTGTCATAATGACGTACTTTACCGCACTAGTGTGGTAAGGTAAAAAAAAAATGGAAAAGAGAACTCATTAAAAATGCTGACTAGTTCACTTTTGAATTTGAAAGTTAAGAGAAATTGTTATTGGAAGTCACTGTTTATACCGGGTGTTAGAAAAGTTTGGGAACGGTGGAAAATTTCTTTTTATGTTTGTAAAATTCTTGCCCTATAATTGGATTTCTGTCTTGGCAGTCGTAACCAAAATAAATAAATAAATAGATAAAATTATGTTTTGCGATGCAATTTTGCAATTCATTGTTTACTTCCTTATTTACTCGACTACCCCAAAAAATTAGAATATGTATTATACTTATTACATTCACTAAAGAAGTTATAATAATCTCATAAAATGTATGTAAAAATATCACAATGTCCTATAAATACCGCTTCTATTCTAAAGCTTGCGAGGTTCAAATTGTGTAGGTGGTATGCAAACATTTTTCAAGGGTGTTTATAAATATTTTGACACGACACGATATTAAGCATCTTGAATTATCCCACACCTACATTTAATCAACGTCAATGAACAATGCAGCCGGTTGGCACAAGCCTCTTAATATTAATCGCTAAGATATCCGGAAATATTTATGACAAAAATATCCACTCAGATCGACTAATTAATAAATTAAAAGTCGTGATATTTATACCGCGTACCTAACTATTAATACGTGGCAATAATTGGCTAGCTTCCAGTTGAATGTCTCATGAAAACAAGATTTGATGAACTATGGCATATTAGAGGTGTTAGTATGAAAGCAAACGGAAAAACATTTTGAATTGAATTGAAACCTTCTCGTATCTGTTATATTTTTTCGCTTAAATTTTCCCGAACTAGATTCAAATGGCAGTTTAATGACCTTTTATTGTAAGTGTTAGTTCAATCTTCCCATTCCTTAATAAAGGTCCGTAAGCTGACGCACGACCTTTACGATCTTACCGATCTCAAATCTAAACCAGAAATCAGAAACAACATGGAGAGTGGGTGTGGCCTAATTAAAGCCATCGAAAAATAAAGTATTGTTGTAGACACCAACAAATGAATCTTAAATTAAAAACTGTATTAGTAATCTTAAGAATAACAGAGCTCCTGGAAAGGATGGTTTCAAATCGGAAATTATTAAAGATTTAATGGATTTTATTTCAAAACCGTTATGCCATATATTTAATAAATCAATAAGTACAGGTATATTCCAAAAATTGTTCAAGGAGGCTATTATAACACCTTTATACAAAAGTGGCGAAAAACATTTAATAGAAAACTATAGACCCATATCACTCATATCAAATTTTAGTAAAATATTTGAAAAAAACACAAGATTAAATTCACAATATTTCTAAAAAACCATAAAATAATATCGGAACAGCAATATGGATTTCAAGAAAACAAATCTACACATGACGCGATAGCTAAGTTGACGTTACTCATATATAACTCTGTAGATCTGTCAAAGCCTTCGTTATGTGTTTTTTTAGACCTAGCGAAGGCTTTTGACACGGTGTGTCACAAAAGATTAATAAATAAATTAGAATCTATTGGCATTAGGGGTGTAGCACTGGAGTTGTTCAAAAGCTACCTAAGTGAAAGAGAACAGTTTGTGAAAATCGGTATTGTAACGTATGGTGCACCACAGGGTGTTCCCTATATAATACTGTTGTATTAGGGCCTATACTTTTCTCAGTTTATATAAACGATATACTTTCCCTTGATACATCCGGTACTACAATCTCCTTTGCAGACGATACTGTTATATTTTATGAAGCAACCTCTTGGGAAATTCTTAAAACCATTGTCTTAAACAAACAAAAAACTCATTTGATAATTTGAAATTAACGATAAATTATAAAAAAACATTTTACTTGCCTTTAACATCTTACAATTGTAACCTACCAAATTTTAATAAACTGGAAATAATACAAGGAAATAAAACCATCCACATTAATGCTACAGAAAAAGTAAAATATCTGGCAATGTATATAAATTGTCACCTAAGATGGCAACACCAAGTGCAAAATATATCGCAAAAAGTAAGAGGTTTGTTACATAAATTTAAACAAATTAAAGAAATATTAAAAAACCCCACACCATCCTTCGGAGGGGATGTAAAGCCGTCGGTCCCTTGTCTATTAAATGTTAGGCAAGTAAAAGATCCCTACTCTTCTTAAGGGAAGAGGTTCGGCAAAATTCCTGGTTGGGGGTAGCTCGTCTACAGGCGTCGGTGTTAGGCCTCAGTAGCGGAAATAGGCCGACGTTAAATAAATGTATAAAAAAAAAAACCCACATTTAATTGCCATCTATAAATCACTGGTAGTCAATTTTGAGATATGGGATAATAGGCTGGGGAGGAGTAGGGGTAACATATTTAATGTCATTACAAAACTTGCAAAAACGGTTTCTTAAAATTATCTACGGGAAAAATGTTCTTTATCCTACGGAACTGCTATTTCAAAACTCCGAGCTTTTTAGCATACGACAACTCTGTTATACCACTCTTATTTATCAGTACAATAACAAACAAAACCATGAGTATTTTACACATAAATATAGCACAAGAAGTAAACAGCAGGATGACATCAAAATCAAAAAAATGGCAAAACGTATAGGGCGAAGATATTATGTATACATAGGTGAAAAACTTTTTAATATGTTGGATAAATGTACCATAGATGCTAGAAATATTACAAAATTCAAAAGAAACGTCAAAAAATGGATCAAATTGCAGCGTCTGAATCTATATTCATTATTAATTTGTGTGTATTGATGCATACATATATGTGTGTAGTTTTTTATGTGTGTTAGAAAAAGTGTGGTTTTAGGGCGTAGGTAGGTATATGTATAATTTTATTTTTAAATAGTAAATAGGAGATAGAAAATTGTTAGTATATATTCTTAAGCTCTTTTATATGTTACATATATTATAAAAATTTGTATCATAAGGGAAACATCATCTACTTATATTATTAAGGCACCCATCAATGAGTATTCTAACATTGAATCGCAATCAAGTTTACAAAAAACTTAAGCGATTTCTCTTTTATTTATATTCATGATATGTGCAGCCTACTATATATATATATATATATATATATATATATATATATATATATATTTACTTTACTTGAATCTTTGATATAAATAAAATTATTATTATTATAGAAAAGCGATTATTAGATATGTACAATCCGGAAACACTGGCTCTAACGAGATATTCGTTTCGAATCTTTCCCCTTCTCATGCTTTTTCCAAAATGGTTCTCTTCCAGGTAGCTTCAGGCCTTCCTCTTCTGAGGCATCCCCCTGACCTTCTGAGAGTGTGGCCCAGCCAATCCAAGTCACGTTCACATACTTCTAAATTTATAGGCTGTTGTTTTGTCCTCCACCAAAGCTCTTTATTTGCATCCGAATCTGGACCGGTCGCCGGAAAATTCTCAGAATTTTCAGAAATTTCCAGTTGATGTCCAAGTTTCACAGCCATATGAAAGACTTGATTTGATATTTGTATTAAATATAGGCAACTTTGCATTAGTTGAATTTGTTCTAGAGCTTCCAATATTGTTGAGCATGTCAAAGGCGATTGTAGCTTTTGAATTCTGGCTTTGACATCATTGTTTGTTCCACTCTTTTGATCTATAATACTACCCAGGTACGTAAACTCATTGAAAATCTTAATAGGTTGGTTGTTGGGATAAAGGTGACTAACACTTTGAGTATTAATGCGGAATTGTCTTGTTTTGTACACATTTATGTTTAATCAAAGAGTGTAAGTTTTTGCTCATGAATGATTGCTACAGTAGACAAATGTCGTCAGCGAACGTCCACTAAGGCCCCATGTAATTCCTCTGATACGGTTGTTCACATTGTGAAGCACTGAAATTAACACCGAAAATATCCACATCATAAAATATTTTAAACAATATAACATAAAACAATTTAGAGAAGAATTTGCTACAATCTTCCACCTTCATTCCAGACGATGTTGCTAAAGTCTTAACAAAACTAAAAAACAAATTTACTTCTGGACCTAATGGAATATCATCTTTTTTTGTAAAGGATAGTGCATATGTTTTTGCCAAACCTCTTTCCATTTTGTTTGGTTTAGCGTTGACGATTGCGACATTTCCAGATGTGTGGGAAATGGCTAAAGTCGGTTCCATTTTTAAAACTGACGATCCGTGTATAGTTAGCAATTATAGACCTATTTCAGTTCTGTGTAATTTTGCAAAGACTTTCGAAATGTTTTTGCGGGATAATATCCTCCCGTTAGATGTAAAGAATTCCATTACTCGATTTCAGCATGGCTTCATGGGAAAAAGATCTGCACTATCTAACCTATGTTTAGTTACGCAATTTATTACTGAGAATATAGATAATGGCAGTCAGGTTGACGTTATCTACACAGACTTTTCTAAAGCCTTTGACCGCATAGACTATCCAACGTTACTGAAAAAAATAACTTTGTTCAGCATTAATGATTCCATTATTTCATTACTGAAGTCTTACCTTTAGGTCTTCTTAATTCTAGCTCAGGTGTTCCTCAGGTATCGAATTTGGGACCACTACTATTTTGGCTTTTTATCGATGATTTAACTGAGGAATTAGCGTGTGGCAGATTACTTTTTGCCGATGATCTTAAAATATATTGTAACCACTCAAGCCTAGATGATTGTGACAGTCTTCAGAGTGAACTAAATGTGATCGAATGGTTTGGTGTAAATAGAATGGATCTAAATGCTGTTAAGTGTAAAATAGTTTCCTATTCGCGGAAGATAATCCAATTCACTTTCGTTACCATATTCATCAAGTAAACTTGGCTTGGATTATTATTTTGTTTTTGTTACCTGAATTTACTTTATTCTTCTTAATTGTGTTAATGTTTTATTATAGCAAAGATTTGAACAACTTATTGAATTATTTTATCGTTTTATTTAATCATACTTCTCCACGGCAAGTATAATGCTTGTTAAAAAAAAATTTATTGGTTTAAAAAAAGTGTTTTTATAATTACTAATCTAGTGCCGATGAATAAATATGACATGTGATATATCGTTGAAAAGGGAGAAAAATACTCTATTTAATGGTGCCATTTCCCACCCGTTTCAAAATAATTTTTTAACAGCGTGAAGAGTTAATCTCAAAATACAGCGGTTTTGAAAAAAATTAGACAAAACCTCGTTGAAACACTCTGTTTTGCAAAAAATTTTCGCCTTAGAACTTTCCTCGTATCTCTTCAAATAACGGAGATATTTGGCCTAGACGTTTTCCGCATTTTCGATATTTTCCGCCATAACTCTTAAAGTAGGCCATGGATTTCAAATGTTTTTAAACCACTTTTTAGGTTATATAAATCGGTACAATTTGCGTAAAAATATATATTTTTTTTTGTACGGCCGATATTAAGTGAGATATTCTCGAGGGCCCTGATAAAATGGACAGTCTGTATACTTACAGAAAATATCGTCACTAAATTGGGTTATCGTTCACAACACATTAGATATATCTTAAATGAAACTGGTACTTCGTTGTTAGTATTTATTTATGGACAGACTTGCTTCTAATTTTGCAACGAATAACTTTAGACATCTGTGATGTAAACAATTAAAATTATTGTATTCTGTGTAACAAATCGCAGATCCTCTTTTAGCAAGTTCGTCAGCTTTGTTATTTCCTGATCAGAGTATTGATGTCTTTTAGCATTTATGATGTCGGAAGAAATGCCCGACAAATTCTTGACACGGAGAGAAAAACTTTTAAACATTTGCACAAACCTTGCATTCCACTGAAAATGTCTAAGTCAATGTTAAATTAAACACCAAATATTTGGTACTTCGATTTATAATACACCTAAAATATATAATTCGTAAATAAACATGAGAACCATTTGCAACTAATTCGACACTTATAAGAGGTAAAACGCTTAGAGTAAATAATAGCTTAGGAAGTCCATACAATAAAAATTACTGTCAATAAACCTATTTGCATAATTAACACGTACTTACTAACTGGGTTTACGCGCGTCCTTCAATTAAAAGTTAGTTCTATAAGTATAGTTCATTTATATTTTTGTATAGACTTTTTCAATAGATCCCTAATAAAATAACTTTTTGATTTTGAAATTCAGATCAAGCGCAAAATAATTTAATAAACACCACAGAAATTAGACAAGAAGTCAGAAATGCCTTATTTGATCTAATTTTGAATGTTGGATGATGTGTTTATAAAATAAAATAACGCAATAACGGTACTATACTATAATTTATCGAAAACAGTAATAAGTGGAACTGGAAATAGGTTTTTCAGATGGGGCCAGATCAAGATTAATGATATTGAGAATTATAAAAATTATATTCACATTGTTTCATGGACGTGCGATAAACATTATTGTAGGTGAATTATTTAGACCTTTCAGTATGAGACTAGCTAAACATAAAAATGTATGTAAAACGTGTTTTGAGAAATGGCAAATTTATGGTCACTTGCGGGATATTACAAATAGGATGAAGACAAGAAAGTAATAACAACAAAGGAAAACTTAAGGAATCTTATTTTCATGAACAAAGATGTAATTATTTAGATCGCAGATTCTTGTAATAGCTGGCTATCAATCTAGCTATCTATTAACTAAATGTAATGTTATAATTTGCGACGTGTCTAAAAAAAATATACATATAACAGCAAGTTGTCATGGTTGACGCTGAAAATTTTTAAAAGCATTTTGAAGGTTAAGTAACGGAAGTAGGTAATTCCCCAAACATCAACATAACTTCGATTTTTTTTTTTTCAAATAAACATTGCATTAACAGTTTCAACTTATACAGGGTGTCTCACCGGGAACTGAATCGATCGATATAGAGAAAAGTACGCATCAGAAAATTTTGAAAATTTAGATAATCACTAATGACGGTATGGCCAATTCAACTAAAATAATTATAAGCAGCTGGCACTTCCACTTATACGGGAAGTCGATACCAACTCGCTTATTTCAAATGGAACACCCTATATATTTTAGGGTTTTCGAAAAGAGCATAAAATTCTGAGTCGAAAATGTGTGCATATCCTATACCTAAACCTAGCCGTTTCAGAGATATTTGACATTTTATAGAAAATTTGACAGGTGCAGCGGTTTGCAAGTTATAACTTTCTTCGTGTAAAAGATCCTCATTTGCTTCTTGTAACGTAAAAAGAACACAAGGAGAACTACGTTCTACAACTGAAATAAATTCAATAATATCATATCAAGTGTTCTGTTTTTCGCGTTACATTTTGACAAATTCAAACCGCGAAAACCTGTTTAGGTAAATGGAGCACCTTGTATTTTTTACGTCAAGTTGTGTAAAATTGAATTCCCTTTTTTCTGGAATTTTGAGCAATTATTAAATTAAAATGAAACCATATTTTAAATTGATCTTATCTCTGCTATTTTAGTTGCCATACCTTCAATTCGATTAATATGCATGTTACAGTGTTAGTGTTATTTTGCATTTTTGTGGACATCGAGTAGCAAATGTGCTGCAAGTTCTTGATATTACTTTATCACATTCTCCATAAATAATAAACAAATTTAAAAAGTCTTCGTGGGTGTAATTTAAACGTGCTGGCATTTTTTGACATAAGATAATGAGTGATTGTTTCTAATCATGGCTATTTTGATGAAATGATTACAACAATTCATGAATTTCTAATAAAATCGCAAATATTTCAAAAAGTTGTAACTTTAACCCCCACAATGCTAATATAAAAAAAAAGGGAATTCAATTTTACACAACTTGACGTAAAACAATACAGGGTGCTCCTTTTACCTAAACAAGTTTTCGCGGTTTGAAGTTGTCAAAATGTAACGCGAAAAACGGAACACTTGGTATGATATTATTGAATTTATTTCAGTTGTAGAACGTTACAAGAAGCAAATGAGGATCTTTTACACGAAGAAAGTTATAACGGTTCTTGCAAACCGTTGCTCCTGTCAAATTTTCTATAAAATGTCAAATGTCTCTGAAACGGCTAGGTTTAGGTATAGGATATGCTACGTATTTTCGACTCAAAATTTTATTTTCTTTTCGAAAACCCTAAAAGCAAGTTGGTATCGACTTCCGGTATAAGCAGAAGTGCCAGCTGGTTGTAATTATTTTAGTTGGATTGGCCACACCGACATTAGTAATTATCAAATTTTCAAAACTTTCTGATTCGTACTTTTCCCTATATCGATCGATTCAGTTCCCGGTGAGACACCCTGTATACATTCTTTAGGTATGCGACATTTTATGTGTCGCAAAATAATAAAAACTCAACTTATACCTGTATCTGTCAGCTTAGAAATTTTAACTAGCAATTTAGCTATACAGCTGTGACAGTAACGCCTCTTACTAAAAAATAAATCGTGATGTTAGTCATTATTAAAATTATTTGTTTATAATTCATCAAATTCTGGCGGCTGAAACGGTGGATCTCCGTTGGCATGGTCCCAGTACGCCCACATTTTACATTGTTTTCATTGGACTCGAACTTACTGTCATAACAATGCTTTGTTCCACGTCAACTAACTCATCGATAATTTTTATGTTTCCAGGTTCTTACATATTCGAGGGGTTTATCGACTACAGTCTCAGTAGATTCCTGTGTTCGTCAGCTTTAAAAATAAACATATTTTTATTTGTTTGCTTGCCGCAGCCGAAATTACACATACTTTCCACATCACCAGCGACTGTAGACACTATAATCGTGTGCTCATCAGTAGGTCTCAGTTCAATATTATTATTCAAGTAAAAAATATTAGGCTTCTGATTAACATACTTTTTTCAATTGTTGCTCTTTACATACTTTTCAGGCTTAGCGAATATATTTTATAAATCGAGCAAAACCAACAAAGGTCGGAAAGTACAATGCACAGTACTCGATAAGCTACGCTACGCTGATGAGGAGCAGTAACTCCGAAATACGTGTCCGTAGCTGCATTGTTGTTTCTCTTAAGGTATATGGCAATAAATTGTTTCTTTATTTAATTATTTAGCCTCACAAACCCCCATCATATTTTACTTAGTGTTTGCCAGGTGGAAAAAAAGCAGTACACATAGAGCTTGTCGTACTGATTGATCTCATTTGATGCCCTACATGTGGCACATGAAGTATGAAAGTACAAATCGAATACTGTGCACTGTACTTTCCGACCTTTGTTGGTTTTGCTCGATTTATAAGATATATTCGCTAAGCTACGCTACGCTGATGAGGAGCAATAACTCCAAAACACGTGTCCGTAGCTGCATTGTTGTTTCTCTTGAGGTATAAGTCAATAACTTGTTTCTTTATATATAATGATGCCATCGTTCTGGTTAAAGGTACTTTCATTATATATGACATTATAATCCTTAATGTTATGTAAAGTCTTGAATTTGCCATGTTTCTGTGAGAATAATACAATCAGGTTTATAAGTAAATTGATTCAGGTAGCATTCAAATTCATCGTGGTTTTTATTTATACTTCGTATATTATTATGTAATATTTTAAAATTTGGATGTTCTTTATTAGTTTTATCACCCGATCACATTCTTCACATGTAAGTACAGATTCAGTTTTTATATTATTGACCTTGAAATTACGAACATAGAGAGCCGTTATAAATATACAATATATTTACAAATGTCTTTTAAGTAGAGATATACTGTATAAGACATAACATATATGTGTTAAAAACAACCATTTATTTGTGTAAACAAAATAAAATTAGTTAAGACAATTATTTCATTTCCTGCATTGCATACTATCAAAAATGCTGTATTTTTAAGGAAGGGGGTGTCATGAATAAAAACTGCTGATCAAACTATCAAACTCAATAAAAAAAAATAGGAGCCCGACTTCGCCCTCCCTGCTACCACTAATTCAATATGGATGGTTAATCCCCCCCGAAATTTTTTCCTGGCTACGGCCTTGTTTGATTTAACAAAACAAAAATTTAACAAAGCGTTATAAATGAGTACAAAGACTGATAACATTTTATTGTATAAGTTCTGATTGTATATTGACGAGACTTTTCTAGTAGGGTGTCTGGCTAATCTCGAGAACTAACAACAACAACATAGTTTTAATTTAAATGAAGAACGTACAGGCTGTCCATTTTATCAGAGCACTCGAGAATATCTCACTTAATATCGGTCGTACAAAAAAAAATATTTATACGAAAATTGTGCCGATTTATATAACCTACAAAATGGTTTAAAGACATTTGAAATCCATGGCCTACTTTAAGAGTTATGGCGGAAAATATCGAAAATGCGGAAAACGTCTAGGCCAAATATCTCCGTTATTTGAAGAGATACGAGAAAAATTCTAAGGCGATAATTTTTTGCAAAACAGAGTGTTTCAACGAGGTTTTATCTAATTTTTTCAAAACCGCTGTATTTTGAGATTTACTCTTCGGCTGTTAAAAAAATTATTTTGAAACGGGCGGGAGATGGCGCCATTAAATAGAGTATTTTCCTCCCTTTTCAACGATATCACATGCCATATTTATTCATTAGTACTACGTTAGTAATTATAAAAACATTTTTTTAAAACCAAGAAAATTTTTTTTAACAAGCATTATACTTGCCGTGGAGAAGTATGATTAAATAAAACGATAAAATAATTCAATAAGCTGTTCAAATCTTTGCTATAATAAAACATTAACACAATTAAGAAGAATAAAGTAAATTCAGGTAACAAAAACAAAATAATAATCAAGAAAGCAACATGGAGCAATTATGGAGAGTATTCGCAGTTATGCCAATGTATAGAGGTCCTCCATAAAAGCGTCACTCCTTGGTCAGAAAGTTAGAATGTATTTACCAATTAATTCAACTATAATATCCACTTGTTTGTACTTTATGATTTCACTATTATTTCAATTATTTTAAAATAGTTGGCTATGAACAAACTTGACAATTTAATTTTTTGACAGATCACTTCAGTTAATACTTAAACTGTCACTCAATCACACTCGTTTAAGAATTTAGAATTTTCAAAAATGATTTTTACTCACATTGATCGTTATATGTTCGTTACATATTGCCAATGCAATTTTAACTCTGGATTAGCTCAAGTAGAATATAGAAAAAGATTTCCACAAGCATTACAGCCGAATAAAACTCTGTTCAGAAAATTAGCTACGAAACTGAAAAATAATGGTTCATTTTTAAAAAAGAAGACAAGGTTGAACAGTGTCACTGATAATGTAAATAAGGTAAACCGAGTTATTAATTATGTAAGAAATAAAAATACAGAAAATTCATATTGCTTGTCATATAAATAAAACAGGTGCTAGAAAAATTTTAAAGAAAAATGGTTCCCGGTGTTATAAAGCCAAAAAAGTTCACAATTTACAAGCGGCGGACAAACCAAGGAGGATGACTTTTTGTAGGTGGCTGTTGGAAAAGAAGCGTGTCAATCCATTAATATATAGTAAAATACTTTGGTCCGACGAGGCAAATTTTTCCAATAATGGATTTTTTAATCGCAATATTCATTACAAATGGACTTCTGAAAATACACACTGGCATAGACCGACTGGGTTTCAAAATCGTTTTTCAATAAATGTGTGGATAGGTATTTTAGGCACCAATTTAATAGGTCCTTATTTTTATGATGGTCATCTCAGTAGTCAAAGGTACCTAAACTTTTTGAGAAATGAATTTAATGAATTCTTAGATGACCTATCTTTAGCGAATCGACACAACTTTCAATATTTTCAACAAGATGGAGCTCCTCCCCACAATTCCCAGATTTGCCTAGATTATTTAGACGAAATTTTGCTTCAACATTGGATAGGTACCAATGGATTTATTCGATGGCCCCCTCGTTCTCCAGATATAACCCCAATAGATTTTTTCTATGGGGGTATATTAAAGATAAGGTGTTTTCGATGACACCGCAAAATGTAGAGGACCTAAAAGCTCAAATTCAACAGGCATGTATTACAGTTACCCCCGAAATGCTGAGTAATGTTTTAAATGCAGTGCCTCGCCGCGCTCCATTGTGCATAAGCATAATCGCGGTGGACACTTTGAACATTTGATATAATATCTTAAAAATTATATTGAGGATTAGATAAATATTAATGTTATGTGTGCTATATTCTTTTTATTATTAATTTGTTTTTGTTACCTGAATTTGCTTTATTCTTCTTAATTGTGTTAATATTTTATTATAGCAAAGATTTGAACGCTTATTGAATTATTTTATCGTTTTATTTAATCATACTTCTCCACGGCAAGTATAATGCTTGTTAAAAAAAAATTATTGGTTTAAAAAAATGTTTTTATAATTACTATACGTAGTACCAATGAATAAATATGGCATGTGATATATCGTTGAAAAGGGAGGAAAATACTCTATTTAATGGCGCCATTTCCCGCCCGTTTCAAAATATTTTTTTTAACAGCCTGAAGAGTAAATCTCAAAATACAGCGGTTTTGAAAAAAATAGATGAAACCTCGTTGAAACACTCTGCTTTGCAAACAATTTTCGCCTTAGAATTTTTCTCGTATCTTTTCAAATAACGGAGATATTTGGCCTAGACGTTTCAAATGTCTTTAAACCATTGTGTAGGTTATATAAATCGGCACAATTTTCGAAAAAATATTTTTTTTTGTACGACCGATATTAAGTGAGATATTCTCGAGGGCCCTGATAAAATGGACAGCCTGCATACTAAGGAAAACTATTATTTTACTATCATTAGCATTGGGTTTTTCAAATTTCAACCTCTAATCCGCTAAAGAAATAGGATGTGGCTATTTATACATACTGTATGTATACGCAATTGGCTATTTATACATACAGTATGTATACGCAATTGGCTATTTATACATACAGTATGTATAAGAAATTGGCTATTTATACATACAGTATAGCCGTCGAGGGCAAGGGACATTATCTATCATAAACAACTATACTACATCAAAAAATATTAACATATTTAACCCAACGAACTAACCTAAAGAAATATTCGTATTACGTATTTTAGTTAACAAAATGTGGTAAAAAAAAAACTGTAGCAAGCGGATTCGAACCGTCGACCTCACGTGTGAGAATCGGGAACACTAAGTATTACACCACAGACTGCTGATGGTTAACCTTATAATTCTTACTATATCAATATGTTTGAACGTCATCGCGCATGTGCGGCGTGAATTGCCTGGACAGTATGTATAAATAGCCACATCCAAAGAAATAAGTATCTACCTAATAAATAAAAAAAATCAGTGTAACCTGCGACGCTGCTCCCGAATGGAATCACTTAAATTAGGAACGTATATCTACCTATCCAATAGTAGTATCATGACCAGAAATAATTGTAGATTGAACAAATACAAAGATTCTCGCAAATTTAGGCAAGGTCAATTCAGACATATTTCGCTTGGGAAGTGATAAACACTAGGATGACGTTAGTTGTTTTATTAGCGCCTCTGTGTCATCTTAATCAGTCTGTGGACTAGCACAAGTTCCTGTGGGCCTTTTAATGGTGGTCGTGCACGCTGCTGTCGGAGTAAAATCAAACGGCTCTAACAGCGCTAATAATCTTAATGATTTTGTGAAGGTGTACGAAATGGAAGTGTGTAAGTAGTTTATAGCTTTTTAAATTTATGTTTAGTTACAAAAGAGCTGAACTATTTTTGTTGAAGATAAAGTAAGTCGTACGCATTGTTTTTCTAAGCGTCTGTTTTTGTTTTGTTAAAATAATTAAATTACTAGGCCCTAAATCAAATATGCTATGGGGGAATCAACAGATCAAAATAAATAAATAAATCACAATGGAAAATGTCGCGTGCTGTATAAAAAACAATAAAAATATAATTGTGGTTAATGAAATTTCTTATAAAAACGTCCATTAAAGCATGTATATAGGTAGGCTCAATTCTAAAAAAAGTCTACAAACGGTGCGGCGCCGGCGAGGGGAACTCTATATACTTTTTACCAATAATCTTGATTCTAATATTCATAAAATAAATATAGTTTGCTTTCATTTTTACGATTACAACTAAAGACACGGTTTTCTGGAAATATCTAAGCCATTATTGAATATTATAAGGTCTTTGCTGTCTTTTTGAAGGGCATAAATATACGGAGAGTTTCAAGGTTTGTATTCCTATCTATTTTTGTTAATTTATTATTATCTAATTAGTGTTGTTTGTTTACGTAACATGAAGAATCGTGTCTTCAGTTTCATGCGAAGGTTTTCCAACCAGTGTGCCTAATTTGGTTTGGACATCGTTTAATCTGCCGAAGCTGAAAGGTTCTTAAGGAGAACGGAAATCGCGTTAACTTAAAAGAGATATTTCCCAACGGTCAAAATAATAACTTTGTAAAAGGAAGGCGGCAGTTGTTGAGGATTACCACAACACTTGTCCATTACTTATAGAGTGAATCTCATATAGCAACATGATGGACAGTCACAATTATGGGTTTTAAGAAAAACTTACGTGAATACCAGTTACGAGGCATCTAATTAATGTCTTTGAAATCATTTTCATTTCCTAAAAATGTACAGGGTGGCCAAAATTTTTTTTTGAATTAAGAACATTTTAGATTAAATTTAGAAATGAAAAATCGTGAAAAACGAACATTTTTGTAAATACTTCCCTAAGGCTAATTGCAACCATTTTCGTTTTATAAATAAATGTCAAATTCAAGAATAAACTTAAAAAAAGAGGTTCCTTCAAATAATTCATTGAAAAATTTATAATAGGTGTTCGACGTGTTGCCCATTTTGATTGACACACGTCTTTATGCAATTTTGAAATGAGGCCATTTAGTGGGACCATTTCTTCCAATCCATTGAAATGAGTAAATAGTATTTAACCGGTCCTTTACTGTAACGTTTCTTGTACATTTTTTGGAGTTTTCGTTATTCGACAAGCAATAAAACCTCAGTTTGGTATAAATTGTCGTGTACAAAGGAGCATTTATCACACTTATTGGTCGTTACAATTTATATTGAACTTAAGATATTTGGAATTTTACAATATGAATTTTAATAAAGCGGAACTTGTAGACATGACTTTTGTTTTGGGCGAGTCAGACAGAAATTGTTTACTTGCCAATAGAATTTATCACCACCGTTAGCCTGAAAGGAGGATTCCTGGTGTTAGCAGCTTCCAAAACCTTCTCGATAGATTTCTGGAAACTGGAAGTGTCGAATATAAAAAAGTGAAAGAATAAAACGTGTTGTGGACAAAGAAAATGAGTTTTCTGTGGTGCTGGCAATGGTTGAGAATCCCCATGTTAGTCAAAGAGAATTAGTAGGAATAAGTAGACGGTCTGTGGGCCCAATTTTAAAAACAAATAAGTTGCATGCATATCATATTCAAATGCACCAGGAATTATCTGATGACAATTTTCAAAAGCGCCTACAATTTTGTAATTGGGCCAGTGGTGAAATGCAACATGATGTCAACTTCTTCAATACTGTTTTATTCAGTGATGAGGCAATTTTTCATAAGAATGGATTTGTTAATAGGCACAATTTCCATGATTATGCTTCAGAAAACACTCACTTTTTTATGCAAGTTGATAACCAACACAGACGGTCTATAAACGGGGAGGAATTATTGGAGAACATGTAATAGGCCCACATTTCTTTGATGGTACATTGACTGGAGCTATTTATCTTCATTTTTTGGAAAACTATCTGCCACAATTATTGGTAAATCTCCCTGAAAGGATTCGAAATAGGATGTGGTTTCAGCAATATGGTGCCTTGCTTGTATAAATAAGTAGGAATTTTTGTTTAGGAATATTGATCTTGCCTTGTTTGTCCTTTTTTTACATATTTTGTCATACATTTTGGATACGTTTAAAACAATTTGTAACAATTAGGTAAATATTTAGAAGTTTTGTTAATATTATTTTAAGTAAATATGTACGTATATAGATTAGAAATGGAAATTAGATTGCAAGATTTCTCGGATTTAGTCATAAAAAGATTTTTTTAACAGTGTAATGTTGACACAATATACACTAAAAAATAAATATTTATGTAGCTGTAGTTGATAATTTATTTATATTTTTAGGTGTTACTGTTTATCCAAATAGAGTAGGTGACAAAACATAAACTTATTCTCAACATTTTTGGTATATTCCTTTAAGGAAAAATTTTATTATATGAACAATAAAGTTTTCTGCCCATAAAAAAGTTATTCAAGGCGAATTTGATGCATTTAACCCAAAACATAATTTATATTTTCCCAGTCCGAATATACAGTATTATTCATGTGAATCTGACCACCACAGGCCTGTGCCAAATTTTACTTGATTGGATAAAATGATTATTGAATTTTTATGGCGCGAAAATTTAAAAATCTATCGCACATCACTAATAAAGAGCTCCATGGGGTCCCAGACAGCATAAAACGGCCCGAGAATATTCGTTATAAGTGGCAATGCTCTATTTTTTAAATATTTTTAGAATAATCTCGAAATATTCTCTTAGTTTCATAAAATAAAAGCACAAATGTTGTATATACAATATTTTCATAAAGTGTGGAACAAATTGATTTTGAATGCGAAAATATTTTGGAAATATCCTCACACAGGTCGAATATTATTTTGGATTGTGCATCTTATGCTTTGGTTCTTTAGCTATGATGGTTATGACGTCATCTACTTCTTTAAACGGAACACGCTGTATACTTTTCATTTTTAGAATCTCTAAGGAAAGCTGATTTCAAAGATCTGTTTAGTCGTTTGCAATTTTACCGTGTAGATAAAAAACGCAATAAAAACTTTTCGACCCCATTAAAATACCGTTACTCGCTATACTATTTCGTCCGCAAATTGAATCACTTACATGACGATATCATGCCGAATGGTTCACCGGCGTTAATAATGAGCTCGTAAAGTTTTTATTGTCTTTTTTATCTGCGCCGTAATTCTGGAGGTTACTATACTATTTAGGGCCTAGAATTCATAAGTTTGGAGCTATAGACATTCGAAAATATTATTGTTTCAAGTGTTAATCTTGAAGTCGTTAATCCTTGAAGGTGTTGGAACTTTTGATATGACATTGCTGTTTTGCTCAGATAATAACAGACTCATACATCAGTCGTCTTCCTGGAACTGCAAATTCCGATACCTTACACTTAAACCTACTAATTCTGGTACCTTTAAAAATAAATTTAGGCACGCCAATGATGTAGCTATTTTTAGGTAGAGCTTCAATTAAATTATTTTTTATCTTGTGCGAATAAATATATTAGAAATAATATGTCGCAAGTAGGATTTCTATGAAGTTTGAAAATATGCAGAAATAGATCTATAGGTATAAGTGAATTAGTAAAATTCCAGTTTTTGGAATAAAAAAAATGTTTAGGAGAGTTCATTTATTAACCTCGTGATTTAGGTAATTGTACTAAATGGTTTGTTATTCTCTGTGTACGTCTAATAAAAAGGAGGCATTACTCCATTATTATTTATTTATATTAAGATTAATAAAACGAGTTTTATGCATTTAATCGCGGTAATGGATGACGTTTTAACAAATCAATTTTACAAGACGGGAACAGAGAATGAAGCCTATGAAATTAATGTATGTCTAGTTAATGCTAACTATTTAAAAAAATAAACAGTAGGAAATTTTGGGAGTAAAAATTTACATATGTCGTGACGATTGAAAGTCTCCCCCTTTAACAATTGCACAGGGTTAACACACAACACACATCAGTAAACTATATCAAAACCAGTAAGAATCTGAAAATTATTTTAAGGAGGATGAAACGGAGGATGAAACAAATCTACGCCGTTATGATGAGTTATTTGTATCGCACACAAGGTATTGTTGAAATGCATGAGTAGATAAGTGAAGCGAATTCTGACTCACTCAGTAGAGGAACACTGGAGGTTCTTAAAAGCGTTATGAACTGGATGGCATGTCTCCATCAGGATATAAAACAGATTTTAAACAGACATAAACAAGTTTTAGACAGCTCTAAACAGGTCTCAACAACTCTAAACAAGCTTAAACCATAAAGACTCCTGATGGACACATAATCCAGTTCATGACGTCATTAAGAACCTTTAGAGTATGCCCCAACTGAGTGAGCCAGAACCAGCTTTGTCTATCTACTTACATGCATATATTCAGATCTATGAATAGTCGCCTCTCCTTGAATCACATAAAAATATTTATTTATCAAGATTCCTAAAAATAACCGAGAAAATAAATTTTAAAAATTGTTAATTAAATTAAAAGATTATCCATTGCGCACTTGAGTTTTGTTTCCATATGTTCTTACTCATTCTATATGTTACTGCGATATTTTCAATATTATTTTGACTTAATGCTTATGTTAAATAAATTTTGCTAAATTATACTTTGTCCTGCGGTAACAACATTTTTACAAAGTTTTATAACAAAACAATAATACAGGACTTTATACACCAAATAAAATTCTCACTAGTCTCAATGACCTTTCAGCCATATTATTAAATACTCTCTACAATTACGTCGCAATGTATTTGTGATCTTTGTCTAACAGAATATTAAAATTGTGTTATTCTCCCTGTTTATAATCCGTATATGCTAGATCACGGGCCAGCAATGGCTGAAATACTTTTAAATAAGTAATGACTGGTTAATACCTAACGAAAAAGAATAATAGCTTATATATTTTTATTTGTTATTTATTTTATCTTAGCACCTATACTATATGGTATCGTAAAATATATACAGTGGGATTATTATTAAACGCGGGACTAATAAAACATTTAAATACCGGCTTACATTAAGCCCCTACCATTAATTATATTGTTTTTCAGTGTTTCTCATTCGTACCAAATGATTTATTAAACATTTTCTTCAAATTTCAACAAAACATTTGCTATAACAATCTGAAAGATGTTTTCACAATATAAATAAACATTAAATTTTTCCTTTGGTTCGTGTAATATATTTTTAAAGAACTTTTATTTTATTGCATATATGGAATTTTGCCCTGCCATCCATTGTTTCCATAAGATATATTAACTTTTGACCATGACTAATTTCATCGTTTTACTATCCTATTTGTTTGAGGTATTTTTAGTAGTAAGTATTTTGATCGGCTTGCTAATACCTGATTGACACAAGATTAATTTTTGCTACTAAATCTTCACACAAAAATAGTGTCATGAACCAAGATTCCAAACCCTCTCTTTGAGACTGTTAAATCACGTGTTTAGTTAATGTATTTGAAATAAATAAGTAGGTAGCACGTGCAAGTATAAATATGAGGACAGTTAATATGCAAAGATCCAATTGGTTTGACTTGTCAAGATTATCAAGAGATAACAAGCTTTGGCACCTAACCTAAATAAAACTCATTAATTATCTTTTTAAACACATCATTTATCATATGTGAAACAGCAATTAGTCCCAAAAATATATTGCATGTACACATTACATTCATGTATGTAATTGTAATGTTCCAAGAAGTAGCAAGTTTTGGAAGAAGGCGAATATAAATAAATAAATAAATATACCATAGGTAATGACGACCCCCTTTATTCCGTAAGGCTCTAGAGAGCCTTGTGTGGGAGGGGGCTACACATTTAGAAAAAGGGGCACAAACCCAATATCCGTATAGTGGAAAAATCCCTCTCACAGTATTTTCCACTGCCACGATCGGGGGTCGAACCTGGAACTTTTGGGTGAGAGGCAAGTGTGCTCACCTCTCAACCGTCAGTCATATAACGAATATATATTTTTTGGCTTACAATCAGTCAACATTTCTTAAACTGTGAAACGTGTCTCCTCAATAATTTGATAATTATATCTGATCTATTGTGTTAAAGCTTTAACATACAGCAAATGATGATATCTGAACTATTCCGTTATTTAAGTTGTATAAACACGACTGATGCATGTTTGTAAACTGAAAAATGTTGTTATCTTTAATTATAATTTTCACAAACAAAGAGGCTTCAATATGACCGCCATTTTTTTTGTGAAAATTATAATTTCAGATTCATAACTGATGAGTCAAGGAGCATCTTATTTTTTTTATTAGATATTTCAGTAAAATTGAATCCCTCATTCCGTTTTTGAAAACCATCAACATTGGATTCGTAACCAACGATTCAAAAAACTTATGAATATTAATTTTAGTATACATGCTAGAAATTCTAAATTTTCGCAATTCGAGAAAATGCCCCATTGTTAGCCAGTACAAACTTTAGAGAATTTTATGCTACAAAAAAGTTAGATAGGTAGTTTTCTAGATAGACAAAAAAGTTAAAAACCTCTTATTTTGTTCCTATTGTTGTCAATAACTTTTATCTGGGAAAAAATGGTGAGGTATATCATAGGTTTATTAAAAATTATATCTTTTGCAGATTTAAGGACAGCTTTCGACTTACTGGACAGAAATCAAGATGGCCGCGTCACACCTGGGGAATTCAAAATTATGTTAAACAATTTAGGAATAGAAATAAAAGATGATAAGGCTGAAGAGATAATAAGAAGCGCTAGTCATACAGGTATGAATAATCTCAGATCTAATGTTTAATTATAATAAAATTTGTATTAAGAGTTGTACAAGTATATAGTAGAGCAGTCGATATATGTATTGTTGTTAAATAATCTAACGGTAAATTTCCATTATGCCCTTCTACTAATAAATAAACAACTGTCAATGGCATTAATAATATGTATTTTTCACTCATGATCTACCTATTAATTTCAGGAAATGAAATTATCGACGAAAATGATTTTCTAAGCTTCGTGAAACAAATCCAACAGTTAGCTCCTGGTCTGGGCGATGAAGATCTTACCAGGGACTTAACGGCAGCTTTCAAAGTGTTCGACCTCGATGGCGATGGCTTCATCACCAGAGAAGAGTTGAAAGTAGCAATGGAAATGATAGGAGAAACTGTTACCGAAGACCAGCTTACTCAAGTAATTTTAATGGCCGACACTGACCATGATGGAAGAATTAATTATGAAGGTATGGATAACTTACTTTATTTCTATATATAGATTTTCTCACATTCACAAGGTTCATTTACATTCATCCTCCCTCCATATCTATACGTAAGCAAACTTGAAAGACTTCCCAAAAAGAATTTTTGAAGGCCCGTCACAAAACACGTAAAAATTATTTCAATATGGGACTCCAAAAAAGATTGTTTTATTTCACAATGATATTCATATATAAAATATTGATGGGCTTGCTACCTTCCTGTTTACAGTCCTTTATAACTTTTAACAATGAAATTCACAACTATAACACAAGAAATCAACTTAATATGTACATAGGAAGAACTAATTCAAAGAAAGCTATGAACTCTCTTTTTTTTAAAGGGACCCCATTGAATATAATTCGTTACTGCATGATATTAAAGAAGCAAATAATTTGTACACGTTTAAACGTGCACTAATTTTGTATTTAAATACGTTGTGGAGATGTTTTCGTATTTGTTTTTTATTTATTTATTTATTGTAATATTTATAGTAGTATAGTTGTAAATAGCTAATAATTTTTGTTTGTGAATCACTTTTTTTAGCTTTAGGCCTGAACCTAAATAAACCCGCTTACTTACTTCTGAAACTTTTGCATACTCCCCCTATTAACCTTTTGACGGCGGTTATCCATAAACTGGAGTACTCCACCAGTGCGGCTATACATAATATACATTTCCTCCAGCGTGAGGATATGAGCATTGGTTATATTATGGAATGGTATCAAATAATCGATAAAGTTTATTTTGTCGTCAATCCTAGTGTTGTTATACTTTGTAGTTAACTTTAGTCCAATTTTCAACCATTTCCATTGACTAATTGGATTGAAGTTAGTTACAAACTATACCAGAATCATTACCAGCGATGAAGAAAAATCAGCTAATATTTTCTAAAAAATCGAGACAATTCATTTGATACCTTACATCGTATGTTTCGGACGACCGGACCTTGAAACCGGAAGTTGTTATTTTATTCCGACGTATTTCGAATCCGGGGACATGATTTTATACTTGAGATTCAACTTATTATCCCTAAGCGCCATTTTTACGCTTAGAATGAAAATACAATAAAATTCCTATTCTAGACATCGAGACGATACATTTGATACCCCGCATTGCATGTTTTGGACGACCAGAAGTTGAAACTGGAAATTATTATTTTATAGCGGATTCCGACGTGTTTCGAACCCAAAGGATTTATACTTGAAATTCAAGTTATTAACTTCTAAGCGCTATTTTTAAGCTTAGAACGAAAATACAATAAAATTCCTATGCTAGACATCGAGACGATTCATTTGATACCCCACATTGCATGTTTTTGACGACCGGAAGTTGTTATTTATAAGGCCGATTATTATTACTATTACATCTCCAATCGCTCTGGAATTATACCATTTTGTTTTTGTGAGGTTGTGGGCAAAGATCTACTACCACATTTGCCAGATCATCATCCGCTCTATCGTCAATATCAAAATTTTCTATAAAAAATTCATTTTCACTATCGCTACGTGCTAGAATTTCTTCCAATTCTCCAACAGAATAAAAAGGACCCGTGACGGCAGTCATTTTTACAAATGGCGACCACGTCCGGTGCACACTCAATCTACTCAGGCTAGTTGCTATGTAGCTCTGTGCGTGTGTATTCTCTACTACAAAACATTTATATTTGTTTGACGCAGTTGACGACCGAATAGCAAAACATACAATTCCGTCAATAGCAACAGTGGCACGATTTCTCAGAACACATATATACGGCGGCAGTAGTCAAAAGATTAAGGAAAACCACTCCAATTTCTGGCTTCTCGATCTTGGGCTTGCGGAAGATCGTCAGATCGGGTTTTTTTAACCTACCCCTCGCCCGTCATAGCAATATCTCCAAAAAATAAAAAATATAGACTCGACAAGGATTTTTATAGGTTTTTGAGGGCAGGGATCACGATAGAGACGTTACTTTTTCACCCTACCCTCCTGCAACTACCCTTAAAAACCACGCCCTCTTCCATGTTATTGGTCCTAGGCATGCGGGGATTCGTCGGATCATAGTTTTTATAGGAATATCAGGGATACTGACCATTGCTAAACCACAGTTGACCTAAGCAACCCCCGGGGCTGAAACTACCTTGCCTGCAACACTAAAATCCCTCGAAAAATGGGCTTCTCACGAGTTTTTGAGGGATGGGAATCATGATGTTGGTGTCTTTTCTCACTCTGCACTCTCGAAACTACCCCCAATGCATTAAAACCACTCCCTCTACCATGCTGTTGGTCCTAGGCATGCACGGGTTTGTTCGACAGATTTTTTTAAAGAGAATATCAGCTAAATCACTTATCTGAGATGGGACAAGTTACCAATAGCTGCATCAATGCCCAGCGATTTTTGTGGATTGATTTATTGGGAAAAAATATTTTTTTATTTGATAATAATTATTTAAGAATTGGTATGCTCATATATTCTTATTAAAAAAATTACTTAACGATATTCATATTACGTAATTACAATAGTATACTAATCTACTATTTGAGGCTTATACAGCTACATTGCAGAAGAATTTCACAATCAACAACTAATATCGTTTGTCTCGTTACGTTCACAATCACAACTATCATTTACATCATAATTTATATCGATACATATATAAATATACATATAGTTTATAGAAAAAAGGGGCATCTTTATACGTTGGGGGAGATTAAGGTGAAAAAAAAAAACCACCACTATCGTGATTACTGCCTTCGAAACCCATGAGAAGCCCGTTTTTCGAGTGATTTCTGTGTTGCGAGCAGAGTTTCAACACCTAGGAGTTACTTAGGTCAATTGTGGTTTAGTAATGATTAATTTTCCTCATATTTCCATAAGAACCCCCATCCGACAAATCCCCGCATGCCTAGGACCGACAACATGGAAGAGTGGGTGATTTTTATACGTTGGGGGGGATACGCTGAAAAATAACACCACCATCGTGATCCCTGATTCGTATTTTTATATTTTTTGGGGATATTGCTATTATAGGCAGGGGTAGGTTCAACCCCTGGGGGTTGGGCCGGGGTATTCTAGTGTAAATTTACTGAATTTATAATTATTCTCAAAAAAATACCCGATCCAATGAGCCGTTGCAAGCCCAAGGATGAGAAGCCGGAAATTGAGGTGGTTTTTTCTTGATAGAGGTAGTACGCAAGGGTTTCAGAATTCGAAGCCATCATCGTTTTCCTCACCCTCGAGAACGTGGGAAAATAAATTGCAAAAGATCCTACAATGATCCTATCACAATGTGTGACCTCACCATGGCATTTGACTGTCACACATGACTTGTTAATAGACAAATTATATATCTATGGTATTAGAGGTTTACCTCTTGAACTTATTAAATCCTATCTTAACAACAGATCACAGTGTGTAGAAATCGACAATAAGCAGTCAAAACTAAATAAGATAAATCAAAGTGTTCCCCAGGGTTCTGTTTTGGGGCCATTATTATTCATTATTTATGTTAATGACTTATGTTATTTCATGTTGCCTAAAAATTGTGTCCTGTATGCAGATGACACAACATTAATAAATTCTAACAAAGATTTAAATCATCTAATAGACTCATCAAATGACACTGTCTCTTGAGCTGAAGAATGGTTCATCGCTAATAAGCTAAAACTAAATCAGCAAAAAACGCAAAAACTTATATTTTCTTCACACACGGATATTACGCAAGGTTTGAGTGCAAAATTACTGGGTATCGTCCTGGATGACAAAAATAAACTGGTCCGGTCATGTAGAACAGTTAACCCACAAGCTAGCTAGCCTCATTCGTCAGTTGAAGAATTTATTGAATTTTGATATTCTTAAATCTATGTACTTTTCCTTATTCGACAGCCATCTAACTTATGGTACTGTACTTTGGGGAAATTCACAAACAATTTTTCGTTTGCAAAGTGGTGAGAATAATGGTAGGTGCTGAGATAAAGGGTCATTGTCATCCCTTTTTGTCAGTTTTGGCATAATGCCTCTTCCATCTGTTTTTATTTACTCCACTTTATTATATATCCATAAAAACATTAATGACTATGACATACAGTCAAGTTCTCATAATTACTGGACAAGATTTGGTTTTCTATTAAAAAAGCCTCGATTTAGATTAGCGATGTCAGAGAAAAACTTCATTAAATTAGATTTATACAATAAACTGCCTTTTAAAATGAGATCCTTGAATTTCCACTGTTTTAAACGTACATTGAAATCGTTTATGTTAAGAAACTGCTTCTACTCTGTGAGCGAATATTTAAATTCAAACAATTTTATTGAATTAATGTGAAGTTCACCTTTTCTGTATTTAACACCTATGTTATTTTATATGCCTATTTTTAACATATTTGTTCTATTTTACTTGTTTCTACTTGCATATTTTTTTACTCATATTTTAATCTCAAAAAATTGTTTTCTTCTTTTTGTTTGTATGTAATATTGCTGTGTATCGTGTATTTGTACTGTTTTTTGACCTACTACAAATGTATTCTGTATGTAATGTAATTAATAAAGTTCTATTCTACAAACTTTTTATGTTTCGGACCTCGTTAAATGGACTAATTAATGAGATGAATAATTCTTAGCTTCAGCTTGTACCTTGTCATCAGAAAATGAAAATAGAGACAGAAAATAGCAAATATATCGAAATTGGTATACTGCCTGAGCGTCTGTTAGTTTGTCTGTGGGTAATACGTCTTTCCTTCACGGAAATCTGAAATTTTAGACATAAGACCTCTGGCTAATCTAAGGTAGAAACGCTATTAAATATTTGCAAAAAACTGATTCCTGTGACTTTCGACCTTGAATAACTGAAAACGCAAGCGCGATATCGATGGGAACTTTTGAGACGTTACTTCTAAGGTCAAAATAAAGATGTATGCAAAACTTAAGATTTTTTTGGAAATTGTAGAATATAGAACCTCGTGGGACACCATTATTTACCATTCTGTACTCGGAGTTAATTTTTGAGATTGCTTCGTTCTCGGAGTAAGTTAGACTAACATTTTGTTTCCGACCATTTAGGAAGGAGGCTACCCAGTCATATGCTACACATTGTGTACCATATAAGTATAATTTTGTCATTATTTTCACATGATTGACACAGTCGAATGCCCTACCGAGATCACAAAAGATCCCTATAGGGCATTCGCCTGCCTCGATATGCTTTATTAACTGGTTATAGAAAGAGTATACAGCGGTACTAGTAGACCTATTTTCACGGCGTCCATGTTGATTTTTCGTGATTATATCATATTTCTCGATAAATTTTAAAAGCCTGGCAAGATAAGAATATTCAACCAATTTTGAAAAACAAGGGGGAATTGTGACTGATCGATAATTCTCCATATCTTGTGTGTTATGTTTTTTATGGATAGTTACAACTTTACCTACTTTTAAGTTTTTAGGGAAACATACTGCCACGACGGCATATAAAACGCAATTATTGACAAACAGTGATCAACTGTTTAAACTGAACTTTATGCACCATCTGTGATTTGTTTTTAAATTCACATGCCCATCCTTAGAAATATTCTCACTCATTTCCTTTTTGTTTTCAGAGTTCGTGAAGCTGTTAACCTCATGAGACCGCTCGTCGAGTAGTACCACTTCTAAAAACCATAAATTTGTATCAAATTTATGTGTATAGCCGTCTAGATTTATATTTACTTCATTTGTACATAGTGCTGAAAGAGAGGGCTGTGATCTACTGGCGACCAATCAAGTTTTCTCTGAAGAAAAACATACCTGTAGAAAAAAATGCCAGTGTTATCAATTATATAATAGGATTTGATGTTTATAATTAAAATAAACAGTATACCTGTAATCAGGAAATTTTGTACTTACAAGTTATGTTTTATGTTAAAGTTTTTATTGGAAAAAAAAATCGGTTGTAATAAATAGTTTATTATAAAAATATGTATCTAATGTATTGTAAATATAGAACAAAATATTGTTAAATTGTTATATCTGTACAACATACACAACCATATATTAAATATATACAGTAAATGAAAAAACTGAAGTCGGTACTTAATTAATAAAAAATAATAAGTTTGACAAGATAGATATAGTCGGGTACACATTTGTTGGGCACTCAAAAAAGCAACAAAAACTCTACAACCTCATTATTATCGTCGTTGGCCCATGCGGCACGATGTCATCAAACAAGTCGACGCACATTAAAAACCTATAAAGGTAAGAGAGTCAATTTGCGGTGCAATAGCACAAAGAGTAACAGTATTTTAATGAGGTCATAAAGTTTTTGTGGCGTTTTTTGAGTGCCCAGTTAAGGTGTAGTCAACTATATGTAATAAATAAACCGGTATGGCACAAGGAACGAATGCTATACAAGTATAAATAACAATGATCTAGGATGCTCACAAAACCTAGCAGATTAACGGAATTATGTTATATGCTCAAACCATTATAGGGGGCAGGTGATAGCTGCAGGTGATCAGCACGTACAACCAAGACTATTGGTGTTTGAATTTGAAGGGGGCTATAATTCAAAGTAAGATTTACAAGTGCAAAATCGTTCTATTACATGTCATGTGATATATACTTGATTTTATAAGTTAGAGCAATTGTATCGACACAATTGGATTATTAATAAGTGCTGTTTTTTCCTTCTACTTATTTTTCGATAAATTACAGATTTTTACAAATTATGGATTATTTATTTCTGTCATCAACAAAGAAACACGTAAAAAATTCCCCTTTCCATTGAAGACAAGCAATGAGGCATCATGAATGTGGCGGAGTATTACCCAAGCAACACATGATGGTTTAATAAACGTTTATTATATGAAATTATGGTTTAAATTTCGTTATCGTATATTTAATCAACGTCTATGAACAGCGTTTATTTCATGAACGATTTTTCTAAGTATATTATAAATGTATTTCTCCAAAAATTTTTTGAGTAACGCAGAATATTTGAGAAATAATTAATTGAGAGTTG
This sequence comes from Leptura quadrifasciata, assembly GCA_963675555.1. Taxonomy (NCBI): domain Eukaryota; kingdom Metazoa; phylum Arthropoda; class Insecta; order Coleoptera; family Cerambycidae; genus Leptura; species Leptura quadrifasciata. Next base: position 143,026,064 of record OY776677.1, read on the forward strand.
AGACTACACTTCCATCAAATGTTTAAATTGTAAATTGGTGAAATTGACACTACTTGCAGTTTTTCAGCCATATTATAGTTTTTAATATACGATTTTTAAATGTATATGATAAATATGTAGTTGCGCTACATTTTTTATAGGCATGTCGTAAACAATTGCAACTTAAAGTTCTAAGATTATAACAATATCTGGAAATATGAGTAAAATATTTACATTAACCAAAATTTGTTATAGATAGATGACGAATGAAAATATTTGTTCAGTAATATTGCAGTTTATAATATATGGTTTTTAAACGTATATCAATCTGCATCGATTGCGCAGTCGCCAGCAACCGGGTTAGTATTGTTGTGTTTGTTGCAGAATACATAAGCATTTCTCATAAATATATACATCTCTCTTATTGTCTCAACAGTACAGCTGTTGAGCAATCATATTAATCGTATTAATATCGTATTAATTGCTGCTTCGTGTGGTAGTAGTCAACTTTAGTAGTGTGGCATTGTGATCGAAACAAAGAATATTTACTTGTTTCTTTTTGCATATATATTATTTGATTGATATTCAACAAGTGTTATGTTGATGAGCCGCCCTTATCCTTGAGTAATCACGTTGTAATGCGTTAAAGTTACAGAAATGAACCAACTTGTGATTGGTAAGAATTATTGTTTATCTGAGCGATTTCATAGTAACTGCATTTTTTTTATCACAGAAGGTATAAAACTCTGCATGGCTAGCGTTGAAGGCGTGGGTGAGACCAGTGACAATAAAATTAGAGGGACGATTCAAGATTGGTTGAAGCTTGCCAAAAACCACTATAGTTACAATAATAATAATAAATAGACTCTATTTTTGGATTTTAGTAAAGTGTAATGAACAATGTTGTGTTTTGTTATTGTTGTCAAACATCCTAGGCCCCAAGGGTGAAATAGTAAATAATAAAATAGTTTTACGTATTTAGCTAATCTGGCAGAATAAGTAAAACTTAATATATATAATATAGAAAAGTTAGTACTAAATAATAAATATTTTTAAAAAATTACTATCTGCATACATATATACAATTGAATTATTTTTCCTTGATATCAGTAGTTATATACAGGTAGGAGGTTTAAAATATGTACTTTTAAAAAATTGGAGATCATTATAATATTAACTTTCGAATTTAAAAACGGGTACCTTCTATATTTTTTATAGTATTGTAGAACAATCAATTCAAAAAAAACTGTAATTCTAATTTCCCTGTTATAATTAAAGAAAACTATTAATATAAGATAATATAATATTAAAAATTAAATATTTTACAAAATAAGGCACTTAGAAATTAATTTGTTTAATTAACTTTCTCAAAAAATTTAAAATAAAAAAGTTTGTAAGTATTGGATATTCCATACAGGGATACCCTATGTATGCATGAATTACAGTGGATTATAAAGGTTTATTACACGTATACCAGCAACTGGAGAAAAGGTTTTTCATAACTGTGAGAAAAACTTTTTTATCATACGTATTATCGACGTATATGGAATACGTTTATTTGAGGTTCCACATAAAAGTATATATTTCGTATATGATGTGACAACAATATAACGTTTTCTTAAGGCGTATATATATTTAGAATATGATGTACCATATATATACAGGTTTTTTAAAACGTCTATATTTAATATATGATAAGACAAATATATACGTTTGTATCCTCCTCTACAAATCCTTATTTTACTATAGGGAAAGTAACCAGACTGCAACCAAAGTTACAAATCTGGCGCGTTAAGTGTAATAATTGCATATTACCATCAAAACGCTAATGCTTCGATTGCAACAAACACCAGCCGAAAGACTGATCCTACTTAAAGGAGCTCCCTTGCCAGTCGTCACACACCACTTGCAGACTGCAGTTTCGAGCTGTTGGCTCTCGTCAGTGCAAGGTAGGTATGCGACGACCGACATGAGAATCCTTTGACTATAGTACATCCCGGTATTTTCACAATAGCGACATGTAAAACATCCAGCAGGCGCCAACTAGCGGTCCAGTGTCTGTTGCAATCGAAAAATAAATAGCCTGACTTGGCTTAGCATAGTTCAAATGTGCTTTTAGAGGGCGGAATATTAAACATAATATTTTTAGTCGCAAACTCCTCTATAAATCCTTATTTTACTATAAGGAAAGTAACCAGACTGCAACCAAAGTTACAAGTCTGGCGTGTTAAGTGTAATAATTGCATATTACCATCAAAACGCTAATGCTTCGATTATATATACCAGTCGTATAAACGAAATCAAAACGTTTATTAAACCATTTGATGTTGCTTGGGTAGAAAACTAATCCAGATATAAATATATGCTTCGCTTAGTGCAACTCACTTCAATAACAACAGATAATTTATACATAATTTCTGTACTAATATTTCATGATGTTTAACAGTACAATTTTGACAATTTATTGACAATTTATAATACAATACCCTGTTCATTGATGTGTTCGTACAAGTGTGTATAGAATGCTCAGGCAACGCAAGGAGAGGTGTGCATTGAAGCCACTACTGTTTAAAAATAATATGACAGCACGTCGGGATTGAACCACTGATCTTTGATGTGTCAAGCGAACACTCGGCCGATGGGGATACGTTTGCTCTGTGATATTTTTTAAGTCCTATAGGTAACCTATCCACAATACAAATTCCCTCTACACAGAGGCATCCCGTTTTTTGTCTACAAATGTATATATTTTTAGCGATCTGAAATGTTCCTACAATAACACGCCCATCAACTATTCTCCTCTATTGGTTTTAGTATAGTATAGAAAAAATCTGTAATATTAATAATGCAGGCGAATTTCGCCGGTCTTAGTTGGGCGAGAGGCGAGATTGGGTCCAAGCCCAAAGACGCCAGCTAAAAGAAGGCGCCATGAGCAATATTCTGATCTTAAAATTACAGCTTTTAAGACATATCTCTTTCCTGTATTTTTTAAATACCAACAGCCATATTGAACTTATACATCCCCTTGTGAGCTTGTGAGCATCCGTCTAAAAACGATATCACAAAAAAAGTTTACGTTCATATCTTACAAACTAGACTAGGATTATATGGGGTTCTTTTTTCACACTACATACTACTAGAGTTGGCAATCTCATACATTTAGGAAGTTACAAAATCTGTAAACTTATGGTCATTTGTTGGATGTATTAACATTAAAGTGGGTATAGCAGAGTAAGGCTGGCCAATCGTCTGAATCGTCTTCAGCATGGATGGTGTTAATTTCATTATCTTGATTGCTATCGGTGACACTTACAGTTTTATCAAACACTTTATCAAATTACTATGTTTAAAAATCTCTACAAATGTTTCGGCTTTTTAGGCCTTTATCAAGAGAGTACAAAGTGTATACTAAAGTAGCAGAAGTGGTTATTCTAAAAATATAGGTACCTAAAAACATTTATGACTTAACCTTTAGTTGTGGGAATTCTTCGGGTAGACCTAACATAGTAATGTAAATCAACAAATAATTATTAACATTTTATCTAGTATAGGAGTATTTAAGAAATTTTGCTGGTCATTCGCGGTAAAAGGATTGTTTTTAAGGGATTTTTTAATTTCTAACTGTTCAAGAAGATTTAGACGTTTACCTCTTCCTTCTGTATGAAGCAAATTTACGTTAACTGTGACTATGAAATGGTTATTTTCAATGAAGTGTGTTGGCATACCCGTATTTTTATGTTATTTAAAATTGATTTTTTTATGTTCTTTTGCCCTGCTCTCAATGTTTCTACCACTCTGACCTATATAGACAACATTACAATCTTTACGTTTGATTTCATATACACCTGATTTATTAAGTTGCTAAATGATAATAATTTGGAAACTAGAACTAAATTAAGTGTAAATAGCATAATGGAACTCTTAACACTGTGTATAAAAACAACCTAATTTCAATTGGACAATAAGTTCTATCAGCAGGATTTTGGTATGGCTATGGGGTCTGCATTATCACCAATTTTAAGCAACATATTTATGGAGAACTTTGAGAACACACATGTTCAAAATTGTATAAACAAACCGGTTGTCTGGTGGAGATATGTTGACGACATCTTTGCAATTTGGCCTCATGGTGTCGATTTTCTAGATAGTTTTTTGGAAAATATAAATAGTAAGGAACCGTCTATTAAATTCACATTAGAAGTAGAAAGTAGGAATGAACTACCGTTTTTAGATGTTTTAATTAGAAGGGTAAATAATACAATTGAAATAAGCGTTTTTTAGAAAATCAACACATACTAATAGACATCTAAGTTTTAACTCAAATCAGTCAATAAATGTTAAAAGGGGTGCTGTAAAATGTTTATACGATAGGGCGAAAATAATTTCATCTAATAATGAAATATTAAATAACGAGAAAAAGAGGTTCTAGTACAGAATCAATATCCTGAAGCCTTTGTTGACAGAGTTTTCATAAATGTTGAAAATAGGGACAATCAGGTGCGACAAAAACCTGAATGTCACGATACAGCAATAATTCCTTATGTATACGGATTATCGGAAAAACTACGCCGTGGTGACAAATTTAATGTTAGGACGATATTTCAAACGGGGAACACTTTAAGATCTATTTTAACAAAAACAAAACCGATAAACAGGGAGCAGAATTCAAAAAACTGTATTTACAATATCCCGTGCGAATGTGGTAAATGTTATGTGGGTGAGTCATCCAGACCTTTCAGTGTGAGGTTGGATGAGCACAAGAATTGCATTAGAAAGAATGAAATTCAGAAATCAAAGATTTGTGAACATGCTTGGGAAAACGGACATAGAATAAACTCGGCAAAAATTTTAACAAAAGAAACAGATATCAAAAAAAGAAAAATTAAAAAATCAGCAATAATCTTATTAAATGAAGATAAGTGCATATCGAATTGTTCTGTAGATATTTGTACAACCTGGCTACCAATGTTAAAAGAAGAACTTAACAAACTCAACATTATCTAAAGCACACTTTACAGTTTGCAATTTTTATTGCCGACAATTTTTATTGCTGGCAATGTTTCTTATGACTTGACTTTACACTTAGCAATTTCACAGAATAAAGTGGCAATTGTTTTGAAATAAGCAGATATACCATCTTAACAGACAGAAACTGATGTTAGGTTTGAAGAATGTTAGGAAGAATATTTAGGTTATCTGGTGTTATGATTTTGCAATGTTGATCTTTAATGAAACAGCAAAAGTAGCAGCAGCAGCAAGTATATTAATAGCCTGTTCTGCAGTAAAAGCACCAACTTCTGTCACTTGTGTCAATTTTCTGATTTCTATAACGTTGGCAACATAAAAATCACCAAAAATATCACCATAATTGCAACCGCAATACAATAAAAATAGGACAGGTTCTAATTTCTGCAATGCAAGGAACATTGCCACAGCTGATCAAAACACGTAGTAGTGCGCAAACTCGCAAGAGTATTTATTGCTGGCACAAAATTGCCGGTAATAAATTGTAAACTGTAAAGTGGCTTTAAAAGAAAATATCATCAGTTCTCAGTTCTATGTTCTGTGTAAGTAGTAAGTATCTATGGAAATAACCAGAATCTTAAAGCTGTGTATTTGACATACACAGTAAAATAAAGAGTTCTTCCAAAAAAAGCTTTGAAAACGGAAAGAGATTACTTTCCGAAACGTCAGCAAAATACATTATTTCTGTGTTTATTCCGATTTATATTATTTGCAAAACATAACCTCTGACTATCCCTTTGGCGTAAACGTCACAGGTGCAGAGGCTTTTTCCAATAATTCTATTATTTTGTAGATTCGGTGATATGTTTTTGAAGAGGATAGTAATACATGTGGTAGAGGACCCAAATAATAGAAAAGAATATATTTATATTTAAAATTGGTTAATTTTGGTAAAATGTAATTTAGTTCCTTACACAACTTATAAGACGGAGCATTAATATAGGATACTACGGGATATATAGGGTTATTTTTTTTGTGAATTTTCTGAGGGCCATAAAGGGTTCATAATCCTCGGTATACACCTCATTGTTTTGAATAATAGTACTGCATTTTTTTAAATTAAGAGACAATTCCAGACTGAAATTTGTTTGTGGGATTTTTGCTAATTTTTTCGAAGTTATTGCTAATTAAGATTGTTTGTAGCTTTTCATTATATTCCAATTTAGTTAAAATTGTTGTTACTTTTATCCGCTTTACATAGTACCAAATCATTGTTATCTAATTTTTGTTTAATGCTTTTTAATAAGTTCATTTCTTCCCTATTAGTGTTATATTTCGACGAATCGAAAACATTTGCTAAATTATGTCTTTCGAAATCCGAGACATTCTCCATAGAAATAGTAGCTAGCTCTGTGTTGACGAGATGTTCAAAATCCTTTTTGTTGACATTATGCAGGGAATATTTTAAACCTTTTTGACGAAGGTGGAGATATATAATTTTTTAGAGATGTTCCACCCATTTTCTGGATTCCAAAAAGTTATATGGTATGAAATCGTATTTACAGAGATTCTCCTAAAAACATATGGTAAGTGTGCCAGAAAAATATAGATGGATAGATATAAATTTTATTGGCAATAGAGATAACATTCATTTTTTTTAATGTGCCCATCGATCATCAAATGTCAAATGTCTTGCTTAATTTTTTAACTAGGGTGACCCAATTAAATCCACAACACATATATTTTTGTTTAGTTTAGGTGGCCAAGCCGCCTAAAAAATATAGATCACTTTTTATATTTTTACTTTCCCATGTTTTTGATGGATTTACACGTTTTCAAGTCTCCTGAACCCAAAAAAGTGGTTTTTAAAAAATGTCTGTCTGCCGTCTGTAGTCTGTTGTCTGTGATCGCACCTACAGTCCAAACTACTGGATCGATTTTGTTCAAATTTTACATGTGTATTCAAGGCGGCAACACACCTCGAGGCAGAATCGCAAAATCGATCCTAGCTCAAATGTGTGGGGAGTAAACCAACCAATAAAAACAGGAAAAAAAATAGAAAATAATTTTTTTATTTAAAACGGCTCTAACAATTTTGATTAAATTTGACACATAAAATACTCCCTTAGTACCAGCATAAGATGGCATAACCAGTTGCTCCCAGAAAATGCAGGGAGGGGTGCTACAGGGGGCGAGCTTTAAAGAATTTAATATTTTTTTTATCTAAAACGGCTGTAACGATTTTGATCAAATTTTACATATGGTTACATCATTACTTTATTTAATATTTAATCTTTTTTTCAATTTTATAATGTAAAAAAAAAGTTAAAAAAAATTGGACCTCTCCCGGTTTTGAACCCAAGATCTCAGTCTTACGAGGCAATTCACTTCAATTCAATAGACATTTATTCACATTAATAGTACAACATGTAAAAATGTATAAGCTGCCTCCCCGGCACTCATTCCGGGACTGACCCTGCGACCGCCGCGTTAACGCAGCGGTGCATAGCAAGGCCGGGCCGAGACGGGACCGGTACGGCGTTAGCAACAATTGTATAAGAACTAAAAAAACGAACTAAAAACCTAAACTCCTTTTAACAACAATATAAATAAAAATAGGTAATAAGGCATAACAGTGCTTAAAAAATAAAGCTTAACATTAGAAATGAACAAGGAACACTTTGGCTTTCGCCGTTTACGCGCACAACACTGTTTTTTTTATTTTGATTCTGACGCTGACACCATAACTTGCACGAGAATTGCTCCAACGACGGGCTGCGGAGCGCTGGCCTAAACTGTGATTCTAAAAATTTGGATTGTTCTAAGATAAAATTTTGATTCTGTTACAAGATTAATGATGGAAGAATGAATTTACAGATAAAAGTGTACAAACAGAAACGAAGAAACAACAAACGCGACACACAAAAATACACAAAAACAAAAGAAGAGGGGGACAGGAAAGAATTAAAGTCGATGAACGGTGTGAAATATCAGTGGAAGGTGGATAGTATTAGAGAAGGTATAGTAGGTGAAAGTTTGGCTATAGTATCTGCCGGAAGATTGGCAACGTCTGGTAAGATAAAGGGTGTTTAATCCGAAATGGGGCATTATGCTGTCTAATTTGCATAATACGTAATAATGCGTCTTACGAGGCAAAACGCTTAGCATTGCACCAGCATCCTTCAAAGCGTCGATCGGTAAAGTGAGTAGAAAACATTATTTATGCATTAAGTAAATCACAACCTTTTTATTAAATACGGAATTATGTGTATTGGTATCTCAATCTAGTCACGCTAATATACTAGTTAGACAAATACTTATGGGAAAGTTTGTCTGAGACGTGTCATACTGATTTTATTACTCCTAAAAAATGGAATGTTAAGGCTAATATTTTGTAAAATTACCACCGATAGCAATCAAGGCGGTTTTCTCTGAGTATCTTCGATACCTTACAGTAAAAAAATCCGCAAGGTCATTACGTCCAAAGGTAAGTCATATATTAGATAGTTAAGTTCGTTATAAGACACAAAATGTTATTTGGGATATAAGATATAGACTGCTACTTAACAACTGTGAAAGGATAGAAGAGGCAATAGTAACAAATTATGCCAGCCAAATATTTCCTTCTTTTCAATCTGCTTCACAGAGCTCGATTAGCAGTCTACATCTAATACATTCACGGTCAAATCTGCGTTAGTCCCAGATTGATGTTTAGAGCTATGTGACTTAATATTATCTAAGAACATTAATTGCTGTATTAATAAAGAATTTTGTTGATATAAGTTTTAAATATTTCTTTTTGTTCTATCTAACATTACAAAAATCCAAACCCAGTGGCATTTCCCATTAGGTATTCCAGAACCGACGATTTCTGACACTTGCAAAAGTTGATAAGCTTAGTTCTAAACTACAGTGTGCGGTAATAGTACGTCGGACCTCGATATCTCGAGTTCTACGATAGCTAGAAATTTTTTATAAAATGTCAAGTAAACTAGATAAAAAAGTCTACAACTGGAAATTATTTTCGAACATACAGGGCGAGCCAAGACGAAATTACAGGACCAAGTGCCTTTTTTTTAAATGGAATGCTATGTATATCGGTACATTTTTTGAAGCCTCTTTCTAGGCTCTATTCATTCCTATATTAGCATTGAATGTCTCCCAACCACTTGGATTTTTATTTTTTTTTTTTTTTTAATGGCATTAGGTAAAAAACCACGCAGCCAGGCTCCCACTTGGATGTAATGAAATCTTTTTGTTGAAATAATGCAATCTGCAGATGGATATTAAAAAAAATCACCACAATCACAATTATGGGTTTTAAGAAAAACTTATGTGAATACAAGTTACGAGACATCTATTTAATATTTTTGAATCATTTTCATTTCCTAAAAATGTACAGGGTGGCCAAAAATTTATTTTCAATTAAGAACATTTTAAATTGAATTTTCTCAATTTATTCAAATGGAACACCCTGTATATTTTTCGACGATGTGATGTAGAAATGAAAGACGAATATTTTTTGTAAGTACATCCCTAGGGCTAATTGCAACCAATTTAATTTTATTGAGCAATAATTACAAAATTAAAAAATAAATTTAAAAAGGAGGTTTTTTCAAATAATTCAGTAGAAAAAAAATATAATAAATGTTCCACATGTTGCCCATTTTATTGACACACATCTCTATGCGCTTTTGAAATGAGGTTCCCACTGTTCCTGAAACTGCCGGTGTGATAGATGTAAAAGCGTACGGAGTCGGCACTTTGTGAGTTTCATGAGTTAATTGTGAATGCCCTTGATCAAAAACAATATGGTTTAGGATTATTTATTGATATCTCCCGTGCTCTTGATGTGGTTGATCACAAAATGCTCCTGGATAAACTAGATAGGTATGGAGTAAGAGGGATTCCATTAAACCTCCTCACTTATACCACAATTATAGAACCCAAATTGTTAAATTAAACCATGATGTAAACAGTCATATATGTGATATAACACAAGGTGTACCTCAAGGATCTGTTTTAGGTCCTCTGCTTTTTAATATATATGCCAATGATTTGATATCATACCTAAGTATAATACCAAATGTCCATACCGTGTGCTATGCTGATGACACGAATGTACTGATCATAGACAGTGATTTGAATGTGGTTGAAAATACTGCTGAACTAGTGTTTTCAAACATAATTAAATGGTCTGAAGGAAATAAACTCAACTTGAATAAAACAAAACAAAAACATTGTTATTCACTTTGCAAGAAAACATAGATATCTCTCTCTCTCTGATAATGGCATAAAAGTATATGACACAGTTAAAATATTAGGAATAACTTTTGACAGGCATTTACGATGGGGAAGTCATGTTGACACTGTGTGTAATAAATTACGCAGTAGCTGCTACGGGTTAGGCTATATGTCTATGCACTGTAGCAATGATGTTCTCTTGAGCCTCTACTATGCAAATTTTCATTGCCATATAAGGTATGGTATCGTAAACTGGAGAAACAGTATACATATACAGCGCATATTCATTCTACAAAAATATGCCTTAAGAATTATTGCTGGACTAGACTTTCGTGGGAGCTGCCGTAGTACATTTAAACATTTTAACTGTAACTAATTTGTATATTTTTGAAGTTTGTGTATATGTTTACAAGAATAAGCATAAGTTTCTTGCTAATAAAGTCAACCATGGTCACGATACAAGGTTTTAAAGGGCTACTGCAGCCAAGCTCTTGTCGAACAGCTTTTTACCAAAAAAATTTTTTTTACAGTGGGTGTAAATTTTTTAACTTTTTATGTGGTGACATTAAATTGTCTAAGAACGTCCATGTTTTTAAAATAAAATTGAAAAAATTATTGCTGGAAAAAAACTGTTATGAAATGGACGATTTTTTCAGATAATTTTTTTCGTCTCTGTTTCTTGTTTGTTTTCCATTGTTGTTAATGACTGAATTTGTTTGTTTTTTACAATGTATGTGTATATTTATAAATATTTTTATATATGTGTATTATTATCTGTTTTTTTGACTTGTGTAAAACGATTTTCTGTTATATACACCAATAAATATTAAAGCAGTTATTATTCTTTCCTTCATATTTTGTACTGTTGTTGGTGCGTCTCTATAAACAATTTCCTTCACATATCCCCATAAAAAGAAATCCATTTTTGTAAGATCTGGGGATCTAGCAGGCCATTTAGTGGTCCATTTCTTCCAATCCATTAATTAGGGTATATATTATTTAAGTGGTCTCTAACTGCATTTAAATTATCGAATTCTTTCAGGGAGATTTACCAATAATTGTGGCAGATAGTTGTCCAAAAAATAAAGATAAATAGCTCCAATCAATTTACCATCATTGACATGTTCTCCAATAATTGATCCCCACGTTTATATACCATCTGTGTTGGTTATCAACTTGCATAAAAAAGTGAGGATTTTCTGAAGCATAATAATGAAAATTGTGTCTATTAACAAATCCATTCTTATGAAAAGTTGCCTCATCACTGAATAAAACAGTATTGAAGAAGTTGATATTATGTTGCATTTCACCTCTGGCCCAATTACAAAATTGTAGGGACTTTTGAAAATCGTCATCAGATAATTCCTGGTGCATTTGAATATGATATGCATGCAACTTTTTTGTTTTGAAGATTCGACCCACAGACCATCTACTTATTCCTCCTAATGAGCTCTCTTCTCTTTGACTAACATGGGGATTCTCAGGGATTGCCAGCACCACAGAAAACTCATTTTGTTCATTGTCAACACGTTTTATTCTTTCACTATTTTTTATATTCGACATTTCCAGTTTCCAGAAATCTATAGAGAAGATTTTGGAAGCTGCTAACATCAGGAATCCTTTCAGGATAATGTTGGTTGTAAACTCTATTGTCAAGTAAACAATTTCTGTCTGACTCGCCCAAAACAAAAGTCATGTCTACAAGTTCCACTTTATTAAAATTCATACTGTAAAATTCCAAATATTTTAAATTCATAAAAATTGTAACGACCGATAAGTGTGATAAATGCTCCTTTGTACACGACAATTTATACCAAACTGAGGTTTTATTGCTTGTCGAATAATGAAAACAGCAAAAAATTTACAATAAAAACATTACAGTAAAGGACCGGTTAAATACTATTTGCTCATTTCAATGGAGTGGAAGAAATGGTCCCACTAAATTGCCTCATTTCAAAATTGCATAAAGACCTGTGTCAATGAAAATGGGCAACATATCGAACACCTATTATAAATTTTTCTAATGAATTATTTGAGGGAACCTCTTTTTTAAAGTTTATTTTTTAATTTGACACTTATTTATAAAACGAAAATGGTTGTGATTAGCCCTAGGGAAGAACTTACAAAAAATTTTCGTTTTTTATTTCTATATCACATCGTCGAAAAATATACAGGGTGTTCCATTTGAAAACATTGAGAAAATTCAATTGAAAATGGTCTTAATTGTAAAATAATTTTTGGCCACCCTATACATTTTTAGGAAATGAAAATGATTCAAAAACATTAATTAGATGTCTCATAACTGGTATTCACATAAGTTTTCCTAAAACCCATAATTGTAACTTTTATAGAGGAGTTTGCGACTAAAAATATTATGTTTTAATTCACATAAATTGTTCTTAAAACCTTAATTGTGACTGTGGTGATTTTTTTAATATCCATCTGCAGATTGCATTATGTCAACAAAAAAATTCATTACATCCAAGTGATTGGGAGATATTCAATGCTAATATAGGAATGAGAGCCTAGAAATAGGCTTCAAAAAATGTACTGATATACATAGCATTCCCTTTTTAAAAAAAGGCACTTGGTCCTGTAATTTAGTCTTGGCTCGCCCTGTATGTTCGAAAATAATTTCCAGTTATAGACTTTTTTATCTAGTTTACTTGCAATTTTTTAAAAAATGTCTAGCTATCGTAGAACTCGAGATATCGAGGTCCGACACACTATTGTCCCACACTGTATAATACGCCGAAAAACTTTTGCAAATACAGACCTTAGGGTTATCAGCAAACGCCTTAATTTAAGTAGCACAAATATAAAATTAACGATAATGGAATTGTAAGAGTATTTGTTGACTTTCTTAGCTTTCTCTTCAGTTAGATCCCTCACGAGGAACAGTATCACTTAAAGTTGAGTTACAATGCAATTTCTTTTTAAAAATTATGATGTTACTTTAGCTAATGGAACAAATCAGTGTAATGAGGCAATGTTGGGATACATGTAGATGTACAACATTCCAAAATTTTGTCAAGTGGTATTGTGAACCTTGTGTGCTGTACATTTGCTAGATGTATCGTGTCGCTGCATACAATCGAGTATTTTTAACACCATCACTAATTTACTCCATTAGATCATAACTAAATACCAACAGAAAAGAAATTTAAAAAACACAACCTTACACAGATCAGGAAAAATAAACATTAGACCCATAATCTTTGGAATTTTGCCTTATAAGTGGCTGGAATTGGCTTTCCTTGAACGCATTTAACAAAAATATTGCCACAACGGTGACCAGAAATCCGCACAGAGACCCAAGCACATCCTGACCGTTCATCTTCTGCCATTCCTTAAACAAAATGGCCGACGCAATTATTACTAAGGTGGTAAACAGCACGTAGTATATAGGTGTGACGACACTAGTACTGAAGATATCCAGCACTTTGTTGAGATAGTTCATCTGGATGCAAATGCAAACCACTACGACCACCAATAGCGAAAAAAGTAGCCACGGGTTGGGATGAGAGTTGATCGAAGCAGCTGTAAAATTATACAAAGTAAATGTAATTAATCGATTCGTTAATTTATTAGAATTTAATAACAAAGCATATTTTGAGCAAGGCTTAAAACACCAAAACCCTTGAACACTAGAGTCGGATACTTAACTCGAGTTTTAATTAGGTACGGATGATGGCAATATGGTTGGCGAAATATGTAGCAAGAGAATCTTTAAGTGTAATTTTCATAAGTTTTGGTGTTTGTGAAATGTCAGACAGGATCATAACAAACACTGCAACTCCATCCAGGACTCAGTGGTCCAGAATAAGGTTTATGAAATAATATAATATGCTAACCCATATAGTCAATTTGAGGATTAACTTTTAAATTAAGTGCGTAAGGTAATTAAAACACAATTTTCTTTCAAAATATTTGGAAATATTACACCTCTGATAATCTCTTACACTACACTCAGAATATATTGATATAATTTTGACTTGTACTGTCGTGAGCAGAAAAAAATAGGACTTTTTTTTTCTAATGTAAATCTGTCTCTATTTGAATATGTAATGAGTAGCCGAAATAAAACAGATATCACTTTTAATTTATTTATTTTAATGCTGTAGTTATTGCTATAGTAAGTGATGGATGGTTAATGAGACAAATTGCACTGCGTTATAACATTAATAAAATTTTGGGTGGATTCAACTCTATTTATTGGTAAAAAAAATCACAATCGGACGTTTTCTTATTCGCCTCTGGTTTTCTTCCAGATCTGCTCCACCATAGGGAATTTTATCCTTTATTTGTATCAAATATCTGCTCTCGCAATACATTGTTCAGTTGATTTCAATTTTTCTATTGCTCATTTGTGTTTCTATAATTGTTTTTCCATTGATTCCGAATTTTCGACTTTGAGAATTAAAGTTAGAAATTATATCATGTAATATAACATAGCATATATTTCAGACGATTTTTCTATTTTTACCAATCTGTAGTTTCCGTTGAATTTAGATGAGTTTATCGGTCTCTAGATGATTTATTTTTATTTATTTAATTATACACAATATACTACAGGACCAAGGTCCTATTTACAGGGTCAAAAATGCAAGCGACAAAATAATAACCTTATAATAATTCATTATATTTACAACGGACAAAATATCAGGCCTATTTTAACACTGTTTTAATGTTAGATATTTTGAAATGAAATATATCGAGGTGATTTTCGATGCTGTGATAGTTTCGGCATATTACATACAGTACAGAGCCAGTAATGTTGGCCAATCAATGTCTGTGTTTAAAATTTTATATAAAAAAGGATTATGCCATGTAACTGCCGCTGCAAATTTGAAGACTAGTGTACGAGAACCTGTTAATATGTTATTGTTACGTGTTTACAGTCTTTAGTAAACACTCTGTGGTTCAAATAACTTGCAACAAGAATCTTCACAAACCACTATTTTATTAATCACTTAAATTAAAATAGTAAATACTTAAAAATCACACAACTAATAATAACTTTAATCTAATATAAATTTGCTACTTTTAAATCACAACTGTACTTTACTTTTCTTCAAAAACTTGTCAACTCTTATCTAACCTAAAAACTGTCTCTGTATACTAGAACTGAACTGTTCCCCCATCTGCTGGATTCACCTCTTTATATACACACTTGGAATGTCTAGAATCTCATTGTAGAACTTTCCAGAATGTACTGGAATCCTCTACTGTTTTCTTAGGCACTACCAAATGGTCAGTTGGTCCACAGATGGAGCCACCCTACTGGCCAGGGAGTAATTACACTCTCATCTCTTGTTAGAAGGCAGCACATAACATTATTATCTAGTACGTAGCAATGTTACATTTTTCATATTTAGCACCAAATTGTTTTTCAAATAATAATAATAATTGTTTTTCAAATACCAATTTTGAATCAAAGTGACATTATTCTGTAAAATTAAGCAGTTGGAGATATCAGTGATGTTACTAAATATCTTTAAATGGTCAGTGTACATTAAGACAGGGCAATGAAGGTTAAGCACAATATCGTTTATAAAGATGTTGAAAGCATTTGACCGAGAACAAATCCTTGCGGTACACCCACGAGTAAAATAAAACTTTCCGACTTATAACTATGTTTATTGAACATACTGGTTTCTGTTAATAAGATGTAGAAGTGGCACTGAAAAACCGAAGGAAGCAAGTTTGTTAAATGGAATATGTTCAATTTTGTCAAAACCTTTTGAGAAATCTGCCTGTCTCCCACTATTTATTACATTTGATAGATACTCCGTGATGTATATTAAGTTAATAGATGTCGAGCAGCCATGTTGGCATATCCTTTCAACTGTCTTAATGCGAAATATGCATAATTTATTTTTTTGTTCTTCCCAGCAAAGGCTATTGTCAATCATAGTTCCCAGGAACATATTGAATTTTGCCAATGTTCAAGAAAAGTGTATTATTATGACACCAGTCTTCATATGACTGTAAAATTCTCTTTATTTTATCACGAAGTTCTACAGGGTCCCCTGCTGAGAGCAGCATGGAAGTGTCATCCACAAACATGACAACCGATCCCTCCTGCATAATTGTAGGGAGATAATTGACAAATAACAAGAATAGTAATGGTCCCAGCACAAAACCCTGAGGGACTCCTTGAGCGACATCATAATTTTCCATACCATATATTTTCACATGTAGTTTTCTATCAGTAATGAATGACTTAATAAGATTTAACGCTTAAATTATAAGCATTTTGATGAAAATATATTAAATTCATTACATCTTGGAAATGGGGAATTTGGTTCTACATTGTAAGTGCATTGTAACAATGTTACTTGAAACCGCTCTGATGTTATTATCATATAAAAGTTTCCAACTTTCTTCAGTATCCAATCAACAGAAAAATCTGCACTATAAGTTTGTAAAATTCACCGACTTAGTTTAGGTTTAAAAAGAAAGACGTCAGCATAGATTAACTTGGATACTTTATAAAATTAATTTGATTTGTGTTCTTAAAGTCATATTTTTATATTCCACACAGTTTGGCCAATGTATAATACAATACTTCAACACTAATATACTACTTATTTTTCAAAATCATATTTGATCTAAAAAATGTGCTCATCCTGTGTGTTAAAGTTAATTAAACGTCTACCACTGAGACTTTATTTGAAATTTCTAGCAAAGATCATTCCATTGAGATTATTATTTCATTATTACATACAGCATTTTAAAAGTTAAGTAAAGTACATAATCATAAAATAAAATTTAATATTTAGCGTCTACCATTTTGCTTAATATTTAAAAATAAATAGAAAACATTCTTCCAACCAGATATTCAGTTGTTAGTAGTCGATAATTTTGAACCATGAAGGAATTGTTCATTAATATTCGGACAAGGTATTGCAAATAATGGAAGAGAACTTAACATTAAAAACTAATGGCAACTATATTGACTCACCTGACAAACTATCTCTAATTCCCAACCCTAATCCTTTGCAGGCCATCACATTTAAACTTCCAATAGATGAACACAGGGTTACGTATACCGTTACGTATCTGCTGCCATAACGTGGCCCCGCATATACCAAAATGACGATAACTATGGTTAAGGTTATCGCAATATAGTTAAGAAACGCTGGATCTTGTAACTTATTGATCAATTCATCAAAAGATTCCATTTGTTCTTCTTTAGGTGCGTGAATCACCATTATAGTTGCTCCCAGCATACAGAGTAGACATCCCAACTAGGATTATAAAAAACATGAATATAAATAACAAAGTAACTTAGAAGGTTTTGTCTGATTCTCACAAAGGGCACAATCTACTATTCTACTTGATCAAATAAAGTTAAATTCTCGGTCAACCATGAAATAGGCAGAAATTTGGAAAGTCTTGTGGAATTATTAGGAAGTTCTTCAGAAGTGAAAATGGATAGGGGAATCGTGCACAGAACTTAGGGAATTTTTTTTACAACAGCTAAGTAAAATATTTCCCAAAATTAAAACCATCATCACAATTATGACATAAGTCGGGACTTAATACTTTATGCAAGGCATTATAGTACTACTTAGATATATTTTTTTTAATCTGCCACCACATAATGATGAATAGGAAAATATTTCATTGCAATCAGAATTACTGTTTTTTCCAAATTAAGGAACCTTATTGAGAGACACAATAAGGCTCAAAATGTGTTAACTTCTGAGAATTAGTAATTTAGTAATTTTAGTAATTTATTCTCTCTTTACCATATTATACAATATACATAATCATCTATAATACTAGAGTTAGAGTAGTTTTAAAAAAATGGTATACCTACGATATACGCTAAAGTTAACATATAATAAGTATTATACAGATAAAGGTAAGAAACGATTTTAGATACCTAGGCAGTTATGAGATCATAATTGCCCGTATGTACCATATGTTTAAAATATTTAGGTTACAAAAATTAAATAATGAAGATTGTAATTGAGATATTGAAGCGACAGGTATTTTATTTATTAGAGAAGACTTGTGATGGAGCGCCTTTAACTTTACAAAACTTGATTAAATAAATTATAATTACGTACAACATACAATTTACATATACTCCTGAATTTTTTTATATTGCTTATTGTTTTAATATTTAATGGAAGAAGATTATAGAATTTAGGTCCTAAATAATTCATGAACTTTTTATTTATGTTCTTTCTGTTTATTGGTATGGCTAAGTGTCGATTTACTCTATTTCGTGTGATGTAGGAATGGTTAATGTATTGTTTAACTTTTGTGTGCTTATGTACAAAACAGCAGGTTGAAACGATGAATAAGCTACGAACATTGCATATTCTATCAGTGTACAGTAAATTTGTTGGATACAGTCTATTTTTCTTTAAAATAATTTTCAGTATTGTATTCTGTACTACCGATAGCGGTTTTAAAGTATTATTGTACATACCACCCCACACTATTATGCCATAGCGAATAAGAGACTCAACCAATGTTTGATACACTGTTAATAATAGGTTTTGATTTAAGAATTGCCTTAAAAGATAAAATTTGTGTATAAGGCACCTAATTCTTTTTGTTAAGTACGTTACATGACAGTCCCATTTTAGATTTTTGTCAATAACAATACCTAAGTACTTAGTACTTGTGGTCTCTTTTATTGTGTCATTTAAGTTGTCTATTTTTATGTTATTATAATCAGGACGATTTGAAGATGTTATAGAGAAAGCAATGTAATTGGTTTTATTTATGTTTAATGATAATTTATAGGTATCTAGCCAATCTTTTACTTTTTTGACCCCTGATTTTACTCGGTCCCTTGTGTTATCCCAGGTGGTTCCATTAAAAATTAGCACCGTATCATCTGCATATGAAATGACTTTACCATTAATGTCTATGTTAGTTAAAGAAGTAATATATACATTGAAGAGTATTGGTCCTAATACTGTACCCTGCGTACACCTATCTGAACATTTTTTGGATCACTTAGTACGTTCCTAACTTTTACACACTGAGTTCTATTTGTTAGGTATGATTTAAAGACTTCCAGCACGATGCCCCTAACTCCATAGCTTTCAAGAACATTAAGAAGTTTCTCATGAGGTACCGTGTCGAAAGCCTTAGCTAAATCTAAAAAGACAGCTATGCATTTTTTGCTTTTATCTAGATTATCTGTTATCTCCTTTATTACTTCATACATTGCGTCGTCAGTGCTTAATCCCTCTGTGAATCCAAATTGGTGTGGAGAGAGTAATTTGTTGTTCTTTAGAAAGTCAACCAGTCTTTCTTTAAGACATTTTTCAAATACTTTTGCGATATTATTTATTAGGCTTATTGGTCGATAATTACTAATTATTTTAGGATTGCCAGATTTATAAATAGGGGTTATAGTGGATACTTTAAATTGGCTAGGAACTACACCGGTTTTAAAGATTAGATTTATTATATGTTTTAATGGGGAAATAATGTATAAGTGTATGATTTTTAAGATTTTCGAGGTAATTCCATCTGGTCCAGGAGAACTATTGTTTTTTAAACTATTTATTTGCCTAATTAATTCATTATTATCGACCGGTTTTAGAAATATTGATTTATCTAATATAAAGGGGGTATTTGTATGGTTATTGCATTGTGGTATTTTATTTAACATCTCTAACCCTATATTTGAAAAATAATTGTTGCAAAAGTTGGCCATGTCTTTATCACAGTTGAAATTATTGTTGGTGTCATCAAGAACTTGAAAATTATTATTGCAGTTTTTTTTACTTTCATTTGTAGCCTCAGATATGAGTTGATACATTTTTTTAATATCGTTAGTATTTTCACTTATTTTATTTTGATAATAATTGTTTTTTGCTTTGTTGATTACTTTTTTTAAATTATTTCGATAAGTCTTATATTCAGCTTCTTTGGTAGTGGTAAATTCTTTTAATAGTCTTTTTTTCAATTTATCTCGATGTTTTATAGATATAATTATTGCGTTGCTTATCCATGGTTTTATTTTTTTATGTTGTTTTTGTTTTGTAATTATTAAAGTACTTGATTTCTCTAGTATTTCTCGCAACTCTGTTATGAATGTTTCGGTAGCTAGCTCAGGATCATTTGCATTTAACACATTTACCCAACTAGTTTCTTTGACTATTTCCTGTAGTTTGATGAAGTCGGTTTTTATTATTCTATTTGAGACTGCCGGAATTTCCGTGTTATTTGAATTTTTTTTTGCTATATTTATCATAACGGGGTAGTGATCTGTGATGTCGTATGGTATCACAAATGATTCATATTTTAAGTCTTTTAAGTTCAAATTTTTTTTGACAAAGATATGGTCGATAGACGACGATGAATCATTCGTTACTCTAGTGGCAGACTTAATATAAGGTTGAAGACCATGTAAAGCTAAAGTTTCTAAATAATTATTTACCACAATTTTAACTTACAGTAGGATATTCAATATAATAAAAAAATACTTACTTTTCCTAATATATTCAAGGATTCTTTAAGAAATCTTGATGCCAAAATTGCAGATACTAACACACTTAATGCCCCTAATGGAGTTACTAGAGATGCCGGGGCAAATGCGTATGCTGCAAAATTTAGAATTTCTCCGAGTCCCACTGAAAAATATAATAATAATAAATCATTTTTCATACTATAAAACATTTCTCTACAAACATGATATAAAAACAGAATAACAATTCATGCAACTAGCTATACCTACCGGGTGACCCAGAAAGTACCTCCCCCCCCCCCCCCGCTTTTTTCTACAATTTTAAAAATAAAATATATCATATTTTTGTAACAGAGCGTTAAACGTGAAGTATCATGGATTCTCATCTATCGAAGTACTAGCGACGTCAGGAGTTCCGCAGGGTTCTGTTCCCGGTCCACTGTTTTTTCATAATTAACATTAACGATATTTGCCGAGATTTGAAAAGTAATGTCCTTCTATATGCCGATGATCTTAAACTGTTTGCATCTATTAATTCCGAAGAAGACTGCCGTCGATTACAACATGACCTCTCAAAAAAAAATTCGTGGTGTGAAATCAATAGGCTATCTTTAAATATATCCAAATGTAATGTGATGACTTTTACGAGGAGAAATAACTCAATAAACTTTACCTACAAAATAGGCAATGAAATGGTTACAAGATGCACTTAGTTCAAGGATCTTGGAGTCATCTTTGACTCAAAATTAACTTTTCCTCCCCATATTAATTACATAACTGCTAATGCCTATAAAATCTAGGCTTTATCTCACGTAACTCAAGGCACTGAAGATATTTCCACACTTTCTCTCCTATTTAATGCTTTTGTACAGCCAAAATTGGAATACAGTAGTATTGTTTGGAATCGACATTACAATAATCATATCCTTAATTTGGAACAGGTTCAGAGAAGACACGTTAAACATCTTTCTTACAAAGCTGATGGATTTTATCCTCCCAGGGGCACACCACAATCTGACTTGCTAGCCAGATTTAATTTAAATGTCTACTTTTCTGTACAGTTCCTATTTAAACTTTTAACAAGTCAGACAGACTGCCCGGATATTCTTAGCTCCATCCAATTTAATATTCCATATTTTCAAACTCGCTCATATGCTGTATTCTATTTGGATACACCAAGAACAAATGTACTAAAATCTTCTCCTATTCACAATATGTGCTCAAATTACCTAAGCTATCAGGCGAACCTCGATATTTTCAATTGTAGCATTAATAATATAAAACAATGTATTTTAAATCCCTAGGTATTCCTCTGTAAATTATTTAGTATTAAGTTTCTATTTCTGTACTGTATATATATTTCTTTGTATATTTCCTGCCCTGTAATTGGATGCATATATCTGTCTGGGCAGCCGTATTCATAAAATAAAAATAAAATTTCTAGTTGGTTTTGAAATTCAGGAACAAATTTGAAAAATTTCGAAGTAGATTTTTTGAATTTGAATAAAGGGGTATTTCTCAACAAATTAAATGTAAAATTGGCCTATTTTGTTCATTTGCTTGGATTTAGAAGTGTTTATCCCATTTTCCACTTCATGGAAATTAAATTTGTCATAACTCCAATTTTTCAAGTAGTACCCTGTATGTTTTATTTTTTTATCAGATAGAGCGGTAAATTTGCTTTAGACTGGTTTTTACCGATTAAGAATTGAATATAAATTAAAATAAATATCAAGCTTTTTGTAGAAACGTTTCAAATTATGTGTCCATATCTTGCAGTAAGCAACAGTAAGTAAGAAAAACAGATGAGAAATTGCACATGGCACCTGTCAAAACGTTATTTTTGACAGAAATAGACACATTTATTATTTGTAAATTTATAATTAAATGCTTTTTTATGAAAAAGTAGATGGTGAATGTCAGAAAAATGCCCATGCGGCCCCGCGTCTCTATTATTCCCAATCGTCAGCCATACCAGCAGTATTTTGAAATTCTACCTGGCAAAAACCCGTGTTGACTGCGAAGGAGAGTTGAGATGTTACATGGAAAGAGATTATATCGTATAAAACAATTTCAAAGAGTTTGCCAAAATTATTCAGGATAACTATGGGCCTATAATTTTTGATAAGAGTCTTGTCACCTTTTTTAAAAACAGGATTTTATATTGTCTCCATATGTGGGGAAGAGTAGTTGTTCGTAGTGCTAAGTTAAAGATGATAGACAGTGGTAAGGCAAAAATTGGGGCACAGTCTCGTAACAAGAAAGCTAGTATACCATTAGGAAGAAAGCTGACCAGAAATAACATAAATGTCATTTCCAAGGTTATTTTTCATCCGATTTTAAATCTTAAAAAAGCGTTGGAAAGATAAATTAATTATAGCTTTATGAGAAAAGAGACTTAAATATACAGAGGGCTATCTAAAATAAGAAAGTTGTGGCAATATCCGGCCATACCGGGAGTGATTTTTTCACCGCCGAATGGTCACAATGTGGTCATTGATACCTATATTTGATTTCCCAAATTTCAGAATTTTATTTTTAAAACTGTAGAAAAAGTGGGTCACCCGGTATATTAAATAGATATATTTTTAAGTCTGGCTGAATGGGCTACATCCTTAATGCCACAAAAAAATTGTACGTTATTATAACAGTTTTAATGTTCAAAATATCTATTTGCCAATAAATCTCATTATTATTATTATTCTACCTTGATAATTTGTTTTACTGTTGCCTGGCCATATAATTTGAAGCTAATACATATTTAATTACATTTTTCATGAAGTACATCAGCTGTTTATTGATCTATGTAAACAGATCATCAACATAAAAGATTATGATTTCCTTGACAAGAATTAATACATCTGTAGTCACTTGAGTTCTTATCTAAGAACCTGTTTATTACCCGATCGATTTATTACCAACAAAATATGTATCCACTAAAGTACATGCTATTTATACAACCAAATGGTAATAAAGGAGTGTAATGGCTGCAATAACCTCGGTAATAATGTCACTTACTTGTTAAAAATCCTAGCCACCATAGCCAATCCTTTAAATATCCAAATCCACCAGCTCCGGCTCTGAGACTACCCTTCCTGCTCAATCTTATCAGGGACAATTTTTTGATGATAAAACTTGATCCAATAAATAAAGAAGAACTCAGAGCTAAAGTTAATCCGATGTAAAACTCTGATTTGTTGTAAAATCTTTGCTCCAAACTTTTTGTTGTCGTCTCCATAGCTTTTCACGTACTTATATTTTTTAACTCACAGGCTTAAAGTAACTCTGATAAGATAATGAGTAACAGTATAATTCTAGTGATTTAACGATTTACTGGAGATGCACAGATAAAATACTTTTTCATATTAATCATTACTCATACATTTTTGGGAAGCAGCTAATTGGCTAATATAAATTCATTTTGTAACTCTCATTGCTAGGTACACACAATTCACTTTTATATGGTCACTATCTTTTTAAATCACTTAAGTTACATATCTTTAGCCACTTACATTTCCACTTTCCATAATATGTTTCTGCATTTAATTATAAACAAAAATAAGACCTTTTTACTACAGACTAGATTGCGACGCAAGGTTAGGTTATGTTCGCAATAACTAAAACCTAACCAGCGTTGCCAAATAAAGTACTCACGTAGCAAAAAACACATAAAATTGTGAGATACCTATACTTTTAGATTCTTTAAAGCTGGTATAAACAGAAGACGGTTATAAGTTATAACCGAGGCCTTATTTATTTGCTAATATATTTAGATATTGATCATCTTAGTTATTCTCATTTTTAATTGGTTGAGAAAGTTAACAAATGTCTATAAACCAATCAGAAATGAGAACAACTGAAATAATCCAAAAAATGGGTGACTTTTTGAAGGAACATCGCGTTCTCGCCTCACATCTTCCAATTTCAATCAGTGTATCCAAGGAAGTTAGGTATGCAATCTTAAGCGAGAATTGGTGTAGTGCATACCATCCTTCGGAGAAGATGCAAAGCCGTAGGTTCCTTTCCTTATTGTCTATTACATGCTAGGCAAGTAAAAGATCCCTACTCTTCGAAAGAAAAGCATATGAAGAGAAGATAGAGGTTCGGCAAAATTCCTGAGTTGGACGGTAGCTCGTCTACAAGCGTCGGTGTTATTAGGCTCAGTAGCGGAAGTAGGCCAACGTTAAATAAATGTAAAAAAATCACAGCCATAAACCTAAACTTCAATGAGGAACAAATCCAAGCCAGTTCCTACTATATCCAATAGATGACGCCATGCATACTCGGTTTAATGTTATTCTCAACTTGTATCATATATAACTTTTAAATTGTTTAAATTTACCGATTTTCCCAATCTCTTTCGTAGAAATGAGCCAAATTGATAGAAAGGATTACGGTAGTTGGTCATTAAATCGTTTACAACTTTAAAAGCGGAGCTGAGAAAAGACAGGTGCTATAGAGTTCATGAAAAAAAAGCTGATTTGGTTGAAAGGTATATATATAATTGTACTTATGGACTTGTTGAATTTTTTGTTTATAAATCCTCTTTTATTCTAGATTAATCAATTATGGCAATATTTTAGTTAGTACACTTGAAGATGAAGATATAGATTACAATTTTAAAACACCAGAGTTATCATATAGTTGTCGGAAACGGTCAACAGTCGGTTCATAAATGTGCTACTGTGTTAGTGCACTTTGGTACAGAGCAACAAGTTTTCGTTATACATCCTAATTATTAATTTCGTGTATTCAGACATATTTTTTCATATTGACATTAACGGACAAACAACCGAGTACAGCTGGTGCACTCTGGCGGATAAAATAAAAGAGAATGTTCCCCATTGAATTACGATTTCCATTAACTATGTAAGTACATACATATTTACCTATTTCACCCCCGTATCTGTTTCATACCCATCCACTCGCTGCGCCAGTTCGATGCTTGCGCAGCTAACCCCCGCTACATACCTTAGTCGGTCGGATACTGTGACTGAACTGTGAGCCGAGGCCTATGCCGCTGCACTTGTGATCTTACACAGGCATTCTCAATGCTAAAAATCGTCAAAGAAACACGGTTCGAGTTAAATTTGGCACATATCATGTTTTATAGAAAGATGCACATACCATCTAGGCACATGTATGTACGATAGGGCGTAGACTTCAGTAGGCGTGACATAAAGACTCTACAGGTCTTGGTCCTTCATACTGTAAAATAATTATTATAATATGAAGCTGCATGGACCTAAATATATAGAATCACCAATTGCAACATACATGGGCGCATAAACGTCTACACCAGTCATGTATAAGTGACATACGGGTTTCTGCATCAGACCATGGAAATTAGCCATGTTCATAAAATCAGGTGTATCTATTTGCAATGTTACTCTGCAGATAAAAAGGCAACAAAAACTTTACGAGCTGATTATTAACACCGTTAAGCCATTCGGTATGGTGGCATCAAACAAGCCGGCGTATTAAAAAACCTATAAGTATGACTCAATTTGCTAATGAAAATAGTTCAGAGAGTAACGGTATTTTAATGAAGTCGTAAAGCTTTCGTTGCTTTTTTTATCTGCAGAGTAAAATTGTAGACGACTATATGTGGATGCTCTATTTATAGAAAGAAAACGGGAAATTAGTGTGTATGTCCTGTATGAGAATCAGAAACTTTTTATTTTTGGCCAATAGATGACGAAATAATATGAAATGAAAAATAATGTTTAGACCATTATTTTTGCGATCACATTGTAGAATCGTGAAAACGTAAATACAGAAATTATGCAATCTTATGATAATCGTGTAATCTGGCATCGCCGCAAAATATATTGACAATATTCGGGGGTTAGGAAAAGATGACTATCTCTGTCTTTGTTATAGTTTCAGAAAATGAGAATAATACTTTCAAATTATTCCCAGTGAAATTTTGTAAAACCCTATTTATTTAAGATGTGACTAAAGAAGATTTATGTGTTCGTTTATACGTAAATCTTCTTTGATATATGACCTGATTGCAGGTCATTTCATTTTGTAATCATTAATCATGTGAACTTGATGCGAATAACAATCCAAGCCAGTTCCTAATATATCCAATAGATGACGCTATGCGTACTCGATTTAATGTCATTCTCAATTTGTATCATATAATATATGATACAAATTGAAAATGACATTAAACAACAATTTAAAAGTTTAAATTTCCCGATTTCTGAGAGTTTCCCAATCTCTTATTCGTAGAAATGAGCCAAATTGATAAAAAGAGTGAGGAACAATTCAAGCCAGTTCCTACTATATCCAATAGATGACGCCATGCGTACTCGGTTTAATGTCATTCTCAACTTGTATCGCATATAATCTTTAAATAGTTTGTCGGAAACGGGCATTTTTAGGAAATAAATGTCCTACCGTGTTAGAGCACTTTGGTACACAGCAACAAGTTTTAATTTTACATCGTAATTATTAACTTTGTTTATACAAAGACATATTTTTTCGTATTGACGTTGACGGGCAAACAACCGAGTACAGCTGGTGCACTCTGGCGGATAAAATAAAAGAGAATGTTCCCAATTTGCACAAAATAACTCCAAAACTAATCGATTTTTATAACAATGTAACCCAGCAATTTACAATTTGAGTTAGGTACTTAATACTTAGGTAACGCGTATTTATAGCTCTCGCCAATTAAAATGCCATCATCAGGAGATGATTGGAACTTGAAATCGGTTATTGATTAAAAAAAATTTCATAAGTTCTGTACCATTTAAAATAAGTCTACTTATTTTGTGGTGAAATAATACAGAAATTGTTTCATATAATTTTATTAATAAAAAATGGGTAAATATATTTTTTTCTTATTTTAACACATCTTTAAGTCTACACTCTTAAGGAACTCGAGGCGAAATTTTGCAATTTTATAAAATAGTTGCATCAGAGATTTTGTGATTATTTTTATAAAAACAGTTTGGCATCAGTTACAACTAATTCATTGAAGCTGTCTGAAGCCATTAGTTTTCTTCAACCCTAGTTCAAACATAATATAGGTAAAAGTAATGAATACTAAAGCAATAAATAAATAGCTATTTTTTTCGGTACCCATATGGGATCTTATCCAAAGCATTTATATTTACAAAATATGTTTAAAAATTAGGATACTGCAGAAGAGGGTGGGCCGAAATTTTATTTTATTTTTTTTGATTCGCTATACGATAAGTAAAATAAAACAAAGAAATGAAAAACTGTTTAATATCTTCCGGTCGTGCATCACCTTCAAGACTTGTAAAGATTAGTGAAATTCAGCTAATCTTTGTGTTTTTTTTTTTATGTGTCAAACTGATTAAGGTCGAACTGCTATACTGCGGAAAACTTACCCCTCGGACAGATATGTAAAATAAAACAAAGAAATGAAAAATTGGTTAAAATCTTCCTGTTGCGCATTATCCCCGAAAATCATAAAAACTGATAAAATTGAAAATTTTGTCTTAATTAAGAAAAACAGTTTTTCCATGTTAGTCAAACAGTACAACTTGAGATAACTAAGAAAACAGATAGAACTAATAATAAAGGTGATAATCAATTTATTAATGAACCACTCTTGGATGTTAATCTTAAATTTAGAATATTTACAAATAAGCTACTTGATGCCATTGATACATGTTTTCCAACAAAATCAAAAATTCAAAGCAACATTAAATCCCAAAACTACAATTGGTTTAACGATAAATTGCAAAATACGTGAGATCGCCAAAATTCTTTAATTGACTTAAACAAACAAGATGCTTTTTTGATATCGAAAGATTTGGTAAACTCCTGTCGACTCGAAATTTCAAATACAAAAAAGCCTCCAACAATGACCAACTCTCTGGGAAATACATAACGCACCAAATAAACAAGTAGCCATGTGGGACATCATAAAAAACAATAACAACCATTATCACACTAAAACATCAGACTCTTTAATTGCAAATGATTTCAACAACTATTTTTCAAATATTGCAGAGACCTTGCTAAATAATCTTCCACAATCCTGCAACTCGCCACAAGATTTTTTGGCAAACTTGTCCCCCAATCCGGGTCTTAAATTCAGGGAAGTTAGAGAAATTTTGGAAAATTTGACTAATTTGATTAAGCAATGTATCAGGCAGAAAATATTTTGTGACGTACTTAAACTATCAAAAGTCGTACCTATTTAAAAAAAAAGGGTTGTATAGCTGATGTAGCCAATTACAGACCTATTTCACTTGTTCTCATACTAGCTAAGATTTTTAAAGCGGTACTAAAGATCCAGATTTCAAATGATTTTGAAAAATATCAATTATTCCATTCACGTCAATTCGGGTTCAGAACCAAGCTATCAACAACCTTGGCCATAAATAACTTAACACAGACTATGTTACAAAATTCTGAACAAGATAACTTTACCAATGGAACATTTTATTACTTAACTGAGGCCTTTGATTGTGTATCTCATAGCATTCTCTAGGAAAAACTAATTCTATACAGTTTCGATGATAATAGCGTATCACTTATGAAATCCCATCTGTCGGACAGAATGAAGTATGTGTCATACAATAGCAATAATAATAATAATACACCACAGGTAATGACAAACCCCTTTATCCCGGAAGGCTCTAGAAGAGCCTTGTGTGGGAGGGGGCTACACATTTAGAGACAAGGGACACACACCCAATATCCGTGTATAGTGGACAGTATTTTCCACTGCCACGACCGGGGATCGAACCCGGAACTTTTGGGTGAGAGGCAAGTGCGCTCACCTCTCGACCATCAGTCATACAATGTGTCATAACACACAATGATAAAGCACGGAGTACCACAGGGATCGGTTCTTGGCCCTATTCTATTCATCATCTACGTTAATGATCTTGCAAACTGTGACAACAACACTACATTTATACTATTTGCTGATGACACTACAGTTCTTCACTCTGACAAGGATTTCTATTGTTTATCTGAGAGTGTTGTGAATACACAAGCTAATATAAAGCAATGGTTTCTTGCAAACAAATTCAATTTGAGTTAGGACAAGACCCAAATACAAACTTTTACTCTTCACCGTAACAACAATATCAATTGCAATAATGTGGTAAAATTCCTCGGCGTGTCCATCGACCCCAAGCTAACCTACACATGGTAAATTTATCAACAACCTTGTCAAAAAAATCTTTTTGCTAAGAAATCTAGTATCCACTGTTTCAAAGCAGGTTTTTATAACAGCATACCATGTGGTTTTTCACTCAAATATGACCTATACTATCCTTAATTGGGGGCATTCATCTCACAGTGCAAAAATCTTTGGTATTCAAAGAAAGTGTATCAGAGCCCTTATTGGTCTAAATTATAGAGACGATTGCCGCCAATATTTTAAGGTCTTCAACATCCTTACGATGCCCTCTGCATATATACTAGAGTGTCTGCTGTATATCAGATATAACTTGCATGCTTTTGATGAGCAAGACAAAACGCACTCACATCACACAAGAACCGGGCACAATATAAAACAAAACATCTTCAACTCACAAAATCCAGAGACGACACAAGCTACTATTGCATAAAATTTTATAATAATAAATTACCCAACAGAATAAAGTCCCTTGAGCCAAACAAATTTAAACAGACAATCAAATAATGCTTTAAAAGCTTTTTACTCTGTAGATGATTTCCTTGAGGACAATTTATCTAGTTGTAAGCTACTCATGAACTAATATTTTTTAATTATAATAGTACTCTTAAATCTGCTCTGTATTTATGTTCCTCATTATTTGGTTATTTATTAATAATTAGATTTAAGTATTTACATATTGATTTTTTAATCCATTTTACCATTTTATACTATTCTTTTTTTATTGACCTGTGCAAACATTTGTATGTATCTGATACCAATAAATTCAAAAATCATAAATATTTCAACATTTATTGGTCTTACATTGTGTCTGAATAACACATTTTTTTATTCATTATTTTTGGTACTTGCTATTTTAAACTCGAAAAACTTGGAATTATAAATCAAATCAAATCACTTTATTTATGCTATATACAAAAGTAGTATTTGCACAAGTCAATATTTACAATAAGAGAGAGAAAAATAACAATATAAAAATATATATACAGATATCATATATACCACAATAAAACATAGAAATATAAAACAAACTTCAGATTTAGACAAACATTTTTAATCATTTTAATCATCAATGAACTTATATGATAAAAATTCATCATACGAGTAAAAAGCTTTTTCGAGCAAGATGGACCTTATTTTTTTCTTGAAACTCGGATCTGGTAAGCACTTTATATCGTCTGGTAGTTTATGGAAAAATTTGGGGCTAAAATTTGAATTCCCTTTTGACTTTTTGTTAGTCTTACGTAAGGTATTGTTAACATATCTTTGTGTCTTGTATTGTAATTATAATCATGTTCTTTTCTGTTTAAACCCTGAGTATATAAATTCTTTCTAGCATACAAAAGCAACTCATATATATATATATATATATATATATATATATATATATATATATATATATATATATATATATATATATATTGATGGAAATGTAAGTATATTTAGCTCACGAAATTGTTCTCTACAATCAGCCCTATAATTTAAGTTGGCTACTATACGTATTGCTCTTCTTTGTAGAGCAAATTTTCGTGAAAGAAGCGTTGCTCTGATGAAACTATTCCTGGACTTGGCTCCAATGACTATTTGGGACGCTTCTGTCACTATTAGCAATTATATCCCAAGGGATGGAAATATCATATACAGTTTAAGGGACAGTTGTAATCTTACTGTAAGACAGCATAGGTTAATTACTGTAGCAAACGGGCCCGATGTCATGTCGGTCAAACTATATAATAATCTACCCATCGAGGTAAAACAAATTAAAGAGTTGAAAGTTTTAAAACAGATGGTAAGAAAAATTTTAATCAAAAACAGTTTTTATTCGGTCAAAGAGTATATGAGTAGCAGTAACATTATTATCCCCGAGTTTTAATAATATATTTTATGATATACTTGAATTTTACTATTATACTAATTTCACACACGCTCTGCTGTTCCTGATTTTACTGCAGAAATCTCCTCATTGCTTACTCTTCGCAGCAAAGGTGGAGGTGACAGATCTATCATTTCGATGTAATTGCCCCAAATTTAATTTTGGTGTCACGAAGCTCCTAACTGACTCATTCTTAGAAGTTTTGTTTCTCGCCTTCGTTAATCTTCTAAGCCCTAATCCTCTGATATGCTTTCTGTCATCTACAATCGTAGTCAAAAGCAAATTTTCGGGATGAGCAAAAAATGAGTTCCGCTCAATCACAGGGTCTACTACTTCAAGTAAATGTTCAGATAGAACCCTTGACCTATGTTTCTATAGCTTGAAATACAAGCTGTCTAAGTAGCCACTGATGATATGATAGACTGGAGTAGCTGTAATCTGTTGCCGCCACTTTTGCTGCGAAGAGTAAGCGATGAGGAGATCTCATCTGCAATAAAATCAGGAACAGCAGTTGAATGAAATTTAGACAAATTTTCATGTCATACGCAATCAGTAGAGCGGTGTGTGAAGTTAGTGACAGAAGCGTGACAAAAAGTCGTTGGAGCCAAGTCCAGGCATGGGTTCTTCAGAGGGACACTTCTTTCACAATCTATAATGCCAAGTTTTCGCTTTTTTTTTCTTAATTATGACAAAATTCTAAATCTGATCTGTTTTTATGATTCAAACGCGCGACTGGTAGATCTTAACTGATTTTCTATTTCTTTGTTTTATTTTACTTATCTGTCGGAGGGGTAAATTTTCCATGGTATTGCGAATCAACAAAAATTTCGGCCCACCCCATTGCAGAAGTCACACCTCTTCAGCTGCTGAGTTCCATCCCAGGTTATATTCAATGCATCTATGTCCCTTAAACTGTAGTACTCAGAACAATATTTTTCACACATTGGTAAACAAAAAATACTGAAAGTAAGTAATTTTATAGACAAATTTACAAACAAATTACGCTAAAACATAATATGTATATTTACAGCTGAGACATATAATTCATTTCCTTTTCCGGAGATTTGAAGATTGATTCCTGTTATGTGAAAGTTGCTACAGATATTTTCTACATTTCCTGGGCCCTGAGGGAGAAAATGACACCTAATTCTCACTTAAAAAATATTTCTGCCCATATTTTCACACCCTGAAAACTCATAACCTATAGAAATTTTTCATGAGTGGGCTGCTACCATCCCCAGCTTCTTGCAGCTGCAACTCCACATTTTTACACAGATCTTATATCATATTAATTCTTTCACCTCAGAAAATTGCTTTAGATACACCACTGGTTGATATATCATTATCAAGCAGCTGATAAGAGAAAGTTTCGACCAAGCTGTACATCTAACAGGCGACCCTGACAGACGACGTGATGCTGTCATGCATACCATATAGCAAAGGGAGGCCAATAATTAGAATAATCCATATAAAAGAGGAAGTCTTATTGTCAAGTGGCAAGTAGGTTTGTACAATTGCCAAATTAAAAGTCTCATTGGTATCAATGTTAGTCTATGTTGTTTTAATATAGTAGCTTTTATTTTTTAACTCACTAACGCTCACTTCGGCAGCCTAAAACAAAAAAAAAACAGATCAGCGGAGAAATATTGAAATAATTTCCATAAAACTATAGGAAAATATTACACATTCATTGTTTTGTTTCAATTAAAAGAATATCTCGAAAAGATGTCCTAAAGTAATTTTTTCACTATTAGGCACGTTAGTCAACCAAGGCATCTGGAGGTCAATTAGCACATAATTCAGTATTTATCTCCCAACAATGCCTGCATGGTTGATGAACTATGCTTTGACTGTACAGTGAAGTTTTGTTAAGAACATTAATACAGTAAGACCAAATTTGGCAAATTAGGAGGAACGGAAGAAGTCATTTATAAATAAATAAAAGGCCTTACGTTTCGCACACTCTCTATAGAATCATACATCAAAGCCTCCAATGTTTCTCTCAACGTACTGTTCCAAAACGCTTTTACCGTATCCTCAGGCAAAGTTTTGCTAACCAACAGAACAAAATAGCAAGTTCGTTCTCTCAAAAGTGAGCTCGAATGTCTCAGCAAATTGACAAAATTTATTTGTTTAACGTCGCAATTATTCGATTCGTTCAAAAGAATCTTTTCAACTATATCATTATTTTCTGGGAACTTTCGCAGCAAATGGGTTAAAATCGCAGCCACGTCCAGGACAATTCGTAACTTTTGCTTTGCTGAAGAAAAAATAAATTAGGACATAATATCAACATTTTCTATGCACAGACTTACATAAAAGTAATAAAAGTTTCATCAGTACATAAACGTTCAACACCACGACGGAATCACAGAACTGTATCAAAAAATTATCATCGACGTAAACTAGATGCGAAATCAATAAAAATATGTATTCTAAAGTCTGGAAGTCTTCCTCGGTCAGTTCTGAGAGTGCCTTGTAGCTTTCTATGGCGGATGGTAATGGGGAATTGTTAGGCGAGGGCGACGCCCCGGAAGGAGTCTCGCCTCTGCATTCTCGAAGTAGCAATTTGGAAGCATACACTAAATTTGGCACTAGTTTCACCTCTAAATAAACCTAAAACATATTTTAAACTTATGATCTGGCACAATATGTATGTTAAGTTATAATCTAATGCAATCGTTGGATTTTCGCCCATTATACACAACTTTTTGACATTTGTGTTCAGGACCGGATCTAGATGGGCAAAAGGGGGCAAGCGCCTCGGGCAGCGGCAAAATGAGGGAAAAAGAAACAATGACTTAAGAAAAATTGTCAAAACTTGGCAAACCTCTCTATTGTGAATGATAAAACAAATGTTGCCAATCTATGGTTAATAAATCGCAAAATCCAATCTTGGCCGCCACCCCCACCCTTAAGAAATTTTCAGATCCGGTTTTTATTAACCTTTGTGCAAATTATGACTATGCAGAAATGAGGAAAAACAATTTTAGCTTTAAAATTGCTTATCAGTGGGATACTAACTCAGCAACTTCATAAATATTTTTTAGTCTGGCCATTTACTCTAAAATGAGTATTGTTTTGATATGATCGATCAAGACGGTAGCTCAGTGTGCTAAAGGGTCTGTTTAGCAAACTGAGTATGCCTCGCAAAGTGAGTTCGAGGCCCGCAAAGTGAAACAATTTTTCATAAAAAAAAAAATTGCCCCAAGAGTGATTCGGACTCCACAATAAACTGCAGGGCCTTGTCTCTCTTTACCCAGCACACGATCCTTGAGACCTTCCAGGGGTTACTTGAGTAACTTCACAGGCAGAGGCATTTTAAGGCAGGCGCGGATCCAGGCCCAAATTAAGGGGGGGGCATACAAAATATTGTGAGAAACATACAAATAGAATACGCTAAAAATGGGACAAAAACCTTATTATTAAAACAATTTTTAGGAAGAATAACATAATATGTATTTTTATTATGCTTCATAAAATAAAATATAATTTCGTGTTATAAAAATTTTTTTAAAAAAACCTTATGGCAGTTCCAGTAGGAAAGGTAGATTTCGCCCCTTTTTTAAAAAAATTTTCTATGCGTTTTAGCAAAAAATATTTTAGACAATAGTTGTAGGTCTAGATGGGTACTATCTAACGATGTATCGCACGTACATATTTGATTCGAAATAAAATTTTGAGATTTTCTTAAATATTTTGAACCGCCGCCATTTTGAAACAAAGAAGGCGACTTGGCCCATCTTCGAATTTAACCGAGATAAATAACAATTTTAATAACCATGTCATAAATGCTGCAAAAATTTCCAAAAATAAAATTTTCCACGAATATCAATTGAAACAAAAATTCCCTCTTTATCAATCCGGTGATGAGACAGGAGGTAATTGATATTATTATCGATTTAAAAAACAAAATGAGTGCAGGATACGATGAAATACCGAGCAGCATTATAAAATTCTGTGGATTTGAACTGAGTGTACCGCTATGTTACATTATAAATAATTTCTTCAAATATGGCATCTTTTTAGAACAATTAAAGTTGGCATTGGTAAAACCCATTCACAAAAAAGGCGATCCTGAAGTACTCGATAACTATAGACCTATTAGTTTGTTACCATCTTTCTCAAAGATTTTTGAAATAGCAATGGCGAACAGACTACAAAATTTCTTTCGTTTTGATAAATTGTTTGAGGACTGTCAACATGGCTATCTGGAAGGTAGGTCAGTAGAGAATGCACACCGCATTCTCTACTGACCTACCTTCCAGATAGCCATGTCAGTAGAGAATGCGGTGTATGACTTTGTGGAAAAAATAATACAAAATCTAGAACAAAAGAATATAGCCATGGGAATATTTCTGGACTTGTCAAAAGCTTTTGACAGTTTAGATCACTCAGTCATAGTAGAAAAATTGGAATTATATGGTGTCAGGAGCATAGCACTGCAATGAATCTGCTCTTACTTAACAGATCCCTATCAAAGGGTGGTAAACGAGAAAGACCATATAAAATATTTTTCTGAAAGAAGGCTAATAAGCTTCGGAATCCCACAGGGTAGCATAATGGGTCCATTGCTCTTCATTATTTATATAAATGACATTGTACATGTGCTATCAGGTGAATCGGCAAGTTTAATAAATTATGCCGATGATACAAATCTTTTAATAGGTGCCGAGAAATTCCCAGATTTAATAACCAAAACAGATATCTCTTTAAAGAACGTAAATGACTGGTTTTTAGTAAATAGGCTAATATTAAATAAAAGTAAAACTAACTATATATGTTTCAGAACTAAGCAAAGTAAAATAGACATAACAGAATCGGCAGTGCGGCTGACCTAAAATGTAACCTTTTCACAAGACACTAAATTCTTAGGTATTCATATTGACCAAAATCTGACTTGGGAAAATGAAATCCAGTATGTAGGTAACAAATTGAATTCTGTCAGTTATACTTTCAGAATTATGGGAAAAATATTTGGAATTCGATGTTCTTAAAATAATATACTGCGCAAACTTTCAGTCAATCTTAAGATTTGGAATAATCTACTGGGGTGGTAGTAAAGATGTTAACAAAATTTCCATTATACAGAAACGTACTATAAGATTACTTTTGGGTTTAAATGCTAGAGAGTTCTGTAGAGGAAAATTCCGGGAACTACGTCTCTTGACATTAACTGGTTTATATATATATATATATATGAGTGTCTATTATTTCTGTTTAGAAGCAAAAGAAAATTTACAAAATATGAAATCGTACACAACTATAATACTAGATCGTTGTGTTATAATACCCTAGAGCAGAGACTAACTCTTTCCAAGAGAAACCCTGCTTACTCGTGTATAAAATTTTACAACAAATTACCCACAAATATAAAGGACAGTTCAAATGTGCTTTTAGAGGGCGGAATATTAAACATAATATTTTTAGTCGCAAACTCCTCTATAAATCCTTATTTTACTATAAGGAAAGTAACCAGACTGCAACCAAAGTTACAAATCTGGCGCGTTAAGTGTAATAATTGCATATTACCATCAAAACGCTAATGCTTCGATTGCAACAAACACCAGCCGAAAGACAAAAAAAAAAGCTCCCTTGCCAGTCGTCACACACTACTTGCAGACTGCAGTTTCGAGCTGTTGGCTCTCGTCAGTGCAAGGTAGGTATGCGATGACCGACATGAGAATCCTTTGACTATAGTACATCCCGGTTTACATTTGCGGCAAATCTGCAAAAAGCACTAATTCAGTACTGGGAATGGGAAGAACATTTATATAGATAGGAAACAGTATGCTCCCAGAACTGAACCTTGTGGAACACCATTTTTACAGTTTGTCTCTCAGAATAGGTTTGACTGCAATAACAACTTTGTTGCTGGTCTTTCAAATAAAAATTTATCAATACAATGCTTTCCTTTCTAAATACATATTGGATGAGTTTACTTATGAGTATTTTATGTGATATGTAGTCGAAAGCTTCGCTTAAATTGCAATAGTTGTAGTTGTTTCAAACCTTCAGCAATTTTTTCTAACAAGGCAGTGACGGCCTTTTCTTTGGACATGTGTCTACAAAATCCAAATTGTGTGTTGCTTAGTTATTTACTATTTTCAAAATAATCAATAACAGAGTACTCTGTTTTGACCTTCTATTCTATGTTTTTCTTCTAATATAATTTATATCCCATTATTTATAATGCATCCTTTTATATCATTTATCGCCTGTATCGTACGTTTGTTTTATTTACCTTTTTAATTTGAGATAAAATGTCATCGGTGACCCCTTTCACAACAAACGGAATAGAAAACAATCTAGCCACAAAGCCGAGAACTTTGGAATTTGCATTAGAGTTCCTCAAAGGAGAGACTATAATGTTCATCTGGCTGGGCTGCATGAGAGACGTCATCTCACCATTTATGACTTCCTGAATGGACCTTTGCAAAAATACTATCCATTCATCTGTTTCTATCGGATGATTGTCCTCGATAAAGTTGAGCTTTTCGTTTAAACCTGTAGAAAGAGATACATAGCTATTATTTATTACATAATTAAATACAATGTAAAATATAAATTCTACAAAAAACTCAACAAAGGGTTATATTTCATTTACAATCGAAAACTTACTCAATTTATTCAATTTAGAATCCACAATTTTTTCTTTACTTTCCTTCCTTGCACAAATATCTATGCAACGGTCAACATTCTTTTTAGAAACATTTGGAGCAAAGTTTTTATTTTGGCATTTTCTCTCTGTCGATTTTCCTTGTTCAGTACATTCTTTTTTCTTCACTTCTGCTGAGTTATTTGCCTCCGACTCAGTATTTTCCAGCGTGAGTTCTTCTAGAGCTTCAGTTAACACCATATTGTTGTTTTTGGCATCTTGGCTGTTGGACTTCTTCGAGCTCTCAGCGTTGTTTGAATTTTGAGATGTCTTACTGGTTTTTGAAGTGTTAGATTTTTTCTGATCGGACGCATGGGGTTGATCATTAGTGTCAGTGCTTCTGCAAGATGTAGATCTAGACATACGAAAAGATAAAAAGTTTATTTTATGTTCCTCAAAAAAATCGCAAACAACTTACTTCATATGTTTGTTTTTAACACTGTCTTTCCTTTGCTGTTCCTTAACTTGTAAGGTGTTTGCTGACAGAGGCCTCGTGAGAGGCATGCATGTTGTATTTTTAGAAATTAATATATGCCCCTTAACGAATGGATGGCTCAAAATTTCTTCCCAGGTCATTCTCTTCGTTGGATTTTTTTGCAATAAACCCTAAGATTGAAATAATATTTATACCAGCAGCTATAAAGATGTACATAACTTCTAAGAAAAATAACAAGAATGGCCCACCATGGCATATAATATCCATATTTTCAACATTAATTCAGAATTAATATTGCTATAAATTGCTATTTTTTAAATAAATCTTACCTTTAAAAGTGATGTGCAATTCTCAGACAAAAAAGTGGGCCACTGAATCTGTTCATGTCGTATTAATCTTATTAAATGTAAAATAGAAGCAGTACAAAACGGAGGTGTGCCCATTAAAAGCTCATAAACGATACACCCGAGTGACCATAAATCTGCATTGTAGTCGTAGGGTTGTTCATCTATTAATTCCGGAGCCATATATAAAGGAGTACCTTAAAATCAACAAAATCATTTCTGTTAATGCCAATTTTCCAAAAGTCCTCAACTTGCAGTACCTTTAATTGAAGTTAAGACGTGTGTTCCTGTACTCATATTCCTAGCGAAACCAAAATCACAGAGCTTTGCCCGATTTTTTGAATCCAGTAGAATATTTTGTGGCTTCAAATCCCTAAAAAAATAAATTGAAATGACAAAAATTCAGTAATTAGATATGTAATATGTTTACCTATGAAGAATTCGATTGGAATGTAAATAATATAATGCAGATACTAGATCCCATACGATGGGCTGCACTCGTTCTTCAGGCAAGTATATCTCTTTCCCTAATACAGAGGTAAGTTCTTTATGTGCAAATTCTGTAATAACGACAATCTAAAACACAGATGTCAAAGAAATTGGATGAATATTTGGTTTTGGCCAAGCTGTTTCTTACTAACCATAAATAAGGTATACACACAGTGTAGCTATATTTATTGCCCAGTCTAATTCAGTACAATGACTGTATAAATAAAAGAAAGAAAAAAATATGCTTTGACATCTTACCTCATTTTCAGTTTCAAAAGAATCCAACATTTGTATTATGTTTGGATGATTCAGATCCCTTTGAATTTCGCATTCTCTTCTAAAGCCTTTTAGTTCTTTAACAGATCTTCCTCTCTTAAAAATATTTAAACAATTAAGGTATAAGTTTTCTTTGTATACCTGGTTAATATCCTACCTTACTGATAACTTTCAATGCTACAAAACACCCGTCAGACACTTGTTTAGCTTTGTAAACTCGTCCAAATGATCCTTCTCCTAAAGCCCCAATGACTTCATATTTATCCATAATGCTTTTTGTTTACGAAAACAATGTTTAATCATTTAACCTAAAAAAGACAGAGAATGTCAATGCTGTCCATTTTGACAGTTGAAATTGTTGTAAGGACTATTCAATTACGTTTCAAGTTGCTGGTTGTGATCCTGAATACCCCGGTAATTGGATTCTCTTATCAATTGATACGGTCGTAAAAATATGACAAGTCTTATAACGGTATTTTGCTAAAATCTAGTTGTGTACATCTAACTTTAATTTTTGTGACATTGTCAGTTGTCATAATTTATTGCAAGTGTGCAAAAAACTATGCCTCATATAAGCGATTTAGTTAAATTTGGAGTTATTGCTAAAGCAGAAGATGGATGGTCAATGAGACAAATTGCACAGCGTTATAATATTGACAAAAACTCTGTGTGTAACATTTTAAGAAAGTGGAGAATAAACGGTACGGTTAAAAATATTCCAACCTATATGCAAGTGCCTTATATAAATAAGGACTCAACAAATTAAACCAAAACAGCTATTCCCCCTTATATTATAATTGCTATATTTTATATTGTTATAAAATTTCCTTCTGCTATTAAATTGCTTATTCAGTGATGATTATCAATTTTATTTTCGATTTAGATTGTTTCGAGACTACTGAGAGATGGCGCTAGTTACGGTCTACTGCGGTAGAATTTAACAGTGTCTATGAGATGCGAACTCCGAATATTGAAGGTATCACTTGCACCACACTGACGAGACCCAAAACTAGGTCGAAACCGGTCTGCAGGTAGTAACACACTGAGATGAAGGAGGCCTCGCATCTTCCTTGTAGCATTCGAGCATGCCAAGTCATTGTATTTTATTGCTAAATGTGTTTAGACAAAATACGCAAATTATATCATATAATTCAGAGCTCGTAAGGGGGAATAGGTGTTTTGGTTTAATTTGTTGAGCCCTTATTTATATAAGGCACTTCCAGATAGGTTGGAATATTACAATTCCTATATTTTATATTTTTATTTCATTTATCTGGTATTCTCGGTGTGAATGTATGTATGTATATTTGTATGTATTTTTAATGCAACCAATTTTTCAAAGTACGTACAGGAGACCCAGTTAACGTGTTTGTTTGTTTGTATGTTTATCCGCCTTCCAGACCACTTGAGTGACCCTCTTAAGTCTAAACTTGTGTGAGTAAAGGAGACGAGGCCCTACAAATTATAGTGGGACCCGAACCACTTGGGGGTAATTTATAATTGAAAATAGTAGATGGGGCTCGAACCCACATCGTTAGGTATACCCAGAGAGAAAGCTAGACGTAACTACTGTGCTACCTCACGCTTGGTTTTCTCAGTAGTGTTTGAGATAATTTTTTTATTTAAGTCAGCTTGTCGTAATTCTTTCCAAGAAATCTGATGCCGCTAAGAAACAAACAATTGAACATCAATGAAAAAGTTATGGCCGAAAGAACAAATTTATAAAAAATTTCAAAATGGCGTATATTTGTTTTCTCAATTTACTATTAATGGGAAGTAAAGAATGCAGGTGAATTTCAATACCACTTCCGGTTTACACTAAAATGAAGTCGCCTTTTTGGCGAAAATATAACTATAATATTATAAATATGATAGCAACACACATAATTTTATTTTATTAAATATGTAATATATTATCTATCTAATATTTTGCCTAAAAGTTAATTGTGGTATTCTGCTAATATTCTTGTCTTTTCATGAGTTTTCTACCACATATATCTTTTGAATATCATCACAAAATCTATAAAAAAAATAACAAAATTAACCAGCATACAGGAGAAATAATAACATCTACGCCTGTGATGTTTATGTGAAACTATGAAAGGAACAGTCAGAGATTATTTTTGCCAACACTTTGTATGCATAAGTTAACTCATCAAGGTATGTTATGATTTCTATTAACTAGGATGACAACGGAACGACACTTTAGTAGTTCCCAAAACACTAAAAACGCAACTTTTCCATTTCCCATTTTCATTCAGGACTGGTAATGTATATGACAGTATTTGTTTGTTTGATGTTTATGGTATATTACCGAATGTTAACATTGTTAACCAATCAGTAATTAAGGGTTATCGAATTGAAAACTCCTGATCATATCAGAATGTCACTTTTAGGAATATTTCTTTTTATTGACAACACTGACTTCTGACGTTTAATGACAAAATCCGTTATTTTAAAAATAATTTGGTTATGTCCATTATAACTTACTAATAATTATGTCTCAAAAAATTGATCCTAGGGAAGTGTTAATATACTTGAATGAACTGGGATATACAAATATAAATGCTCAGCAATTGAAAGAATTCATAACAGGCAAGCCTAACCTACAGTTGTTCTTTTTTAGTATTTTTAACCATTATCTATCGTTACAGATTTAAAGAAGTTAATTAAGTATGAGTTCAAGCATGGCAAAGAAAACGTAGAACATGTTGGTCAGATGCCAACCTTGTCGATTTACGATAGTAACCATGAGAGTCAATATGGCTATGAGTACTATTCCCCCAAAAATCATAAAAATCTTGAAGATAAACAAAATGAAAATGCGTTTGATTGCCTATATAAAAAACAAAGCGAAAATGTGTTTGATTCACTTTATAAAAAACCAACTGTATCTTCTAGAGCTAAGGAAATACCAAAAAGGGAAAGGCAGATCTCGGTTCACATTACGAAAGCTACAAATAGAAACCTAATACACGATCATTGTATACATGTTCAGGAAAATTTTAACAATGACAAGAACTATCAAGGTAGTGAATTACAGTTGGGTACAGATATAGGAAGTACTAACGGTGCCTCTGGGCTAGTGGTAGTAACAACAGAATCAACGATAAAAAGTATTAGGCCAGATTCGTCACGAAGTTTAACTGGTAAATCTAGAGACCCTGTTCAGGGATCTCTGGGCAAATCAAGTAGTACGAAAATTACAAACTCGAAAAGTGCCTGTAAGTGTAACATTTATAGATACATGTAGTCATTAAGTCATATCATTATTTTCAGTTCACTATGTATATAAATAAAACATGGTCCTACATATTAAATTATAGTGTCATATCTGACGTATTCAGAGGGTATTTGGTTGTCTGGCATAAAAGATATGCTGACAAAATGTATCGTGGATTTTTATTTTATTTATTTTCTTATTAACGCTTTAAACCAAATTAGAAACCATAATCACTACAACTTGTATTAAGATGCATTTTTGACACTCCATGTAATAAAGAAAATCCTTGGTTTGATAACAGGTTAAAATTAATTTTTTTTCAGTTATAAGATCCGGTTATACGAAACCTGTAAATAAGTGCGATCCAGTTGCCTTATACCATCATTACCAAGCAGAATGGAAAAAGCAAAAATTTCCTGGACAAGAAACTCATTCGAACTTACGATGGGCAGTGAGAGAAAAGTTATCGAAGGGGCCCAAAGTTGTTTGTACTAGGTCTGTCTCTAGCGTCCGGGGCAAATCTTCGAAGACGTGACATTAATTGGTGTGTACAGAAATAAGTAATAAAGGATGTGACATCATCTGCTGATATCAAAATTATTATTTTATGATGGTTAAGTTGAGAAGAAATATGTAATTCATGACAATATTATATTTTTAATGTATAAAGATTTTTCAAAGCCATTTGGTTAAGCATATAGGTAGGATAGCAAATAAAATAAAATATTTATTGATATTTCGTGCTTTTAATATGTAGTATTTATTACTAGGAGCAAACTAACTGCATTTGTTGTATGATATATACAAAGTTATGTATAAGGGAATCCAAAAAAAAAAGAAAAACAATCCTTATACAGACATACTTTCCAAATAAGAAAAAACCGCAGTCAGAAATGATCTGTTTGGCTAGAAATCTAGTGTATTAAACATGGTTTACTACACTGATTGTTAAAGGCTTTAACCTATTTCATTTACCGTGTGTCAACAGAAAATGTCTAGGCATTGTTTTTTTATATACAGGTTGTTTCATTTAACATTCCCACAGCTGATATCTCGGACACTAAAAAATACATTTTATTCTGTAAACGCCTTCTTCATTAAGTACAATTTACTATTATAACATGTGCTAGG
This sequence comes from Leptura quadrifasciata, assembly GCA_963675555.1. Classification (NCBI taxonomy): domain Eukaryota; kingdom Metazoa; phylum Arthropoda; class Insecta; order Coleoptera; family Cerambycidae; genus Leptura; species Leptura quadrifasciata. Next base: position 143,070,268 of record OY776677.1, read on the forward strand.
AGCATTACGTATTTGAACGGAATTGATGGTTATAGACCACGAATATTTGAAGGGTGCACTCTAAAGCTATAAACTTTTTTTGATCGTACGTCATTAAATTTTACAGCTTTATACTTCTCATTGGTGGAGCTTCTTTTGTTTTTTCATTTACCTAAATTATTTGTACCGAATTTTTACATGATTATCTCGATGATCATTTAAGATTAGCGATATAGCACACCCATGTCTTCCGTGAAGATGTATTCAAACGTGCCCGTTTTCTTGACTTATTCACCCTTTCGTCTCTCGCGGACTCTGGCTGGGTGGATAATATGCGTTAAGTACTGTATTATTATGACATAATATTTAGACGGTGCGGCGATAATTGGAAATTTACAAAAATATAGTAGACAGCATTTTACCGGCCCTGCTTGCGTTGGTGCAATTAATAGATACACATTATTGAGGGCACGTAACAAGGAATTGTTACATCGCTTTAATATGTGTATTTGAGCAAACGGAAATAATTTCGAGCATCTACTGTAAATATTGTTGTTCAAACATAAAATTACCTATTTGTTTTTCCATTTAAATTTCATTTTAAATTATTTTCTAGCTCAAACTGCGCGAATACACACTGACAATTACTTTGACAGCTTACGCACTAACTTGAATTTTTTAAAACGAATAGTTGCCTATGTACTTAATACACGAACTGTGATTGGTCGATTTCCATATCCGTCCTGGAACGTATATGAAATATATCCGTTCAGTTAACTGGAATGGCCCACTTATCCATTCTACAGACTGTACGGAAAACAGCAAATTTACATAAGGGAGTAGAAAAAAGAATTTCCCACCAGTAAATAATTCTGTTATAGCAGGCAAAAAAGTTACCAAGAACCTACATCCGAAAATCAAGATTAAAAAAGTTACAGCAATTAACAAAAATTATAGCACTTCAAAGTTAGTTCAAATGTGCTTTTAGAGGGCGGAATATTAAACATAATATTTTTAGCCGCAAACTCCTCTATAAATCCTCATTTTACTATAAGGAAAGTAACCAGACTGCAACCAAAGTTACAAGTCTGGCGCGTTAAGTGTAATAATTGCATATTACCATCAAAACGCTAATGCTTCGATTGCAAATTGCAACAAACACCTGCCGAAAGACTGATCCTACTTAAAGGAGCTCTCTTACCAGTCGTGACACACCACTTGCAGACTGCAGTTTCGAGCTGTTGGCTCTCGTCAGTGCAAGGTAGGCATGCGACGACCGGCACGAGGATCCTTTGACTATTTGGTACATCCCGGTATTTTTACAATAGCGACATGTAAAATAATCAAGCAAGAGAGCTCCTTTAAGTAGGATCAGTCTTTCGGCTGGTGTTTGTTGCAATCGAGGCATTAACGTTTTGATGGTAATATGCCATTATTACACTTAACGCGCCAGACATGTAACTTTGGTTGCAGTCTGGTTACTTTCCTTATAGTAAAATGAAGATTTATAGAGGAGTTTGCGACTAAAAATATTATGTTTAATATTCCACCCTCTAAAAGCATATTTGAACTATGCTAAGCCCAGTCAGGCTATTTATTTTTCAATTGCAACAGATACTGGACCGCTAGATGGCGCCTGCTGATTATTTTACATGTCGCTATTGTACAAATACTGGGATGTACCAAATAGTCAAAGGATCCTCGTGCCGGTCGTCGCATGCTTACCTTGCACTGACGAGAGCCAACAGCTCGAAACTGCAGTCTGCAAGTGGTGTGTGACGACTGGTAAGAGAGCTCCTTTAAGTAGGATCAGTCTTTCGGCAGGTGTTTGTTGCAATTTGCAATCGAAGCATTAGCGTTTTGATGGTAATATGCAATTATTACACTTAACGCGCCAGACTTGTAACTTTGGTTGCAGTCTGGTTACTTTCCTTATAGTAAAATGAGGATTTATAGAGGAGTTTGCGACTAAAAATATTGTGTTTAATACTTCAAAGTTAGACAATAAAATTAAAATATCTCAAAAACTACTGCAGATCTGACCTTTTGGAATGAAAACAATTTTGCTTAATAAACTGCAGCGCCATATCTGGTGATAATGTTATGATAGTTAAATTATACTTCATGAAGAAGGCATTAACCGTATAAATCTATTACCCTTACAGAATAAAAATATATTTTTTTAGTTTCCCAGATATCGGCTGTGGAAATGTTAACTGAAACACCCAGTAAATATAAATGAGATGGATTTTACCTTATTTTGAATTAATAAAAGGATCGTTAAGAGCCTGCCTAGGCCCAAGCCAACGAGTCCAGCAAAAATATCTCCTTTCCAGCCTATTATTGAATAGAAATTGGCATATAAGAGTTTATTGTGTCTATGCGAGTATTTTATTTCAATAATTTTTCCACAATCTGGCTTTTTGGACGGTCTAACACAAGGAACATTGTGAATAGGTATAGAAGATAATTGAATCCGATACGAGATATTGTAGTAGAAAATTGCAAATATGCTGAATATGCAAAGTCAACAAACAATAAAATAGAAATTACGGTAGGTATTTATATTTATACAAAACTTTTTGTTTTTAGCGCCGTTTATTTTCCGTTTTACATGATCACCCTCCATATTTTTTAAAACTAAACCTAAGTATGTGAAGTTTTCCCTCCTGGCAATAGTGACAACTACATTTCAAATATTATTTTTCCCCGTTTCTTATTTATAGTTTCTTTCATTGAGAACACTTAAAGATACTCGCCTACTTTACGAATTAATAATGTAATTACAGATTCCTATATAGACAACTTTGATTACTGAAGTGAAGCGCCCTCTGCAGCAGTGATGTGTAGTGTGCGTTTAGATTCGAGTGCAACGAACTTTGATTTTTAAAAGTGTTTTGTCAATTTTGTGTTTTGTTGTAATTTGGCAGTACTAAAAGGAATAAGGTAAAGGTTTTTAATGCAATACTGTTTCATTGTTATTATGTTTAGTCACTTTTTAACGAATATAAACTACTTACCTACCGGCATTTTTTGTGGTTATGTTTTCAAACCTTATTTTTTCTTACTTTGTAAATGTAAAATTTGTAGTAGGTTGCTTACTACTGCTACTGTATTTATATTTTCAATGATGCATCATGTTTTGTGCATGTAGTGGTTGCTTATTATATCAGCACAGCAATGAATTGAATATCAGGCAGCCTTTACCGGCTCCAGTGGTGTAGATTCGGGAGTGTAATGCTGTGATGGGTAATTATTTTCAAAAAAATACTGAGAATTAAAAAAACAATAATGTGCGTTGTATTAAAATAAAGAAAAACAGATGGTGCGAACCACATAAAGTCTTTACAATCTCTTAAATTTAAAATATTAAAAGCGTATATATTATAGTTAGTTGAAATCACGAATGTTGTCGTCACGTCATCAATTTATGTACTTATCAACGACATCAGATCTTTCTATATATCTTTGTAAATTCAAATCCCATAGTATGTAAATAATAGAAAACCACGTCGCTGAAGCCAAGACAGTAGTAACGTAATGATGCGTTTTACAAATGAATAATATAACCGACTCCTAGCAAAATTTTTATTTACCATCTGATTTTGACAATTTTTTTTTAAATGTAAAGTATGGGAAACTGCACTTTACCATAATGTCACATTTTTTTTAACAAAACCAAGGCCAACTGTGTAATTTTTTGGGGGTGAAAAGTTACGAAATTGCATTAGCGATTTTTTTATAAAATAATCTGAGCACACTACTGGATTAAGCGTCCTCTGAAACGGGCCCGTACAAAATTTCATAAAGAAATATTGCATATTAATAATTCTGTGGTCAATGTAAAAATCACGTTGTTCTTATTATTTATTTTTATCAAGTAATCCATGGAATAAAAAATTGGAAAACAATTGGAAATATCACAAAAATTACTTAAAATTAGTCTTGTCCACAACTGCTTTCGTTCGTCTTGAACAAAGTGATTGTGATTAGTAAGCAACCAATAGAAATCAAGAATTTGAAAAATATCTCAACTCAATTGGCTGTTTAGTGATTGTATTCAGTTTGTTCAAGACGAACGAAAGTACCTATTGCTGGGGAGCTGATGGCAGAAATTTGTATATAATTTTATTGTGTGAGTGAAGCTGAAAAGTGTAAAGACACCATAATAAAAAGCCTGAAAAACTATTTCAGTCAGTATGGCGTTGCTGAGTTTCTAATCAATAGTTAAATTAAAAATGCAACAAAAAAACAAATCACGGGGCGATTATTCGTTCCTTACCGAGGCTATCCAAGGGCGATCTGGGGCAATCCGAGGATATACAGAGGCAATCCCACCGTGTTCGTATGCAATCGTATGCAATCGACCGTACAGCCGATGTTATAGCGCCTGCGTCGACGTGTCCGGCTGTGCATTTCTGTTTTATTAACTGCGTATTGTTCCTGTTTTATGATTCTATACTATAAGTTAGATAATCTATTAAATTTGCTGACGGTGATCGTGAAATATTGTGGATCATGATTAAATTTTTTTCACCTTCTTTAATAATGGGGTGGGGGTGGTTAATGCTAAAAAATTTTTGGAGACCTTAGCTTCTCATATATACTAAATACCAATTTTATGGACTCTTACTTGCTTGATTTACCTATTAATCCCACTTTACCCCAATTTACTCCCTAATTTTATTGTGTCAGCTACTTGTTTTAAATATTCTAATGTTTTTTACAATTATTTTCTTTTATCTTTAATAATTCTGTAGCAATTCAAAATATTGGAGTGAAATATCCGTAAGTAAATAAGTTTCAAACAGATTTTTATCTTCCATTATGCCACGTACTGTCGTGAGCAGAAAAAAATAGGACAACTTTTTTTTCTAATGTAAATCTGTCTCTATTTGAATATGTAATGAGCAGCCGAAATAAAACAGATATCGCTTTTAATTTACTTTTTATTTTAATGCTGTAGTTATTGCTATAGTAAATGATGGATGGTTAATGCGTTATAACATTAAATTTGGTGTGTAACATTTTAAGAAAGTGCAGAATGGTCGGTACGATTAGTAGAAATCCTGGATCAAAGCACAAAGGATATCCTACTTAACAAGGAACTAGCTATTAATATTTCGTTATTGCACCATTTCTATTTATATCTTCTATAAGCCTGTTTGGCATAGAATTAAATAACCTTATACAATAATCATTAGTAATACTATTTTCCCATGCATTATTTACTATTTTCAGTAATTCTTCGGCATTCCGTGGTCTCACATTTCGTTTTTGGATACTTCTTACGAGTAGTTCCCATACTTCTTCCACAGGGTTAAGGTCTGGACTATGACTGGGCCAGTTAAGAACATTGATATTGTTATCTTGAAACCAGTTAGTTACGGTATGAGCGTATGAACGGAACAATTGTCTTGTTGAAATATGAACTCATTATTAGGAAATAATTGTGACACAGAAGGGAGCATAATATTGTCTAAAATACGTTTCACTATTAAATCGTTCCTCAATATGCCACAAAACACCAGGACCACGTGCCGATATCCAAGCCCACATATTGACGGAAAATCTACCACTTTTATCATTGTTAGATATATATTTCTAATCGAGTCGAGTATTCGGAGGGCGGTAAACACGAATACGACCGCTGTGTGTTGACTGGAAAGTTTTTTCTTCTGTAAAGATTACATTGTTCCAAAAATTTAGATCATGCGCTAAAAATTCAAGTGCAAATCCTACTCAAGATTCTTTATGTTCAGCTTTAAGTAAGTATTTCTGTGCTGCTGCATGACAGCGTAGCTCCAATTTTCTTACTCGCCGGCGACCAGTACTACTCGATCCAGGAAAATTCGTTTCTTCAGCAGCCTGAATAACTGAGTAAAATGGATTTTCTCGTAAAGCATTTACCAATTGCAAATCTTGTTGTTGAATTGATATCCTTCGTCGCACTGATCCAGAATTTCTACTAATCGTACCGTTTATTCTCCACTTTCTTAAAATGTTACACACCGAATTTTTGTCAATATTATAACGCAGTGCAATTTGCCTCATTGACCATCCACCTTCTGCTTTAGCAATAACTCCAGATTTAACTAAATCGCTTATATGAGGCATATTAGTTTTTTGCACACTTGCAATAAATTATGACAACTAACTGACAATGTCACAAAAATTAAAGTTGGATATATACAACTAGATTTTAGCAAAATACCGTTATAAGACTTGTCCTATTTTTTTTTTTTTTGCTCACGACCGTAGACTAGTTAATATAGTAAAAGATGTTAAAAAATTATTTACCTGGTCAAGCACAATTCTCTCAATGATTTTGGAAATCGAACTAAGCAGTGAAATGGGTCTATATTGGCTGCTTCGCCCTTTTTGTATAAGGGAACAACCCGTGCTATTTTAAATATTTCAGGAAAAAATCCTTGTTCTAACGATAAATTTATGAGATATGTTAACGGATAAGTAATATAATTTACCATGGACTTGATGAGATTTGGTGAAATTGAATCGACTCCTGCCGAGTACGACTTTTTGAGATTAATTATGGTATTATGTACAGTGTATTCGCTGACAGGACTTAACAAACATTGTGTTATCAATTTTTGAGAGTACCTATGTCGTTATGATTATTATAAATATTTTGACTTTGTTCATTTGACAGTTTGTGAGGTAATCCCACAAAATAATCATTAAAAGAATTTGCTATAGTTTTAATAATCTTTTACAATGGAATTTCTTAGTTTAATTTCAAAATTGTCATTTTTGCTTTTATTTTTGTTTATAGATTTATTGATTATTGTTCATGCAGCCTTTCCTTTATTGTCAAATTCCTCATACAATTTATTATTGCAAACTTTTTCTGTATTTTTTATAATAATTTATATCCATTATATGCCCTGTTTCGATCATAGTTGCATATAGATATGTCATTTTTCTAGCTGATATTTTGATGCCTCGAGTTAACTAGGGTTTTACAGAATTTCTAGAACATATTTCTTTAACAGGAAAAGCAATATCTATTTCAAACGCTTTATTAGCATCCTTGATTTGATATATCTCAAACCAGGATTCATTAAAACGATGAAAGAGGGTTGCGTAATTATCTTTGTTATAAACTCTTTTGTATATGTGTACATACTCCTATTTAAATCTATATCACAGTTTATTGCTATGAATTGAGCCGAATGATATATGATACATGAACATACATTCGTGTCTACAGGGTGTCTCGCCGGAAACTTTCAGTTCGTGGTGAGACACCCTGTATATTATATAAACTATTGTCAAAATTGGGGGCGAGAGTGGGTGCGTCTTTACTATGTACAGTTGTACATATTTCGGTATGCAACGTAAGGCGCGGTTAGTAGTTGGATGGGTGACCGTTCCAACGAAGACGGCGTCCTCGTCTCACACATCTTCCAGCGGATTGTATATCAGTGTATGCACGGAAGCTATACAACCTTAGGCGAGGGTTGTATAGGGGATATCCCATCCTTCGGAGGGGATGTAAAGCCGTCGGTCCCTTGTCTATTAAATGTTCGTCAAGTAAAAGATCCCTACTCTTCTTAAGGGAAGAGGTTCGGAAAAATTCCTGGTTGGAGGTAGCTCGTCTACAGGCGTCGGTGTTAGGCCTCAGTAGCAGAAATAGGTCGACGTTAAATAAATGTATAAAAAGAATGTCAAAATTGGCACATATATTTTTTTTCTGATGTGTCGCGCTGAGTAGAGTCGTACATAAGTGTGCTCCGGCATTCAAAGCGTTCTAATTCAAGTATTATTTTATATACAAACATAACAAACGCACATATAGGTATATCAAAATGCCACAAGAAACTGAACGAGAAACTAGAGCTGCAAAATCTAAGCAAACAAGAGGGCCGGAAGTAACGGATGCGTTTGCAGCAGCAATCTCCCAAGCGCCGAATTCTAAAGAGTTTATTGAAAACATTACGTCTGTGGTTATGAGTGCTGTAAGTACAAAACTAGATAAGTTTATGGATGAGCAAAAATCTGTAATTAATAAGTTAGTTGAAGAAAATTCTAAACTTAAATTGGAAAACAATCGCCTTAGCACACGTGTTGACATTACAGAGCAGTACTTGCTTAGAAATAATATTCGCGTATATGGCATACCTGAAAATGATACAATTTCCCTAAATAATAATATAATGGAAATATTTAACAATAATTTAAACCTGAATCTAACTCAAGATTGCATTGAAAATTGCTATAGAGTAGGAAGCGAAAGTAAAACTAAAAAACCTCGAGCTGTTCTAGTGAAATTTTCTACTTATCAGCAGAAAAAGATGGTATTTCAAAATAAGGCAAAACTGAAATCGACTGGTATCAGTGTGAAAGAAGATTTAACTGCCGCAAGAATAAAAATTTTCATATATGCATGTGAAAAATTCCATTATCGTAATGTCTGGTCTAATGATGGAGTAGTTTATGCAAAAGTTAAAAACAAAATAGTAAAATTAAGGGACATAAATGAAATTGATAATCATTTAATATCTCAGAATTATTAATTTGTATATATTATGTTTGTTCTATTCAATGTACTCGTATTAAATACGAACCTGTCAAATTATTTTTTGTTATTATATGCCGTTCACACTGTGTAGAATGTTTTTTATATCGTTTCTGTTTTTCAGAAGCGAGTTCTTTAAATGTAATTTTTTGTTAGTATAGAATAAATTAAGCAGTTTCTTGTATTAGGTATTCCTGTTTTTATTTTATTTTGTAGTTAGTACTTTCAATTCTGTGAATAAATGGTAGAATCTTTTTTGGAGACGGCACATATAAATATTCGATCATTATTACCAAAATTTAACTCTATAAAAAACTTTATTTTAGACAATAAATATGACTTATTTGCTCTAAGTGAAACCTGGTTAAATTCTTCTATTTTAAATTTATCTGTGGACATTAATAACTATACTCTAATTCGCAAGAATAGGCAAACTAGAGGTGGTGGCGTGGCATTTTATCTCAACAATTCGTATAAATTTGACCTTATTGATACTAGTGATAATATTGAGCAACTGTGGATTTCTGTCTCTATAAATAATAACACTGTTGTTTTTGGAGTCTGTTATAGGCCACCTCACATGAATTTTAAATATTTTGCTGATCAATTGGAGGAGGCACTATCAATATCTATGCAATATGGAGATAAAATTTTTTGTTTTGGAGACGTAAATATCAATTTACTAAATATAGACCTAAGCGCAACTCACTATTTTACTTTAATGTTTGAATCTCTCGAATTCCATCAAATTGTCAATGAACCCACTCATATTACCTCTAATAATCTATCATTACTTGATGTTGTGTTATGCAATGATCTGAAATCTGTCTCATCTCTAAAAGTAGGAGGAGGTTTGGATATATCTGATCATGAACTAGTTCAGTGCAAAATAATAACGAGTAGCTCTAAATTTAAATCAACTTACATAACTTATAGAGACTTTAAGTATTTTGATGAACATACATTTTATATCGACTTACAAGGGCTTCCCCTACAAGATATGTTTTACATGAATAATATTGATGCTAAAGTAAATCATTTAATAGTACACTTATTAAATCTTTTTAATAAACATGTCCCTTTAAGAACAGTCCGTATAAGTAGAAATAAGGCTCCTTGGTTGACTGATAATCTAAAACTGTTGATGAAGCAAAGAGATAAGGCTAAATCTGAATATAAGAGAAATCCCTCACTTGCAAAATGGAACTATTTTAAACAAGTTCGAAATGCTACAAACCATACCCAAACCGCTGAAAAACGCGCTTATTTTAATTATATTGCTAGAAACAAAAATTCTAAAAAGCTCTGGGGTGAGCTTAAGTCACTAAATATTATGTCCAGTAATAAATCACAAATACCTAGCAATTTACTAGACCCTGATATATCAATAATTATTTTATAGACAGTATCCCTCAAAACAACAACAGTATTGCAGATGTTTCGAATTATTATAACCAAAATAAAATCACTAATTCTCAGTTTCCGCTCAGTTTCCACTGAAATTATTCAAAGGGTTCTTTGTAGTTTAAAAAATTCTGCATCCGGATCTGACATGTTAAGCATTATTATTTATTTTATTAAATTGTGTTGTCCGTACTTACTAAACTTCTTAACCCATATTATTAATAGTTTGTTTATTGAAAAGCAGTTTCCTTCTGCATGGAAAGTTGCTCTAGTAACTCCCGTCCCGAAAAAAAATGATCCAAAGGCATTTTCAGACTTGAGACCTATTAGTATTCTCACAGGATTGTCAAAGTTGGCAGAAAAAATAATTGAGATTCAGCTTAGGGAACACGTTGATACCTTTAACATACTGCCAGCAATCCAGTCAGGTTTTAGGGCTGGTTATAGTTGCTCTACAGCTTTAATGCATATTACGGATGATGTTGTTGAGGCCACTGATCAAGGTAAATGTACTATTTTGATATTATTCGATTTTAGTAAGGCGTTCGATACAATTGATCACGAACTGCTCTTAGCAATTTTAAAGTCATGTGGTGTTAATAATACAGGTTGTAAACTGCTCAAATCATATCTTGAAGGACGTTCACAAATGGTAAGGATATCCGATAAACTTTCCCAGGCAAGGGCGACGAATAAAGGTGTTCCACAAGGATCTATTTTAGGCCCCCTGTTGTTTACAATTTACACGTCTCAATTTGTAAATTTTGTGAAATCTTGTTCGGTTCATATGTATGCAGACGATACCCAAATTTACTATTCTTTTTATGCTAAGGATTATGAAGCTGCTGTGCAACAAGTCAACAATGACCTAAAAAGTTTATCGGACATTTCTTTGCAGCATTCACTTATTTTAAATCCAATAAAATCAGCTATGCTTTTATTCGGTAAGAAGCCAGACTGTGCTAATTTGAAAAATCTAATTAATATTGAAATAAACGGATGTCGTTTAGAATTTTCGCAACATGCCCGAAATTTAGGATTAATTTTAGGCACAACTTTAAGATTTAGAGAACAGGTTTGTAAATTTATACAAAAAGCTTACTCCGCCCTAAGGCTTCTTTATCCACACAGAAGTTACTTAAGCGTAAATACTAAAAAGACGCTTTGTGAAACATTGGTATTGTCGCAGTTCATATACTGTGCCCCAGTTTACGGCCCTTGTTTGGACAGGGATTGTAGCAGTCGTATACAGCGCGTGCAAAACTCGTGTATTCGATTTATCTATGGTATACGTAAATATGAACATGTTTCATATAAGCTGCCTGAACTTATGTGGCTGAACATGCAAGGTCGGAGAAACTTTTATTCAGCTTGTACCTTTCACAAGATTATCACAATGAAGGCTCCGTCTTATCTCTACAATAAAATAACTTTTCGCAGCGATGTTCATAACCTCAATATCAGGTCTAAAGGTTTACTTAGTCCACCTATGCACAGAACTTCCTTCTACGAGAGAGGTTTGAGATATTGCATTTATAAATTATATAATCAGGTCTCATTTAGTGCCAAATTATTTAGTGTTGCAAAATTTAAAAGATATTTTAAAACTACTTTGTTAGGTTAGTCAGAATAGTTTTATGTGCCTATTTATTTTATTTACTTGTTTATTTATTGCTCATGCATATAATGTTTTAGTTTTTTCTATACTACCTTACACTTATTGTAAATGTACTTTGTGCGTAATTTTTCATTTTTAATGTACACCAAGGGTTAAGTGGTAGAGCACACTTGTTGTGAACTTCCCCTTGGGATTTCCTAAAATATATCTTTTATGTTCTTTTTTTTCTCTATGTAGAATATTATAGGAAATAAAGGCATTTTTTATTATTATTATTATTATAATCAATAGATCACACTGTATGTATATTGCAAAGTGACTTGTCTTGTTATGATCTTTATGGATGGAATGAATTGTTATTATTATTATTTGACTTCTCTATAATTATGTTACTACTGAAAATTGGCTGTGACTTGGCTTCGCAAGTCAAGAAGCCATTTACGAGCTTATTGGAAATCGTTGAAACTTGCAAATCAATCAACATTTAAGCTTGAAAAGCAAAATTTCGATTTTTAAAATAAAAATATTTTGATTAAACTCATGATTATAATTAAATGATTTAAATCAGTTCAGCCTTGGTTGGTGGGGATGATTACTTTACTTCAGCGTGACCACTTACCATTTTTTCTGCCATTGAGTGCACCCAAAGTCCCCCACTAGTTATCGTTATTAAATAGAGGATATCTGTCTAAAATATGAAAGTAATAATAGACAGGTAATTAAAATAAATAACTTTTCTCACTAAAGTAAAATTACAAGTCGATAAATGTAATTAAAATTCCACGGTAGGTACATTAAATGTTGTTTTGGTAATTATGCACGTTATATTTTTGGACTTTATCCTTATCGATACTTGTTTTGTATTTTGTGGGTCAGTGGATGCTTAATTTTAAAGCCAAATGTTTTGAAAGTTGCCAAAACTGAAGGAAAATGCGTGTCGAGCAGGTTTTCTGCAAGTAAAAAGTGCCCTTATCAATGGCTGACATAAAAACTAAAGTCCTGCAAAAAACCTAGCCGATTACGTTTTAAGGCCAACGACCTCGCGTGCGCTTGTCGATTGTTATTTTTGTAATATTTTTTACTTCTCTTTACTTGTACGTGTAACGTACCCGATGTGTTTACATTCGTTCTACACTTGGTGCATAAATGATTGGCGCCTTGTGTATTGTTAACAGTATCGTTACAAAATATATGAATATTAATAAGTTGCTAAAAATAGACGCAAGGATTTTTCATAAGATGCTGTCATTCGTAAAATTATCATGAATAATTGTTATGACTGAATAAAATATATTTATTTTATTAAAATCTAAAGAGGAAGAAACCTATCGTTTTTGAGCAAAAGAGAGCAATAAATATAAAAGTTATGAAGAATTTTAAGCAAAAAAACGAAAGAGTCGCAACCTTTAAGAAAACCCTTCTAAGACAGAAATAGTGCGTAGTGCATTAAAGTGAGTCTCGCCGACCAACCCGGCATCATCAGGAGATGATTAAAACTATAATAGTCGTAGCCGGTTAAGCATGGTGATTGTGCCCTCATAGTTATAAGGCTGATATTCCTTGTGTAAGTTACTGCCGTGGGAACTTACTGGTCGGCCAAATTTCCGTGGTGCACTAGATGGGTATAAAACAGACGAAGAACATAACAGCGATTTCCCACTACTTGGCCACATTGTGAACACTTGTTTTCACACAACCATTGAGGTAGAGTTATCCGCGTGTTTTTTTAAAAGTGATTTCTCCTTGAGACCTAATCCGCTAAGTCAAAATAAATTTATAATACGTCTTCGGTAGTACCTACATCATCTGTGGTATCTGTGTTGGTATAGCTTTTGCCACGGCAATTTCTGCACATAGTTGTGCAATGTAAGCCTGCCTTAACAGCTGCATTTCTTTCCACAACCTTGTTTGCAGCTGCAGATTATTGATTTTAAAATAGAAGCCGGGAAGGGTGGCTCAGTGGTATCATATAGACAGGTGACAGGGCATCATAATTTTTTTTCCAGCCTCAAAGCTCAGGACGCAAATGTTGTCCACGCCATATTTGCACTTGAAGGTAACTACGACGGTACTGCTGCCGATGTGGGAGGTAATTTTGAAAAACCACGGCACTGCCCGCTTGGCCAACAAATTTGCTAAAATAAGCATATCTTGGCTCACTGAGACTGCCCTCTAATGATTTGGCTTTATAGAGGTCCAATATAAACCTTTCCCCAGCCGCACCAAATCCCAATTTAATTTTTTACTACCTTTAATAATAGGACGGGGGTGGTAGAGGGGGTAGCTAACGCCGAAAAATTTTTTGAGACGTTTCGTTCTTGTATACAACATAATCACTTTTTAATTTTTTTTTACTCCCCTCCTCTTCAAAATAGTGTGAGGGTGGTATTGGGGGTGATAGTGGGGGGGGTTGCTGATACCAAATTTTTTTTTAAGCCCTTGACTTTTCGCCTATTTACCCTTATTTACCCCATTTACCCCCGAACCCCCCAACGGAATTAGATCAAAATATAATATAGTTCCAGATCTCGTTATAATACACTAAATTTCAAATCAATATCATAAACGGTTCCAGAGTAAACGTGCGCACAAAAAAAGTTACAGACCGACAGAGGAATTTTTTTTCTCTCAAATTTAAAATCTCGACGTTTCATGACATTTTAAGCCTATTTCAACAAAAAAATTTTAATTTTTTTTGCGTTACTATACTTCCACTGGACGTGGAAGTAATTATCCAATCTGTGCTCTATGTAACAGATCTGATGCAGTGGAGATGAGTTCATCAAGAGGTTAGTACGAGGTGTAGGTATCAAGAGTATATACAAGTTGTTCTCGCTGTTAATCTGGGCATTCGGTATTTAATAAGTGAAATAATTGGAGGACAGTTGATATCATTATTAATAATTTTATATAAAAAAATTGTTGTAGACATTACCCGTCTCTTTAGAGGCTGCACATGTCAAACTTATATAACTCCTTCTATTATAAACATTGAGGATTTGAAGAAACACCGCTGAACTTTCTCAAGTAATGTAATGTGCACATTATAACTAAACGTGGACTCCAAACAATGGAGGCATATTCCAATTTGGATCTAATAAATGCAATAATAAAGAAAAGACGAAGAGTAGGCAAATTTTTAAAGTCTCTACCATTGCACAGAATAAAACATAAGGATTTTTAAACTCCAGTTATGCATTCCTCAATATGTTTAGAGAGAGTTAATTTTGAGTCGAATATAACTCTTAGGTTCTTAACAAACTCAGGTCTACCTAAAAGACAGTTATCCAAGTTATAATTAAAAAATATGGGGTCTGATTTACGTAAGAAAGGCATCACGTTATACTTAGTAGCATTTAAAGGAAGACGGCTGGTGCCGGGCCCCCCGAAAGGCCGGGCCCCGGTACCATGGGTCCAGCTGACCCCCCCCTTGTGGGGGCCTGATGGAATGATATGTAATCGTAAATTAAAATTTCAAACCTTTTGCAATATTGCATAAAATTGCAATAGGACGATGATTCTCAATGTCATGCTTATTACCTTTTTTAAACCCTGGACAGATTTTCGACTGTTTCCGCATGTCTTTAAAAGTCGCCGTCTTTAATATCAAACTAAAAATAATACAGAGCGGGTTACCAAGAGCTGCGGCGCAGCCCTTTATAATAAACGCTGGAATTTGGTCAGGTCCTGTAGTCATATTCGCCTTGATTTGAGAATGTTGCTGTTATACTACACATTCTCAGCTGTTGAAAATTTACTGGAACTAATAAAAGCGTCGGAAAAGAAGTCAGCGAAAGCATTGACGATATCCTGAGGATATTCAAGAGTAGTATCCTTATAATACATAGTATTGGGAATTATAGAGAATTGGAGTTAGTTAACAAATCTCTATAACATGTTTGGGTTATATTTTTTTGCTTCCTCAATATATTTATATGTTTTATATGGCAATTTTATACAGACTTTGGTACTTTGTTAAATTTTTTCTTTTCATTGCTCAAGTTCGGTAGTCTTTTGGCTATACGTCTAATTTGAGGAAGGTCTTATATTATAAACTATTCTTTAGTAAATTTTATTATTATTATTTCTTAGGTAGACATTACACTGGTCCTACATGATTACCAGATATTGCACTGACTGATTTCTGGGTTTATGAGTTTGTTTTAGTGGTCCAGCAAATAATAAAAAATCAACTGTATTAATCTTATTGAGTTGTCTTCTCATGTATGCAATATTTTTTGTTTAATTTGGTAGCTGGAAAATCGTACACATGAAGATCTCGAAAACATGATGTCAGAGCGTTGACATGGTTATAAGTACTTCTAATTACTTTTTTGCGTGGAATTGTGCGTCGATTGCATCATGGACTAGCAGGACCATCGATCGAATACCCTTCTTCAAGGAGGTATTATCTAAGAAGTGGTCTGCAAACGTTTGTTTACTTATGCAAATATTCGGCAGCTTAGATTCTTTATGTTAATTCATGAGAACAAATGAATAACGCACGTTAATATGCATTTGGACGGTGGCTGATCGGCCACAAAAGTAGTGAAAGCTTCGCGGGGAATACCCATTAGGCAACTTGCATAGCACTCTAGCAATGCGACCTTGCAGGTTATTGAACCCAGTCATAAGTGCATATACTACACTTTACAATCAGTATTACTAATTATGGACAACTTGATTAACCGTGGTCGACTGAAAGGCTACCTTTGTAGGTGTCAAATTGCGTATCTGCTGAAGTCAATTATGGCGCAGGTGAACTGAGGTTTTTAAGGAGTGCTAATTTGAATTTTTACGTAACGCAAGCGGTAGGAATTTGTGGATTTTATGTAATTGCGATGAGATAACTTTGGTTATGTTATGTTCGAGTGGAATGACTCCTTGATCGTTAAAAGAGATCATTATTTTTAATTAATATTCTGGTTAACAATCTATAATATCAAATCCTGAAGGAGAGCGAGATGCTTTGATGTGACACCGGCACACCAAAACCGAGGCCAAGACAATGCGTTACGCACTTTTTTTCAACTACTTTGGCATCGCACCGGGGAATCACTAACACTGAACTTAATCCAAGAATGTGTCTTATGGACGTCATTAAACCTATATCTTGAAAATATCAATACTTTATCTATCATCCTTCTTAACGGTACATCTCTCAAAGGTGTGGAAAAATAGAGATTTCACCATTCTTAGGTATTCTATCCTGTTTATGACCTCTCACACACCTAACCTTAACATGTATGAATGATTTTCAGTTGCTGGGTTCAATCATACTGTTTTTATTGAAATTTACATTATTTAAACCGTACCAGTACCTTAATACAACGGCATTATCTGGTATTGTAGACGATAACCTCACAGCTAAAGATCAAATAAGACACCTGTATTATTACTTATTGATATAACACAAGCTTTCAAATCTGTAAATTCTCAAATACTTTTATCCAAACTGCAGCACTACGGAATTATGGGAAACCTCTATAATTGGTATCTAAGCTACCTGCAGAATAGAAAAGTTATTATCTGAGACCAAAAAGACAATATTTACTTTCAAACCCATTTACCGTGGCATCTGGAGTACCACAAGGATCCATTTTAGGACCGCTTTTGTTTATTTTATTTTATTTACACCATTCGACAGGTCGTAAAAACCAATTACAGAATAAGACAAATACACAAAAAAAGAAAAAATACACTTAATGAAAAAAGATAAAACAACATAAGTTAACAAGAAATATTTTAAATATAAATGTACAAATAGAGGAGAAAAGTATAAATAACCAACAGTAAAGAAGCAATGAAATATATCAATCATAAATCCATCTCTTTAATTGACGGGATATTGCGAGACATAATGTCAAGCGAGCAATTTAAGTTCTTATAATTGTTACACATATTGTATTACAGGGGTATAGCTCTCCTGGCTGTTGGAGGGAAGATACTCACTAAAGCGATGGCAAATAGGCTAACACCTGTTATGGAAAAGTTACTTCCTGAAACACAGAGTGGCTTTAGACCAAACCGAGGCACATCGGATTTAATCTTCACACTTAAACAGCTTCAAGAAAAAGCACTCGAACATCAAGGAGAAATTCACATGGCCTTCATTGATTTAACCAAGGCGTTTGACTCGGTGGACAGGGAAGTGCTCTGGAAAATTATGTTCCGCTTAGGTATCCCTGGAAAATTTGTGGAAGTATGTCGCAGTCTACATACAAACAACAACGCCCAGGTTATGTATAATAATGAGGCAACCGAACCTTTCCAAACCCTCACTGGAGTTAGGCAGGGATGTGTCCTGGCACCCCTACTCTTTAATTTGTTTACCACTGCTCTAACAATTATTGTTGACAACAAACTGACAGTCAGAGGAATAGGTCTCAGATACCGTTTTGATGGCGGTCTCTTTAACATAGGGCGCTTTAGAGCTTTCACGAAGACACGCACACGATTCATTTGTGATCTCCAGTATGCGGATGATTGTGCACTTTTAGCCTCTACGCCGGAAGAGCTTCAAGAACTTTTAGATGTGTATGCCCAAAGCTATGATTCCTTGGGACTTAAAATCAACATTGGAAAGACTAAGATTATGTCAACTCCTCATCAAGTGAACCAAATAGACATTACACTTAACGAAAATTCTCTTGAAGTGGTAGATCAGTTCAATTACTTAGGCAACGTTGTTAATGACAAAGCAAACATGGACAGCGAGATTCGCAATAGAATTAACGCTGCATCTAGAGCACTCTGGGGACTTAGAGAGAGAGAGAGAGTATTTGACAACCACGACCTTGCTTTGTCAACGAAAATAGCTGTCTACAGAGCAGTTGTCATTCCAACACTGCTATATGGATGTGAAAGCTGGGTCACTTACCGTCGTCATGTGAAAGAATTAGAACGTTTTCAGCAAAGACACCTCAGAAGTATGATGAAAATCCGTTGGTTCCATCACATATCAAACGTGGAAGTACTCAGGAGAGCAAACAGCCTTCCAATTGAGGTGCTTATTTCAAGAGCACGCCTAAGATGGGCAGGTCACGTTCATCGTATGCATGATAACCGCCTTCTTAAATGTACACTTTATGGTGAATTGCTAAGCGGTAGAAGGCGTGGCGGTCAACGAAACAGGTTCAAAGACGCTCTCCATGAAAATCTAAAATCCTGCGGTATTGCAGACGAGCAATGGGAACAACTTGCAGCGGACAGAACCGAATGGCGAGGGGTTGTGGCCAGCTATCAAGGAAATGTTGCTGCAAGAAGGCCGAATCCAAGACCTAACCAGGTCTATGTTTGTCCTGACCGCGGTCGACATGTGCTCTCCCGAATTGGCCTCTATAGCCATAGTCGTGTGCACCGTAGATGAATGGGAATTACAATAGACTACACCTTTTACTTGTTTTTTATTGTACACAATTTATCGACTGTAACATTTTTATACTCGGACTCGAGTGACGGCTAATAATAATAATAATAATATTGTAAAGAGGCGAATGCTTTTTTAAAATTTGTTCGTACAGTTGGCAGATAAAATAGATTTGTTTGTCAGCTCTGGGAGTATGAAAGGGACCCCGCACAAAACCAATGGAAAAAAAAATCTGTCGAATTGGCTGAAATTTTGCAGCAAGATATTTTTCAGCATGCCGATGGGCCTCAATGGGCCCAAAATTCGGCTATGCATAGTTTTCGAGATATCAGGCCTTAAAGTGTGCCGTACAAAACCAATGGAAAAAAATTTTGTCGAATTGGCTGAAATTTTGCAGAAAAATAGTTTTCAGCATGCTGATCAAAAGTCTCAATGGGCCCAAAACATAGTTTTCGAGATATCAGACCTTAAAGTGGGCCGCACAAAACCAATGGAAAAAAATTATGTCGAGTTGACTGAAAGTTTGCAAAAATATAGTTTTCAGCACGCCGATCAAAAGTTTCAGTGGGGCCAAAATCCGGCTATGCATAGTTTTCGAGATATCTTAAATAATGGATAATTTAAGATTTTCGTTTTTTCACTTTTTTGTCCTTATTTAATAAAATATCAAAAAAATCTATTTAGATTTCTTATTAGGTGTCAATGTAACTATAATTCTTTATAATCAAATATTAAATAAAAGGTTTCGTTTAAGCTGGGCCACCAGAATTTTTTTTAAATACGGCCCTGTATTTTTTTGTATGATTTGTCATGTCAATACGGCTATCATCAACAATATTGAAAATAATGCGTTGTGCCGCTTTTAAACTATTAATAACGTATTTGGCTGAATACGGCACTGGATTATCGCAATAAAAGAACATTTGAATTAATACTTTGTATTATTTACTTCAACAATAATAATAAAAAGTAACACTTGTTTAATCTAGCACGAATATTAATTTATTACATAGGTAGGCTGTGAAAAACAAATGATGGACTGAATGTCATAGCAACTTGTTATCCCTCTAATTGTGACGTTTTGTAAATAACTGCATTATTGTTCAAGATTATTTGTTACTATTTTTCAGTCATTTTTATTTTCTAAGTGTCTCTGCTTAATATGGTTCGTTTTTCTGATAGTGAAAAAAAGATATGTATGATGTGTACATCAGAAGTTTAAAAAATATTTCCCGGGCTGTTCAAGAATATGCTCGTTTGTATCCCGACATACATCGCCCTTCAAGGAAATCTGTTTATATCGTGTCAAAGAATTTAACTGAAACAGGAAGCGTTGCAAAAAGACGAGAGAAGTATCATTGCAGGAATACGATAAATGAAATATATGTATTAACACAAATTTATTTAAATCCGGAGAACTCTTCTAGCAAGATAGCATCTGAATGTGGAATCGAAGGTGGTTGGGCACCAATAGCCACCTCGCTCCTCTTATTTAAACCCCTTGGACTATTTTTTATGGGGATATTTAAAAAATAAAGTTTACTACGAAGCCGTGACCAATTGCGTCAAAGAATTATTGACGCGTTTAATGACACAACTCCAGATATGGTAGCTAATGCCACAGCACAAATGTCAGCGAGAACACACAAGTGTATCGGGACTAACAAGATATACTATCAGGCTGTCAACAATATCATTAACGAATAGGATAAAGAAAAGAGGTCCTAAAACTGATCCCTGTGGTACACCCGACGTAGCAAATATTTGGAGAGAATTGCAATCGCGATATACAACATGTTGAATCCTATCTGAGAAGTCGGATTTTAAAAATTTCAAAAAGTCTACTGAGAAACCGAAATTAGTCAGATTATTCAATAGAATACCGTGGTCAATTCTGTCAAATGCCTTTGAAAAATCGGTATAGATCACGTTTGCTTGGAGTCCCTCATCGATACCGATGACGTCGGTTAAGAATTCTGTCATACAATATTAGTTGGTAACAGTGGACCTGCCTTTAACAAAACCATGTTGGACATCTGTGATCAAGTATTTGCAATGAAAAAAGCATGATCATATTTCAAAACATTTTGCAAATTTACAAATTATGACAATTAGACGTTAGTTGCAGATATCGGACCGGTCACCTTTCTTGAAAACTGGAGCTGTCTTAGAAGATTTCCACTGAGAGGGAAAAGTATTGGATTTTAAGGGTAAATTGAACAGTTTAGAAAGAGGTTCTGTGAATATTGAGGCATAGTCACGTAGTAAGAAAGCGGGAATTTCATCAGGCTCGCTCGTAAGTTTAGTCCTAGACTTTTTTTGAATAACTTATAACATCATTTTCAGATATAGAGGGCGCATTAAGTTGATGACAATTATTATTACAATCTTGAACAAAGTGCTGGTTGTTGTTATTGTTGTTGTTGTTGTTGGAAGATATGCTATAAGATTGCTGGAAAGCACTGCATACTTCTTTAGGATCGGAGATATTTATACCATCCATTGTCAAATTGTTAGGTATTCCAGCGTGTGAGCTCTTTTTATTGGTAAATTTCCATAAGTTAGAGGAATCAAGTACAGTAATGTTTTCTATCTTGGGTATGTAGTCTTTAAATAATTTTATTGATTTTGTTTAATGCATTCATAACAATGAAGAAAATATATAGCGCCGCAATCATGTACACGTGTTTCGGACTTTTTGGTCCTCATCAGCATGTTGAAAGAATAGCACAACTTAGGAAACAGTTCCTAATATATCCAATAGATGACGCCATGCATTCTCAATTTGTATCATATAATAGATGATACAAATTAAGAATGACATTAAACAACAATTTAAAAGTTAATATTATAACTTTTAAATTGTTTAAATTTTCCGATTTCTGAGAGCTTCCCAATCTCTTATTCGTAGAAATGAGCCAAATTGATAAAACGAATTACGGTAGTTGGCCATTAAATCTTTTAAAAGCGGAACTGAGAAAGAGAAGTGCTAGAGTTCATCGAAAAAAAGCTGATTTGGTTGAAAAGTATATAATTACATTTACGAACTTGTTGAATTTTTTGTTTATAAATCCTCTTTTGTTCTAGATTAATCAATCATGACAATATTCTAGTTAGTTACTTGAGGTAGAGCACTTTAGTACAAAGCAACAAGTTTCCATATTACATCCTAAAAAAAAAGTTTACTAAAAGACATATTTTTTCGTATTGACATTGACGGACAAACAATCGAGTACAGCTGGTGCACTCTGGCGGATACCATCTAACATTGTCACGGACACAACTAAAGCCGCCTTCGTAAAGTTCCATAACCCAATGCAAAAAAACAAAGTTGATTTTGCAGACGATACAGAATTTTTGCGATTAAATCAAGAAGATACATTCTATTAATCGTGGACACACGCTTAGTACAATATTTGTGACAAGAAAAATCTAGTTGTTTTCCTTGAAGCTATAACGCAAACATATGTTAAACGCATAATATATATTTATTATCGAAATCGGTGTTGTACATAATAAATTAAAACTCGGGTTTATGAAAGTAACTTGAACGCCATGAGGATTGTTTCCAACATATCGCTAAGCAAAGAAGTAAATAAGCTATTTCAGACATTAACCATCGAATGCACGGCACATTAAAAAAAAAATGACCATATGAAAAACAAATGCAGCTTCTTACACAGCTAAGATCTTTGTGACTGATTCTTGTCTCCGACACTGAAGTCATACTATATCCTAAAAATCCAATTGTTTAACTAAAGTGTTTTAAGAAACGGTATTTATTTCCCTATTTGTTAAATCAGCTTTAATTTACGTATCACTATATAAGGACTTACTGTATGAAACACCGTATAAGGTGAGCTCACAGCTGATCGGTTTTGAATGTATTAATCTTAATAAAACAAGCAAAAAATTGAACGAGTAATTTTTAGCGAAATAGTTAATTTAGTATTTTTATATGTAGGCACGGTTTAATTAAAAGGACCCAGATAATTGCGTCAAATAACCATATTTGGAACGCAACGGCTAACAGTTATAGTCTTACTATTTTCGCATCTATCTATGATGGTAATTTTTTTCATCGCTGTTCTCGATTCATTAAAGTATTTTTTTAGGTTTACGGACTGATAATTCCAATTTCCGTAAAATAAATTCGACAAAAATAGAATTTATTAAATTTATAAAGTTATTTTTGAGTTGGAAAAATCGGCTAATCGGAAAAGGGAGAGATAATAATAATAATAATAGTAAATTTATTGCCCAAGATACATCGTATAAATGTTTAAGGTTGTCAATAGTAGAGAAAACAATAAATGTATATTATGTATATATAAAATTTAAATATTAAAATAATTAAAATTGTACATTAGACTATACAGACATTCACATTATATTAGTTAAAAACCTACATTTGAACATAATTCTAAATAATCAAAATCTAAATTCACACATTAAAATTTACACTAAAATGAATACATTCAGTTCCAAAAGTTGCATTAATAGACTAGATTCTTATATAATATATAATATTGTGTACTGTAGAATGTATTTTCTGTTAAAAGTTCTTTTAGGAATATATTTAGTTTGTTTGTTGTCAGTAACTTTAACTGATTTGGAAGTTTGTTATATAGTATCACAGATGTATAATTTACTGGTTGCTGAGTTCTTGTCAGTCTGTGATGCGGAATACTTAAGTTATTTCAGTTTCGAGTGTTGTATTCATAATAATTAGAATTTCTAGGCAACAATAAGGAATTTTCTTTTATGTGCATAAAGCACTTATGTATAAAAATACTTGGGAGTGTTCGTATTTTCATATTTTTAAAAATTGGCCTACAGTGTTCATTAACTTCTGCAGAAGCCAAAACCCTCACAGCTCTTTTCCGTATTTTAAATATTCTGTCACTGTCAGATGAATTTCCCCAAATAATAAGTCCGTAAGTTATAAGACAATAGAGATTGCTGTAGTAAAACGTTAAAGCTGTGTCAAGAGTGGTTAGATTTATTAATTGCCTTATGTGATATACTACCTTATTTAGATTGCTTGCTAGATGATCAATATGTTGGTGCCAATTTAATTTTGGGTCAATGTATATACCTAACAGTTTCACGTAATTCGATTCAAACTTAAAAAAGTAATTTTTTGCGTCTTTTCTGAATTCATTTTTAATTTGTTGCCTCAAACCATCTAGCAGCGTCGTTTAAACTATCCTTTGTTTGGTCGAGGACTTCAATACTTTTTCCTATATTTATAAAAGTAGTGTCATCAGCAAATAAAACAGTTTTGTTTGACCTCACATTTATAGGCAAGTCATTTATGTACACTAAAAAAAAAATAGGTCCAAGTATTGAACCCTGAGGGACACCGACTGTGATTAGCTGCTTTGAGGAACATTGTCCTGGAGGTGTATCTACATACTGAGTTCTATTTTGCAGATAGGATTTTAATAAATCTAGATCATGGCCTCTAATGCCACAAAATTCCAATTTCTTTAGGAGATAATCATGACTTACAACTTACACAATCGAAGGCTTTGCTTAAATCTATTAAAGATACACATGATATTTTATTATTATCTATTGCATCTAGAACAGTCTCCAATATACTAATTATTGCTTTTGTTGTTGATTTATTTTGCCTATAGCCAAACTGTTCAGACGCAAACAAGCTATTTGTCTCAAAATATTTTATTATTCTATTTTTTATAATAATTTCAAATTTTTTTGATA
Organism: Leptura quadrifasciata; assembly: GCA_963675555.1. Lineage (NCBI taxonomy): Eukaryota > Metazoa > Arthropoda > Insecta > Coleoptera > Cerambycidae > Leptura > Leptura quadrifasciata. The sequence continues at coordinate 143,094,907 of OY776677.1, forward strand.
AAATACGTAATATAGAGATTGGCGTATAATTATTGACGTCATCCGTGTCTTCTTTTTTATATACGGGTATTACTTTGGCCACTTTCAACAAGTCTGGAAAACTGCACTGTTTTATGCATTTATTTATTATGTAAGTCAGTATTTCAATCAAATTATTTTTTATATATTTTACTGTTTTTGAATTCAAACCATAAACATCTGCACTGTTGGTGTTTTTTAATTTCATTATAGCTTCTTCAACCTCATATATATTAGTAGGTGTTATATAAAAGCAATTTGCAGGAGAAACATGAACATTTTTTAATAAATTCTTCAAAATTACAATGCGTATCTGGGATAGTGCCTACTAAGTACTTGTTTAGCTACATTTATAAAAAAATTATTAATATTTTCTGCTGGTATGCTAATTTTCTGGTTTTTATTTGATTTTACCTGAGAATTTATTAATTTCCATGTAGCTTTGCTTTTTGTTTTGCTAGTGCGATTTCTTTTCTGTATGTGCTTCTTAATTCATTATATAGGCTATTAACTTCTGCAGAATTAACGGTATTTTTAGTTACAGACACAGCCTCAATTTTCTTAGACCATTATTAAACCAACCAATTTTAATATTATTACAATTCCTTTGTTTCAGATTTTTTTCAGGAAGATAAAAATTAAATTTATTAATAAATAGTTCAAAAAACCTCATAAACAGTTCATCTGCATTCTCAATCAGATATAGGGCTGACCAATTAAACTGTTTCAGATCATTGTCAAAAAGCTTCAGTTTATTGTTTGATATAATTCTTACTTTTTTAAGTTGATTATCCAGTTTGTCTACACTATTTATCTTCATTTCAATACTAAACTGATCTGAAAGAGAAGGATTAGTCACCCTTACAACCAAGTTTGAATTTTCTGTATTTGTAATTATATTGTCTATGCAGCTTTTTTGTATTACAGACTCTTGTTGGTTCTCTGACAGTAAAACTAAGATTAAATGAGTTGACTATATCTAGAAATTGGCTAGTAATTTTATTTTGATTATCATTTAAGTCGATGTTGAAGTCTCCTGTTAAGACTATGCTTTCATTTGTATTTTGAAGTTTTCTAACAAACACGCCAATTTCGAAAAAAATATATTTACATTACTTAAAAGGGGATCTGTAAATAATAAAAATTATTATTTTATAATTTACCAGTTTAATAGCTGTCCACTCAAAAACTTTTTCCTCGAACAGATCTTCAAAACAAATTAGAATTTCAAATTTAATATTATTTTTAACGAATATAGTAAGAACCAGCAGTAGTAAAACCCAGAATACCATGTAAGTCAACTTCCAAATCTTTTAACCAACTTTCAGTTAAATCCTTTGTTATTTACATATAATTCTAATTCATTAATTTTGTTTCTCAGATATTGTATATTTATATATATATAGAATAATTGTGGACCTTTAACATTATTTTTTGATTTATTTAATCCGGCGTTGTTATTTGCGATAGTCGTGGGTACAAAAAATTGGTGATTTCTTCTGTATATCGTTTATTATCCAAAGAATAATAATTATTAACCAAAGTTACAATAATGTAGCTCAATATTTGTTTGCTCAGTTTTACACATATTAAATGTTTACAATAATTTGTTTAAATACAATGGCAATAACCAAATATTTTTTATTTGATTCATTAGCGCACGGTAAGTATTACTGCTACTCCTGGAAAACATAATACTCATACAATATACAGTACGAGGATCGCTACTATATGTATAGAGGAATCCTATGCACTTATGTCAGGGTTGTGCAAAAACCCACCTCCTTTAAGAAAAGAAGACCCACTGGGTTTTTGTGGGTAATTCTGGTTTATTCTGAGTTTTTGTAAAATACAAATTTCCCGCCTTTCATTCGACATTGTTTTGGCAACATAACTTGTCGCAACATGCATACTTGTGTTGGAAATATTCTTAGTTAATTAGTTGCAGTCTAGAGCTGATCATTATCTGGTGTAATGTAAAACATTCGCAATTTACAAAGAAGAACAGGGTGCCCAATAGGTATCAATAGAGATGGAGGTCGAAGACAATCAAGCATTTGGAATACGATTAATAAAACTGGCGATTCCTATAGATGCAAATATTGCATGGCAAGTATGTATCCGATTTTGATGATAGTGAAATAGAACTCGATCCTAATTCCAAAATTTCTGAACTGAAAGAAGTAAATACCATCAAATCGTTTGATACTAGTAATATTGATACTGATAATTCAGGACAAGAATTCAAGTCGAAGAAGTCAGCCAGGCAGGCACATGTCGAGTAGAGCTATCAGACACAATGGGAACTTGGTTAAATTTAATTTTGGAAAAGAAACTTGAATTCTGCAAGAAAACAATCATGATTAGATTTTGTCATGCAATGGAACCTTTTCACTTCTTGGCCTATTTGATAAGTCCAAAAGGAAGCTGAATTTGTTTAGAAAAGAAAACGAAGATATTTAACATTAAATAATAATTGACAACACCATTTTTGCAATATTTACAATTTATTTTTTTCAGGAAGCCGTAATACTAATGCTCTAAACTATGACGATGCATAGAAAGCTGACGATTGGCTAAGTAGCCATTATCCAGAATTTGTTGCCGGTTTCCCAAGTTTTCAATTGACAGATTATGTGTATCCTAGAACCATATTTCAAAACGAAATTTTAATAAGCTTTAATGGCTATAAACGGTGGATATTTGTCAGAGAAAAAATTATGTACAAATTGAATGAATTAAAAAAAAATGAATGAAATGAAAATTTAGTTAATATGAGCGATTTTTTTTCAAAATTGCATAGATGTCTTGCATCTAGCGCGGCAGTAGAGAGGATATTTCCAAATTTAGTCACATTTGGATAAACTAAGAAATAAGCTTGGAGCTGAACAGGCTTAAAAGTTACTCAAAATTTATAGACATTTAAATAGAACATAAATGTCTTTTGCCTTTTTTGTTTGAGGAAAATGTTTTTTCTTACATGGTTTTACTTTTATTAAGTAAATTTTTTGTGAGGTAAAAATATTCATCATTAGGTATATCACTCTTTTGAAAAAAACGAAGTCCTAATAAAAACCCTCATGGGCTTTTCTAAATCAAAAGCCCACAAAAACCCACCCATTTTCCCCACCGGGTTTTTATAATGGTGGGTTTTTGTGCCAACCCTGACTTATGTACTTGTACAATATGGGTTAGGATCACTAGATGATATGAAATGAATGGTAGGGCATAAGCATGACACCTGGTCGATCCACTGCGGTTAGCGGTTAGTAATGTAAATGTATTTGGAACGGAAGATGTAGGTGACCGGTCGTCAAATAAGGAATTTACGAATTACCACATGTCACCCAAAAATATTAATTTGTTGATATTAATTATGGTGGTCAACCAAAATAAACAAAAGTGTCTTTCTCAAAATAAGTGGGAGTGGATCGATTTTCATACACTTCAATAAATAAGTTCTATCTTTCTTTAATATTTTGGATTATACATAGAACACGATTCGTATACGAAACTAATTCGTGCAAATTCGAAAATTGCACTCCGGATCAAGGCCATATCACGTACTCCTTTCCTTACTCGTCATTCGTTAAAGGGTAAATTCTTTTTCATATCTCTGACGAGATTTCTCTGGAATTAAAAACCCACTGGCTTCCTCAGCTTCTTCTAAGATTTCACACAGAATACTCATTCATTCATTTTTAAGAGCAAAAACGGTTTCCAATTTAACAATAATAATACCTCACTGACAAGACAAGACTTGTTACCAGTTGCTATGAAAACACAATTCTTTTCCAAAAACGCAACTAGATTTTCGCCTATACTAATAGTTGTAGAACTGGTGACAAATTTTTACTACGGATTTGATACAACTAGCCATAATGCATAAAGGTACCGTCTACGATAGTTGCATAGGGAATGGCCAGTCTGGCTGGCTTTAGCAGCTGGGCCAGGTACTGCGCAAGGTGAGAGTTAGGTAAAAAATATGTGTTAAAAAATATTATTGATTCATAATAAAATTACAAGAATTATAATTTATAATCAATTATAAACATAATATATTCACCACAGACGATTTGAGTGGGATGACGTGGAACCAGACTACCCCAATGAGTATTTTCAAAAATAAAAAAAAATATTTTTGATGCACGCTGAAATTTTTATAGCGTGTTAAGTACATTTTTTAAATAATAATGCCAAAGAGCGAGACCATTTCGGTGGTGTTAATAAACTGCCAGACGCGATAAAAAACATTCCATGAGCTACAGTGAGTAAGACTACAAGAAAGAACGAACGATGGCGAACCCTTCAACGGAATTAGATCAAGATATAATCTAATTCCAGGTCTCGTTACAGTACATAAGTGTACCAAATTTCAAGTCAATATCATAAACGGTTCCAGAGTAAACGTGCGCACAAAAAAAGTTAGAGACAGACGGGCAGGAAATTTTTTTCGCTCAAATTTAAAATCTCGACATTTCATGACATTTTAAGCCTATTTTAACAAAAAAAATAATAATAATTTTTTTGCATTACTATACTTCCACTGGACGTGGAAGTAATAAAAATAAATATAAAGTAGATTCCATTTGGCCTTAGTCAGTTTTGAAAATTGATTTTATGCAGTTGAAAAAATGAGGGTATGGTATTTTCAACCACGATAGTTTTATATGGTTACCAAGGAAAGAGAAAACAAATGGATTTGTTAAAGTCGGGGCGAGAGTCTGGGTCACAAAGACTCAGCCTCAGTTTGGTATTATAAGGGGTTAGGCCACGATAGCTGCTAACACGTGTGTGTTCGAGGCACTGGAAGAGCATTGGAAGGTAATAAAATTACTTAAAGATGTCATTGATCCGGTTTTGACTTAAAGATTCAGTATGTATGATCCAAGTCTACCCATCATCGGTAACAATATCAAGAAGACTCACACTTTACATGGGTGTAATGGGGTAGTGAAGCGCAAGTTATAGCCTCTCCTACTCAACTGTTAACCTCACCTTCGCGATGAGTTCAATTTGAACTTGGTGCACCCTGTTTTCACTAACGAGGCTCTAACGACCGAGTAAGGGCGGAATAACCCTTACCTTTTGCCGTGAGCACATCCACCTTCTCACGAAGAGTGCGGTAAAAATAACCCACCGCACACAAAGGTTGCTTTTGGAATCGTTTGGTTACCCCATCGTCGCAGTCTCCTTCTGTGCCATGGGACCACACCACTCGCCTTCCGCAACCGAGCTGGTCAGTTGCATACCTGCTCCAGCTAAAACTTCAAATGCAGCTTCGTTTTCAGTCGATTAAGGCTTTAAAAAAATGATGGAGCGTTCAAGTGGGACAAAATCATCCGGAGGTAAAATACCCTCCCGATCGGATCTCCGGGGGAGGGTGCCCACAGGGACACCTCATCGAATGTCGAAAAAACACCGACAAGTTAAATCCAAGAAAACTAATTCTTTCATCTACGGTGCTTGGAATGTTCGTACTTTGAACGACAGCACTCGCACCGATCGGCCTGAAAGAAGAACTGCTCTAATAGATAGAGAACTTCACCGACTCAATGTTGACGTTGCAGCTCTCAGCGAAACTCGATTTTTGGAGGAAGGCTCTCTCACAGAAAAGTACTACACCTTCTATTGGAAAGGTCTTCCCACCAATTCAAGAAGACAACATGGAGTAGGATTTGCCGTTCGGAATCAACTTGTATCCAACTTAACACAAGTACCACAAGGCCTATCCGAGCGTCTAATGCTGCTACGCTATGAGCTATCAGATGGCAACGCGGTAAATCTAATAAGCGCCTACGCTCCCACTCTGGATGCAAGTCACGAAACCAAGGAAAGCTTCTATCAACAGCTGGAAGAAACCCTCTGTAGAATACCTAAAACGGAACGACTCGTTATTCTTGGCGATTTTAACGCTAGAGTAGGGAGAGGTGCAGACACCTGGCCAGGCATCATAGGCAAGAACGGTTTGGGCAACATGAACGCTAACGGTCAACTACTCCTAACTAAATGCGCCGAACATGATCTAGTTATAACAAACACCATTTTCCGACAAAAGGATAAATTTAAAGGCACCTGGCGTCACCCCAGATCAGGTCACTGGCATCTACTGGACTATGTTATCGTACGTAGGAAGCATCTCAAGGACGTCCAAATTACAAAGGCGCGCATTGATAGCGAATGTTGGACCGATCATCGCCCTGTTGTCTCTAAAATGAAAATTGTTATGAGACCCAAACACCGAAGAACTCAAGTAAAACGTAGACTCCGTCTCTGTATTAGTAAATTGCGTGACCAACAAACCGTCGAACAGCTAAAACAAAAAGTTCAAGAGAATTTGAGTGCACTAGAAGAAACCAATTCTGTAGATGTCGCTGCTACTTGGACACAAATTAAAGACAGTTTAAAAAGTGCGAGTGAGGAAATTCTTGGCACTGCAGCAAGTAAAAAACAGGAGGACTGGTTCAATGATAATGAAGCTTTTATACAAGAACTTCTTGACCGCAAACATATTGCCTTCCAAAACGCTATCAACCACCCCAACGTCTCATCAAAAGCAGAAGCTTTTACCCAATCTAAGTATGAAACGCAACGCGAAATCAGAAGAATAAAGAACGAGTGGTGGGCAAGCAAGGCCAGAGAAATTCAAAGGTACGCCGATTCACACGACTACAGGAATTTCTTTCAAGGAGTAAAAGCAGTGTACGGCCCCAGTCGGAAAAATATGTGCCCTATTAAAGATTTAAATGGAAATCTCCTCAAAGAAGACCAGGAAATAAGAGCCCGATGGAAAGAACACTACTCTAACATTCTTAACCAGCAAAGTCAAGCCGATAACGATATTATAAATCTTATCCCTCAATATGACACCTTCGAAGACTTAGATAAACCACTAACAACGGAAGAGATCTTAACCGCCATTGGGCAGCTAAAAAATAACAAATCTCCCGGCGCCGACTCACTCCCAGCTGAGATCTTTAAAGCTGTGTCGTCAGAGCTCATACCCTACCTCAAAAAACTGTTTGATGTGTGGGAAAGTGGTCAAGCTCCGCAGGAGTTTCGGGATACACTTTTAATCAACCTCTTCAAAAACAAAGGGAGCGCTGCGGACTGTGGAAATTACAGGGGTATAGCTCTCCTGGCTGTTGGAGGGAAGATACTCACTAAAGCGATGGCAAATAGGCTAACACCTGTTATGGAAAAGTTACTTCCTGAAACACAGAGTGGCTTTAGACCAAACCGAGGCACATCGGATTTAATCTTCACACTTAAACAGCTTCAAGAAAAAGCACTCGAACATCAAGGAGAAATTCACATGGCCTTCATTGATTTAACCAAGGCGTTTGACTCGGTGGACAGGGAAGTGCTCTGGAAAATTATGTTCCGCTTAGGTATCCCTAGAAAATTTGTGGAAGTATGTCGCAGTCTACATACAAACAACAACGCCCAGGTTATGTATAATAATGAGGCAACCGAACCTTTCCAAACCCTCACTGGAGTTAGGCAGGGATGTGTCCTGGCACCCCTACTTTTTAATTTGTTTACCACTGCTCTAACAATTATTGTTGACAACAAACTGACAGTCAGAGGAATAGGTCTCAGATACCGTTTTGATGGCAGTCTTTTTAACATAGGGCGCTTTAGAGCTTTCACGAAGACACGCACACGATTCATTTGTGATCTTCAGTATGCGGATGACTGTGCACTTTTAGCCTCTACGCCGGAAGAGCTTCAAGAACTTTTAGATGTGTATGCCCAGAGCTATGATTCCTTAGGACTTAAAATCAACATTGGAAAGACTAAGATTATGTCAACTCCTCATCAAGTGAACCAAATAGACATTACACTTAACGGAAATTCTCTTGAAGTGGTGGATCAGTTCAATTACTTAGGCAACGTTGTTAATGACAAAGCAAACATGGACAGCGAGATTCGCAATAGAATTAACGCTGCATCTAGAGCACTCTGGGGACTTAGAGAGAGAGTATTTGACAACCACGACCTTGCTTTGTCAACGAAAATGGCTGTCTACAGAGCAGTTGTCATTCCAACACTGCTATATGGATGCGAAAGCTGGGTCACTTACCGTCGTCATGTGAAAGAATTAGAACGTTTTCAGCAAAGACACCTCAGAAGTATGATGAAAATCCGTTGGTTCCATCACATATCAAACGTGGAAGTACTCAGGAGAGCAAACAGCCTTCCAATTGAGGTGCTTATTTCATGAGCACGCCTAAGATGGGCAGGTCACGTTCATCGTATGCATGATAACCGCCTTCCTAAATGTACACTTTATGGTGAATTGCTAAGCGGTAGAAGAAGGCGTGGCGGTCAACGAAAGAGGTTCAAAGACGCTCTCCATGAAAATCTAAAATCCTGCGGTATTGCAGACGAGCAATGGGAACAACTTGCAGCGGACAGAACCGAATGGCGAGGGGTTGTGGCCAGCTATCAAGGAAATGTTGCTGCAAGAAGGCCGAATCCAAGACCTAACCAGGTCTATGTTTGTCCTGACTGCGGTCGACATGTGCTCTCCCGAATTGGCCTCTATAGCCATAGTCGTGTGCACCGTAGATGAATGGGAATTACAATGGACTACACCTTTTACTTGTTTTTTATTGTACACAATTTATCGACTGTAACATTTTTATACTCGGACTCGAGTAACGGCTAATAATAATAACATTGGAAGAAAATATTATCTCTTGATTTTTATCTTTACTTTATGATAGTGAATCAGTTGCTAGCTTTGGCCACAATTTCAGGAAAACTCGCGAAATCAGCGAATACGACATACATGTTTAGACATATAAGTGTATAAATCATTAGTATGTGTTGTGGATAAAAGTAGCCCAAGTCATTATTATTATTAGCCGTTACTCGAGTCCGAGTATAAAAATGTAACAGTCGATAAATTGTGTACAATAAAAAACAAGTAAAAGGTGTAGTCTATTGTAATTCCCATTCATCTACGGTGCACACGACTATGGCTATAGAGGCCAATTCGGGAGAGCACATGTCGACCGCAGTCAGGACAAACATAGACCTGGTTAGGTCTTGGATTCGGCCTTCTTGCAGCAACATTTCCTTGATAGCTGGCCACAACCCCTCGCCATTCGGTTCTGTCCGCTGCAAGTTGTTCCCATTGCTCGTCTGCAATACCGCAGGATTTTAGATTTTCATGGAGAGCGTCCTTGAACCTCTTTCATTGACCGCCACGCCTTCTTCTACCGCTTAGCAATTCACCATAAAGTGTACATTTAGGAAGGCGGTTATCATGCATACGATGAACGTGACCTGCCCATCTTAGGCGTGCTCTTGAAATAAGCACCTCAATTGGAAGGCTGTTTGCTCTCCTGAGTACTTCCACGTTTGATATGTGATGGAACCAACGGATTTTCATCATACTTCTGAGGTGTCTTTGCTGAAAACGTTCTAATTCTTTCACATGACGACGGTAAGTGACCCAGCTTTCACATCCATATAGCAGTGTTGGAATGACAACTGCTCTGTAGACAGCCATTTTCGTTGATAAAGCAAGGTCGTGGTTGTCAAATACTCTCTCTCTAAGTCCCCAGAGTGCTCTAGATGCAGCGTTAATTCTATTGCGAATCTCGCTGTCCATGTTTGCTTTGTCATTAACAACGTTGCCTAAGTAATTGAACTGATCCACCACTTCAAGAGAATTTCCGTTAAGTGTAATGTCTATTTGGTTCACTTGATGAGGAGTTGACATAATCTTAGTCTTTCCAATGTTGATTTTAAGTCCCAAGGAATCATAGCTCTGGGCATACACATCTAAAAGTTCTTGAAGCTCTTCCGGCGTAGAGGCTAAAAGTGCACAGTCATCCGCATACTGGAGATCACAAATGAATCGTGTGCGTGTCTTCGTGAAAGCTCTAAAGCGCCCTATGTTAAAGAGACCGCCATCAAAACGGTATCTGAGACCTATTCCTCTGACTGTCAGTTTGTTGTCAACAATAATTGTTAGAGCAGTGGTAAACAAATTAAAGAGTAAGGGTGCCAGGACACATCCCTGCCTAACTCCAGTGAGGGTTTGGAAAGGTTCGGTTGCCTCATTATTATACATAACCTGGGCGTTGTTGTTTGTATGTAGACTGCGACATACTTCCACAAATTTTCTAGGGATACCTAAGCGGAACATAATTTTCCAGAGCACTTCCCTGTCCACCGAGTCAAACGCCTTGGTTAAATCAATGAAGGCCATGTGAATTTCTCCTTGATGTTCGAGTGCTTTTTCTTGAAGCTGTTTAAGTGTGAAGATTAAATCCGATGTGCCTCGGTTTGGTCTAAAGCCACTCTGTGTTTCAGGAAGTAACTTTTCCATAACAGGTGTTAGCCTATTTGCCATCGCTTTAGTGAGTATCTTCCCTCCAACAGCCAGGAGAGCTATACCCCTGTAATTTCCACAGTCCGCAGCGCTCCCTTTGTTTTTGAAGAGGTTGATTAAAAGTGTATCACGAAACTCCTGCGGAGCTTGACCACTTTCCCACACGATATCAAACAGTTTTTTGAGGTAGGGTATGAGCTCTGACGACACAGCTTTAAAGATCTCAGCTGGGAGTGAGTCGGCGCCGGGAGATTTGTTATTTTTTAGCTGCCCAATGGCGGTTAAGATCTCTTCCGTTGTTAGTGGTTTATCTAAGTCTTCGAAGGTGTCATATTGAGGGATAAGATTTATAATATCGTGATCGGCTTGACTTTGCTGGTTAAGAATGTTAGAGTAGTGTTCTTTCCATCGGGCTCTTATTTCCTGGTCTTCTTTGAGGAGATTTCCATTTAAATCTTTAATAGGGCACATATTTTTCCGACTGGGGCCGTACACTGCTTTTACTCCTTGAAAGAAATTCCTGTAGTCGTGTGAATCGGCGTACCTTTGAATTTCTCTGGCCTTGCTTGCCCACCACTCGTTCTTTATTCTTCTGATTTCGCGTTGCGTTTCATTCTTAGATTGGGTAAAAGCTTCTGCTTTTGATGAGTCGTTGGGGTGGTTGATAGCGTTTTGGAAGGCAATATGTTTGCGGTCAAGAAGTTCTTGTATAAAAGCTTCATTATCATTGAACCAGTCCTCCTGTTTTTTACTTGCTGCAGTGCCAAGAATTTCCTCACTCGCGCTTTTTAAACTGTCTTTAATTTGTGACCAGGTAGTAGCGACATCTACAGAATTGGTTTCTTCTAATGCACTCAAATTCTCTTGAACTTTTTGCTTTAGCTGTTCGACGGTTTGTTGGTCACGCAATTTACTAATACAGAGACGGGGTCTACGTTTTACTTGAGTTCTTCGGTGTTTGGGTCTCATAACAATTTTCATTTTAGAGACAACAGGACGATGATCGGTCCAACATTCGCTATCAATGCGCGCCTTTGTAATTTGGACGTCCTTGAGATGCTTCCTACGTACGATAACATAGTCCAGTAGATGCCAGTGACCTGATCTGGGGTGACGCCAGGTGCCTTTAAATTTATCCTTTTGTCGGAAAATGGTGTTTGTTATAACTAGATCATGTTCGGCGCATTTAGTTAGGAGTAGTTGACCGTTAGCGTTCATGTTGCCCAAACCGTTCTTGCCTATGATGCCTGGCCAGGTGTCTGCATCTCTCCCTACTCTAGCGTTAAAATCACCAAGAATAACGAGTCGTTCCGTTTTAGGTATTCTACAGAGGGTTTCTTCCAGCTGTTGATAGAAGCTTTCCTTGGTTTCGTGACTTGCATCCAGAGTGGGAGCGTAGGCGCTTATTAGATTTACTGCGTTGCCATCTGATAGCTCATAGCGTAGCAGCATTAGACGCTCGGATAGGCCTTGTGGTACTTGTGTTAAGTTGGATACAAGTTGATTCCGAACGGCAAATCCTACTCCATGTTGTCTTCTTGAATTGGCGGGAAGACCTTTCCAATAGAAGGTGTAGTACTTTTCTGTGAGAGAGCCTTCCTCCAAAAATCGAGTTTCGCTGAGAGCTGCAACGTCAACATTGAGTCGGTGAAGTTCTCTATCTATTAGAGCAGTTCTTCTTTCAGGCCGATCGGTGCGAGTGCTGTCGTTCAAAGTACGAACATTCCAAGCGCCGTAGATGAAAGAATTAGTTTTGTTGGATTTAACTTGTCGGTGTTTTTTCGACATTCGATGATGTGTCCCTGTGGGCACCCTCCCCCGGAGATCCGATCGGGAGGGTATTTTACCTCCGGATGATTTTGTCCCACTTGAACGCTCCATCATTTTTTTAAAGCCTTAATCGACTGAAAACGAAGCTGCATTTGAAGTTTTAGCTGGAGCAGGTATGCAACTGACCAGCTCGGTTGCGGAAGGCGAGTGGTGTGGTCCCATGGCACAGAAGGAGACTGCGACGATGGGGTAACCAAACGATTCCAAAAGCAACCTTTGTGTGCGGTGGGTTATTTTTACCGCACTCTTCGTGAGAAGGTGGATGTGCTCACGGTAAAAGGTAAGGGTTATTCCGCCCTTACTCGGTCGTTAGAGCCTCGTTAGTGAAAACAGGGTGCACCAAGTTCAAATTGAACTCATCGCGAAGGTGAGGTTAACAATTGAGTAGGAGAGGCTATAACTTGCGCTTCACTACCCCATTACACACCCCAATGTTTGAATCATGCTGCGTTTGATTAACATGAAATTAAAATTTTTAGTGCTGTAACTAACAAGCTAGCTGTTTCTTTTATGCCATAATGACGTCGTTTCCGAAGAAATAAATGACGGGATACACTATCGAAGGTCACAAAACGTGATCACAGTTTGTTCATCCTTCTGAGGATAACCGACTATGCCTCCCACAATATTTTGTACTGGTTTATAAGTACATCGACGTTAGAATAAATTGATTTTTTTACGAACAAATTTAATTTAATATCATTTGAAAAAGTCTGCTATTTACGAAATAGTTTATCTTCTCATGACTTTACAACCTTATGCGGGTTTTCGCTTGTTCGGCAATTTTCTTCCATTCTGCCCTCTCAGAAACGGCCTTTCTCCTTCGTCTCACTCTCATTGTCCATCCATCCATCTTTTAAATGGTCCTCATTTATGTATCTTTCCGACTGATTTCCATTGCATTATCTTTTTTATTTTTCTTTCCTCGTCCATTCTTTCTATATGCCCAAGCCACTCTGATTTCCTGCGTTTTATGAATTTAACAATATCAGCTCCTTTGATCAATTGATCAAGTTCATGGTTCATTATTGTTCTCCAGAAGCTGTCTTCCTCCTGGATGTAACTATGGATCGTATGAAGGATTTATATATTTCAAGTTTAAGGCTTCTGTTTAGTATTTTAGATTTCATTAGTTTTTTGTGGGCTAAATAGCTTCTGTTTCCTGACGTTGTGCCTATACAACCAGACATTTGAAGTTTTAGGGTAGATGCTTCTAGGGTCAAGTTGAAGAGTAGAGTCACGTCACGTCACGTCACGAGTAGAGTTACGTCACCTTGTCTCACTCCGAAGCCTATGTTAAATGGAGTTGTTAGTTCACCATCTATTTTACCGCTTTTTTAGATTCGTTTAAAGTGGCTGCAATGAACAGTGTGGGGATGCCCTGCAGCATCCGATGTCTGTTAACACTATCGAACGCTTGTTTGAAGTCTACATAAAGACATAATCCTTGCATAAAGACTATGTAGGTTAATGTCGTACTCATCGAAATAATTTATAGAGATTATAATTTGAAGAACATTGGACAAACAAAACGCTAAAATATAACTAGATTTACGGAGCACATGACCCATCCCAAACAGGGAAGTTGAGCGTTGCCTAATATGCCACCAACAACCATTATAGAATAAATTTAATAACTCAGGTTAATCAGTAATCAAACAAACAAACAATCGATGGACAAGTGGATGTTTCTGAACATTTAGAAATTAAAAAATATAAAAATAATAACGAAAGGTCTATTCTAAATAGTCCGTTTATCGGTTAGTAGGTTAAGAGTTCGTGTAGGGGTAGAGGGATAACTAGATTGGTTGAATTCGCTCCCGATGACGTCGACCTGATTAACGAAACGCTCGTCGAGAGGACTAATCGGTCTATTGGCCAAATTTTTCGGCATTTGTGGAAACTATTCCAGACTAATTAATTATTTTGAAGATGTCAAAACAATTTTAAATGCTCTTATATAAAATCGGGGAATTTATATAAGCGCTAGAAGCAGTTCTGTTATTTTAAATGACAAAGGTAGCGGTGTCAGGATAAATTCTTTTTGATTTGGCATTATTAAAAAGATAACTACAATTTTTGAGGCTCACGATCTATGCGTACATCCTGCTCAACATTTTTACGGATTAGTTTATTATTAAATCATAATTTTTTCTTGTAAATATTTTATATTAGAAAAATATTTCAAATACAAAAATATATCATACCACCTAACAAAATTCAGATTAACCGCTTCAGCCAAGAAGAGAATGTAACATAGTATAAAATTGTCCTTTCACAATGTAACTTTTTGTAAGTAAGTTCCTCGACATTTTGTGGTTATCAGAGGTTAACGACCTCATCCAGAAATAGTAGTGGGAATTAAAAAAGTCGATTTAGTCTTGTCAGTGGGTCAGTGGACCAGCGTGCCTTGTCTATTTCATATTTCCATACGTGCGTTATTTTCATCTTTCTCTGCTTAATGAGGTATTGTATACGGGGCAGGCGGAAAGGAACAATAATTAAAATATTTCAGATAGTGAGTCATTCTGAAAAAAGTTATTGAAGATTTCAATAATACCCTAAGGGTTATTTTTAAAGTACAAGAGGTCCGGTTCATGAAAGTCATTGGAGTCAATAACAGGTGCTACCTCTGTCGGAATGAGAAAGGTTAGAAAAAAAAATTAAACGTCGTCGCGACGTCATGTACTGTATTTTCAATAACTTATGTCCTGCGCCAATCGTAAACTTCTCATATTCTGAATACGATTCCATTGCCACCACTAAGGCAAAAGACCCAGTAGTTGCCGTACCATCCCAATTATCATCAGTTTTTACACTTTAAAATAAGAAAATAGTAATTTCTTCATCCACAATGTAAATTGTAGAATTTTTTTATACATCTAACAATGTTCTTAAAACCGCTCGTTTAACCATAGCCATCTTAAAGTTTTAATAAAGACAATGTTTCAGTCGAGTGGTAGACAGCATCAGTAGCAGTGTTTAAAAACGAAGACAAGAGAGTTATTTTTAAGCATATTCTCTCAGTTTTTGGTTTTTAAACATGCATTTCATAATCCATAAACACGTTAATTCTATTATTTAACCGTTTTTTATGCTAATAGCAAAAAATAGATGGCGATAATAAGGACATCTGTCTAACTATCGTTACAAGTGACGATAATAGAGTTTTTATGTGAAATTTTCTATTTAATATAAAATGTATTAAAACTGTATTTAAGAAAAGGTTTTATTTTTCAATGGCAACACAAAGGTTAAAAGTTTCTAAAAATATTTATGATGTAAAAAGTGGTTTCCCTATGTTGCTTAACTCAATATGTATGACTAGTGTTGTAAAGTAATATTTAGATGCAGCTTTGGGGCCACAAATGGCATCTTTTTGGTACGAGTAAAATAAAGTTAACTTTATCTTACTAGTACTATAATATTTATTTACTAAGAAGAAGAAAAAAGTATATCTGTACAGTACATGAAATATAAGAATAAAGTGGAGGCAAGAATTCAAGCGGTGCACGTCACGAGTGATCTCATTAAAGAAATTTTAATATTAACATAATTTTTAATCATTAATTACGTTAAAAAGAGTAATTCTTGACACCCAGTCATTAAGTTTTTTTCAGAAATAGGTACAGTTTAATGGGGCTTCATGATTCTTAGCAGTATTGTCTTATTTATAGAATCGATCTGTGACATGCATCGCTTGAATTCTTGCCTCGACCATATCTATGAGGGTAAATAAACAGGTAACCCTGTTGTGGGCAATAGCCAAAATTGATCTAAATTAACACATCAAATTAACATACATTTTCAAAATGAATTTATTTACACACAAATTACCAGTAATTAAAAGAGTGAGAGGAAAGAGGTATTTTTAAAAATTTTCGCCATAAACAGTGAAATTTTGAGTGACACAGCTCGTGTGAGAGTTTTGACAATTTTCACATAAAATCTATTTTTTTCAATAACAATCCGAGTCAACGATCTAACAATATGTAAAGGAAAGCAACGTCAGGCGCGTTTAGTATACTTTATACGAGCACAATTGAAACTGGTCAGTGTTAAAGCACAGGACCGTGCGCACTGAACTTGATATTTTGTCCTATATATTTGGCAAAATGGTATCGAGATTCGAACGGTAGTTGAAACTGTGCAGGCGAGTCCGAAACTGGCAATGTAATCATTCTGAATGAGCTGCTACGAGAGCACTGGTTTAAAGGTAATAAAACGGACAGGCCTACTAGCATAAAAAACTTTTCAGAAGTCAACGTGGACTTGTGAGATGTGCTGTCAGTGTGCCAGTGGAGTGCATAAATACCTATTATAATATCAAGCGTAGGAGTTTAGTTAGTTATTGTTCATATTTATAAATATTTACTACTATATAAAAGGTAAAATATTTTAATTATTTACTAATTTACCATGGCTTTCTGGAGACCATTTGAAAGAGAAGATAATATAATAACGCCCGAAAATCTTTTCATTTTCTTATGACAAGCATTTCTATTTACCTCCGCCCATGTACAATAAAGAGATGCCAACTGTTTTTGCCGGCTTTTAGTTTTTATACGGTTTCAATTAAGTTCGTATACACTTTACTTGGATGTGTCCCAGCCCCGCATCTTTTAGCGGCTTGTATATCAGTGTATGCGCAGAAGCTATGCAATCTTAGGCGAGGATTGCGTAGTGAATATACCACCCTTCGAAGGGGATTGGTTCCTTCTCTATTGAATGTTATCCAAAGAAAAGGTCCCCACTCTTCGAAGGAGTAAAGATTCGGCAAAATTCTTGGTTGGGGGTAGCTTGTCTACAGGCGTCGCGTCGGTGATAGGCCTCAGTAGTGGAAATAGGCCGACGTTAAATGAATGTAAAAAAACCGAGTTAAACAAAGCTTTGTATTTGTTATATTCCTTATACTAAAAATAAGGGTTTATAGAGGAGATTGTGACTGTGGTGAGTGTAAAATTAATTGTTGCTGTGCTTTTGGATGCTCTCCCTCATAATTGGTAGGCTCCTGACGAAGTCCTGGTTGTCTAAACGACGTTTCAGAAGAATCGCATCTGGTATCTTCTTCACGTTCTCGCCGGTGGTTGCTTACTGTTGTTTCTCGTTGCTCGAACTCAGTTCTAAACCAAATAATCAGACATTTGAAAAAAGAATATATACCGTCTATATATCTATTGTAGAAGAATCAAATTTTGGAAACAATTATCCCATTTTTTGTGAGCTATATTTCTGTAAAAAGAAATTTGAAATCCGTAGCCTACTTTGTGAGATATATTACAAAAACTTGAAAAATAGGAAAATCACAAACAGTTATAGCTTCCTTATTTGAGGAGATACGAAATAGTTAAAGGGATGACAGTTGACAGCAAAATCAATAAGAATAATATGTATCAAAAATTAGAAAAAGGCAGTTGGCTTTGACATACGCTCTTGTGCATAAATGAAAAGAACAAATCTCAAAGTAGGCCATGACATCAATAATTTCGTGTATTTTTTCTCTTTCCAACGATATAAAACATGCCAAAAAAATTTTAACTGATAATGTCAATATTTAATATTTTACGAAAACCACAATTCATATCATTGAATCGTAAAAATCAGCTATGCCATGATTATTGAAAAACACTGTATACAGTTATTAACTAATTTGACAGATTGTCAGTGTTGGTTGTATGTTGCGTTGTCGACTTCTAAGACAAGTTTTATATCAGTAATTATGGTGTACACTAATAATAACAAATTCGATATGATTAGCATTTATTGTCAGTGCAATTTTGACGCTGAACTGGCAGTCACGGTTTACGGAGATAGATTTCCAGATGCTCCGCAGCCAAATCGAACTATGTTTAGGAAGTTAGTTCAAAATTTAGACACGCACGGTTCATTTTCAAAAAAAGTAGTAAGGCGAGGGCATGTTGCGGATAATGTAAGATAACTTAACCAAAACGAGGAAACCCCTTTGAGACAAATTCCGAGAAACTGTCGCATAAAAAAAGACAGTGCAAGAAAAATATTTAAAAAAAAAAAACGAATTTCGATGCACAAAATGAGGAAATTCAACATTTAAATGAGGGAGATAAGCCGAGAAGAGTAAGTAAGATTTTGTAAATGGTTGTTAAATAAAAATATTTTTTAAAAAAGCTTTTATTTAAAAAATGCGCTAAAAAGTAGAAAATAAACTTTGAAGTAAATCAAACCCATTATTTTGTTACAATATCTAATTTTTTTTATGGAAGAAAAGCTTTCGCGAGATTTTTCTGTGTAAAGGAGATTGCTCGCGACAAGCTTTTATATCATAAAAAAAATTATATAACGTAACGAAATAATGGGTTTGATTTACTTCAAAGTTTATTTTCTACTTTTTAGAGCATTTTTTAATAAAAACTTTTTTTTAAAAATATTTTTTGAATACTTTTATTTTTTACTTTTTAGTCTTTTGAAATGCTGTAATCTCCAGATATCGATTTTGAGATGAATCGGATTATAAACGGTAAAGTCATCCGCCATCTTGAACTAAATTTTTGACTAGAAATCCGTAATCGGCGAACTCGAAAACCTCCAGATATCGATTTTGATCGATTTGGACCATAAATGACAAAAGCCGTCCGCCATATTGTCGCCGCTATTTTGAATTTAAAAATTTTGACCAAGAATTCATAATTGGTGATCTCGAAAACCCTCAGATATCGATTTTGAGCCGAATCGGATCATAAAAGATAAAGTGGTTCGCCATCTTTGAGTCGCCACCCTGAACTAAATTTTTGACTAGAAATTCGTAATCCGCGATCCCAAAAACCCTCAGAAATCGATTTTAATCGATTTGGATCTAAATGACAAAAGTCGTCAGCCATATTGGCGCCGCCATTTTAAATTTCTGAATTTTGGCCAAGAATTCATAATCGACGATCTCGAAAATCCCCAGATATCGATTTTGAGCCGAATCGGATCATAAACGATAAACTCGTCCTCCATCTTGAAGTCGCCATCTTGCACTAAATTTTTGACTAGAAATTCGTAATCGGCGAACCCGAAAACTCCCGGATATCGATTTTGATCGATTTGGACCATAAATGACAAAAATCGTCCGCCATATTGGCGCCGCCATTTTGAATTTCTAAATTTTGACCAAGAATTCATAATTGGTGATCTCGAAAATCTCTGACTAAAATAATTGGACCTTATTTTTATGATGGCAAATTAGCCGCTCGTAGATCTCCTGCAAAACGAATTTCAAGATTTTCTTTATGAATTAACAATGGCAGAAAGATTAAATTATTCATATTTTCAACAAGATGGGGCTCCACCTCACACTGCTGTAATATGTACAAATTATTTGAATCAAGTTATGCCAGATAGCTGGATAGGCACCTATGGACCCATTCTATGGCCAGCTCGATCACCAGATATTACTCCCTTGAATTATTTCGTCTGGGGTTACATTAAAGACAAGGTATTTCAAACTGCCCCTGAAGATACAGGACATCAAAACCAGAATTAGAAACGCATGTGAGGCAATTATTCCTGAATTGCTCCAAAATGTAATTAATGCGTTGAGGTGTCTCGTAGAGCACGTTTGTGTATTAGTAATGCATGGTGCACAATTTGAGCATTTGTAGTTAGAAAAATAAATACACACATTTTCTTTTCAGTATGGTAGTAGGTAGTACTGTTATACATAGTTTTTCGTTTTTTTGAATGTTCATTTTGTACAATTAAGGAAGCTATAACCATTTATGGTTTTCCTATATTTCAGGTTTTTGTAATATACCTCACAAAGTGGGCTATGGATTTAAAATTTCTTTTTAGTGAAATATAGCTCACAAAAAATAGAATAACTGTTTCTAAAACTTTATTTTTCTACAGTAGATGTTAAGCGAAATTTGGTGTGGCCCTCGTAAAATAGACAGACGGTATCTGTACGTTTGTACATGTTATTTATTCTTGAATTTTATACTTATTGCTCAATAAATCGAAAATCGTTACAAATAGCCATGGAGATGTACATACATGTTAGTTTTTCATTCCTACATCATAAGGTTGAAAAATATAAAATTAAATTTAAAATCATTTTTGGCCACCCTGTATACTTTTAGGTAGTGAAAATGATTTAATAGTATTATAATTGGTGGACATCCATAAAGTGGAGAAAATATGAGAGCATTTATCTGAGGAAAAAGTAATTAATTACAAAAACGAATGTACATGTGGACTCGATTCGGCATCATATAGCTTATTCCTCGAATGTTTCCGACATATTGTTTTACCCTCTTCACACAATGTAAAATAAAATAATTTGATATAGTCCGAGACACGTTTAAGTGAAAGAACATTTTCATTTAATATGCTGTCTATGAAATCGTAGATCTTTCTTTGATGGAATATGTTGTCGAATCGATATTATAGCCATTAGTAAAAAAAAATTTTCCATACACTTGCATAAACTGTTTTAACATTTGAACGTAGATAAATAAATTAGAGATCACACTTTCTGCATTTGTGACGTAACAGGTTAATGGAAGTGATAATAAGAGTGGTCTCCAATTAGGTCCTTGAGGGACATAATTGGTAATCTATTTATTATTATATGTAATTTTCTGGGTGTGGGTCTAAAAGTGCAGATAAGTTGTCTGTACTCATAGGACGGGTATATTGTGCTAAGTGATGAAATATATATTTTATGGATCCAAAAAAATTTAACAGCAACGAAACTGTAGCTCACTGAAGAGCCTTATATAAAAGTAATTTGCTAATTAAGTGCTAATTATTTAAATGTGATATGTAAATTCGACAGCCTCAGTTAAACTTAATGAACCGTGTGTTGTAATATTAATTTTGAAAAGTAGTTTGAATAAAATAAGGCAAATATAAACTGCACAGAATATTTAATGATTTATGGATAAGATAAGGGGTTTTTCTAAGTTGTGGTTTAGAGAACAATAAAAAAAAGAAATATATTATTGTTGAAAAATCAATATTATGTGAGTGACATTGGAAATGACCAATGGGCTTTGTCATTTCTAATAAAGTTTTAACTTATTTATGCAAGTTATTGCTAGATCTTCGTTTGTTAAAGTTTATAAAAACAAATAGGGAGATCCTGGTAGTCTCATAAACTTCTTCTTCTGTGTGCCTGCGTTATTAAACACTTTATACCACGCAAACACATTCTGTGCAGTCGATTGATTCCTTTCGACACGATTTCAGTTTCGTAACGACTACAGATGTACAAGTGGTGGTTATGACCAGGGAATTCATTTCGGAAAACATTGCATAATTTACCTGTACTCAGTAAATTATTTAAAGAAATAACCTCACAGTAATTAGTTGCGGTAATGGTAATCGTTTTAAAAAAATACTATTTTTTTATGGTCCGTTAAATATCGTTGTGTAAACGTGGAGTATTAACAATTTTCGTTTTTTATGTATTAAAAGAAATTGCTGGCCATGGTCTGTAAAATGGTATATTATTGTTGTGATATTTACGAAAGAGAGGTAGAGAGAGAGAGAGAACATATAGTAGCTTATTATGTTAGATCGAATAAGAGTTACTGAAGATATGAAAAGTTGTTTGAAAACATTCTGCAACTTGTGATTGAGAATTAATGACTATGTGGCTCATTGTATGTAAAAAGGGTGTCTCTGAGAACTGCTTAAAACTCACTTCATTAACTTCATCAATCAAAAAGATTAAGAATTAGGTCTTCAGGTCTGTTTTTGGCTGATTTTGACTTTGTCTTTGTTGATTTCCCAAAGCCAACATTTTATTGTAAGTAATTATTGGGAAATTTATGCAAAGAAATGGTAAGGTCAAATCTATTTCTCTTGAAAACGGTGCATAGAACTATATCGCTGTAACAAACAAGAGTGTGTTTACGGCCATTTCAAAAACGAAACTTTTCATGCAACTTCACAAAAAGTCACATAGACTGAGGTCTGGTGACCTCGATGGACACGCGATTAGTCCATGTTGACATATCCACCTATTCGGACAAATGTTGTCCAAAAACTCCTGCACTTCCCATCTAAAATGGGCAGGTGTCCCATCCTGCAGAAGCCACCTAACTTCACTCATATTCAGTAGCACGTCTTCTAAGATTATTTTGCAAAAAGTATAGGTAGTTAAGATGTATAGCTCATCAACTGAATTGATTTTTCTTGTTAATTATTAAACATATAAAAAAATAATAACTAATCAACAGAATTCGAAACATTGTAGATTTTGTGGCAACTGGCATTTTGTCCCACAATTTTGAGGTGCCAAACATACTGTTTTGCGTTCCTTGGATTCCCGAGATGGTTTTATGCAGACGAACACGTTTCCAAACTATATAAAAACGATGAAATTATGAAATTCTGGAATCTAATATCTCTTCCTCTTGTGTCATCATGTCCGTCTTGCTTGGCATAATAGATAAGGTGATTTTTGTAATGGGGCTGCTAAAGTTGAACATTTTGTGAAAATTTTGATTTACCAGCAAATAAGTTTCAGGACATTTATGATGCTTATCATCCGAAAGTGTAGCCTTTTTTGATGCAAATGTGCCCTAATCAATGAAAATGTTTGAGACAGCCACAGCTTCAAGATACTCACAAAATGGTGATGTTAAAAGGATTCTATTTCATTAAAAGGACCCAGGGGCAAGCCGCTGGGGAAATCAGGTGTACAAATCGGGGGAAATCAGGAGGAAATCTACTGCCATTTTGTTGAAATACAGGGTGTCTCATCGGGAACTGAATCGATCGATATAGAGAAAAGTACGCATCAGAAAATTTTGAAAATTTAGATAATTACTAATGTTGGTGTGGCCAATCCAACTAAAATAATTACAAGCAGCTGGCACTCCTCTTATACCGGAAGTCGATACCAACTTGCTTATTTCAAATGGAACACCCTATATATTTTAGGGTTTTTGAAAAGAGCATAAAATTCTGAGTCGAAAACATGTAGCATATCCTATACCTAAACCTAGCCGTTTCAGAGATATTTGACATTTTATAGAAAATTTGACAGGTGCAACGGTTTGCAAGAACCGTTATAACTTTCTTCGTGTAAAAGATCCTCATTTGCTTCTTGTCACATAAAAAGAACACAAGGAGAACTACGTTCTAAAACTGAAATAAATTCAATAATATCATACAAAGTGTTCCGTTTTTCGCGTTATATTTTGTCAACTTCAAACCGCGAAAACTTGTTTAGGTCAAATGGAACACCCTGTATTTTTTTACGTCAAGTCGTGTAAAATTGAATTCCCTTTTTTCTGATATTAGCATTGTGGGGGTTAAAGTTACAACTTTTTGAAATATTTGCGATTTTATTAGAAATTCATGAATTGTTGTAATCATTTCATCAAAACAGGTTAGATTAGAAACAATCAGTCATTATCTTATGTCAAAAAATGCCTGCACGTTTAAATTACACCCATTATTTGTGAAAATGTGATAAAGTAATATCAAGAACTCGCGGCACATTTGCTATTCGATATCCAGAAAAACGGAAACAGTCTCCAAACACTGTAAAACGCATACTGGAAAATTTTAAAAATTATGGCTCTGTCAAGGCAAAAATGCAAAAAAGAAAGCCTATTGTTGATAACGAAAACATTGAAATAGTCATTCTGGGATATTTTCATGCATTTCCAAGGATGTCATTAAGACAAGCTGCTCTGGAATCGGCACTATGCAAGGATTCAATCCCGTTTTCATTCCATATGGTTCAAGGATTAAAAGAAACAAATTTCCTAAAAAGACAGAATTTTTGTGAGTTTATTCTAATAATGTCTGAGGGTCACGATTCTTATTTGGGAAATATTATATGGACAGATGAAGCAAAATTTACTAAAAATGGACTTTTTAATAGACACAATTCGCATTATTGGAGTGACTCAAATCCTCATATGTTCTTATATACTTTCAGGAAAGTTGGCAGTTCAATGTTTACTGTGCCATAAGGAACGATAGAATGGTGGCATTACAGTTTTATCAGGAAAATTTAAACGGTAAATTAAATTTTCTCTTCTGCTAATATGTATAGGTAAATTTTTGTTTTTTTTTCTTTAGGTGAAAGATATCTGAATATCTTACAAAATTTGAATAATAACTATTTAGAAAATTTACCTCTCGCCGAACATAGAAACATTTTTTATCAGCACGACGGTGCTCCCCCACATAACGCATATTTAATTAATAATTATTTACAAGAAACTTTTTATGATCAATGGATTGCCAATAATGGACCTTTCTTATGGCATCCTCGCTCGCCCGATTTATCAGTTCTGGATTATTTCATTTGGGGAACTATTAAAAATAAAGTTTATGAGAGCCCATTAACAACCATTAAAGATTGTATGAAAAGAGTAAGAAATGCATTTCAAAACATATCACAGGATTCAATTAGAAGAGCTACCCATGAGGAACTAATCCGAAGGTGCGAAAAATGTGTCGAGGTTCGAGGGCGGAATTTTGAGCAATTATTAAATTAAAATGAAATCATATTTTAAATTGATCTTATCTCTGCTATTTTAGTTCATGCCATATCTTCAATTCGATTAATACGCTTGTTGCGGTGTTAGTGTTATTTTGCGTTTTTGTGGATATCGAGTAGCAAATGTGCTGCAAGTTCTTGATATTACTTTATCACATTCTCCATAAAAATAAACAAATTTAAAAAGTCTTCGTGGGTGTAATTTAAACGTGCTGGCATTTTTTGACATAAGATAAATGATTGATTGTTTCTAATCATGGCTATTTTGATGAAATGATTACAATAATTCATGAATTTCTAATAAAATCGCAAATATTTCAAAAAGTTGTAACTTTAACCCCCACAATGCTAATATCAGAAAAAAGGGAATTCAATTTTACACAACTTGACGTAAAAAAATATAGGGTGTTCCATTTGACCTAAACAAGTTTTCGCGGTTTGAAATTGACAAAATGTAACGCGAAAAACGTAACACTTGGTATGATATTATTGAATTTATTTCAGTTGTAGAACGTAGTTCTCCTTGCGTTCTTTTTATGTGACAAGAAGCAAATGAGGATCTTTTACACGAAGAAAGTTATAACGGTTGCACCTGTCAAATTTTCTATAAAATGTCAAATATCTCTGAAACGGCTAGGTTTAGGTATAGGATATGCTACATATTTTCGACTCAGAATTTTATGCTCTTTTCTAAAACCCTAAAATATATAGGATGTTCCATTTGAAATAAGCAAGTTGGTATCGACTTCCGATATAAGCGGAAGTGCCAGCTGCTTGTAATTATTTTAGTTGGATTGGCCATACGGACATTAGTAATTATCTAAATTTTCTGATGCGTACTTTTCTCTATATCGATCGATTCAGTTCCCGGTGAGACACCCTGTACATATATTATGCGCTTAGAGGCAATTCAGTTAATAACTTTTGCTTGAAAAACGGGTATTTTTAGCAATTTTTTCAGTGGAACATCGAAAAGCATACAATACAAATACAAATTTTTCAAAATAACCCTTTCCTGTCCAGCCACACCCCCTTAAAGGGGTGTGCCAAAAACGGTTTTTAATTTCTATCACAAAATAACGTAATCGGAAAACGACGAAATTTGGCACATCTCGGTTACTCATCGAAAGGCATCTAACGAAATCATTTGATCCACCTAGCATATACACAAAGGAGTGAAATTAACTACCCTTCTTGAAATTTTGTAAATATCTTTTTGCCTGCTATTTTTTTCAATTAAAAAAATGACTAAACATTATGATTCATTTAGAAACTTTTTATCTCTTGAAAAACTTTCGTGAAATCGACCATTTTTGAGAAAAAAGTTAAATTACATCTGTCTAAGTGATCAATCAAAAGCGATGAGCACAATTATAAAATACTAAAAGTAGGCTGGTGTCAAGTTATTATGTAATTTAATTTTTTTCTCAAAAGTGGTCGATTTTACGAATTTTTCTGAAGAAATTAAAATGTTTCTAAGTGAATCATAATGTTTAGTATATATTTTTTAATTGGAAAGAAAATAGCAGGCAGAAAGATATTTACAAAATTTCAAGAAGGGTAATTAATTTCACCCCTTTTTATACACACTAGGCGGATGAAATAATTTCATTACATGCCTTTTGACGAGTAACCGAGATGTGCCAAATTTCGTATTTTTCCGATGACGTTATTTTGAGATAGAAATTTAAAGCGGCTTTTTGGCACACCCTTTTAAGGGTGGACAGGAAAGGGTTATTTTGAAAAATTGTATACGAAGAACCCATCTTAATTTTCGACAGGGAATCAACAGTTACATTTTTTGCACGTTATTGCAGGACACCCTGTATATGACAATTATTCCGAGCGGAAGACGAGGAATAGTTTTCTAAAAATATTCGAAAATTCTCAAATATCTTTGGATACAATTTAAGCACAAGTGATAAGTGAGAATTCTATACAAAATTAAGCAAATATGTAAATTGGCATCGAGTGCAATATTTATTTAGATCTAGTTTAAAATTAACGCAATAAAATAGGAAACCGCAGTCATCCACATGCAATTATTACAGCCACCTTAACGGTAAACATCAAATTAATGGTCTGACTCTTGTCTCTCTCTCCAGCGCCGCCGTGTCATCTCGAAATGTACAGCATTTTTTCAAAAAACGAGCTGCCATGCCGCCGTTAAATACCTCTAACGATCATCTACCTATAAGAGTGAAAGTGTAATCGAATCGTATAGTGGCCGTTATGTGCTCTACGTAGTGGAGTCTTAGCACACCCACCGGGAGCGTTGACCCCTCGAGTGCTCCACAACGTCCAAATATCACCTGTTGGTCTTGGTTGCTCCGGCCTATGGGGCAATGCACCTACACTGACCTACAGCTAACAAACGGTTACATCACTGTTGGACAAAAAAACTGCCAAATATTTATTATGCTTGATTGATTGGTATAAAACCGCTATACGCTTGCATTGCGGCACTGCGCGTGGTTATTATCCGCTGGAATAATGACTTGTGCGTAATTCCTTTATAAGACCAAAGGATATGTAAATATTTTCGTAGCGTTTTTATATTAGCCGACTAGTTAAGTGGAACGATTTTAAGTTCGTTTCGAAATTGGCATCCGTTTATATAAATTATTTATTAACCAGGTGTGATCTGTTGAATTTGGTATCGGTATCGTGGGGCAATCTAGATTGGGATGTCACTAAGCCATAAGTTTATGGGGTTCTACGAGGTCATTTAAATGCACTTGTTTTGAAGTTTAAAATTTAACTGCCTTCAGTACGCACTCTGTAATTGTACGTTCAACGCAAAATCACATGTAATAATTGTAATAATAGTAATAATAATAATAATGCCTTTATTCGTCACCAACGGATACAAAATAAAAAAAGGGGAAAACAAGGAAAAAGACATTTACTGAATCAAATTACGTACAGGAAGTAGTAGCCTTTTACAGTATAATATGGGAATCAGGAATACAAATATGTCAGTTTTTTTTTTGTTTTTTTTTTTTAGGTAGTCGAAAACTCATGTGAAAATATCATTTCTTTTAGTTTCCTTTACACCTTTTATTCCACTTTAATTCTTTAAGCTCATACGGTATCTTATTATAGTATTTAAAAATATTATAGGAAAATGAACGTTTATACAGGGTGTAATTTTAACCATACATAGACCTTTAAATAAGAAGTCGATTTCTTAAAAAAAATTTTAATAAAAGTCCAACACAGAAAAAGATACAAATTGTTAAAATTGTAAATTAATGGAAATGTTAAAATAACATATTATTTCTATAAAAACTGTTCAGAGTTCTATCCATTGACATTCAAGCACGCCTGAACCCATCTAATCCAATTTTGTCACACTAGCTAGAAGTGTTCTCCCTTCCTGCTGTTCCCGAAGACGTAGATTATGGAAAGGCGTTGTGATACGTTCACGTAATACATCGATATTGTCAACTTCGGTTTGGTAGACTTCATTTTTTAAGTATCTCCACAAAAAGAACTCAAGAGGATTTGAATCCGTGGATCGCGGAGGCCAAGCTACGGGCCCACCCCGTCCGATTGAACGTATTCCGTTTAATTGGTTCGAATAATCTCGGACTATTAAACGATAGGGGGGGGGGGGGGGGCGCACCATCATGTAAAATCCACATCCGACTTCGAATCTTCAAGGGCACATCTTCAAGAAGACCAGGAAGATCATTACGGAGAAACTGCAGATATTGCAGACCATCCATCCGATTTAGCAATATGAACGGATCTATTAGGCGTTCATTGATGTTGAAAGTGATTCCGAACTACTGGATGAGGATTCTCAATGGCCCAAACGTGCATATTATGTAGATTGGTTATACCATTACGCGTAAGAATAGCTTCATCAGTGACCAAAACATCGACAAATTTTCATTAATTTGTAACTTTAACAATTTGTATCTTTTTCTGTGTTGGACTTTTATTACTTTTTTTTTTCAAGAAACCGACTTCTTATTTAAAGGTGCATATATGGTTTAAAAAATATAGTGGTCGAGTGTTTTGGAGGTAATATTAGTTTGCGATTCCTGGTATTTAATTCATGTATATCCCCACAGAATTCAATTTATTCATATAGGTAGTTGAGGATTCCACTAACTATAACTCTCTGATACAAACGGCAGCTATGTTGTACTCTCTTTTTACGCATGTTCGACCAACTGATTTTCTTAATTTTTAGTGAAACTAAGTCATACTTTCTTAAACCAAATATCAGCCTGACTCAGGAGTTTTGAAGCTTTTGAATTCGTTTTTCTTCTACTTTGGTAATACAAAAATTATAGAATACATTTGCAAAATCAAAATGACTCAGTACAAGTGAATTACATACATTACAATATGTTCATTAAATCTTAAGGAATAGTTTAAATATAAACCCAGATTGCGAGCACAGTGTACAAAATTTAATTTTTCACCATTGGCAAAAATTTGTAAATTATCTAAGCAATTAGAGCGTTTTAATTTGTTACCGAAAAGTATTATATTCGACTTGCTACTGTTTATAGTCAAGCAGTGATTTTTTGAAGCCAAGAATATTGAATCTAGATCTGCGTTTATTTTTTGGGCAGCCTCTTGTAAGTTTTTAGGATCAAAGGACAAATATAATTGACTATCGTCAGCATAACAGTGGAATTCACAAATGGATAAATATGAATATAAATTTGAAGTAAAAATTGTAAATAATGTCGGTCCTAATATAGAACCTTGAGGAATTCCGTTGCTAATACTTAGTGGTATGGATAATATATCTTAGATTCTAACACGCTGTAGTCGATTTTCTAAATAACTGTTTATCATCGCGAGTGAATCTTCTCCACAACCATAATAGTGAAGTATTGCCAAAAGTAACCGATGATTTATTCTATCACATGCTTTCGAGTAATCTAGAAGTATCAAAGCTGTTAATTTACTTTTATCTGTAGCTGATAAGAATAGTTTATGTTTTGCATGCTGCTATGGCCTATACACACAGCAAAAAGGAAACTCCTGGATCCATTGTTGGACATCAATATCAAACAAAAACTAGAGCAAGCAACGCGTATAAGGTACCATTTTATAATCAAAAAAATGTTTCAAAAATGCATAAAAGTCAACGAAATCAAGTTATAATAAACTTCCACCACCACAAAATGGGAAAAAACACTACACTTCCACCAATCTACCCGGTGAAGTATCTCTACTGCTCTTAAAATTCCTATGGTATCTGCGTACTGCAAAATGATGACGTATTTTTCTTCATTGGTGTATTGTGCCGTTTTTTCCGAATAATGAAGTTTTAACATGAAAATGATTAAACACAGATATTCAGCTTGTTGTCACCAAACAATAAGCTACCTAGTAGATTCAAGGAACGTGTATTATTGTTCTGTAAGTAAAGCATTTTGAGTTATTCGAAATTGCTTGCAATAATTTAGAAAAAATATCTCGGAAACTATTATTAGATGTAGGTTCTTATAACTTTATTATATTTTCAGAATTTAATATTCAATCTACTAGCGAATCTACTAGCAATCAGAAAATAATAATTAATCCATGTCGTTGCTCATGGCGTCGGTGTTTGTTGTGCTGGCTCTATGTAAAGTTACACCCTCTAAAGTTGTCACGATGCTCATTTCCAAATAAGAAAAATATTGTTTAGTTTTGGAGTAAAATAGTAGTCTTGCGTCCTGTATATATAAGATTTTTAGAGAATCTCACGACATCACCTCTATAACGGGCAAGAACCAATCAGAGTTATGTGATGTGGAGCATAACTATACAATCTCTTTAATTTACACTTTTTTTGTTGAAAAAATATTAATTTATTTTTGTTCTTAGGTCATGTTATTTTTACAAAACTAATAAACGTTGTTCTCATTAACTTTTTCTAACATTATATAAATTACCTATGATCTGAATCAGGTATTTTATCAGATCGACAATGTCTTTTGAACATTTGTTTTTATTAGGTTTTCAGTTGTTTTCCACAGAATTCTGTTTTTGCATGTGGTCTTAGAATTTTAAGATCTTTCCGATGATCAAATAAAAAAAGTTCTAAATGAGCCCGTCTAGCCATTGTAATAATAATAGATTATTTATTTATCCTTTCAATCACAATATGGTGAAATAGGACGTCAACAAATTATGTAAAATACAAAACATGAAATAAATACATTACATGCACAAAGATACACATTGATAAAAGTAACGTATAATTGTAAAACAATTTTTTCTAAATAGTTTTAAATCAACTAACCCAGTTGTCAGAGACCAATTTTGATGAAAAGTTAGAATTAATTGTTACCGTTAATTGTTTCATGAAAGGCTAGTTTGCTAATAGAAAGTAAATTATTTTTTTTTACCTACAAGCCTTTTTGGACCGTTTTAGACAAGTTTTCCTAAAATTTCCTAACCCTAAAAGATGGTAAAAATACCAATCATTTAAACGTTTTTTTTTACCCTGGATAGTTTAGAGCATAAAAATTAATCTTTTTTTTATTGCTTTGGGCCAGAGACCATGCAGCCAGTCACACTATGTTAAAATTATCTAATCTAAACAAAATGGAGAAAAAGAGTGAAGAAGAGCAACGAAGGAAAATACAGGGAAACACACTTCTCGTCCAGGAGTCTGTCAGGACATTGAGTTTGACATCACAAAAAAAAGACCACGGTAGGGTAGGTAAAAACATAAGGTTAAAACAAAAGGAAAACAAAGCTAACCTATAGTGTGATATTAACATCTATCAAAAAACCAATGATTAATTCATAGATTTTATTACTACTTATTGCAAGTAAACTAACTACGTTTAACGGAGCCATCATATTGAAGTATGAACAGATATTTTTAACAAGTGAATCTGTAGCTGTCTTGTACTTATCGCAAGCGAAGAAAAGATGATCAAGATCGCTGATAACACCACATAGATCACAAAGTTGCGATGTGACTACACCAATTTGATGCAAATGGGCGGAAAAGCAGGCATGACTAAATCTTAGTCTAATAATTGTGGTAATATATTTTCGTGGAACGTTTAAACTGTCATGCCAAAACTGTAGCGGGATAGTTGGCTGTATTTTACAATACATTGTTGAGCTGTTTAAAACGTATTCCACTTATTTCTTAATAGAACTTTATATAAATTGGAGCAATCCGTTAGACACAGTTTGTGGTCTAATAGAGTAACCATTTGGTCTTTGGCCAATATGTCAACGTGTTCATTATGTTTTAAGCCTATATGGGCCTTAACCCAGGCAAATGTGACGACTTTACCAGTTTGTGCGATATTATAGACGGCATCTTTTATTTTCAAAATATATGGGTTCGTTTTGTATGAAAAGGAGTCATAGATTTAACAGCTGAGAGAACCGAAAGAGAGTCAGATAGAATTATTATTTCCTTTGAGTTCGTTTCTTTTGATATAGCTTAAAGCTTTGTAAATGGCCATTGCCTCCAAGGTAAAAATAGAGTAGTTTATATCAAGTTTGAACTTAATTTCTTTGTATTCAAAGGGAATGAACAAAGCGCGTCCATTACCGTCTTTGGATTTTGAGGCGTTGGTGTAAGTAAATGTTGGATTAATAAACCGGTCAAGGACATTAAGAAGCATTTTCTAGCTAAAAATGGAATTTTCGTTGTAGACGGGGATGATAACACTAGGTTTGAAACACATAGACCAGTAATTCATATCATTTACAGTAATTTTTTGAAAGATTAATCTTAGATTGAAGTTTAAAGTATAAACAAGCTATATCTACAAGGATTTTTTTTAAATAGAATTTTATTTAATATTTATGTTTTAATATAGAGTGGAAAAAATGATAAAGCTTAACTTTCATGTGAAATTTATAAGAAATAAAAATGATAAAAAAATTAAAAGTAAGTATACCATTGGAAAGCTGAATTCTCCTGCTTTAAAATGCTATCTTTTTTTTCGTTTTTAATGGATACAAATTGTCTTTATTATGT
Organism: Leptura quadrifasciata; assembly: GCA_963675555.1. Classification (NCBI taxonomy): domain Eukaryota; kingdom Metazoa; phylum Arthropoda; class Insecta; order Coleoptera; family Cerambycidae; genus Leptura; species Leptura quadrifasciata. Next base: position 143,127,559 of record OY776677.1, read on the forward strand.
AGCGGCGGTCGAGAAATTCTTCATTTCCCTGTGCGACGCGCTTGAAATATTGAGCGAACTGTAATAATTTCTCATGCTAAGGGAAAAATTTATTAAGAAAAACTTATACACTATTTTTTTGTTTCACGTGGTGCTATCCGTTTTTTTTTTTCATTATTTTTCGATATTAGCAAAAAAACTGAATTTTTCCGTTTCAGAGGGTTTCTTATAAGGGTTCGCAGGAGTAAATTTTGGTGAATTTCTTTGAGTCACTTTCTATTAACAAAAAACTAGCCTTTCATGAAACAATTAGCGAGGTAACAATTAATTCCGATTTAAAACCCCTGGCAACTGGGTTAAACGTTTATCGTTCAGAAATATTTTCGTAATTCTTTCTTAAAACAATATAATGAAGCTTTTTCTTTGATGCTGGAAGGTAGAGCATTGAAGAATTTTACTCCGGCTAGTAATGGAGACTTTTCATATAGGGCAGTCCTGTGTTTTTCTATTTTTAACAAGTTGCCATGCCTAGTGGGGTAACTATTTTTTTTTTATTTTTTATTTTTTTTATTTTTAACATTTTAAAGTTGTAGAATTCAATAGTAACCCCTGCTAATTTTCCGACAAGTATTGTTAATATGATGTGCCCATTTCACATCAGAGTCAATATATATGCCAAGAAATTTTGCTGTTTCACTTGGAGTGAGAGTTAATTGTTTCAATGTAAGATTTATGGGAATTTGGAACGTTTTCCTACTAAAAAATTGTAACAACACAGTTTTATCTGCGTTGACAATTAATTTATTAATACCGCACCAGTTAATAAATTGTTGAAAGAGCTTCTGCCTCTTCTGCTATGGAAACGTCATCCGCGAACAGCACAACGCACTTGGTACCAATATGGAGTGGTAAATCATTTATAAACAAAAGAAAAATAAGTGGCCCCAATACAGAGCCCTGGGGAACTCCTAGATTAACGTCATACGTCACTGAACAAGTTTCTTCTAATTTTACAAACAAATTTCTAAAGCTGAGATACGATATTATCCATGAGAGAAAGTTACCCCTAATTCTGCAGAAAGTTTATCAGCAACAAATGTCTGCTTTATAGAGTCAAATGCCTTGGACAAGTCAAAGAAAATTGCAGCAACATATTTTTTCTTATCTAAGCGATTGTACACGAACTCCATCTTGCTGCACTTTCGGTTGACCTACCAGGGCAAAATCCATTTTGAGATCTGGAAATTATTTGATATTTTGTTAGATAGGGGAATATTTTGTTGTATATAGCTCGTTCAATTATTTTGCATATTACATTGTGTATAGTGATGGGTCTGTAGTTATCTGTTGCCTGTGGATCATTGCTTTTTATTGATACAATCTACTCCTACAGAATTGGTATTTTTTAATTCACACATATATTCTCACTAGTAACTGGCGTGAAGAAGAAGAAGAAGAAGAAGAAGAAGGCATTATTATTAGGCACTGTAGTGCATATATTATTAGCGAATAGCATTTCATTAAAAAAAAATTTTGGAACGGTTTTTTTCATTAGCAAACAAAGTTTTGCACCGACTGCCTCGCTCTTACTCGGTGCGGTCGTCAAATCAAGGCTCTTGTTTCACACATTTGTAGAATTGAGTTCTGCTAGTAAACATGAATGAAATATTACTTATTTACGTTAGTCTATTGAACAATTTTAAAATTTTTCCACTCGTAGAACCAAATCCTCCGCCATAATTTTAACATTCGTATTTTAGAACGTATGTACTTGTGGAATATTTCAATTAGTAATCTAGGTGAAATACTCAATTAAAATCTTGCACTGAACAATTTATTGTGAAGTCGATGGGAATTCTTTAATTACGATTTTTTTCCAAACCTTATTTACATATTCTTAAATTATATTTTGAAATTACCAAAACATAACCTTTCGATACACCATTCGAGTTATTTATATTTTGGAAAGTTGTCCGTAACACTACACGGGTACTGATATGTATATTTTGGCATTTAGGTTTGCTTTGTGGGTTCAACGAACTTTTACACACGACAGTTTACATGGTGGAGTGTTTTGCTACTTTATCCGTAGTGCGTATTTGCACTGTACTTAAAATTCAATTGACTGATCGACTGTATCACTTTGTTTTTTGCTCGAGTGATTTTATGGAGATGTTGTTGCCTCAAAATGCTGTGAATTCTATTATATAATTTCTTATAATATTAGCTATGACTAGGATAAGGTGGTTGTTTTGATGTACTCTAGTATGGTTTATTTTAAAAATGTTTAATAATTTTGTGCTCAATGCTTTACTTACTACTATTCTTATCGTTTTTACTGCGGTTTCCTATTATCCTTTTTTGTTAGAGTAGTTTAAATTATATTTTCCATATAATTATTGGGATAAATATAAAAGTACAAAAACCATCTGGTATGCCGACTCAAGCGACCTTTCACATTGTTCTATAATATAAAAAATTGTATTTAAAAGATTCCGGAACCTTTTACGATCATTCGTTCAATTTTTATCCGCGTTCCTGGAAAATTCCAGGTGAAAAAGTTTTTCCAGGATTTTAGGTGTCCCCCACTTTCACTAGCTGGGACTTTCAATATATCATTTAGAAACCCTACTAGAACATATGTTTAGAGTTTTGGTTAGTATTTCTATATGTCTGGGTTCCTATCAAAAATCGGTTATATGCACTGGACTATTAATGTCTAATGTGTGTTTGGTCCTTTTGTAGACAAATACCTTGCATAAGCATATTATTTCTTCATTAAATAATCTTCACAAATAATTTGGGGTTTAAAGAAACTTTTTATCAAAAAGCTTATACCGGGTGTTAGAAAAGTATGGGAACGGTGAAAAATCTCGAACAGTTTGCATTAAATCTAAAAATAAAAAAATACGCCTCAAAAATTGTTCAAATAACTATCTACTGATACCAAAATGACCTCCCCATCCACCACCCTGTGGGTGGGGCGAGGGGCAACTTTAAAATTTCAAATGGAAACCCCTATTTTTTATTGCGCAATCGGATTCTACGGCAAAAAATACGTAAATTTTATATCGGGCATGTTTTCGATTCTCGCAAAGTGTCGCTGCAATCGCACAAAATTGAAATAAACCTTAAGCGTCCATAAGTTTGTAAATATTTACAAACTCTAGCTACTCGTGTTAACAAAAAAACATTCAGTTTAAAAAACAATATCTGTGATATCTTGGTTTTTATGAATGTTTTTTATAAAGTGTTCTTAATAACAGTATTTGTTTTGTGAAATTTCTACGAGAACGTTCAGTTTCTTCTAACTTTTGTAGAGGCAGGATCGCACTTTTGTACGGAAAAAGTTATTTCATTTTTCATTAGTTCTCGAGTTTTTTTCTGCATAATGGCTACTTTAACAGAGGAAGAGAGAGTTTCTCTTTTAATGATGCGAGGGTGAGGCGATAAAGAAAGGTCCTATGATGAAGTTGTGATTTTATTCAACGAAACTTTCCGTGTAGATCAAGTGGGAATTTCGAAATCTACTGTGTCCCGTACCATCAAACGATTCCTAGACACAAGGACAAATAAAAATCTCCCAAAATCTGGAAGACCAAAATCTGAAACATCGGAAGCTCGACAAATGGAAGTGGCCCAGGCATTTGTTGAAAATCGAAGGTTATCAATCAGAAATGCCAGTCAACAGCTTGATATGAGTGCATTTTCAGTTCATAAGAATTTGAAACTTTTGAAATTTCATCCTTACAAAATTCACCTTCAGCAAGAGTTAAATGAAGATGATTTTGATCGGCGACTTGAATTTAGTGAATTAATGATGGAAAGGATTAACCAAAACCCAAATTTTTTGTCATCTCTACTTGTCTTCTCAGATGAAGCAACTTTCGAACTCAGTGGCAAAGTTAATCGCCATAATTTCAGATATTGGACTGACGAAAACCCTCAATGGATGCTTGAAACGCACACGCAGTATCCACAAAAATTAAATGTTTGGGCAGAAGTTTTCAGGGATCGAATCATAGGACCGTTTTTCATAGATGGAAATTTGAATGGAGAAAAATACCTGGAAATGTTGACAAGTCCAATAGTTCCCGCGATGCAAGATATTGCTGGTGATGAGTTCGATAATGTTTGGTTACAGCAAGATGGGGCTCCTCCACACTATCGGGATATTGTTAGGGACTATTTGAATGGTACTTTCGAAAATCGATGGATAGGTCGAAGAGGAACTATTGAATGGCCAGTAAGATCTCCCGACCTCGCGCCACTTGATTATTTTGTTTGGGGCTACGTGAAGGGTAAGGTTTATTTCACTAAACCTCGTCATTTGGAAGAGCTGATGCAACGCATAATAAACATTTTTGCAGAAATACCACCTCAAATGATAAGAAGTGCTATTGAAAATTTTTACGTTCGTCTCGGACAATGCCAAGACGTCAATGGGCACCATTTTGAACACCTGCTATAATCTTGAAATTAAGACCTGCTAGTGTAGCAGTTAAGCTGTAAACTAATTGCCTCAACTGGCCGAAATCTTCACCTTGCCTTAAATGGCTAAGTTACCTCTTGCCTTCACTAGCTGGGATCAAGAACTTGTTGGAAGTGGATGAATTAAGATGTAAAACCACTGTTAGTTTTTTTTAAATTGAATTTTTTATTGCCCTGTAAAATATGTAAATTGAAAATTACTAGCTGCTAATAAATTTACAGAATGTTAATAGTTGTTGTAATTTCCGCACGAGCGTGTAAAATCACTGTTCTCAAAACAGCTCGGGAAATCATTCACTCTGAGATCAGTAGTTTTACTTTTCGTATTTTTTTAAGTATGCGTTCAAAACTTTCATGTTTCCACTCAATTTTTTGCGATTTCAGCGACACATTGCGAGAATCGAAAAAAATGCCCGATATAAAATTCACATATTTTTGGCCGTAGAATCCGAATCCGCTATAAAAAATAGGGATTTTCATTACAAATTTCAAAGTTGCCCCCGCCCCACCCACTGGGTTAGGGGTGACAGAGTCGAATCCAATGTCATTGGATAGATTTCGTAAAAATAACAAATACGTGTTTTTCAGTTTTTGAATTGGACGTTTTTTTATGGGCACAAGACGCTACTCTTGAAACAGTAATGTTTTCTTATCATTTTTTGCGATTACAGCGACACCATGCAATAATCGAAAAAAATGTCCGGAATAAAATTTACGTATTTTTTGCCGTAAAATCCGATTCCGCAATAAAAAATAGAGGATGTCATTTTGGTATCAGTAGATAGTTTTTTGAAAAATTTTTGACAGGTATTTTTTTATTTTTCGATTTGATGCAAACTGTTCGAGATTTTCCACCGTTCCCATACTTTTCTAACACCCGGTATGTAAGATTGAATGAAGAAGTTGAATATCCTCAATGAGAAAGTAAAATGATATTCAGACTGAAATGTAAAAATCCATTATATAATTTTATTGGCACGGAACAAAATGTTGACACTAACTTATAACACTTTGATGAAAGATCTGACTTAGTTTGTATTAAGTAATTTTTAAAATATTTGTAATATTTTAATAGCTGCCATTAAGGAAATATTTTGTTAGATAGAAATATACATGGTGGTGTTTAAAAATATATTCTTGAAGAATTTTGCGATTTTTCGAAAATAGTATTTTTTTTTATACATTTATTTAACGTCGGCCTATTTCCGCTACTGAGGCCTAACACCGACGCCTGTAGACGAGCTACCCCCAACCAGGAATTTTGCCGAACCTCCTCCCTTAAGAAGAGTAGGGATCTTTTACTTGCCTAACATTTAATAGACAAGGGACCGACGGCTTTACATCCCCTCCGAAGGATGGTATATCTCCTATACAACCCTCGCCTAAGGTTGCATAGCTTCCGCGCATACACTGATATACAAGCCGCTGGAAGATGTGTGAGGCGAGAACGCGGTTTCCGTTGGAATGGTCACCAATCCAAGTACTAACTGCGCCTGTCGTTGCTTTACATCGCATACCGAAGTATGTACATAGTAAAGACGCACCTACGCTCGCCCCCAAAATAGTATTTCATTGAAAAATTTACATAATATACTCCTGTACTTGAGTATAGAAAATTATATAATGCCGTGCTTAAAAGTCTGTAACAACGTCTTACTTTTTACATAATTTGCAATGTAATGCAATTTAAAACATTAATACCGTAAAGCATCGCTATATATAAAATCTCTTAATTAATTGTCTAATAAAGCAATAGTTGATTTTTCGAATTGAAACTACTGCTAGATAATAGTACTTTTCGCCAAAAATTTTTGATTCAGAAAACTATTTGAATTAAGTGGAGCGTGAAATTTAAAATCCATTCTATAATAGTGCTTTAAAACAGTTAAATTTTTATTGCCTCGCAGAATTGTGTGTGCCGTGGCCACACCTAAGAGTGCGTCTAATTAGCGCCCAAATTATGCGTTTTGCTAAAAGGAACAATTTTAATATTCATTAGGCAACACGTAACATTTAATGCTGGACAGGATGTAACACGATAATTAATGTTTTGACGTAATGGACATTGAGAGTTATTAGGTTCAGTTTTGGTCATGGTTAACTGCGTATATGATCTCCATGCTAAATTAATATAGAGGGTGTGCCAACGTTCTGAATTTGTTCGATTACGGTTGTAATTGGATTGAGGATACATTTTTGGAGGCTGTTTTTTTTTTACTTTTAATGCTGCATAATCGAAAAATATTTAGAACTGTACAGGATGTTCCATTTGCGTAGACCGCGCATCAACTTCATTATTTTATTTATTTCATTTATTTACACTCTTCTACAGATTACAACAATCCAATTACAGAGCAGGAAGTAGTCCCGCAAAATTATAAATAACATACATAAATACCATATATAACATATATAACAACATACATAACAATATAGTAAGTACTTAATATAAATCATAGAAGTAGAAAAAAAGAATTACTATTGACGCACCGGTAAGTGACAACTTGGAATACTTATTTGTTGAAACTTTAGCAATTGGTGCATTTTATCGACCACCTAACACTAGTATAAATAATTTTATTCATGATGCAGATAATATTTTGTCTTATGTAAGTCCCATTGTTGATGATGTAATTTGTCTTGGAGACTTTAATATAAATTTTTTAAATATTGACAATCCTGCTAGTACGTGTTTTGAATCATATAATTTTACACAATTGCTGAATGAGCCTACTGGTACACTGCTTGACCCTATTCTGGTTACGAACCTTGCTCTAGTGAACTTGTCTGGAACTTTTACCAGCTGATAACATATCTGACCATAGAATGGTATTCTGTGACATAAACATTCAAAATAATAAAATGGAGCCGAAACTAGTTACATGTCGAGACTTTACTAAATTTAACATTAATAAATTTTTGGAGGACTTGGAAAAAGTATCATTTCATATTATTCTGCGAGAACACAATATAGATACCAAAGTTGATTTATTTAATAACACGATTTTGACGATTTTTGACAAACATGCTCCGAATAGAGTGGTTAGGGTTATAAAACCCAAAGCTCCTTGGCTTAATGAGACTGTAAAAAACTCTATGAAGGAACGTGAAAGGGCACTGCAAACGTATAAAAGAACACGAACAGATAATGATTGGATTAACTACAAGCATTTACGTAACAGTACATTGGCCATGATTAGACGGGAAAAACGGAAATATTTGAATACTGTAAGCTCAGAAAATGACTCTAAAAAAATTTGGAGTGCTTTAAAAAATTTGAATGTTCGGTCTAACGAGTCCATGAAGATTCCAGCTGCTTTGTCTGATCCGGACAAATTAAATAATCACTTTGGAGAAATATTGCAAACTATCTCTAATAATTGTGACAATAAAATAAATTTCTATAATAACAATATATTTAACATTAATAATAATTTTAATTTCACCTTTGTAACTGTTGAATATGTTCGTAGTGCTTTAAGTAACCTTAAGTCCAATGCTATTGGAGTAGATGGAATCTCAGCGGCAATGTTGAAGTTGTGTAGTCCGTTTATAGATAAGTATATTTTGCACATCGTAAATTGCTGTTTGGAACAAAATTATTTTCCTAAACAATGGAAAGTTGCAATTGCTAAGCCTTTGCCAAAAAATTCAAATTCCGAAACATTTGCCGACCTAAGATTAATTAGTATACTGCCAGCAATGTCAAAGATTCTAGAAAAAATAATGTATAGGCAAATTTATAGTTATGTTGTAAGTAATAAAATTAACCCAAATACTTAATGTGGCTGCAGGAAAGGATTCGGCACTGCGACAGCTCTTGCAAACGTAACTAGTGACATTATGGAAGCATGGGACAGTGGTGAGGACAGTGTATTAGTGTTATTGGACTTTTCTAAGGCTTTTGATACAATAAGTCATCAGTTGCTTTGTGCAAAACTTAAATATTATGGTTTTAATCCGTCAAGCACAAATTTATTAATTTCATACCTAACTGAAAGGTTTCAGAAAATTCAGTGCAATAACGAAACGTCATCTAGCATTAACATTTTATTTGGCGTGCCGCAAGGTTCTATATTGGGCCCGTTATTATTTTTAATTTACACGTCAGATATTTTAATATCAGTGAATCATTGTAAACTTCAAGCATATGCTGATGACATACAATGTTGTTTGCACTTCTCTTTTAAAGATCATCTTCATGCGGTTAATATTATTAATGGTGACTTGCATATTATAAACAAATTATCTGGAGAACACAATTTGAAACTTAACTCACGGAAGTCATTTGTGATGTGGTTTGGTAATAGAAATCATATTACTGCTTTGAAAGATAACATGAACATTAATATTTCTGGTGCTGGATTACCAATAGTTAATTCCGCGAAAAATCTGGGCGTGATTTTAGAAACTGATTTTAGATTTAGACAGCATGTGAAATCATTACTACAAAAGGCGTTTTTATCACTGAAACTTATCTACTCCAGTAGGCATATCTTGAATTTTCAATTAAAAAAGACACTGTGTGAATCACTTGTACTGGCACATTTTAACTATTGTGATTTTAGTTATGGGCCATGTCTTGACCAAAATGACAAAAGTCGAATTAAAAAAAATGCAAAATTTCTGTTGTCGACTAATATTTGGATTACGTAAATATGATCATATATCACATACAGTTAAAACTCTGAATTGGTTAAATATGGAAAATCGTCGAACCCTACACTTAGGTAGTTTCGCGATGAAAATAATAAATGGACAGGATGGTTGCACTCCTCTCAAACAGAAATTTGTACCTAGGTCTAATATTCACACATTAAATATCCGCAATAGCCACAAATTAACAATGCCACACCATAAAACCGCCATGTTTAAAAGATCTCTTGTCTATAATGTTATCAAGATCTACAATTCATTAGAGCCTGATTATGTGAAATTGAATGATAATAAATTTAAAGTAAAGTATAAGCACTTTTTACTGAATAATCAGCAATAGTACCTTCACTACTATCATTGTGTGTGAAAAATATTAATACTTGAACAAAAATTATCAAAACTGTGATATATTTTGGTGAATAAAAAGTTGCTCGGTTACGTGTCGATGCAGATGGAACTCTGAAATTAATTAGGTCGAGAATTGCTGGACAGTCTATTTTGCTATTTACAATGTTAAAGAGATACACATGCAATAAATTCTTCTTGTTGGATTATGCGACTCATGAGAGGAACAAAAGATAATTCACTATCAAAGACAACACCTAGATCTTTAAACGTTCAGGTCTGTTGAGAGATATATTGTCATTTTTTACTGAAAGTAAGAACATTACATTTTGCACACCATGTATTTAATCTGCTGAGGTTACTTTCCAAATTTAGACAATCATTAGAGTTTCGAATATTTGTAAATAGTTTCATATCATCGACATAGAGTAGGCCATTACAATTAAGGTTTTTATTGATGTCATTTACAAATATATTGAAGAACAGGGGTCCCAGGACTGATCCCTGTGGAACTCTATATTCGAGTGTTATTTCACGAGATTTATAGCCATTGTAGTGCACAAATTGGGTTCTACCACTTACGTATGACTTAAATAACTGAAGCAGTCCATTTAGGTCAAATTTGTGCAGTAAGATTTCGTGATCCAATCGATCAGATGCTTTAGAGAAGTCTGTATAAATGACTACTATTTGTTACTTGTGGTAGATCTATCCTTCATAAAGCCATGCTGCTGTGTTATTATATTTGATTTTAGTAGTAATGAATACTCGAATACTTCGGCAAAGTTGCATATTATTGTAATGGGCCTGTAGTTGACATATTTTGGGGTTCTTCCACACGTTCGAAAAACAGATAGATTAGATATAATAGTAAATGGGGCTACGAAAACATGTGAACAGTCTCTTAAAATAAAAGCTGATATTAAATCTATACCAGCTGTCATCTTTGGTTTAAGTATATTGAGCGACTTTAAAACGCTATTTTCATTGAATTCTTTTATTGTGAGGATATTGAGTATGGAGTGTCATTTGTGATATTAAGATTAGTTGGTTTGGAATAAGATTCTTGAAAGAAATCAGCGAATGCATTTGATATTTTAGCTAATTCATAAATTTTAAATAATAATAAAGTATCCAGTTATTTATTTATTTAGATACAACCATCCAACAGATAACCAGTTACAGGGTGGGGAAATTACTTTAATAATACATTAAAAATACAAATATTTGTATCAACTGTGCAGTATATCATTGGTAAAAATGTTTTATAAATGTTTAACCGCCTTCCAGGTCACCTTAGTGACCCTCTTAAGTCTAGGAGATCTAGATTTGTCTGAGTAAAAGAGACTGGGCTCTACAGTTTATAGTGGGATCCGAACCACTTCTTGGGGATAATTTATATTTGAAAATTACTTACAATAATTCGCTAACCCACTGAGCTACTATCCCCCTCAAATATGAATATATAAATCTAAATCAAATCGTGTTCCAGGTCATGTATTGAATATCATAAAATCATTTTTAAACAATCGTTATCAGATAGTTAAGAATAATGGTAAGAAAAGTAACAGTTGTTTAATGCATAGAGGTATTCCGCAAGGTTCCATTCTAGAACCTTTGTTATATTTAATTTTTGCGAACGATCTGGCACAACGTCAAACGATAATATGTGCATGGGGTCCCACTTAAAATTCCCAGGACCATTTTCTCGGTAACCGAAAGAGATCCCAGGTAAAACACTACTATTAAACCAATATTGATTTGATATTACAAAAACGTTTGCTTAATGTAAAAAAGGCAACATTGAATCAATAGAAAATGTGAACATTTTTCTATATAGAGTTAAGTTAACAAATAAGTATTAAAAAAATCATATCACATAATATTTTATTCCATTATAAATTATTATTTAAAATCAGATATTGGCTTAATATTGCAAATTTAGCCTAATGCTCAAAAATGATGCAATTGAATAATGAATATTATTTCAAATGCCTTAATAACAACAACAAAGAATTAATAAAAGCGAGAAAATTTAAAAATTATGTAACTTGAGCAATATTTTTTGAGGAAATAAGGTGATAAAATGTATATTTTGAAACAAATCAAAAAATCTAAAGTTCTTTGTTATTTATAAGAAAAGACAAATATATATGGTTATACATAATTTTTGGATTTAGGTATATATAGAAAATTACATGATACATTTGTATGATATAGGCTGAAACAATCTACATTTATTTTATTTTATTTATTTATTTTATCCAAAATATATATTAATACAATTTTTGCATAATTATTCACAATTATAACATGTTATACAGTTGTTAGTTCATTTCTGATTCAGACGAAGAGGACGAGTCACTACATGAATTATCAGTGGCTCTACTACAATGTCCTTGTAATGTCAACCTGCGCCATTTTTTTCTCTTCATTTTGCGCATGTCGAATGGCCTTTTTTCAATTTTCGGCAGAAACTTTTCCATTAGCTTGCTGAAATATTGGGTGAAGATATTTCGTTTTAAACGTGGTGTTATTCCGGGCGACTTCTCCTTTTATTTAGGCCCAATATTAATTCAATAGGATTGAATTCACATTGATATTGATATGGATTCAATCGCAAAACTGTGTGACCTTGTTCTTTTGCCATTTTTTGTACTACATATTGTGGTGTAGAAAGTATGTTGTAGACAGGCACAATCGGGCCAGATCAGGTATGCCTTCTCTTAATCCTTTAGGTACAAGTTGTTGACAAATCAGGTTAACTGTTTCCTCAATTGATACATTGGTGAACAAAGATTCGACGTCAAAACTAACCATGATATCATTACTCGTTATTTCCAAGTTTTCCAAAATTTCTACGAAGTGTCTGGAGTTCTTTACGTGACTACTAGTTTTGCCTATATAGGGTTGTAGTGTGTCTGCGACGTATCTGGCCAATGCATAAGTTGGTGATCTACAACGTACTTTCTATGGAATGTTAAAGAGATACACATGCAATAAATTCTTCTTGTTGGATTATGCGACTCATGAGAGGAACAAAAGATAATTCACTATCAAAGACAACACCTAGATCTTTAAACGTATTAGATCTGTTGAGAGATATATTGTCAATTTTTACTGAAAGTAAGAACATTACATTTTATCGCATTAAGGAGTAAGCTATTGTTTACACACCATGTATTTAATCTGCTGAGGTTACTTTCCAAATTTAGACAATCATTAGAGTTTCGAATATTTGTAAATAGTTTCACATCATCGACATAGAGTAGGCCATTACAATTAAGGTTTTTATTGATGTAATTTACAAATATATTGAAGAACAGGAGTCCCAGGACTGATCCTTGTGGAACTCCAGAGTCGATTGTTATTTCACGAGATTTATAGCCATTGTAGTGCACAAATTGGGTTCTACCACTTACATATGACTTAATTAACTGAAGCAGTCTATTAGAGAGGCCATTTAGGTCAAATTTGTGCAGTAAAATTTCGTGATCCAATCGATCAAATCTCATACAGCTGTTAGTTCATTTCTGATTCAAACTTATCAGTGGCTCTACTATAATGTCCTTGTAATGTCAACTTGCGCCATTTTTTTCTCTTCATTTTACGCATGTCGAATGGCCTTTTTTCAATTTTCGGCAGAAACTTTTCCATTAGCTTGCTGAAATATTGAGTGAAGATCTTTCGTTTTAAAATTGGTATTGTTCCTGGCGACTTCTTCTTTTATTTCGGCCCAATATTAATTCAATATGATTGAATTCACATTGATATTGATATGGATTCAATCGCAAAACTGTGTGACCTTGTTCTTTTGCCATTTTTTGTACTACATATTGTGGTGTAGAAAGTATGTTGTAGACAGGCACAATCGGGCCAGATCAGGTATGTCTTCTCTTAATCCTTTAAGTACAAGTTGTTGACAAATCAGGTTAACTGTTTCCTCAACACATTGGTGAACAAAGATTCTACGTCAAAACTAACCATGATATCATTACTCGTTATTTCCAAGTTTTCCAAAATTTCTACGAAGTGTCTGGAGTTCTTTACGTGACTACTAGTTTTACCTATATAGGGTTGTAGTGTGTCTGCGACGTATCTGGCCAATGCATAAGTTGGTGATCTACAACATACTTTCTATGGAATGGGAACTTCTATGAGCAGAAACAAGGAGCAGCCATGGGATCACCACTTTCACCTGTGATAGCCAACCTATTCATGGAAGATTTTGAAGAGGAAGCTATACGCTGCAGTGAGAATAAACCAAAGTGCTGGCTACGCTACGTAGACGATACGTTCAGCATATGGCCACATGGAGAATTATCTTTATCTATTTTCTTCGACTGTTTGAATAAACAGCATCCAAGTATCAAATTTACAATGGAGACCGAGCAAGATGAAGCTTTGCCTTTCTTAGATGTATTAGTGAAAAGTCACACAATGGCAAGCTGGCCCACTGGGTCTACAGAAAGAAAACGCACACCGATCGTTACCTACATGCGACATCTCACCACCATCCACAACAGAAGAGAGCGTTAATTAGAACCTTGGTCCGCAGAACCAACACAATATGCGACGACGATAACAAACCCGAGGAACTACAGAATGTCCAACAAGCTTTAGAGAGGAACGGATACAGTCAAAGCAATATACAACGAATAGTAAACAATCAGAGGAGAACTACAGAAGAAGAACAGCAACAACCAACAACGTATACATGCCTACCCTACGTCGCAGGAGTCACAGATAGGCTGAAGAAGATTTTTATTGCTGTGGGTAGCAAATTATAAAATTTATTGGCAATATAACCATAATATTTTTGACCTACAGTTTTTGAGGTTTTTGGAATTTTCAAATCTCCTTTCTGTTTGCTCCTTGTATCATAATAATGAACGTTCAGTTGGTCTCCTTTATTTTTATATGTATAAAGTAAGGCACTACTAGAATAAAATTGTCTAATATCGAGTAGGGAACAGTTATTATACAATACATCTGTAACAAAACGAGCTGGCTTATTTAATATTATTTTTAAGATACGGTTTTGAATTCTCTATAATGGATTTAATATTATTTTTGCTACTCCGCCCCAACCAATAATACCATACCGCAAAATTGATTCAACTAGTAATTTCTATACTAGTATTAATTCTCTGACACGTAAAAACTATTTTAATTGTATAAACTTGTACATTAATCCCCTTAATTTTTTATGTGTTGCCTGAATATGCTCCTCCCATCGCAAATGGCTGTCTATGTGAATGCCAAGGTATTTTATCATACAAGTGGATTCTATTTCAATTTCATTATTAGCACTCATTATTTTGATAGATTTGTAATTAGGTAGATTATTCTTATAAGACGTCAAAGGTAAGAAAAATGTTTTATTATAATTGATACTTAGCTTCTTATTGTCAAAATGTTTTTTATTTCTTTTATATCTAGCTCTACTATGGTTTTTAATGAATTCCACGAATCGCTTTCATAAAAAATTGCGCTGTCGTCTGCAAAAGATATTAATTTCCCAGCAAAATTTGAGGTAAGTATACTATTAAAGCGGACCGCCTGGGGGCCGCCCTATTTTAAAAATAAGTCTTAAATTTGTTTTAAATTCAGGGAAATATCGTTTTTATAACTACAATTAACCAGAAATTATTTAAACATTACATTCTTAATTTCATTTCCAAATTTATGCAAACATTAATTTTACAACAGAAATTATTTTCACAATACCAGATGATAGCCGACTTCAGGGCGCCGTTACGTTTTAACTTATTAGGGTAGAAAGTTGTACATATGTCAAGTGCCACTTTAAAATAGCTTGTAACATGGTTATTAATTCTTATCTAAAACTTGGCAGTTTTAAAAACAAGACTAATGCATTAGCAAAACCAGCAAAGCGTCGAGAGTTGTGTATGAAGTGAATAGGGCGACTTTAAGCAAACGTATAAGACGAAGATAGGGCAGGATACCGAAGCCACGTCTCATGTGTCAAATATACAAGCCACGTTCAGCTAATGGGAGAATTGGCACTGTGATTTTGGAACCGCGTTGTTGGAAGAACTGAATAAAAGCCAGGCGATGCTATACCTCCTGGCAGAACTGATAGAGGACGCTTGCCGACGATTAACTACTCGAGCCCTCTCGGTTTGCCCGGAAGAATACCTATTCCAGTCATAGCAAATTTCATCGAGGATGTTTGTCGTCGATTTTCGAACCCTCTGAATTTGCTAAGAGATACTAATTGCCGGACGCTTGTCGACGATTAAATACTCGAGCCCGCCTTAGTTCTCTAAATACATCCATAAATTCTACGAATAAATCCAGGCTGGCTACTAAAAGATTTGGGCTGCTAGAACATAACTTCGCAATTTACACGACGACAATTTCACCAACATAACTATCTAAGTATCAAACCTATTTACTTCTCTGCGTTATTATTTAATATTGACTTTACATTCTGGTTTGGGGGGGATAGGGGAAATTGGCTTATTTGTGGTACTAAAGGAATATTAGTTTTTTATGAAATACTAGCTTTGATTTTTTATTATAAAGAATATTATATTACCAGTTATTCAGTTATGATTTCATTCACGAATTTAATTCATAAAATTTCACTTTCTGAATGTTTTACTAGGGAAATTTTTGTTTGCAAAATTACAAGTTTATAGTCAAGAACTATATATTTAGAGCTATGCAATAACAAGATATTTTATCATAGACTCGTCCAACTTCATATTAATAATTATTCTGCAGTTTTTATAAAACAAATAGTTGACTCTCATGTCCACCTCATCTCTCGTAAGATTTTTCAAGAATGCTTTATATTTAAAGTACACTAGGAATGTTTTCCTACTGTAACCACAAGGTTGTCTAATTGTTTAACATCTACCTACAATTGAAAATTATCGTCACGTGAATTCGGTGTACTTTGCGTTAACAAAGGTTTGAACCATTGACTACGGCCAATTGGCTGGTTCTGTTCTCCTATTGGGCTCAGTTACAACGAGGGATGTCAATATTTCAGGCAATGCCTGGTCACTTGTTCGATTGAAGGGTGATGCAACCGCACTTTCTTACCTTCGCGGATTCGCGGCTTCATATGTGTGACAATCATAGGCAATCTTCTGGTTGCTTCTCTATTTAATGACTATAGGGAGATTTCCCCAGCAGCATTCTAAAGGATTTTACGTGAGTGTAAATTCTCACCTCAGCAAGATTAATATGATTATCTGAACGATTGTTCCTACTCTAATTTCAATCAATAAACGATGTATAGTGAAAGGATATTTCCTCAGCACTCTATGATCTCTTACATGAGTATTTAATGGTCATTTCTCAACTTACTATTGATAATGTATAAACATGACATGATTCTTGTCCTTGGTTTTGCATTCGAAATCATTATTATCTAGCGATTGCTAACAACTTTCTTTAATTATAAAATACTATTACCTAGCAATTGCTAACAGTTCTATTAAAAAATTAACATTTACAGACTATTGTCACAACTGTTCAAAATAAGTATTGTCTGGCCGATAGTCATGTTGTTTGAGATGCGAGGTGGCAATCGCTATTAATCACACGAGTTTCGCGCCACTGGGTTCGAATCCCGGCTCCGGCCTTGGCACCGTCGGAGGAAATGGTTGTCTCTAATTACTATTAAAATAACACAGCATACTTTTGTATCTCAGTTCTTGTTATTGCATCAAAACACTCAGCATATTTATAGTATGGTCATTACTATAGCAGCGCAAATTTTCCTATTATAATATTTAGGCAATTGTCTCAAATATTTGGATTGTTTTGATTTCATGTACGGCTATTTGCCGCATCAATTTATATAAAATAAAAATGGGTTTTTTTGACAACTTTTTCCCATCAATTATTGTCTTTGCTTTCACCTTTACCTTTTTCATCCCGCAAGTAATAAGCTAAAATAAATGATTTCCTTCCAATCAAATAAATTAGAAAACAAACTTCAATTATAAATGTACAGTGCAACCTTGAGTAATAAAATACTACATAAATAATATATCAAATTAACTAGGTTTCTCAATTAATAGACAGTGTGTTCAAGTTTACCAGGTATTTAGATTAACAGAGTGATAAATTTTCTAAGGTATATCGTATCAGACAGAAACAAGTAATACCAAACTTTAAATCAAAGAACCTGGGGTAATTATAAAGGGTTACTACACACACACAACATAATTAAAGTCCTAACCACATAAAACTAGACGATCACATAAATGGCCAATTTGTTTATTTATCTTGATATAAAATTGAGATAAATAATTACTGGGTAGGAATTAATAAGTTCTTGATTGCTTCACGGTTAAGAATTTTGATATTAATTAACACCACTGGGGTTGAGATGTTTCACTGGTTCACGTGACCAGGATTTTTGTTTATAATTAATTGAGGGGGGGTAGGGGTGTTTCACTATTTATATAAATTATGAAAAATATCGAACCAAGTACAGTACCTTGTGGTACACCATCTCTTTCTTTTTAATAATATTATTTAACCGATTAATATCTATATTGGATAGTTATGCTGCACCTAGGCTGATTGTAACAAGTTGCAGTAGGTGGCTCTCCTTGCAATAGACTTGTACAAATGCACAATTTTTGGCTTAGGGGCTCTGGCTAGGTGCATGAGCAATGTGATTCAATAATGACAAAGAGAAATTCACTGTGGTGATGCTCACTTAATGTACTAACAAAGACCCAAGATGCCTTTAGTAATTTACAGATGATGTAGTGTACCACCTACTATACACAGGTTAAATATTTCTGCTGGGAGTTTTACTACAATCACTTCTAGATTTTGTTTATCAGGTTTTAAAAATAATATTCATTAATCAATTGTACTTTATGAAAATTACAGAAATAGCTTTACAATTTTTGGGCATTAGGCTAAATTTTCATTAAATATTGGGCCAATATATGATTTCAAATAATAATTTATATAATATTATATGATATAATTGTATGCACTGTATAACTCTGTAACTCCTGAGATGGTAAACACTGTTTTGATTGGAGATAATTTGCTGTCAAAATATTATATTTTTTTCTATCGTAGTTCTTATCTAAATATATATAAAAAAATGAATATATGCACAAATTAAATTGATTGTTTTGTTTGCAATGTCATATTTTCCCGAAGACAATTGTGTCTAAAGATATCTTGAAAAATGTAACGAAAAAATAGGTATGAAGAACGTCAATGTTGTAAACGCATTATGAAATACACATTTTGCGGTTTTTCAAAAGCAATCACCCAATTTTTTAAGCAAAACATATTTTTCCCATTTTTTGCCGGTGAAACGGTAGACCGGAGAATGTAAAGAGAATGCCTATCATGGTGTAATATAAATTAAACTGAATTCTATTATTTTTCTTAATATAAAATACACTCATCCACCCTTTTTTGCGTCAAGCTTGTACAGTTAATGTTGATTAAAGAAACTGTCTCTTGGTTGGGGCATCCAAGTATTCCATTGCGGGGGTTCAACGACCCCGGTATACAAAGTGTTATATTTCGGGGTTCCGGTCATTGGTCTGACCTACCTTCATGATCTGGGTCCATTGACTGTTACAAATTTTATAAAACAAAATCAATATGTAGGCTTCTACAACACTGACTACGCTGTGATAGCAAGCACATTAAAAATTGAGGTGGTTTCTTATGATATAATTATGTACTAGCTTATTATCTTCAATTGTCATTCTATTCGTAATTTTAATTCTTTAAATTATGTACCTGAATATGTTTATTACAAAAATTTTAAATATTTTATTATAATTTAATTCTGATCTCAATAAAATAATTCAATTTTATTGCATGAATCAAGACACTTGAATTTTTTACTCAAGCTCTTTGATTTTAGAAATAGAAAGGTCGCAATAAAGATCCTTGAAACGCATCTTATAAAGTTATGATGTTTATAAACTGAAACAAAAATATCAGTCAACTACTGGTAATTCTTACCCTATATTCTTTTCTTTTATAGCATCATCAATATTTCCCTTACAACCATGTTATATGTACGTTTAACACTAATGACTGTAAAAAAAATAAAATAGGTATCTCCGCCACTGATTTAAAGCATGACTTGACATTACCTACATAATTTTAAATTGAATAAAAAAAAATCTAATAATTTATAATATGTGGGTTGAGATAACATTCGAATACATGCATGATGCCTAGAGGGACACACACGACTTTATGCACAATAATAATATAATGGATATAGCGAGAGACTAGTTCTGGTATAGCCTTACGCACAAAGTTCCTATCCGTGTTTCTTTTACTGGGACGTCAGTTTCGATCTATGCCATTCGACATTCCGGAAACAGGTACATAGATACTAATAGGTCGTTTGTCATTAATCACCAAAAGGATCTGCGTTATTTTTTAAGTGATTAATAAATTCAAGAAAGATGAGAGACAAGTTTCTGTTTGAACAAGATAATAATAATAGTAATAATAATACACGATATGGAAATGTCTGATTCCGATAGTTATAATATTTACCGTCGTCATCGTAATTCTAATGCTGTTGGTGTCTTATTAGCCATAATTTAAAAAAAATTGAATTTTTGATAATGAGAATGTGAGCCTTTCACTGATATCCTTTTGTTTATATTTGGAAAAATGCTGAATATCCTCCTTCATGTAAAAAAATATTGGACTGATATCTTAGTCCAATATTTTATTTGCAATTTCAGTGTATCTATATTGATCCAACATTGAACCACGGTCCAGCCCAAATCATGTTCTACCTGGGGGTGCAGGTCGTCGAAACCTTAGCATGACCTCTCTCACTTGTCTGTTTATGAAAATTAAAAATAAATACTTTGTATGAAGATAAACAAAATAATGCTTTATGTATCTATAGATCCATTTTATTTTTATTTTTTTTTTAATTTATGACGTAAGTTATAAACACTGAAAATCGGAAAGTAAAGCGTAATAGAGGTCTATTAATGAGGTTTGTTAACATATATTTTTGCAAGAAATTAATCATCCGAAAAATGGAATTTTAAAAGAGGTTTTCCTGAACCGCTGCAGGTTTGGGAAATTCGAAAAAACTGAAAAATCTGAAAATCCTATATTCGCCCTCAATCGGATGTTTATGAAAATTAATAAAAGTCATTTGGTACTAATATAAACAAAACAATAATCTAGGTTGTTATGATTTTTTTTCGTTTTCTTATTTTTTATATACAGGGTTACTGGTAATTCGATACATTCTTTTGGAGAAGTGATGGGGCATGATCTAAGAAGTAAATTTAGCCCTAACATATATTATGCAAAACTCAATAGTTTTTGAGATATTTAATTTTTTTTGTTTTTCTCAAAAAGTAGATCTTAATGTCCTAAAAGTTAATTTTCGAAAAATCTATTTGACATTTTTAAATTTTTTTGTACTGGATTACTTGTCCAATATTATAGATATCCGTTTGGAATGAAAAATATCTGGAAACATTTCGATCATGTGAACATCTGAAATAAAAATTTTAAATTTTTTTTTTTAAATCAGCTATGAAATTTACCTATTAGGTTTTTTCAAAAAAATATTAACGTAACACGCTTATAAATTATTATAAAAACTGCCTTATTTCAATAGCTATCTAACAAGGTACAAATGTTCAATGTACCCTTAATAGTTCTAAGAAAATACTAGTAAAAATAACACAAGTAGTACGAATTTTATTTTTAGATAAACAGTAAAAAACATTTTAAAAGTAGAGTTTAATTCTTCATTAATTTCAAAGTTGTACTTTATTTTTTATATGTCTTGCTCAAAATGGGAGCCCCTATTCCGTATACAGACACGGCAGCGTCTTCTTATTTCCGTCCTTGTTACTCTGGTTGTCAGATTATGCCTTATGTGTTGGGCAGCATCGACTATCCTTTGTCTAAGGTTTTCTATAGTATTGACTGGTGTGACATAGACCATCTCCTTCATATGACCCCATACGTAATAATCAAGGGGTGTTAAGTCAGGGCTTCGCGCAGGCCAAGGTATTGGGCCCGCTCTTCCAATCCAACGGTTAGGGAAACGTTGATCAAGTAACTGTCGTACTGTCAGCCGATAATGTGCTGGGCAACCGTCGTTCTGAAACATCATTCGCTGTCTGACGGCGAGAGGAACATCTTCTAAAATCACCGCCAGATCATTTCTTAAAAAATTTTCATAGATTTCCCCGTTTAAATTTTGAGGAAGAAAGTGTGGCCTTATTAAATAGTGGTCAATGACTCCCATCCACACATTAATAGAAAACTTCATTTGGAAACTAGTTTCACGTGTTAACTTGGGATTTTCCTCTGCCCAATAATGTAGGTTGTGGAAATTTGTTATACCCTCGCGATTAAATTTCGACTCGTCCGTCCATAAAATACTTGTTAAAAAATTTGCACTTTCTGCATCTGAATTTAACATAAAGCGGCAGAATTCCACTCTCCTTCCAGGATCACCTTCCTCCAAGCCTTGGACAGGGGTATGGTGGTAAGGATGACATCCAACTCTACGTATCGTAGACCAAACTTTCCATTGTGACGCTCCGGTTAGTCTTGCGACTTTATTAGTTGAAATAGTTGGGTCTTCCTCAAAATACCTCAATATTTCTTCCTCATCATCTGGTTCATAAACGGGAGGAGCACCAGCGTCACTTCTTCTACATTTCACGGAGCCAGTTTCAGCGATATTTCGATATGCCGCACTGAATACACGTGCATTTGGTAAGCGGCTGTTAGGGTACCAAAGACCATATTCTCGGCGAGCTTCAGCAGCGTTGCCGCCATAGTATCCATAGACAAACAAAATATCAGCGTATTCTGCGTTGGCATACGCGGTCATGGCACAGAAAATACAATAACAACAACTAATAACAACAACTACGAGCAAAATCAAAATCTTCGATAACTAATTTAACAAGACCAACAAACTTAAGGGACACGGAGATAAGAATGTCAGTTAATGACATATATGCACAAACGTCAAAGTCAAGGACTGACTGACTTAAATGAAAATGAACGATTAGTCGTTTAATAAATTCCGCCACCAGCATTATCTTTACTATTTTTTTATTAGAACTATCAAGGGTACATTAAACATTTCTACATAGTTAGATAGCTATTGAAATAAGGAAGTTTTTATAATAATTTGTACGCGTGCTACATTAATATTTTTTTGAAAAAACCTAATAGGTAAATTTGATAACTGATTTAAAAAAAAAAATTTTACAAGTTTTTATTTTAAATGTTCACATGATCGAAATGTTTCCGGATATTTTTCATTCCAAACGGATATCTATAATATTGGACAAGTAATCAGTAAAAAAAAATTTAAAATGTCAAGTAGATTTTTCGGAAATTAACTTTTAAGACATTAAGATCTACTTTTTTGAGAAAAACAAAAAAATTGAAATATCTCAAAAACTATTGAGTTTTGCATAATGTATGTTAGGGCTAGATTTACTCCTTAGCTCATGCCCCATCACATCTCCAAAGGAATGTATCGAATTACCAGTAACCCTGTATAAGTTTTAAACAGCCAAATTCAAAAAGTAAATCCATAGAAACCTAAAAATAAATAAGAACTGTGTTTTATTTTTAACCTAGATTTTGGGAAAAAGTGAAACAGGTAAGGGAAAACGTGAAATAAGCATGTAAATCCTTCACTATTCAAGATAATCAGATTTGCCTGGTAAAAATGAAACAAGCGGAAAAACTGAATAAATAGTATGTGTCGCAACCTTATTAATTTTTATATTTCAGTACAGAATAAAATATAATATATATCATGCTGATGAAAATTACAATAAAACTCAAATGCATTTAAATAGCACTGTGGTATTTATTGAAAAAAAAAAAAAAACGTTCTCTATAATGGAAAACAGTTTAACTAAAGTAAAAAAAGACTTGCAAACCAGGTACTAATAAAAATATATAAAACAAAATAAGGAGTGGGGAAAACGCAACACGTTAAAATCTTCTCAACTACTACCACTGATTTTGGAAATATATATTTCTCTCTATCTGCAATTATATGCACAATTGATGGACGTCTTTTTCATTTAATTTAAATTAGCTATTATTATTCAAACTTTATCTTCCCATCACTTCAATGTCTGGTTCGTGTATTTTTGAAAAAAGCATTTCTTTTCCATCTTTCAATGAAAAATAGAGACAACATTTTTTATAACCATGTGGTACATATAGTATTTTAATTAGTTATTAAATTAAAAAGAATTGAATTTGAATTTAAATTTATTTTTAAAAAAATTGAAGATTACTGAAATTTTAAATTACTAATAAATAAAATTTACCTGGATGTTAAACACTTGTTAACGCGGATATAAAAATGTAATATTAATTACTGATGTCACACAGCTAAGTTTGTATAGGTCGGAATCAGTACAAAAGCTGCAGGCAAGTGATTTCTTGGTGAATTTTACTAATAAGGGAAACTCTATTTATCTCACTTTCTGCAAAATAATACCAATCCACAAACTTGAAAAAGATAATTCTACTATTAAAATGGAAAGCTGTAAAATATAGAAATGGTACAGGTATCGCCGCCATCTGTCAATTGTTGAGTTAAGTGCAACAAGCTGCCGGTCTCCTTAGGAAGATTTCCTTACTCAAACAAATTACAGAATCGATAAAAGGAATCTATAATACCACATACCACAGCTGATTTAGATTGCAGTTTGTAATATAATATATAAATATATATAAACTGCCGTAATAAGTAGTAAAACGTATTGTGAGAAATCAGTAAATATATTACCTCTTATAGGATATGCTATATAACACGTTAATTAGAAAGTTAAAGGTAAGGGAGCCTACCGCATGTACTCACAATAAACAAAATATAGAAATTGAAATGTAGTTATATAAATGTAAATAAATATTTTGTAGACAATTGTTTCCTGAGATGCTGTAACAGAATAGAACAAATACATAAGTTAATGTTAAACAAAAATGTGACTCAGTCCTAAGATATTAAAATATGTACATAAAACAATGTGAAACGATTTAACAGTTATACAAAGAAAATTCTGTTAGTTGAAAACAGTTTCATTTACAAAAATTGAATCAAAATGCTATACAGACCGTACTAAATGTAAATAAAATACAAATTATTATATAAAATTGTTAAATGGACACGGAATGTAACCAAGTAGCAAAAATTACTTACTTCTGTGATCTGTAACAGCTCTGATGGTGAACAGTGGTATGAGAGAGCAAGATATATTTTGATCTATTCATAAAACATGTTTGCAGATGACCATAATTCAAAAAAATATTGTTTGATAAAATTATATTTTTATTTATGTCAATGTGGCGTCTTTATTCAATATCAGAAAATGGTGATTTTAATTCGAGTCGTAGTAGTATATATGTCAACAATGTATTTGTTACTTGATAGGAGTGACAAAAATCCAAAATTAACATTATTTTTACTCAAGATGTCACTAATAAGTTACAAAACTTTAAGGTTCAGAGGATGTCCCAACAACGTCACAGAAACTTAAATGGAACACTTGCAGTTATCATTACTATGAAGTGATTCCTCGGTAATGTGATGCAGTCGGTATTACTACGAATCTTCACCTTAAATCCATGCTTCCAATTTTAATTGTAAATGACTTCACGTCAATAAAATGACGCAACCGAATATACGGTGTGCTTGGAAAGAGAGAGATAGAGATGTAATAGAATATGACATTGTACAAATTTATTATAACTAATCTTTAAGTCTGTTTATTCCTGAGGACATTAGGGCTAATTTTATTTTAGTTCTACAAAAGGGAAAATGTCTATTTCAATAATAACCATGTGGGATGATAAAAATTATTTTTGCAAATCGAAAATAGAAGAAAATAATTATATTTTTTTTGATATATACTTTTTTATTTTTTCTTTCATCATCCCACATTGTAACATGTGTTTAATTTCTTTTAGTGAAAGCCGTTTTTTAAAATAATGATTTATATGAGAGTATATCAAAGCATCTTGCCGGCCGGCTTATATCCGGAGCGCTCTTAAAGTTGAGGATGCTTCAAAGTAATTTCGAATAGTATCGGCGACGTTGCACATACTGCAGCACTTACTTGAAAGTGCAACAACTATACTGTGCCAAAATTCAGTAGCATCTACTTAATTGTTACTCCACGGGCATACCATAAGTTGAATTTTACATTAAAGTCATAAATTTAGTGACAATTATGTAACGCTTACTGTATTAAAGTTTCGATAATACTGATGCCAGTTCCCGTAACTTTGAGTGCGACTTGGGAAAGCTGTTTTTATTCCTTGCACACCTTGATGTATGTTATCCACTTTTCGAAATAAAAATGTTTGGTTTATAGTATAACGGGCACTAGTTTTAAGCAATGTTACTGTTTTGTATACCACGTTACCCTTGCTTTGGGGTATTTGGTACCTTTTTAAGTATAATCTCTAGGCAACTATAAATTAAAACTTGAACCTCAACGATGCTCTTATGCCGAAGTCACAACTTATACTGACTAAAACACTTACCCACGTTTAACTTGTACAGACCTGCAGAAACTCGCAATTCAGTAGGTTAATATTTTCCCCAGTGCTGCTTCACATTATCCCAAATTTGTGTTTCATTTTGTCTCAATAGGTTCAACGCAGGAGAAATACAAACGAATATGCCAAAAAATGAAACAAAACATTTGTGATTTATTTGCTGTGTACAAAATCAATATAAAGCTGATACCTCAATTTATTTTGTAGTTATAGGGAAAGTTATGTAACATAAGAAACAATGAAATTTATTTTTTTACGATTTTTTACACGTGTGAGAAAAACCTCGTGGACAGTACAAGTTTGATAACCGATGTTTCATATTTTCACATCCATTAAATTAAACTATTAGATCGTTAATTTTTCCCCTTTACCTTGATTTTTATGCGTTTCATATTTACCACCCTGACTCTATCCCCAAATATTTTCTTTATTTTTGCTGATAAATTTCTGTAACTTGATACATCGTCTATATTTGATAACCATCATATTTTAACATAAAAATAATTTTCTTCTACTTCCGGTTTGAAATGAAAAATTTCATTCCAAAACTCACTTTGGGTCGAGCTGGGAAATAGACCACAATCTTAAACACAAATTTCGTTTTTGCTTCCTTAAAGTCTCGTTTGATTTTTATATTTTTTGGGCAAAAATTCGATGAGTTTTAAAATGGTATCGTTCATTTTTCATTGGCTTGCAAATTAATTTTTGGAGCTTATTTTGACGTTGGCACTTTTTAGTTCAAGTCAGTATGCTGAATTTTTGATAAAAATTCATTATTATTTTTTTGGACAACTAGACGTAATAAAAATTTATTTCAGGAAAATAATAATAATAATAGTAATGTTAATAATACCAACAAAAATACCAGTCCGGAGTCTATAAGCTAAGGGAAATTTCCAGAAAAGATAAAAGAACATAATAACAATTTTAAAAACGAATGAACAGATTCCTGTTCTAGATCAAAACTATAATATTAATAATAATGTTAATGAAAGTGTCGAAATTTTACATTTAGAAAAGAAAGCGTCAAAATTAACATTATTAGAATTATTAGAAATTAAGAAAAAAAAACTCAGATATAATTTTAAACGATTAGATAGAATCAAACAATTTACCATTGTTAAAGTTATTTAAATTAAATTATATGATTATCTTTAGCTATATGTACATATTTTCCTTACGAACAATTTAGATTTATGTTATTTTATTTTCCTGTAAATTATCTGATAATCTTTTAAACAATGGTTACATCAGATACTTTAAAATACATTAGCCTTTCTCAAGAATATTTGGCCTTGGATAACTCTCAATTTATATTTATTTTTATTACACTTAGAATCTATTGCATTGTAGTACTAGTCTAGTACTAACATACGAAGAAGCCACTGGATTGGCGAAATAATTGTCGTGCATTTGAAAGGATATATATCCTAAGTTTATCTCTACGCATCTGTATAATCCCAGATGTATGGAAAACATCGCTGCCAAAGTTTCTGAAATAGCCTTACATAATATAATTCATCCGTACATTCAAACGCAGATTACAACCCAACAACATGGGTTAATGAGGGGAAGATCCACGATTACTAATCTTTTTAGTATTACTCAATTTATTGCACAGCATATGGACGCAAATAGCCAGGTAGATGTAATTTATACCGATCTTTCAAAGGCATTCGATAGGCTGAATCATAACATCGTACTTTTAAGATTAGAAGAAGATGGATTGTCCTTGCATTTGCTGAATCTATTTAGATCATATCTTTCACATAGGAAGCAGTGCGTTGAGTATCGTGGGTTTTTCTCTAATGAAATCTCTGTGACTTCTGGAATATCACAAGGATCCATTCTTGGACCAATCTTTTTTATACTATTCGTAAATGATATTATCAATGACCTCGATGTATACTATTTATTATATGCAGATGATTTAAAAAAAATGTGTTATAAACAATATCTCAGATTGCTTAAAACTGCAGAATAACTTGTCAAATATCAATAACTGGTGTTACTTGTATAATCTGCCTTTAGCTGCCACAAAATGCTTTGTAATGACATTTACTAAAAAAATATATCCAATATGGTATAATTATAAATTGGATAATGTCAGCCTTAACCGGCCTGACTTAATAATGGATCTAGGTGTCATATTCGATAGCAAATTATCTTTTAATCACCACATTAACGAAACTGTAAAAATATCGTATAAGAATTTAGACTTCATCATAAGAAATACTAGGGATTTTACTGATACACAGGGAATCATGCTGCTGTTTAATGCACTAGTAAAGTCCAAGTTAGAATATGCTGCTATAGTATGGTAATCTGGCTATAACATGTATACGGATAGTTTGAAGAATATTCAAAGGCGCTTTTTAAAATTTCTGTCATATAAGCTGGATGGCATATACCCTGCAGTCGGGATACCTCAATAACAATTACTAGGGAGATTTTCTGTACCTACCGGTTTCCGGTCTTTAATAGCTGTGATATTATTCAGTACATGCCTGTTTGTAGTTTTATGTATATTTTAATATATACAGGCTGTCCATTTTATCAGGGCCCTCGAGAATATCTCACTTAATATCGATCGTACAAAAAAAAATATTCTTACGAAAATTGTGCCGATTTATATAACCTACAAAATGGTTTAAAGGCATTTGAAATCCATGGCCTACTTTAAGAGTTATGGCGGAAAATATCGAAAATGCGGAAAACGTCTAGGCCAAATATCTCCGTTATTTGAAGAGATACGAGAAAAATTCTAAGGCGAAAACAGAGTATTTCAACGAGGTTTTATCTACTTTTTTTCAAAACCGCTGTATTTTGAGATTTACTCTTCAATTATTTTGAAACGGACGGGAAATGGCGCCATTATATAGAGCATTTTCCTCCCTTTTCAACGATATATCACATGCTATATTTATTCATTGGTACTACGTTAGTAATTATAAAAACATTTTTTTAAAACCAATAAATTTTTGCCGTGCCGTGGAGAAGTATGATAAAATAAAACTATAAAATAATTCAATAAGTTGTTCAAATCTTTACTTTAATAAAACATTAACACAATTAAGAAGAATAAAGTAAATTCAGGTAACAAAAACAAATTAATAATAAAAAGAATAATAGCACACAGAACATTAATATTTATCATATCAAGTGTTCAAAGTGTCCAGCGCGGCGAGGCACTGCATTTAAAACATTACTCAGCATTTGGGGGGTAACTGTAATAAATACCTGTTGAATTCGAGCTTTTAGATCCTCTACATTTTGCGGTTTCGTCGAAAACACCTTATCTCTAATATATCTCCATAGAAAAAATCCATTGGGGTTATATCTGGAGAACGAGGGGCCCATCCAATCGAAAAATGTGTCGAGGTTCGAGGGCGGAATTTCGATCAATTATTAAATTAAAATGAAATCATATTTTAAATTGATTTTATCTCTGCTATTTTAGG
Source organism: Leptura quadrifasciata (assembly GCA_963675555.1). Lineage (NCBI taxonomy): Eukaryota > Metazoa > Arthropoda > Insecta > Coleoptera > Cerambycidae > Leptura > Leptura quadrifasciata. The sequence goes on from OY776677.1 coordinate 143,157,072, forward strand.
TGCCATATCTTCAATTAGATTAATACGCATGTTACAGTGTTAGTGTTATTTTGCGTTTTTGTGGATATCGAGTAGCAAATGTGCTGCAAGTTCTTGATATTACTTTACCACATTCTCCATAAATAATAAACAAACTTAAAAAGTTTTCGTTGGTATAATTTAAACGTGCTGGCATTTTTTGACATAAGATAATGACTGATTGTTTCTTATGGCTATTGTGATGAAATATGATTACAACAATTCATGAATTTCTAATAAAATCGCAAATATTTCAAAAAGCTGTAACTTTAACCCCCACAATGCTAATATCAGAAAAAAGGGAATTCAATTTTACACAACTTGACGTAAAAAAATACAGGGTGTTCCATTGGACCTAAACAAGTTTTCGCGGTTTGAAGTTGACAAAATGTAACGCGAAAAGCGGAACATTTGGTATGATATTATTGAATTTATTTCAGTTGTAGAACATAGTTCTCCTTGTGTTCTTTTTATGTGACAAGAAGCAAATGAGGATCTTTTACACGAAGAAAGTTATAACGGTTCTTGCAAACCGTTGCACCTCTCAAATATTCTATAAAATGTCAAATATCTCTGAAACGGCTAGGTTCAGGTATAGGGTATGCTATATATTTTCGACTCAGAATTTTATGCTCTTTTCGAAAACCCTAAAATATATAGGGTGTTCCATTTGAAATTAGCAAGTTGGTGTCGACTTCCGGTATAAGCGGAAGTGTCAGCTGTTTGTAACTATTTTAGTTGGATTGGCCACACCGATATTAGTAATTATCTAAATTTTCAAAATTTTCTGATGCGTACTTTTCTCTATATCGATCGATTCAGTTCCCGGTGAGACACCCTTTATATTTGAAGTTTCCTGCGAATGTATAATCCTCTACAGGAAAAAATACGTATAGACTGTTGCTTTGTATGGCCCTTAGTTATGCCATAAATTCTTGTTGTTAATTTTAAGTTTTCCTACAGAAAATTAAATAATAAAAATTCAGACCCTTTCAGCCGTTGTTGTGGTTTCTGGAGTACTGAAAGAGGTGTGTGCCTGCTGTTGTGAATCAGGAGGAGAAGTGAGACGAGCGCCAGCAAGACGGACTACTACGAATACAGTTGTACTTACGTCGAGTACTGTTGTAGCAGGTCAGCGACCTATCCTTGGCTATGACTTTCTCATTCATATTTTCTCGTTCCTGCTGGTGCTGAACTCAGATGAGTTTCGACAGTCCTCCTTGCAGGGTTCTACTACTCAAGCGGAAATACACGCATCGCCCGTTGTTGTGTCACGGCGGTTTTTCTATGCGAACTTTTTACACGTGTGATGAAATTACTGTAGCCTTGATTCAGTAGATATAATTGGGTGAATAAATGAATAATCGTCATCGTATTTGTATGTTTATTGACGTTAATTAAAATGCCTGCACTCGACATTTTTATAAAAGTAGCATAGAAGAAACAAAAAATAAACTCCAGTGGTTACGATAAAGTATCAACAAAATTAATATAAAAATGCATTGTCACTTTAGCCGATGAATTATCAAATCTATTTAATGAATCTTTTATTCAAGGCGTTGTACCGGACGGACTGTCTGAAAAAATCACATGTAATACCAAGTTTCAAAATGGGAGACATAAATTGGATGAATAATTATAGACCTGTAGCACTTATCACAACAATTTCAAAAATACTAGAGGATCTGGTGTACAACAGACTATTAAACTTTGCAAACAAGTCAAAATTACTAAGTAAACACCAACACGGTGTTCAAAAAAACAGATCAACTAGTTCTGCTATGACAGTTTCAGCGTACAGAATTTATGAAAACTTGGATAAGGGAAACCAAGTGTGCGCTATTGCTTGTGATTTTAGCAAGGCTTTTGATAGTGTGAATTTTGAGGTATTACTGTTAAAACTTAATTTCTATGGCATCAGGGGTGTTGTGCTTGACTAGTTTACATCATATCTATCAAAAAGGAGTCAAGGAACAGTAATATCTAGTGACAATAACACTTATCTCTCAGATTAGGGCGAGATACAGAGTGGAGTTCCGCAAAGTTCATTCCTTGGACCACTTCTCTTTTTGCTATACATCAATGAATTGCCAGATATCGTTGAAGAAGCAGTATGCACGTTGAATGCTGATGACGCGTTAGTTATAATAAGTGACAAATCCACGGATCGCCTTCGAGATAGAGTAAACTTTAATATCCACCTGATTTCTGATTGATGCAAATTAAATCAGATTCAATTAAATTTGACTAAAACAAAATGCATTAACTTTTCAATAAACAGGGAGGTAGTACCTTTAGATAAGGCTGAACTTGATATGGAGAATGTTGATAAACTAGAGTCTTTGAGTTTTGTTTTGGATTCTCATTTGAAATGGAAACTACACTTAGCTACTCAGAACAAGAAGCTGTCAAACAGCTGTTTTTGCCTTAGAGCAATGGTTAACAAAGCTCTTGATCTGCGAACTATTAAAACAGCTTTTTTTGCTTGTTTCATGTCCAAGCTGGCTTACGGAATTCGTATATGGGGTAACTCTATTGATGCCCTTTCTTGTTTTATACTACAAAAAAAGGCTATCTGAATTATGCTTGGTTTAAACAAATTTTATTCTTGCAGAAATCATTTCATCAATTTAAAAATTCTTACTATGCCATCTCTATTCATACTTGAGACTTTATTACACGTTGTCAAAAACAAACACTTATATAATTTTACTAATTCTGTCACACGAAATCACGGTCACTTAATTATTCTGCCACAGCATAACACCACTTTTTATGAAAAATCTAATTTTTACGTGGGAGCCATATTATTTAACAAATTGCCAAGTGCCGCTAAGAACCTCTCAATTAACAAATTTAAACGCAAAATAAAATCATTGTTATTATATAAGACATATTACTCTTTTGTTGAATTTTTGAATGACGAATTTTCTCTGTAATAAATTTTTCACCTTAAAATCTCTTATAGATATAACACATTGTTATTTTAGGATTAGATACATTTCAGAGTGACGATCTATTCTTTCTTAATATGTATTAATTTATGTAAGTTGCCATTCACAATATACTTTTCTATACATGTAAATGTTCAGAAAATAAATTTTCTATTCTATTCTATTCTATTCTATTCTATTCTATTCTAATTCGAAAGACGGTTTCTCGTACCGTCAACTCGATAACCAATAAATCAAATACAACCACAACTGAAATGGACTCAATAAAAACAGAATCAGAAGAGAAAAAATTGTAAATGAGTTTACAAAAATTTAATAAAGTACAGGCTAATTATGCTATTATAATATGGATAATTGCTGTGCTATACGCTCTGGAGCAATGATAACATTTTTCTAGTGCAGAATTAGAAATTACGAATTACGAATAACTCAGTGACATTAAAAAACATATTAAATATCATTTCGTTACCTTTGAGCATTCTAGTCAACAGTATGATGGAACAAGGCAAATGCCCATTTACTTTTAAGTGTGCAACCTTTATTAATAATAATAATCTTTATTAGCTTGGCTAAATTATAAAGAAAACACAAAGTTACATACATAATAACACCACCGTTAATAAATAACATATAGTGGTCAGGCAAGCATCAAATTTTAGTGAATAAGGAGTCCAGAGTCAATTTTTTTAACATGTTAATTACATCGAATACTACATGAAATTTACATTTTCTACCTCTAGCAACAGCCGCTACGCAAGTTACCGGTCATTTTGTGAAAAATCGCCGACCAATTCTTTCTAAATATAGATGAGTATATCTCGGTATGTGTAGGTCCAAAAAAATCGAAAAAAATTGAGGCTGTTCGTAATGATACAATATGAAATTTTTATCTGCACACATAACCTCAAAAAAAAAATAAAAACTGACGTAACTGCTAAATTTTGGTTTTTTGGTTATAACTTCGGATGTTTCAGAAATTTTCAGAAATTATACTTTATGATGTGAACAATAACTTGTTAAAATTTCAAGTAAAAATGTCTAATACAAGTCTCAGAAATTAACTTGAATTTTAAAAATTGATTAGCCAATTACTTTTGTGCATCGCATCGTATGAGGTTCTTTTTTTTTTAATGTAGTTTTTTTATGCACTTTATGATGATGAACAAGAAAAAAATTTTAAACTTGGGAAAAAATGAAAAAAATCGATTTTTAATTTTTTATTCTTATACAAATTCAATTATGCATTAGATTAAAACATAATTTTTCAGTCGCAAACTTCTCTATAAAATCCGTATTTTACTATAAGGAACGTAACCAGACTGCAACCAACAGCTATTCTCCTGGCTATGTACCCCGCCGAGCGCTGAATTATACGTTACAAACCTGGTGCGTTAAGTGTAATAATTGCATATTACCAACAGAACGCTAATGCTTCCATTGCAACAAATACCAGCCGAAGGACTGATCCTACTTTAAGGAGCTCTTGTGCCAGTCGCACCACACCACTTGCAGATTGCAGTTTCGAGCTGTTGGCTCTCGTCAGTGCAATGTAGGCATATGACGACCGACACGGGGATCCTTTGACCATTTGGTACATCTCGGTATCTTTAGGATAGCAACATGCAAAGTTTTTTTGTGAGGTTATGTGTGCAGATAAAAATTTCACGTTGTAACCGCTAACCGCCTGTATCATAACGAATAGTCTCGATTTTTTTCGATTTTTTTGGACTTATACATACCAAGATATAGAATAGAATATATTTATTAACCTTTTTTGCCATACAAAATATGAATAAGGTAAGTCAGTGTTAATTATCTAAAATACATAAATATAAAATCCTAAAAATTGGACATAGTAAAAAAAAAAAACAATTCGATTTACAGATAATAAAAACATGTTAATTACATCGAATACTATATGAAATTGATATTTTCTACCTCTAGCAACAGCCGCTACGCAAGTTACCGGTCATTTTGTGAAAAATCGCCGACCAATTCTTTCTAAATATAGATGAGTATATCTCGGTATGTGTAGGTCCAAAAAAATCGACAAAAATTAAGGCTGTTCGTTATGATACAATATGAAATTTTTATCTGCACACATAACCTCAAAAAAAAAAATAAAAACTGACGTAACTGCTAAATTTTGGTTTTTTGGTTATAACTTCGGATGTTTCAGAAATTTTCAGAAATTATACTTTATGATGTGAACAATAACTGGTTAAAATTTCAAGTAAAAATATCTAATACAAGTCTCAAAAATTGACTTGAATTTTTAAAATTGATTAGCCAATTACTTTTGTGCATCGCATCGTATGAGGTTCTTTTTTTTAAATGTAGTTTTTTTATGCACTTTATGATGATGAACAAGAAAAAAAATTTAAACTTGGGAAAAAATGAAAAAAAACGATTTTTAATTTTTTATTCATATATAAATTCAATTATCCATCAGATTAAAACATAATTTTTCAGTCGCAAACTCCTCTATAAAATCCGTATTTTCCTATAAGGAACGTAACCAGACTGCAACCAACCGGGCTATGTACCCCGCCGAGCGCTGAATTACAAGTTACAAACCTGGTGCGTTAAGTGTAATAATTGCATATTACCAACAGAACGCTAATGCTTCGATTGCAACAAATACCAGCCGAAAGACTGATTCTACTTTAAGGTGCTCTTGTGCCAGTCGCTCCACACCACTTGCAGACTGCAGTTTCGAGCTGCTGGCTCTCGTCAGTGCAATGTAGGCATATGACGATCGACATGGGGATCCTTTGACCATTTGGTACATCTCGGTATCTTTAGGATAGCGACATGCAGTTTTTTTTTGAGGTTATGTGTGCAGATAAAAATTTCATATTGTAACCGCTAACCGCCTGTATCATAACGAAGTCTCGATTTTTTTCGATGTTTTTGGACTTATACATACCAAGATATAGAATAGAATATATTTATTAACCTTTTTTGCCATACAAAATATGAATAAGGTAAGTCAGTGTTAATTATCTAAAATACGTAAATATTTTTTTTTTTTTTTTTTTATACATTTATTTAACGTCGGCCTATTTCCGCTACTGAGGCCTAACACCGACGCCTGTAGACGAGCTACCCCCAACCAGGAATTTTGCCGAACCTCTTCCCTTAAGAAGAGTAGGGATCTTTTACTTGCCTAACATTTAATAGACAAGGAACCGACGGCTTTACATCCCCTCCGAAGGATGGTATATCTCCTATACAACCCTCGCCTAAGGTTGTATAGCTTCCGCGCATACACTGATATACAAGCCGCTGGAAGATGTGTGAGGCGAGAACGCGGTTTCCGTTGGAATGGTCACCAATCCAAGTACTAACTGCGCCTGTCGTTGCTTTACATCGCATACCGAAGTATGTACATAGTAAAGACGCACCTACGCTCGCCCCATACATAAATATAAAATCCTAAAAATTGGACATAGTAAAAACAAACCAATTCGATTTACAGATAATAAAAACATTTGATAAAAACACTCTACTCTGGTTTCATGCAAAACTGAAGGTACCTGGGAGATAATACGTTTATACAATCTATGCCATGTTACAACACTCAATGATAAACTCTTCCAAAGTATAAAAACAACCTTCGATTAAAAATGACTTTAAATTTTTTTTAAACTCAACAAAGCAGCGTGACAATTTAATTGTATTAGGTAAAATGTTAGAGAGACTACAACCTGCGTAGACTGAAGACTTTTTATATTTCTCGTGCAAGCATTTAACAAGACAGAACTTTTCTTTATTTTTTGTTGGTTAATCATGAAAGTCTACATTTTTTAAAATTTGGTTTGATTTAGATATACAAAACATAATATTTTCAGTATATAGATTGATGTAAAAGTTAATATGCATCTACACTTAAAAGTTTCACAGCATGACTCCCTGTAATCTAAGTTAAATATTAGTCTCAATATACGTTTTTGTATTATAAAAACCCGAGTAGATTTTGTAGATTGACCCCAGACCGTAATATTATAGCTTATTGCTGAGTATACTGGAGCATAATATAATGACAATAAAGGAGTCTCATTGAAGTCATGTTTTAAAGAAGACAGCGCAAAGAAAGACTTGTTCAACTTAGAGCATACCTGGTTAACATATTCAGAAAAATTAAGATTTTCATCTACCTGAATACCTAAAAATTTTGTTACATTTGTAATTTTAATTTGAGTATTATCTAGAGAGAAGTTTATGTCTGGTACAGCGCGGTTCCCATAAGAAAATTTTACACATTCAGTCTTATTTAAATTTATAATTAATTTATTTCTGTTGCACCAAATCTTAAATTCCTCTAATATTATATTGACTCTGTCGATAGCACCTAAGACGTTAACTGCTGATACTACAATTGTGGTATCATCAGCGTACATTAATAACCCTCCGTGTTGTAATATGTAGTCTGGTAAATCATTTACAAACAAGAGAAATAGTAAGAGTCCCAATATACTCCCTTGTGGCGTTCCAAGGTCTGTATTATATAATTGGGAGTCCATCTCTCCTACTCTAACAACCAGAGACCTGTCCGTCCGGTCCTGTCCGGATATACTCATCTATATTTAGAAAGAACCACCAAATTGGCCGTTGTTTTCACAAAATGGCCGGTAACTTGCGTAGCGGCGGTTGCTAGAGGTAGAAAATGTCTTTCGTATAGTATTCGATGTAACTAACATGTTTAAAAAAAAATTGACTCTGGAAACAATGCCTTATGTTTTGCTTGTCTGACTCCACTAATAGGCTAAATTTGAATAATGACAAAAGACAAACACAATTTAAACAGGCCATGTATCTTTAACATACTGCACACACAGGTTCTTAAATGTCATTAAACTATTACAATTTTTTATAGTATTGGGCAAATCATTATATAATTTGAGTCTTTTTATAAATAACTGATTTTCGCCATATCTATTATTAGTTGGCTCCATATAAATGATCACTATTTCGTGAGTGATATTCATGAATTTCATAATGTGCAAAAGGTGTTGAGGCAACATGTTATTTAAAAGCTCAAACAAAAAAATAAAAACATTCAACATCAAATTTTGTTTAGCAGATAATAGATTTAAAGAATCTAACATAAAATTTATTCGTGCATAAATAATATAATTTAATATTGTTCGTAACGTTAAATTCCGTTTTACCTGTAACATATTCAATTTGTTATAAAGTGTAAACAGAATACTGGGACTATATGTAAAATGCGAAAGAATTATAGTTTTGTATATTAATAATTGTCTAAGTACTTAAATTATTCTACGTAAAATATAAATATTTTTTTATATCTTTTTCCAGGATATAATTAGCATGATTAGAAAAAGTTAAATTTTGATCTATTATTACTCCCAGGTACTTATACTCTGAAACTCGTTCAAGAAAACAATCACCAATTTTAACAGTAATGTCAGGATCGATATTATTGTTATATTTACTGGTCAACAATATGAATTTAGATTTAACTACATTAATTGCTAAATTATCTTCATTAAACCAAAGTTTTATTTCAGCTAAATCAATATTTAAGTTATTAATTATTTCATCAACATTATCGTTAGTAACATGTAACAATACATCATCAGCAAACAATTATAAATATGACAGTGGGATGGGACATTAACATTGCGATTAATGTACATTATAAACTGATCCTTGGGGCACACCATACATTACTTCTCTTCTGCTAGATACACTATTATTGTACTTGACCATTTGATATCGTTCACTTATATATGAGTCAAACCACTGCAACACTACTCCTTGTACACCAATTTTCTCCAGTTTTTTTAATAATAAACTCCTAGCCATCATCTCTAAAGCTCTACTGTAGTCTAAAAACACTGCTCCTACATGTTTCTTACCACTTACATTTTCTAACCATATGACCAAAACAGTTTGTAACGCTGTTTCATAAGAGTTTTGTTTCCTAAATCCAACCTGGTAGATCGATAATATGTCATTATCCTCAACATAATTTAGCAGTTGCTGCAGTTATTTAAAAGACAGTTTTTGAAAAAGCTTTAAAAATTGCAATATGCAGTATAAAAAAATAATATTATTTCGCATTTCCGATTTGTAGCAGACAAGGAAATTAATAATGTTATACAAAATTTGAGTGCTGAAATCTATAGGGTATTGAACAACAAAAATAATGTTAATAGGCTACATTATTACTATATAAAAAAAGATACTTAAACAAATGTAGCAATGGAAATTGTCCCTAGCTCCCGGGCTATAATTTTTTTTTAAATAAGACGCTAGTAGACCAACTTTTTAACAATCAATCATACTAGCCACTGGATCTAACATATCAACGTTTCTTATCAAACAGATAAATTAGAGTGTTCCAAACCTCTCTGGAAAAAATATTAAAAAATTAATACCTCTAAAAAAACTGTTTCTCTGAGAAGATCTAACCCAGCACCGAGTTTTATATAAAACTACTATAAGTCTATAACTCTTCCCTCAAATTTTTGGTTTAGTAAATCATTTATATAAATAGAAAATAGTAGCCCAAAACCTGACCCTGTGGTACTCCATACATCTATATTTTCAAATTTTTTTAGGTTTGTGCATTTCAATGAAAATCTTATAGCTTAAATTAACGATGAGTTAGATCAGCCAGCTGAGAACCCTACTCTACTCTACTCTTTGAAACGCCCAGTATATAGGGCATTTACAAATTTAATTTTTTCTTATTTATTTCCAAATTCAAGTAATTATTGCAGTTAATTTATTTCATTTTTCCATTTATTTACTCATTTAATATTGAACACAATAAAGTTACCAGAATGCATTTTAAAATTATATTCTTTTAAAGCTAAATTAAACGCTACAGTTTTAACTAAAAAGTTACAGAGAATCGAGTCGAGCCACAGGGTTTGTTTACAATGGACACGATAAGCGTCAAGCACTTCGGTTACTTCCCAGAGGTGAAATCGCCTACCCTTTTCTATCTTAACCGTAGGAGGAGATAGAGAGTGGAGTTTTCAAGCTGAAACACTGCACAAAACTACGCCGTATTAAATATTAGTGTTGTTAACGTAAACAATTCCCACGTCAGACTTGGGGGACGCGTAAATCCGGGTAAATTGTGACGTCTTTTTTACCATATAAAAGAAACTGCAGTGCCCATGCAAAAGGGTAATCAGACCCGAGCTATATCGCAGGACATTGGGTTCGCTGTTGCTCCCTGGAGATTACAATTGCACCACACCTTAGGTATATCGTTGGACATTGAGTTCGCTGTACTTTGGAGATTGAATTTAAACATACTTAAGTTACATCGCTGGACATTGAGTTCGCTTCGTATACAACCATTCTTTGGCGTACTCTTTATGAAGTGCCATTTTAACCTCTCTGTTCTGCTCGACGAGTACGTAAACATGAAGAATCTGGGGGAGAGCATTCAAGGGCGATATAACGCTATACAGGGCGCACGGAAATTCTGCAGGCATAAATTTCTAAAGGTGCGCTTGCTTATTTCGAAACTCTGTAATGGGGAAAATTGACGCATTTGTGGTACTAAAAGAATATTAGATTTTTTGTGAACGATTAGCTTTGATTTTTAACTATCATAATATTATATTATCAGTTATTCAGTTATGATTTCATTCACGATTTTAATTCATAAAATTTCATTTTCTGAATATTTTACTAGGGAGATTCGCGTTTGCAAAATAACCAGTTTATATTCAAGAACTATATATTTTCTGCGTTTATGCAATGTCAAGAAACTTTCACTTCCATTATTTTTCATTTGATGTACTTATTAAGGCTACTGTGTGTCTAACTTTGGACATTTGGAGATTTCTCACCCGCGATCTATTTGGTTTTCTATGATTGTTTAATAACATCCATCCACTTAATTACTTTGCGCTCACAAACTGTACAGGCCATCGGTCAGTACTGGGTTAATTAGCCCGTAAACTTGTTAGTGTTAAGAAGGGTTTACTTTTCGTCGAGTACTGAACCGGGACGTCTCGTATGTTTGATTTACATCTAACCACCCTGTTTTATGTTGTTGGACAATAAAATTTAGTAGACTGCTTGTTTAATTATAATCAAAGGATTTTTCCTCAACATTCTATGATCTTTTACATACGTTCTTAATGCTCATTTTTCAACTTATTTTTGATAATGTATAAACATGACATGATTCTTGTTCTTTGTTTTGCATTCGATTCATTACTTGCTAACAACTCTGATTATAAATTATTATTACTTAGCAATTGCTAACAACTTTCTTTAATTAAAAACCATTATTAGCTAACAGCTCTAATTATAAATTAACATTATCCGGCCATTGCCACAACTCTAATTACTATCAAAATAACACAGCATACTTTTGTATCTCAGTTCTTGTTATTGCATCAAAACACTCAGTATATCTATAGTATGGTCATTACTAAAGCGACGCATATTTGTCTCAAATATTTAGATTATCTTTGATTTCACGTATACCTATTTGCTACATCAATTTATATAAATTAAAATGGGTTGTTTTTACTATTTCTTCCCATCAATTTTTGTCTTTTCTGTCACATTTACCTTCAACTACTTCAACTATAAATGTACAGTGCAATCTTGGGTAATAAAATACTACATAAATAACACATACAATTTACTAGGTCTCTCAATTTATAGACAGTGTGTTCAAGTTTACCAGGTATTTAAATTAACAGAGTGTTTAATTTTCTAAGTCATATAGTATCAGACAGAAACAAGTAATATTAAACTTTATATAAAAGAGCCTGGGTAATTAAAAAGGGTTACTACACACACAACGAAATTTGGGTCCTACACTAACAAAACTAGACGATCACGCAAATGGCCAAATTTATTTGTTTATTCTTCAGATAAATAATTAAGTACTTTCTTCAGTAATTAAACAGGGTACCCTACAGCTGTTACATCGTATACCAAAAGCCAATGCTTTTTTATGTGAAAGTGATGCCAAAAGTATCAGTCATAGTAAATAATAATAGTAATAATGATGAATCTATCAATGGAAGAAGTTTCTTTCGTGGTCTGGATCTAATTTTAACTCATGAGAACGAGAAGTAGCAAATTTCAGGCTGCTTTGTCGAGATACTAATTTTGATAGTTTTCAAGATGGGAAATTTGTTTGACGTGAAAAATCAAATCAGTTTAATACTATTCCTCAGTTTTTGCTACAACTTATTTTCAGGCTAAGACATTGAATTACGTTGGACAAAGTCCTCCTTTAAATACTAGTAGCATATCCCTTCATTCCATATGGATTTGTTTCTAAATTGCAGTGGTCTTAGTTTGTTCTCTATAAAACAATCTGCATTCTTAATTCTGTCTCCTTCTGTAAAATTTCGAAGAGGAGAATAGAAATTTATGTATGAACAGATATTTTCCAATTTCAAAGCATATAAAAATGTAACCCAAATTATTAGACTAATTTAGGATAAGCACCAACTTTGATTCCATTTTATTGATTATGTAAATATCTACCAAATGTCCGATCCTAATATTTGAGCTATGTCCGATATTATAAAGCATTATTTTATTTCGCCAAAAGGTAATGAAGACAACTTAAGAAATGTATTAAATTCATGCATTAATGTTGACTAAAGGTCAACAGCATATATCCATGGAAGACTTGATAGTTATTCACGTTTTTCTACAGGTGGAGTTCAAATTCCATATGCACCAAACTGCCAATTATGCCATTTGTATAAATATAATGATTTAACATGCATAATATTATAATGGCATACCTAAGTCATTATCCACATTGTTGCATAAATTTTTATAAATTAAAACGAATGCAGTTAGCGGTTATGGGCGTGAAATAATAATTCGTTCCAGGCTATTACGCCGTATTTGTTGCAGTTGAACCCAAACGCGGGCACTGTAACGACTGCATTAATTCATTTGCATAAATACGAGGGCCACGGATAAATCACGGTGAGGATTTGATTGAAATTACCCAAATATGCAGTAATTATATCGTGTTTTATGTCTTCTTACAATTTTATTTGGAATTATGATTATTTTATTTCCATGTATAGGTGTACAAGACGTTCTGAACATAATTGAACTAATAAATGCGGAATAAAACCATTACGTCAAATTTACGCATTTTAAAAAATATATCGTCCCAGAGCCGGTCTTTTAAAGTATTGAATAAGTGCTAATAATAAGTCTTCTTTATTTCAATTAATTGTACAAAAAATACAAAAAAAAAATTGTAAAGAGCGTCAAATAAATTTAAACATAAACATATATAAGAATTTAAAAAATTGAATTCATTTTTTATCATGATGGAGTGGAGTTGAGAATTCCCTTTTTTTAATAGAAGGGTATTGGCAGTTATTTTGTTGGAACGGATTCTGAGGGCGGTGGAGTAATTAGGATGGGAGGGAGAGGGGGAAGACGAAAATATTTTACATGCTGATAACTCCCCGTGTAATTGACCTATCGCGATCAGACCGAGGTACATTTTTTTATTTTTTTATTAGCTACAAGATAGCACTCACATAAAATGATTCTTTTCGCAAACAAATGCTTGGTGCGCCAAATAAAAATTGCACGTTTCTTCAAACAATTTTTTTTGGCACGAAGGGAAAGGGTGGGGGAAAAGTCCTTTTCGCCGCTTGATAGCTTTTTTATTAACGTTTAACTTCCGCCCGGCCATATCGCGATAAAATGATTAGGAAGGGAGATAGAGGACGACAAAGAAACTGTTTGAAAAAATTACAGACGAGAGATGAACTAAGAAAATGAAACAAAAAATCATTAATAATTAATCTCTGTACAATAGGAACGAAATAATATGCGTAGAATATTACACATGTCGAATATCAGCTGTACAGGTTTAAGTAGACAGATTTAATCCCGTACTGACTTCTAAGGCAATGGCGTCAACGTGCGCGGTAAAAGAAGGTTTGGTATCAAAAATTACGCCAAGGGGCAATTCAAATTGCATTGTGAAGGTTATAATCGATAATTATAGACGTAGAAAAAGACATGGCATGGCGTTGCATTCGGTGTCATTTATGACAATTTGTTTTCCTGACACCAAAAATTTCCATTGTCTAAGTTCCGTCGAAGACGGAGACAACTATTGTGGTTGTTAACGTTAGCACAGATCTTTATATCATACATATTAACAATTCACATCCACCATATGCACAATATCGTTTATAAAAATAATGATGCAAGAGGGGGCCAAGGATGGAACTCTGTATAGCGCCAGATGCTACTATATATTCAACAGACTTGCATCCATTATCCATTGATACAACAAATTGAGTTCTGTCATATAGATATAACCTAAAAAGCTTAATGAAGAACCGGATATACTGAATAAATACAGTTTACGAAGTACTACGTTGGAATTGAATCTATCGAAACCTTTCGAAAAACTTTACAACCTTTACTGATAATGGATATAGGTCTAAAATTGCTAATATCAAACTTATCACCATTTTATATATGGGACATACTTTCGACCGTTTCCATAATACAGGCAACTCACAATTACGAATACAATTGTTGAATATAATTTTTAGAGGGTAGGCAAGAATGTGAGCACAGTCTTTCAATAGAAAAGCAGATCTTCTGCCAGAATCCGTAGTCAATTTAGGGTTGAGTCTTTTTAAGGCAGCCGCAATTTCACCCTCATCAAATTCTTATAGGTGAACAGTTGTGCTTACGGTTTGTTCAAAGTCACGCATAAAGTTATGTTTGATAGAGTATATCTAGTAGTTAACAGATTTAGGTGTTCTTCTAGCTTCGATAAAATGACACTACATCCCTATTGAGGCCTCCATAGAGGCAAATTATACAAATACTCTGCATTATTGATTTTTAAATCAATTGTAAAAACATTTAGAAACTTTGTCTATACTTAAAATTACCAATCGAGTGTTTTCGATGTGATCGAGAATCTTTTTGGTTAAGATCATGATTCTTGCGTGCAAAAATGATTTTCTACAGAAATAACTGGACATACGATCAGGAAAATGTATGTAACCGATTTCCATTGGTTAGATTCATGTTTCAGAGTTGGCATGGAAGAAAGAGTGCAAAAATATATACAGATGGTCTTCAAAAAAAAAAAATAAGTGGTGACTAAAAGATCCCCAAATAAAAAGGGACGAGTGTAAATAATTTTACAGATTTTTTTTTCGTTCTAAAACGCAGGTGGACGCAGGTGACTGAATTCAAATTTGATTACAATAATTATACAGGGTGTCTCACCGGGAACTGAATCGATCGATATAGAGAAAAGTACGCATCAGAAAATTTTGAAAATTTAGATAATTACTAATGTCGGTGTAACCAATCCAACTAAAATAATTACAAGCAGCTGGCACTTCCGCTTATACCGGAAGTCGATACCAACTTGCTTATTTCAAATGGAACACCCTATATATTTTAGGGTTTTCGAGAAGAACATAAAATTCTGCGTCGAAAATATGTAGCTTTTCCTATACCTAAACCTAGCCGTTTCAGAGATATTTGACATTTTATAGAAAATTTGACAGGTGCAACGGTTTGCAAGAACCGTTGTAACTTTCTTCGTGTAAAAGATCCTTATTTACTTCTTGTCACATAAAAAGAACACAAGGAGAACTACGTTCTATAACAAATAAATTCAATAATATCATACCAAGTGTTCCGTTTTTCGCGTTACATTTTATCAACTTCAAACCGCGAAAAGTTGTTTAGGTCAAATGGAACACCCTGTATTTTTTTAGTCAAGTTGTGTAAAATTGAATTCCCTTTTTCTGATATTAGCATTGTGGGGGTTAAAGTTACAACTTTTTGAAATATTTGCGATTTTATTAGAAATTCATGAATTGTTGTAAACATTTCATCAAAATAGCCATGATTAGAAGCAATCAATCATTATCTTATGTCAAAAATGCCAGCACGTTTAAATTACACCCACGAAGACTTTAAATTTGTTTATTATTTATGGAGAATGTGATAAAGTAATATCAAGAACTTGCAGCACATTTGCTACTCGATATTCAGGAAAACGGAAACCGTCACCAAACACTGTAAAACGCATACTGGAAAATTTTAAAAATTATGGCTCTGTCAAGGCAAAAATGCAAAGAAGAAAGCCTATTGTTGATGACGAAAACATTGAAATAGTCATTCTTGGATATTTTCATGCGTTTCCAAGGATGTCATTAAGACAAGCTGCTCTGGAATCGGGACTATGCAAGGATTCAATTCACCGAATGTTATTAAAAAATAAGTTTCACCCGTTTTCATTCCATATGGTTCAAAGATTAAAAGAAACAGATTTCCTAAGAAGACAGAATTTTTGTGAGTTTATCCTAATAAGGTCTGAGGGTCACGATTCTTACTTGGGAAATATTATATGGACAGATGAAGCAAAATTTACTAAAAATGGACTTTTTAATAGACACAATTCGCATTATTGGAGTGACTCAAATCCTCATATGTTCAGAGAGCGAAACTTTCAGGAAAGTTGGCAGTTCAATGTTTACTGTGCCATAAGAAACGATAGAGTGGTGGCATTACAATTTTGTCGGGAAAATTTAACCGGTAAATTAAATTTTCTCTTCTGCTAATATGTATAGGTAAATTTTTGTTTTTTTTTTAGGTGAAAGATATCTGAATATCTTACAAAATTTGAATAATAACTATTTACAAAATTTACCTCTCGCCGAACATAGAAATATTTTTTATCAGCACGAGGGTGCTCCCCCACATAATGCATACAATTTAAGAAACTTTTTATGATCAATGGATTGCTAATAATGGACCTTTCTTATAGCCTCCTCGCTTGCCCGATTTATCAGTTCTGGATTATTTCATTTGGGGAACTATTAAAAATAAAGTTTATGAGAGCCCATTAACAACCATTGAAGATTGTATGCAAAGAGCAAGAAATGAATTTCAAAACATATCACAGGATTCAATTAGAAGAGCTACCCACGAGTAACTAATCCGTAGGTGCGAAAAATGTGTCGAGGTTCGAGGGCGGAATTTTGAGCAATTATTAAATTAAAATAAAATCATATTTTAAATTGATCTTATCTCTGCTATTTTAGTTCATGCCATATCTTCAATTCGATTAATACGCATGTTACAGTGTTAGTGTTATTTTGAGTTTTTGTGGATATCGAGTAGCAAATGTGCTGCAAGTTCTTGATATTACTTTATCACATTCTCCATAAATAATAAACAAATTTAAAAAGTTTTCGTTGGTATAATTTAAAGGAGCTGGCATTTTTTGACACAAGATAATGACTGATTGTTTCTAATCATGGCTATTTTGACGAAATGATTACAACAATTCATGAATTTCTAATAAAATCGCAAATATTTCAAAAAGTTGTAACTTTAACCCCCACAATGCTAATATCAGAAAAAAGGGAATTCAATTTTACACAATTTGACCTAAACAAGTTTTCGTGTTTTGAAGTTGACAAAATGTAACTCGAAAAACGGAACACTTGGTATGATATTATTGAATTTATTTCAGTTGTAGAACGTAGTTCTCCTTGTGTTCTTTTTACGTGAGAAGAAGCAACTGAGGATCTTTTACACGAAGAAAGTTATAACGGTTCTTGCAAACCGTTGCACCTGTCAAATTTTCTATAAAATGTCAAATATTTCTGAAACGGCTAGGTTTAGGTATAGGATATGCTACATTTTCGACTCAGAATTTTATGCTCTTTTCGAAAACCCTAAAATATATAGGGTGTTCCATTTGAAATAAGCAAGTTGGTATCGACTTCCCGTATAAGCGGAAGTGCCAGCTGCCTGTAATTATTTTAGTGGGATTGGCCACACCGACATTAGTAATTATCAAAATTTTCTGATGCGTACTTTTCTCTATATCGACCGATTCAGTTCCCGGTGAGACACCCTGTAGATATGTATTTATCAGCAGAATTTCAAAAAATTTGAATTTGTGATAAAAAGGATATGGGTATAGCTCTATAAAAAGTGAGATACAGTGTAGAATTATCTCTTATATGGCTTACCTTTTTGAAAATCTTAAAATCACTGTATTTCTAAGGAATCTGCGATTGCATTATTACAAGTGCAATTACGTAAATAGCTACTTTCGCATTCGTTTTCATTATCATATAAATATTAAAATTTAAATAACATCCTGGTATTTAAATTATATTACGAAATATGTAGACTTCGAAGTTGTTGTTGTTATTGACTCATGAGCAATTGCATTATTTAAATATCTATAAAGGAGAATATCGCATAAAAACACTTTTTTCAAAAAACGGTTTAATCCAATTTTAACAAAAAATGTAGTCGTGAAAGCTCACCGACTATCATAAAATGTTATCGTCAATTTAAACATGATGGATGGAATGTGAAAATCGGAAAAGATGCAAGACCTCAACATGAAAAAAATCAAACAAAAGAACCCGGCAAGGATTTGGATTTGACAACTGTTCGTAACAGTTGAAAAGTTTTCAGACAGTTCAAAATTTTGAGTACCATAATCTCATTTGGGAATGTATTTTCTTCCGTAAAATTAAACGACATCAAACACATAAAAGTGCAAACAAGGAAGAGTTTCACTAAAAATATGGTAATTTACATTAAAGATTCTCCAATATTTAGTTCGTTGATATACGTCAAATTCTACAAAGTGAGGACACTGTAATCTGAATACTTTTTGATTACACAATAATTAAAACGATATTTATTAAAAATAAACGTGCATACAAACCTCATAGTCTTTGTCCCTTTAATCTATGCACTTATATAAAATCACGATTGTTGCCAAGAAACGCTGTCATCATGACTGCATCTACTCTGGGCAAATTGTCCGACTGGGCTTGCATAAATCCCTTGAAAATAGTCTTCAAACTTTACTAAACACTACAATTAATCCTTCTTGGATAAGTAATAAACACACTTTTACGCACTTGTATCACATTGACATCGCCCGTATATTATGACCGACGACGTCACACCAATAAGAAACCCATTTTAGAATTTTATAGTCGAATACTTATGGAGAAATTTTTTTTCTACTACCGTGCGTAAAGTACTCACTTTACGCACTAGTGCTTATATTTTGATTTTTATGTAATTTTTAAGTTATTAATTACTTTAAATTTATTAATTTTCAAATATGGATCTCGATTTATCAGACCTATCGGATCTTGGAAGCCCTCCTCCTGATATAGCTGATTCCGCACAAAAAGCATCATTCAATTTGTTACCCAAAAAGTCTGCGTGCATTTATAATCAGAGATATGACATATTATGGATTGGTGTAAAAAAAATATTTTTTTAACAATATTTGATTTCATTTTTATTTTAGGAATTGTAAAATTTATTCATATAATTTTCATTAAAGCAATAAATTTTGTTTGTAGTACCGATGTGTGTTTTTTACATAATAAATCTAGTTAGAATGTAACATTATTAGTGCGTAAAGTAGAATTTTTGTATTTCAATTTAATTATATATCCCTGGCAACCACTGCGGTAGCAGAAAAAATTGTATATGCAACTCGTCTGTAAAGTGCCTTTTTTCACTTTACATACTTGTTGCATAAATAACTATTATGAGTTTCTTTTACTATAAAGTACATATTATGGAAAAATAATAAATATAAGCATTTTCAAAATCGAACCATTCTGGTTTATTATAATTGATTCAAGTGCCACAAAAAAAGGGAATCATAAATGGCCTTGGGATGTGAAATTATGTGTAATTCACTGGGTTTATAATACCCATTCTCAAATGTTTTTCACCAAAATCAAATGACTTTCAACAAATTAATTAATCTATGGCATTTTTTAGGTTTTTAAAAAAATATGTCTAGTGTTCCGGGCGCATTCGCCAAATTTTCGGATATAACTAAGAAATTTCTTTGTCAATCCCTTTAGTTGTTTGAAAGAAATTCCTTTTTTTAGGTTATTACTTTGGGAGCTACGCATTATTTTAAATTGAAAAAAGGGTTTAGAGTGATAAACCATTCAATACCAAAAGTAATAATAATAATAATAATAATTTTATTTTCCATTAAGCCATACAAAAACGGATTAGAATCGTCATAGAGAGTACATGTATATACATTACTAATAACATATATGCATATTATACACATTAAATTAAAGTTATACATAAAATAAATAGTAAAAATTACAGGCATTAATTGACTAAGTGACAAAATTTAAGTACTCCTGTACGCTATAAAGACAGTTTTGTTGCAAGAAGGAATTTACTTTTAATTTAAAGCTATTGAAGTTGTCAGTATCAGTCATTTGTCTGGGTAATTTGTTGTATAGTACAATTTAAGCAAATGCCCATGACTTGTAGGATAACGATGTTGTTCAGAAACGGTTGAAAGGGTGGCTATCTTTTTCTTTACATACAGCAGTGATTTGTAGATATATATACAGGGTACCGTCTTTATTTTGTGTTTAACAAAATGTTGACGGCAGGATTCTCTACAAGGAATATTGAACATTAGTCGGATAATTCTTTTCTGCATAACTAATACTCGGTTTATGTCGCATGCTTTTCCTCATAGTACGATATTATATGCAATATGTGTATAACAGAGGCTGTAATAGGAGGTGATAAGTATTTGTTTATCAGAACTATCTTTTAAATTGGGAATGGCAAAGTAAGATGACCTTAGTTTGTTACATAAGTTGTTTATACACGAGTTCCAAGAGAGGTTAGAGTCGATTACTATGCCCAAGTCTTTAACACTGTCGGAAAGGGGAATATTAGAATTATTAATTTTAATATTTATGTTCTCTACAGGACGTCTGTTATAAAAGTGTACACGTTACTTTATTAGATATTTAAACAGACTTCCTTTGACCGTCATGCAATAATACTGTAGCGTTTCAAACGCCTGTCTAACATTACTAAAAACTTGCGGCGTTTGGTGTTGATATTCTTGAAGAATCCTTTGTCGTAACTCATCTAATGACTGATTGACTTGCGTAGAATTTTGTCTTCAAACACCTCTGTAAAAATGTCTAAAGGAGTCAAATCTGGTGATTGAGGTGGCCACTTTATCATCGGACCTCGTCTACTTATCCAACGACCAGGGAATATATGAAGTGTTGTTGTATTTCCGGGTGCTCTCCCGCGTCGATGATCGGCTCCTCCCGAAGCCACAGTTGTCTAAACGACATTTCGGCAGAATTTAATCTGCCATCTTCAGGTTCTCGTTGAAATCTATCTACTGCTGCTTCTCGTTGCTTGAACTGAACTGTAGTAAAGAATACTCATAGGCAAGCCCCCAAAGGAAGAGAGTAAACCGTGGAAACATGTTTCAGACTTCTTGCTCCTCATCAGGACGGCGTAGCTAAGTTAAAAAGATGGTCTAAAT
The DNA here is from genome assembly GCA_963675555.1 of Leptura quadrifasciata. Taxonomy (NCBI): domain Eukaryota; kingdom Metazoa; phylum Arthropoda; class Insecta; order Coleoptera; family Cerambycidae; genus Leptura; species Leptura quadrifasciata. The sequence continues at coordinate 143,178,426 of OY776677.1, forward strand.
TTAGGAGAAACAACAAATGGATCACAGGCAGGAAGCCAGCTGCTCATTTGTGGCGCCGCTGGAAGACCCTACATCCCAGAGCAACAACACAGGCAAACTATAGTTTCCTGCGTGGAATTCCATAGCCCAAGGATTACCACAAGTTAAAATGATTATATACGCGGGAGGCCCAAACTGACAGTGATGAAAAAGACCATTAAGTTCAAAGTAATCGTTAATTTGATTTTTCAATGCTGTTTCAAATATTGGTACCAGTGAAATGGGCCTATAGTTGTTAAGGTCTTCGTATGAAACCTTCTTGTGAATGGGAATAACTCGATAGAGTTTAAGAACGTTAGGAAATATATTGCTTCTGATGCACATATTTATTAAGTTTGTTAGATGGATTATAATCAAGTTCTTTATGCTTTTAATAAGTTTTAATGATTACATTTGTATTTAAGTTCTCCAGATCATAGATAGCTACGCCCCCTTCTTTAAGTGATTCATGGCAACTGAAGCTGATCATCTCGAAGTACTTTAAAATAATACAACTATTAATGCTAAAAATACGATTTGTTTCTATATCAGTTACACGTTTTTGTATGTTGCCAAATTTTCTGTTTCACAACTGCCATCAAGAAACTTTCTGGCCATGCCCGGTACAGATCCGCTTAACATATTAATGAGCTAATACGCAGTTTCATTTATCACTGTAACCTGTATCTGGTTACATTCCATTTTTCATATCTTGATTAACCTTTTCGTTGACTTCGTAACAAGCTAATAAAAATTCATACCAAAATGTCAATGAACAGATAAGTTATAATATTATTCCAACACGCTCTTACTCCTACACTCTACTTTTTTAAATTATCACTAAACGTGGCAATGGAGAAACATTTTTTGCATTATTCATTTGAGGCTGCTCAAGGTATAATGCATTAATTTATGCGGTGTTCACTCCAAGGGCCTTGAATTGTAGCAGACCCGACCAATGCAACCATAACTACTTTAATTTTACTTGTCTAACGCTGTATTAATGAAGTGATACCGAACGCGAAAAAGATGTCTCTAACCCATCTTTTAATGAAGCTAACAAGGAAAACAGTTTTTAATAGATACATCTTCATTATGATCATTATATTCAGATATGATAAAAGTTACAGTCAATATAGATAAAAAAGAATTTCGTTCATAACATAACTGGATCATTGCCAATTTAGAACGGAAATTTATTTGTGCTGTGTTATTATCGAAGTGTACGTTCTGTTGAGTTTTTAGGCATCGATCACATTATTATCTATACCATAGGGTTTGATAAGAGGGACTGCCGCCATTCCTTGTCATTTATTTTTATTTTATAATTTGACACGCCGCATGGATATCAATTCCACTCATATACCAGTTATATTTATGTATGTCTCCAATACCGACGTCATCCATAGTAGACTTTGGGGCTTTTCTAGCAAAACCACCAGCAATCACGAACATGGCGCCCAACATGGGGCCCTCTGCTCGATTGCTAATGATACAATATCACAAATAAATTTTTGTTCCAATTTGACAAGGTGATTATTATAAAATCTCAGTCCCAAAATGGGGCACATGAAGTATGAAAGTACAAATGGAGTACTGTATACTGTACTTTCCTACCTTTATTAGTTTTGCTCAACTATAAGATATATTCGCTAAGCTACGCGACGCTGATGAGGAGTAACAACTCTGAGACACGTATCTCCGTAGCCGCTTTGTTGTTTCTCTTTGAGGTATAAGGCACTAACTAATTATGACAGCCCCCCACCCCCCCGCAATATCAAATTTCATTACGAAATTCGCATTTATCGTTTTTTCAATATTTTCCATAAAGTCCACACAAGGTTACAATTTTGTTTATGTAAACAAAAAATGTTAAATTAAATGTCAATCTAACAAACCCTTGAGTTCTGTTGTGTAAAGTTCTTAGTTTACAATCGTGAAAAGACTCGGAACAATAAACTTCGAAACTGTAGATACTGTTAACAAAAAATTCTCATTGGGTTATTAATTGTACAGACCAGTATTCACAGAAAATTAACGTATATTGTGGAATTTTAGGAGACCGAATGATTTGGTTCGTTCTTCTTTAATAACTCGTTAAATGCTGAGCGTTTAGTTAACTTTCACTTCCACGTCCAGTGGAAGTATAATAACGCAAAAAAATATGTTTTTATTATTGTTAAAATAGGCTTAACAGTCATGAAACGTCGAGATTTTAAATTTGAGCGACAAAAAGTCTGTCTTTCGGTCTGTCTGTGCCCACATTTACTCTGGAACCGTTTATAATATTGATTTGAAATTTGGTATAGTTCAGTGTATTTATTTCCTGCACACAAAAACGCAACAAAAACTTTACGACATAATTATTATCGCCCCTAGGCCTAGCGACATACTACCATCAAACACACCAATGCACATTAAAAACCTATAAAGGTAGGTGAATCAATTTGTCGGTGGCATAGTACAGAGAGTAAGGATATTTTAATGAGTTTTTGTTGCCGTTTTTTATTTGCACAGCAAAATTGTACTCAACTATACACTTATGTATTATAACGAGATCTGGAACTAGCTTATATTTTGATCTAATTCCGTTGAAGGATTCGGGGGTGAATAGGGTAAATAAGGGTAAATAGGCAAAGCAAGTAGGTAAGAGTCCATAAAACTGCAATTTAGGGCATGTACGAAAATTCAAGGTCTGAAATTGTTTTTTTGGTATCGACCACCCCCCCAAACCACCCCCACACAATTATTAAAGGGAGTAAAAAATTAAATTGGGATTTAGTGTGTGTACGAGGACCAAGGGCCTATAAAATTCATTTTGGCATTAGCTACCCCTTCTACCACCCCCACTCTATTGTTTAAGGGAATAAAAAATTAAATTGGGACTTAGTATGTATGTATACGAGAATCAAGGGCCTCTACCACCTCCATTGCCACCCCCACCTTATTATTAAAGGTAGTAAAATATTACATTGGGATTTAGTGTGTGTAAGACTTGGATACAAAATCTGGTTGTGTAAGTAATGATTCTTTGGGCAGCGATTTTAGATATGGAATTATGGGATGCAATTGACAATCATCCTCGTAATATGTGACAGGAGATATTTCTCCAGCTAGATGGTGTGTCAATTATAATTGTATAATGGTTTGTCAGTGGTTAAACAAACATTTTACAATGCGCTAGAGAGAAAGAAGTAGAATTTTTGAACTCTTGTCTCCTAGGTCCCCCTATGTTACACCACTAAATTCTTATTTCTTATTATTTTATTTCGCGTATTTGGCGCCCAACGTGGGGCTTTGTTCACAAGTGCTGACGATAAAATATCGCAAATAAATTTTCATCTCAAATTGGTAAGATGTTTATCAGAAAATTCTAAACGATCTGGTTTTAATGTTTACTTAATACTATATTTAAGGCTGTTATTCCTGTATTTTAGATATTGGATAAAGTATAAAGTAATATACTTGAGTGGTAATAAGATTAGCAGACAAAATTCTACACTGAATACATTATATCTATAAAATTATTATAACGAAGGTTCCATTGTTGTAGCATTGACGTTAAGGACCATATAATGAAGTGATTTGAATAATATGGTTACATTGGTTACAAGTTCCAGTCTAATAAATTTAAGGCACATCTTTATCTTGAGGATAGTTTTGTGGTCGTGACCAAAACGAATCAGAGATTCCATGTAATGAATCATTTGATGAGAAAATACTTTACCAAAAAATTTAAACACAATAAAATATTTAATTATAAACTTTTTGTCCCGCTAGCAGTCGGAGAAAGAATATCTTCTTCAGCAAAAAATATGAATGAATGTGAGTTCGTGAGTATCTTTATAACAATATGAAGAGTACACCCACAAACAAAGTAGGTCATATACAATTAAAAATATATAATGATAATATAGGTTTATTAATCGAAATAATGTTTACATACAATTACACTTATCAATACATGATGGTATGGATTAATAAACAGAAAATCCTACGAAAGTGGGTACCTGTTACCTGTGTGTGGATGAATTTAATTTGAATTTAAATTTTGGCTTTGATTTCAAAACGATTCATAATTTGAAGGTAGCTATAAGTGAAGTTTTATTTTGGCGAGGTAAGGTAATATTGACGTTCTGATGAGGTAAGTTAATATTGATAAACGTTTTTTGAATCCATGACTTAAGTTCTTTTTATATTTTTTAATCCAGATTGAAGTTTGTTGTATATTTTAGGACATACGTAAATATACTTTTTTTGGTCGATTGTGTTGTTAACTTTGGCTCTAACTGTGTTTGTTTATTTGTTGAGAGTGCTGTATGTGTGATTTTTATATTTAATTATTTGTTCATTCTTAAAAAGGTTGATGAGAATTTTTTTGTCAAAATAATTGTATAATATTCATTTTCTTTGACATGTTGAACAGGTTGGTAGGGTATGCGATGTTTCTACTGTATATAGTTTTTAGGAACCACTTCTGCATTATTTCTAATCGTTTTAGGTGGTTATTGTTTTGTCCTCCCCAACCTATGCTGAAATACGTGAGTTACGACTTGACCAGTGAATAATACAGTATGTTTAGCTGAGGTAAATCAAGAAATAGTCTTAAATATTTGGATTTAAAGAGAAATTGTCTTAATTTTTTAATTATACTTTTAGTTTGCAGATCCCACCGAAGATGTTTGTCTATTATTATACCTATGTGTTTAACATATTCGTTTTTATTGATGAGCATAGTATTATTTTCACCGTTATTCATGTTCAGGGGGCCGAGTTTCGGTAGGTTATTTTTGTATGAAGTGAAAGGAAGATACATGGACTTTTCATAATTTATCGTTAACATATTATAATCCAACCATTGTTTTATGTACTTGAAATCATTTTCAGCTTTACTTTTCACCGTTTTCCAATTTTTATTTTTATATATTACGACAGTATCATCGCCAAAACTAAGTGTCTTCCCTTGGTTTGGTGGTTCAATAAGATCATTTGTGTATAAGTTGAGTAAGACTGGACCAAGAACTATTCCTTGCGGTATACCGTATTCCACAGTTTTTGGATCGCTGTCAGTCTTACCAATTCTTACGCATTGCTGTCTACTAATTAAATAACTTTCAATGAGATTATATGTATTACTCTTAAATCCGTTATTTGTCAATTTCTTAAGTCGCAGTTGGTGATCAACGGTATCGAATGCTTTTGTCAGGTCTATAAATACCCACAGTATTTAAACATAATATTTTTAGTCGCAAACTCCTCTATAAAATCCTTATTTTACTATAAGGAACGTAACCAGACTGCAACCAAGAGCTACTCTCCGGGCTATGTGCCCCGCTGAGCGCTGAATTACAAGTTACAAGTCTGGCGCGTTAAGTGTAATAATTGCATATTATCATCAAGACGCTAATGCTTCGATTGCAACAAACACCAGCCGAAAGACTGATCCTACTTAAAGGAGCTCTCTTGCCAGCCGTCACACACCACTTGCAGGCTGCAGTTTCGAGCTGTTGGCTCTCGTCAGTGCAAGATAGGCATGTGACAACCGGCACGAGGATCCTTTGACTATTTGGCACATCCCGGTATTTTTACAATAGCGACATGTAAAATAGTCATCAGGCGGCATCTAGCGGTCCAGTGTCTGTTGCAATCGAAAAATAAATAGCCTGACTTGGCTTAGCATTGTTCAAATGTGCTTTTAGAGGGAGGAATATTAAACATAATATTTTTAGTCGCAAACTCCTCTATAAAATCCTTATTTTACTATAAGGAACGTAACCAGACTGCAACCAACAGCTACTCTCCGGGATATGTGCCCCGCCGAGCGCTGAATTACAAGTTATAAGTCTGGCGCGTTAAGTGTAATAATTGCATATTATCATCAAAACGCTAATGCTTCGATTGCAACAAACACCAGCCGGAAGACTGATCCTACTTAAGAGCTCCTTTAAGTAGGATCAGTCAGTAACTTGTAATTCAGCGCTCGGCGGGGCACATAACCCGGAGAGTAGCTGTTGGTTGCAGTCTGGTTACGTTCCTTATAGTAAAATAAGGATTTTATAGAGGAGTTTGCGACTAAAAATATTATGTTTAATATTCCGCCCTCTAAAAGCACATTTGAACACTCACAGTATTTGTTGTGGATTTTGGAAAATTTTTAAGAAAAATGTTTGATTTTTCCTCAGTTCTCCTTAGTTTTAGGACATTGTCTAAAGCCCCTGTTTACATAGAAATGTATAGGTTAAATTTACTCTAACATTTCTATCTTTTGCTGATACTGAAAATAATAATAAAAGTATTTTAATAATAATAATAATAAAATGCCTTTATTTGTAAGTGTATAACAAATACATTACATTTCTAATGCATAAGGCGAAGTTTAGCCATGCGGCTACTCTACTTAACCTTAATTTATGCGTTATAACAAATTAATATAAGTACATGATACAAATTAAGAGCAAAAGAGGGAGAAAACATATTGGGGTAATCGATTTATATCTTTATATATATATATATATATATATATATATATATATTTATACATTTATTTAACGTCGGCCTATTTCCGCTACTGAGGCCTAACACCGACGCCTGTAGACGAGCTACCCCCAACCAGGAATTTTGCCGAACCTCTTCCCTTAAGAAGAGTAGGGATCTTTTACTTACCTAACATTTAATAGACAAGGGACCGACGGCTTTACATCCCCTCCGAAGGATGGTATATCTCCTATACAACCCTCGCCTAAAGTTGTATAGCTTCCGCGCATACACTGATATACAAGCCGCTGGAAGATGTGTGAGGCGAGAACGCGGTTTCCGTTGGAATGGTCATCAATCCAAGTACTAACTGCGCCTGTCGTTGCTTTACATCGCATACCGAAGTATGTACATAGTAAAGACGCACCTACGCTCGCCCAATATATATATATATATATATATATATATATATATATGTTCCGAGAGGCTTCCGCGGTCGTTGGTATGAAAAATACTAGGTTCTCGGGTTGAACCGCGTCTGAGATTGTTAATGTCTCGACAATTCGGCTCCAGTTTTGGAGCCATTTTCAAGAGAAAAAGTGAGTCAAGTAAAAATTGTCAAAGACAATAATGCTAGGAGTTCGTGGAACTGGTTCGATTCCGGGGTCTCAATCTGCCTACTCCCCAGATCTCACCGCGATCCGTCTCTAAGGCCTCATCCTGCCTACTCCTTAGAGCGAACTCGCTGGCAGTATCGGACGAAGTGTTATTTATACGAAAGCTGTCTGTGGGTGGGAGAGTGGTGGGGGGTTGAGGGTCTGTTGATGGAGACATCAGAGCAGAACGGCTGCTATCAGGATTATGAGGTGTGGATGAATATTGTGGGGCTAGCCTGGAGATCAATGATTTCCAAGCGACTGGAAGACGATGACCGTCATCCCTTTTGTTTAGACAATTGGGACGTTTTTCAATCTCAATTGCTTCGCGGATGATTCGCGGTTTCTGGAAAAATGATGGTGCTATGGTTTTGGTGTTATCGAAGTCTATATTATGGCCTGTTAGAAGGCGGTGTTGGGCAAGTGATGATGTGGGATCGGATTTTCTAACTGCAAGACGATGTTCATATATTCTATTGTTAATCCGTCTGTTGGTTTGTCCAATGTAGGTTTGGGGACAGTTTGAGCAAGGTAATTCGTATACACCGTGGGAATCATTAGGTATTTGGTCTTTTGGGGTTCTGATTAAATTGGAAATTGTTTGGTGTGTTGTGAATATGGTTTTTATGTTATTGGATTTCAGGACTTTTGAAATTTTGTCTGTGACACCTTTGATGTAAGGTAGGAAAGCTTTTTGCTGAGGAGGAGTTTCTGTCTGATCAGTTTGGGAAGGATTTTGTGCTTTGTGTATGGATCGCGTTATATGTCCTTTGTCATAACCGTTTTGTAGAAGTGCTTCTTGTAATGTTTGTAGTTCGGATTGTCTGTTGTGATTGTCTGTTAGTCTGAGGGATCTGGTTACAAGAGTGTTGACAACGGAATTTATTTGTGATGGATGGTGGTGTGATTTTGAGTTAAGGTAACGGTTGGTGTGGGTTGGTTTTCTATACACAGAGTAGGAGAGTTGATTGTTGTTTTGTTTTGTAATGAGGACGTCTAGGAAAGGGAGAGAACAATTGTTTTCGATTTCAATAGTGAACTGGATCTGAGGGTGTATATGATTAATGTGAGACAGGAAGTTGTTTAGAGAATCTCTACCATGTGGCCAGATAACGAAGATGTCATCTACGTATCTTAGCCAGCAAGTAGGCTTCAGTTGAGGCCTTAGAGACGGATCGCGGTGAGATCTGGGGAGTAGGCAGATCGAGACCCCGGAATCGAACCAGTTCCACGAACTCCTAGCATTATTTTCTTTGACAATTTTTACTTGACTCACTTTTTCTCTTGAAAATGGCTCCAAAACGGGAGCCGAAACGTCGAGACATTAACAATCTCAGACGCGGTTCAACCCGAGAACCTAGTATTTTTCATATATATATATAAGAAATCGCACAAACAAACAAACCAGATCTGTCGTAAAATTATGAAAAGAGAAGATAAGTAAAAGTAAATAAATCTAAGTTGTGACATTTGAAATACTACTGAGCTCTCATTATGTGTTTTTTAATTTTTTTCTGAAGTTACTTATTAATATAACTGACTGATGGTCGAGAGGTGAGCGCACTTGCCTCTCAACCAAAAGTTCCGGGTTCGATCCCCGGTTGTGGCAGCGGAAAATACTGTGAGAGGGATTTTTCCACTATACACGGATATTAGGTTTGTGTCCCTTGTCTCTAAATGTGTAGCCCCCCCCCCACACAAGGCTCTTCTAGAGCCTTCCGGGATAAAGGGGGGTGGTAATTACCTGTGGTGTTATTTATTAATGTTGAATGAATGCGAAGTAATGACAGCTTATTTGTAAAACGGAGACTTCTACTGTGAACATTGTACCTAAAACTGAGTTTTTCTCTAAGATATAGTGGTGATGAGGTATTCAGCAAAGAATGTATAAAAATAGATAGATGTTATTTATATGTTTTCAAATTAAAGCCAACTTAGTTCCTTTATTTTATGAGATATATGGTCGAACTTTTTTAATCTGAATACATATCTACAACAACTATTCATTATTTTTTGTAAACTATATTTAGTAAATTGGTCTAAGCATGAATAATAAATTATGTTACAGTAGTTTAAAATAGGTAAGACTAGAGCTTTTTTCCCGTTTTAAAGTTTATAATGCTAATATTAACATATAACAGTTTTAGACCAACATAACATTTAAAGGCATATCTTCAATATTCAAATTCAAATTTAATGTCAAGTTTTGCCTATACTTATCAGAGCAGTATGAAATGAACAAATACTTACTTGAATTTAGTTTTGAGTTATTTTGATTAGCATGACTTGATATTGCAAAAAAATCGTCATTAATTCACTTCAGCTTGAAAGAATGAAACAACTGTGTATCGTCAGCGAAGGCTTATTTATGTATTCAGAATATTTCAATACATCGGCTGGCATATATTAAAAATAGAAGAGGCCCCTAAACGGAACCCTGTGGTACGCCAGAAGTGATATTTGATATGTCAAAATATTCATTATTTAGAAACACCATTTATTTCCGATTTGCAAGATAGGATGAAAAGAAATTTACCGATGTGTTGCCAAAACCATAAAAGTTTAACTTCGCGCATAACAGTGCGTGATCAAGAGTATCGAATGCTTTTAAAAAATCTAATAAGACTAATACGCATGTCTCGCAATTGTTCAAAGCATTAATGATGTTGTCGGTTATGTTTGGTAAAATTGAGGTGGTACTTTTGCCCCTTTCTGTATCCAGACTGTACAATTGAAACTATATTGTTTATTGTGACACATTCATAAATTTGCGGGTAAATTACTTTGTCTAGGACTTTTGATATAACTGGTATAATGCTTATTGGTCTTAAGTCAGATCATAATTTTGGATCATTTATTTTTGCCAATGGTTTTACAATCGACAGTTTCCAGTTTAAAGGAAAGTAATATACTTCTAAGCAGCAATTAATTAAATGGGTAAGATGTTTATATTATTACGGGTAAACAAATCTGCAATATTTGAGCTCTAATTCTATCAATCCCATACGCATTTGATTTAAGACTGTTTACGATTTTAATTATGTCATCATAAGTTGCAAACGTAAATTGAAAAGATAAGTTTTCATCAAATTTGTTCGTTGCAAAATAATTTACAGAGTTAGGACAATTTGGTGGACTGTAAAGTTTAATGATTCCAAATTGAAATATTAGATTTGGCCCCTAATCAATTTACAACAAATTGTATTTTTTAATGCCAAATCGACTGGACTACAAAGCTCCGGAGACTGTACAGATGCCTTGCGAACCTGTGCTCGGTAAGAGGCACATTTGCAAACTGACTTATTGACATTGTCACGCCTGATAGTGCTTGATTGTCGACTTCGATTTGCATGTACGTGGAGTTGGACAGTGGGTCAGTAAGTACACGCCGGGTACCGCACCAGTCGTGATCCGGCACTCTAACTTTCAGTAGGTGAATAACCGCGGTTCCCCGACTAAATGTCAACGAACTCAATATACTTCACACTCCCAATCTTCAGCCTTGCCTTCATGACTTGTCCCCGCCGCCTCCTCCTCATACCATCAAGGATACGCTCTATATTGTTTGTTTACCAACTGGGGGAAGTGTAACAGCAGAAACAAAATGTGTTTCACGTGAATTTGCATTGTCATAAGTCGTAACTTTCTTTTCGCTATTCTGAATTAAATATTGCACGTGTCATCTGCTTTTGTTACATGCTGCTGAAATTCTGTTGTATTCAGTCGATATGAAAATGGCTGACTGAGCTGGGGGCATCAAAAGAACTAATTGATGTACAGGGTGTTTTCGTATATTCGAACCTGACAATAATGTCTTCATTATTAATTGCGCAAAATAACTTTGTTAGAAATTGTAACTTTATTTTCTAAAGATTTCTATCATGTATTATTTTCAGCTATGTTTTCCGCTGAAAAGAGTATCACTGATTAAAAATCAACAGACAGAAATTTGCCACAACTTTCTTATTTTAAACGGCACCCTGTCTATTTAAGTCACTTTTCTCATAAAGCTGTAATTTCTTTTTAACGCTTTTTTCAGATTTAAATGATATACAAATTCTTCTGAAATCCAAGCTGATAATATTGAATCTACTAGTTAAATAGTTTAAATTTATTCCTCTTTCGGGATAAACGCCATTTGCTTTGAAATTCAAATATTTTAAGAATTTTCTTTGAACCCGTGCCACCATTGTTTTATAATGATTTATAATAGGGATACCAAATCAGAGCTGCATACTCAAGCCTAGAGCGGACATAAGAGAAATACAATATTTTTAAAGCATTAATATCAGTAATTTCTTACGATGAACCCATAAAGTTTCATTGCCTTGGAGACTTTCATAGTTATTTAAGATACATGCGAGTGTTTTTAAAAGCCATGAGTGCAATAAAGAGGCTTTTTACAAGTGTATCTTACAGCGTGTTATCTTCGACCGTTCCAATTATTGTAAGAAATGGACAATTTTTCATGAATATTTGTAAAAATGTATCAACTTTTTGTGAATGTCACTTTGACGGTTAGTATTATTCGAGTTGTAGTTGAAGTCTCCATTCTAATTATGTTACTTCATGATCGTGACTGAAAATCTGTGATGATAGTAATTAAGGAAACGATATTATAAATAAACTAGCGTAGTTTTTTAATTTTTTAGAAATCGTGCAATAAAAGCGTGCAATACATTTTTTTATGGCACAGTTCCTTATAAAAGGCCACTTTTTACACTGGAATTGATGTAAAAATCTGTTACTTTTTACAATATCGTAGATAAAAGTTATATGCTCATTAAAAGTAAACTTACAGTCAAATAATACACCTAAATCCTTGCCTGGAATTACATCGAGATAATGCATCATTCTCAATATGATATGCAAATTCGCATATTGCTTCCTTTCTTGAGAAGCTAGTAATATTGCATTTGGAAACATTGAGGCCTAATTCATTGTCTAGACACCAGGACTGACCATGATTCAGATCAGATTGTAACTTTCTACAGTCGTTAGTACAAGTTGTAATTGAATATATTTTTAAGTCACCAGCGTAGAATAGTTTACAGCAATCTATTACATCATTTAAATCATTAATAAATAACAGAAAGAGAAAGGGACCAAAGGCAGACCCTTGAGGGATAACTGAGGTAACAATATACAAGATGAACTAAAACCATTGTATGCGACATACTGTTGTCTTTTCCATAAGTAAGTTCTAAGAAATTCTATAACGCTGGGGTGGAAACCAAATTGTGTCAGTATCCTAAGTAATATGGCACGATTTATCCTGTCGGCCTTTGAAAAAAAATCTGTATAAACGACATGTACCTGCCCCTGTCTATTTGATATATTTGAGACATATTGGCTAAAAACCGCTAAGTTTGTAATCGTTGATCTATTAATAAAGCCATGTTGATCAGGCGATATTTGGTGACGAAGGTATATGCGTTCATACAAAACAATCTCGAAAACCTTGGAAAAATTTGATAGAATAGAAATAGCCCTATAATTATCAACCAGTCCCCTATCACCGCTCTTAAACACTGGACAAACTTTGACCACTTTTCAGCGACTAGGAAAGGTTTTTGTTTTTAATGCAAGACACCTATACAACAATATTTCATAATAAAGGATGGTATATTATCGGGACCTAACGTTATTTTGTTTTTTAATTTTTGTGTAGCGTTTAAGATATCTTGCTCAGATATATTTTGAAAAGTAATATTTTCATGAATATTTGGCAGTTCGATAGTTTTTCATCATTTGATTCGGATGAAAAGTAGACATTCTGAGCTTTATCATATATCTTACCGGGAATTGTATAGGTCCCATTTTTAGAATCTACATATGACCAGAAATATTGGGGATCAGCGCTTATTTGTTCCTTAACCAAATATCAACTAGGTATTAAAGATAATTGGTCCCGAAACGGTTCCTTGGGATACACCATATTCCAATTTTATATAGGCATTTCTAATATTTGTGTTGATATTGAAATACAAGAATTAAATCATATCTTATTATAAATTTGAGACTTGAATTAAAACAAACAAAACTCCTTGTAAATTCAAATAAGTTTAAACATAAAATAATTGGTAATAAGAAGTACCTAAGAGCACCTCAAAATGAGAATATGAAATTTGGAGGCGTACGTTAGGATAAAATAGAATATACCAAGTATTTTGGTGTAGTTATTGACCGAGGACTAACATTTTTGAAGCATGCTTACTGTATTTGCAAAAACAATCAGAGATTAGTGCTGCTTATCGTGTAAAGAAAAATGTGTCAAACGCTAGAGACATCACATTCAACTCAAACATTATCCGGATTTTCTTTATCGCTCCTCAATGTATGTGTACTGACAATAGGGAGAACGGTAGCACAGAGGTTAGCGCATCTAGCTTTCACTCTGAGCATACCTAGCGAGGTGGGTTCGAGCCCCACCTACCGCAAACTAATTTTCAATTATGAATTACTCTCCAAGAAGTGGTTCGGATCCCACTATAAACTATAGGGCCCCGTCTCCTTTACTCGTAAAAGTCTAGGCTTAAGAGGGTCATTCAAGTGATCTGGAAGGCGGTTAAAACATTTATAATGATTTTTACAAACTTCAGTTGTTACAAAACTGTTTCATCAGATTCACGTTAAAATGTAGCATAATGTTGATGCAATTAATCCTCAATTAAATTTCTATGTTTAATTCAGAACACTAATATTTTTTATATATTACTAAACAATTTGCTACCAACGTATTCTCTGAGAATATTCAATTTAGAAGATATGTTCATAGTTACAACACAAGACAGAATGATCATGTCTTCTTACTAACTTATGTTAGTGTTTAATGTAGTATTAAGTCTTTTATAATTTTCATTATTATTAGCTTTGCTAAATAAACGATTATTCTCTCTATCTCGCTCAGAATTTTCCATATTTTTTGGCAGTTGTAGTATAATGGACAATACACCAAAATTCAAGTGTATTTCTATTTTAATGGTTTGCTATTAAGTAAACTTATCCTCCCAGGGCGTTAAGATACATTTTATTTAAAGCGGCAGTATATTTTTCTAATAGGTTGTATACAACACACTTTTGGGGGAAAGTAAAACGTGTAAGCATTTTAATTGCAATATTAAAAAGTAGATCTGCACAGAGAAAACAAATGTTTTGATAATAAATTATAATGATGGTAACAATATAAATAAAGTTTCATCGCGGCTTCGCCTGGTATGGTAATAATTGCCAGATCGCAACATTTCACTGTCGGGGGTCTTTGACATCTTGGGTTTCACCTATTGCACTAGATATGTCCTAGAAATGGGTCATCTCTATAGTAAAGTGTTCGAAAGCTCCTCCTACACGAAACTCGTAGTAATTCTGTCATTGACCTTTCTATTCTCTCCGGTCAGTGGCGTGAGCCATCGATTTGATTTCACGGGGTAGAAAAAAATACTTGTACAGATGGATGACCAACGGGCTACGGAATTGAGAATGTTCAAGCCATTGTAGAAAAAAAATTATAGACATCGGTTCATAAGCCGCTGACTGAAATATTAAATTTATAAAAATCTGTGAGTCTGTATATATATTTGTATAGACCGTTTCTTATGTCACATCTGTAAAACAAGTACATGCAATAGCATACTCTCTGTTGAAATCAGTTATACAGGGGATCGTCAAAAGCACATAAACCTGCACGTTTTATATAAACCATGTCTTATTATTAACAAAACTAGCACTTAATAATCTAGTCGGGAAAATCACTCAACTCCTTCAGGAAAATAAGATTGCAGTGGTTGCTTTTCTCTACATTGAAGGAGCATTCAATAATGCACTGCCTGACTCCTTATACACAGTGGCAGCTGCTAGGGGAACCAAGCCAACCGTAACTGACTGGATCCAAGCTATGTTGGAAAACAGAATCATAGCGATAACCTTACAGGGGGCGACGGTCAGCTTTAGGGCCGCAAGAGGGTACCCACAAGGTGGGGTCCTGTCCCCCCTTCTGTGGTCACCTGCTGGCCATTTCTCTGTAGGAAGCCGAGATTCAGGCGTATGCAGATGACCTAGTCATCATGGTCAAAGGAGACTCTGAAAAGGTACTCTCTCATACCCTTCGAGAGGTAGTAGATACAGTGCACATCTGGTGTGAGAGGGAACAGATGTCTGCCAACCCCCGGAAAACTGTAATAGTACCCTTCACCAGCAAAAGGAAGCTGGATAATTTAGAACCGCCTTCCCTACTAGGTGAAACCATTCCAGGAGGTGAAATATCTAGGTATCACGCTAGATAGATCACTCAACTGGAACTCCCACCTGGAAAAGGTAATCCACAAGGCAAAGTTGTCCCTGTGGACATGCCGTAGAATTTGTGTAATCTCCTGGGGCATGGGTCTGGATATACGTTACGGTCATTAGAACAATAGTAGCGTATGGCCCCATAGTTTGGTGGTCCAAAGGGCTGCAAAAGTCGGCCAAAGCCAAACTCTCTGACTTACAGAGACAAGCATGCCTGGTATTAACGCGGTTCTCATTATTTGGCAAAGGACAGCTTTTGCCTGACTTGGACAATCCTCACCCAACAGAGTTACCAGCTTTATTAAAAAGCTGAACCTATTGTCTGGAATATAAATTAGGATTGAGCCACAATAGACCGATGGGTCGCAGTGGAGGGTTTAGATAGACCCACTCACATTTCAACCTACCTATCTACCTATTATGGTTTTACAGTAAAATATTGAAATCAATACTGACTTCCCAAAATCTGACAAACTGGGCCATGGTATATTTCTGATTAAATTGAAAATATGTGACTTTATAAGTAATTCTATAGAATTCACACCTACTTACTTATTACATGGGTACCAATTTGTTCTGTATCTAGTTTGCCACTTTCGCGTTATCTTCTGGAGTACCACAGGGATCTGTTCTGGATCCCGTATTTCTGTTATCCATAGCAATGACATTCATCCGAGCTGTGATTATTATAGTATGCTGATGACGTAAAAATATTTATAAACATACATTTCAACTATGATTGTGTGTGCTACCCCATTAGTCAGCCAGAACACACACACAAACAATTACACAACGATCATTCCCCACGTCATTACCATCTACCATCGCTAAGACTCAAACTCAGAAGTGGTACAGCTACTGATCGGGTTGTCTGTCACACAACCCAAGACTACTACCAAATTTTATGAAAATACTGTACAGGATTTGAAATTTGGTTTTGCTGTAAAACCTTCAGTGATATATGTATAGTTGAAGTAAACAGTTCCTGGGAAATAAAAAACGCAACAATAACTTTACGGCCTCATTATGTCATATGTATGGACTATAACTTCTTGATTGGTTTTTAGCTATGTTGTATATATCTCCGACAGTTCTCCACAAGTGATACGTTTTATCTATGTTTATCTTTATTTGTTGCTTGCGATATTGTATCTTTGTGTTTTCGAATTTATTGGAACGCATATTTTTGTTAATAGTTTACCAAATCGTTTTACATTTACTGGAAGCTTTATTTATTAAGCGGTCATTATGCTATGTTTGTGCTATTTTAATTACTTTTCTGTATAAACTTTTGTATTTCTTGTAGGTTTATCAGCCTTATACATGAACACAACACATACAGATACATACATATTAAACATGAATACTAATATTTGTACATACTAATTGCTTCCTTTATTGAAAGGAGTATAGATTTATGTATTTTTTATTATCCCCATTACATAATGCATGTCATGAATATGTAATGTATCTCTAAATTTCATGCGTTCCTACCTACTGTTCATCGAAGTTAAACGCAATTTGGATCTGAAGCCGCAAGCCCCAAATTTTTAGTACGGTGACAAGAAACTATTTAACAGTACTTACAATCAATTAAGTAGGGTAATGTAATGTTAATGCACCTCCTTACTTATTGACACCTGCAGTTTAGATAAAAGAAATCCAAAAAATGTACATTGTTCTTTTAGATCATTGAACCGCATTTGTTTCGATCATTTTTTAAGGGAAATCCTATATAAAGTGTTTCTATTAGTTATATGCGTAAAAAATACCACAAAGAAGTACTAACTGTAAAGCCATTGATTTCAGCAAATATTAATTTTATAAGGTGAATTTACACGAACGATGTTTAATAGGCTATGATTTATGATAAATATCGTTTTGCATTGGCGTAGAAACTCTCCTTACCAACGTACTATGAAGTAGATTCAATGCTGCTCCGTATGATGGGATGATCTAGGGAAAAGTCTAAATAATCCACAAAAGAACGACGACCTTTGATTGCTTTAAATTAGAGTATAAAGTGTACAAAGAATTTTGAGCTTTTTTATTTGCGGCACTCTGATAAAATATGAAAATTTTTATTGTGATATGACGATTCAGAAGCTTTTTAAATGTCGATATAACTATATAACAATAACAATAACAATAATACGCAAGAAGACATCTTGATCCCTGGACACCCGAGAAGACCCTTGTGCGGCAAACAGCTACACATTAAGAGACAAAGAACACACATCAGGGTGTCTACCAAATCTGTACGCTGAAATTATGTGGAAAGGACGGAATTACCCTAGAAATGATAAAGCTTTGTCTTCCAGCCATATCCATTTATATAACACACATAATTAACGTTTGTCTTGAATTTGGTGTCTTTCCGACCTGCTGGAAGGAAAGCTTAATTTCTCCTATACCAAAAATTAATAATCCTACTGAGCTTTGTCACTTGAGGCCTATTAGTCTCTTATCAGTTTTAAGCAGAATACTTGAAAAGGTTGTATATATTCAGCTCGAAAAATATTTCTCTGAACACAATTTACTTCCAAAGCATCAATCTGGCTTCAGAGCAGGTCATAGCACCACAACTGCCCTTGTTAATATAAGTGACAACCTGGTACATGCAGTCGATCACAAAAAGGCTACGGCCCTGATTCTTTTGGATTATTCAAAGGCTTTTGATTCTGTAAACCACGAGCTGTTATGTGCTAAACTGCACTTCTACGGCCTTGATACTGTACCTCAAGGATTCTTCAAATCGTACCTCACAGACCGATACCAGAGAGTACGTACCAAAATTGGAATATCATCTGCCCAATCTGTAGGAGCAGGAGTACCACAGGGCTCCGTATTGGGTCCCCTGCTATTCCTCATTTACACTGCGGACATATATGAACACGTAAAGTTCTGCTCCATGCAAAGCTATGCTGATGACACACAACTGCATCTTACCTTTCCTCCTGACTTACGGGAGCTTGCCTTGCATCAAATCAATAGCGACCTTACATCAATTTCTACGTATAGCGCGAACCATAACTTAACTTTAAATGCTTCCAAATGCTCAGTTTTATTATTTTCTCCAAAGTATCAATACTCAAACCTAGCTAATCATATGATAATTAAAATCAACAACACTACTCTTCCTATAGTAACAGAGGCAAAAAATTTAGGAGTTATCTTTGATAATAATCTCACTTTTACACCGCATATAAATAACTTGCTGAGGAAATCATACGTTTGTCTAAAAATGCTATATGCTAGCAAACAGTTTTTATCTTTTAAAATAAGAAAGAAATTATGTGAAACGCTCGTTCTACCAATATTTTATTATTGCCTAATTATGTATTTTCCATTTTTGGATTCGGTTAATAAGAACAGAATTCAAAAAGTTCAGAACACATGTTGTCGGTTTATTTTTGGCTTGCGTAAATACGACCACGTCAGTGTCAAAATTAAAGAGCTTCATTGGCTGAAGATCAACAATATCTGGAAACTTCATTTCTTGCTATTTGTACACCGTTTGCTGACTACATCTATACCGAAGTACCTGAGAGACAAACTGGTGCCACGTAACGCATTGCATTCGCGCGATATCAGATACGTTAACAATTTTACAATGCCTCAACACTCAACAACGTTTTTTGAAAAATCTTTCACTTACAACGCTGTTAAACACTACAATAATATGGATACTAACTTGAAACATTTTTCTGTAGCTAAATTTCGCAATAGTTTAAGATCTCAACTATTAGTTAACGAATAATATGTGGGTACACATTTTTATTTTCCATCTTTTATCATTAATTTTAGGATTTTAGATTTACACTTCTACTGTTTTAGTTTTCTTCTTTAGCTTCACTTTTATATTTGAAATAAATTGTATTGTTATTATTATTATTATAATAGGTATTAGTTATAGCTTAAGTAGACATAGGTTAAGTGTTAGAGTAGCCAATGGCTAAACTTCGCCTATGTAAATAATGTATGATTATGCATTTTCCTGAATAAAGACGTTTTATTATTATTATTATTAAATTCCCGGTTTCTCGCGATCTTTCTTTCCGGTCGTGTAAAAATAATAATATGCGTTTGTCATATCGAGAAAATAAAAAAATTGCACACAATTACATTTGTGATAAAATGCAGGAAAAGTTGTTTTTGTTAATTCATTAAGTTGCAAAAAATAAAAGCTAAAAAAATATCTGATTTTTAAATGTATTCTATCTTAAATTGTTACAAGTCAATCTTCATTAAATCTAGTAAAAACATAACTCTTACTAAACCAAAATGTCGTGCCAAATTTGAAGAGACCTTATAACGGCCCATTGATGATGGCACTCAAGTTGACATAATCTATCAGGCTCCTCGAAGGCCTTCGAGAAGCTGAACCATAGTATCTTATTGCAAGAATTACACATATTTGAATTTTCAGCTGACCTTATTAATTATTTTCCATCTTACCTTAACAACAGAGCCCAATATATTTTGTATTGTGGCCATAAGTCGGTCGAAGTTTTACCAACCTCAGGTGTCCCACAGGGGTCTAATTTGGGCCTACTTTTGTTCATTTTGTTTGACAACGACATTGTTGCTGACATTACCCTGAAATGTCTTTTATATGCTGACGATCTTAAAACATTTTGTAGAATTACATCCGTCAAAAACTGTTTAATTATACAACATACATTAGGTATAATAAATAATTGGTGTAAAAAACAAATTGCTCCTCAATCCACTGAAGTGTAATGTCTTATCAATAACAACGAAGAAAAGTGCTATAAAATATGATTACCCGCTTGACGGCTGTTTACTTTCTATACCAGATACATTCATTGATTTAGGTGTAGTATTTTATGAAAAGCTATCATTTCACTCACCATATTAATCGAATAACTGAAAAATCCTATAAGATGGCTAGGGTTTCTTATTAGAAATACTCTTCATTTCAGTAATGCCACTGGTCTTAAACTACTGTATTTCTTCTATTATGAGGTCTAACTTGGAGTATGCGTCATTGATATGGTCTCCGTATTACAAGACGCATATAGATAATTTAGAAAACATTCAACTTATTTTCTTAAAAATATTCATCATTTAAAATTGATGGGGTATATCCACCACCCCGATAGCGGACTACGTCCAACGCATCTCTCAAAACTTCTATTCATTCAAGCTGGGCGATTGTCCGCTAACAAGACACATAACACAAATTAGGGAGCGTAATGCCCCATTTCGGATTACCTTACCATACCAGACGTTACCGATTTTCCGGCAACCTCTGTAGCCAAGCTTCACCAACTATAACTTCCTCTTACCCTATCCATCTTTACTAATATTTCATGCCTTTTGACTACCTTTAAATCTTTCCTGTTCCTCTCTTTCTTTCTGTTTGTGGTTTTTTCTTGTTTTCTGTTTGTGCAATTTTTGTTTATCTAAATTCACTTCTCATCACGAATATCAAATGAATTAAACATTCTGAAAAACAAAATTATTAAAGCTAAAAGTTTAAGCCAGCCAGCGTAGCTCGGCGTTCATGAATTTCGCAGAAGGTTTAGATTAAGGTATCTGCGTCAACTACAAAATTTTTTAAAAAGTGTTACAGTGAGTCAATTATTAAAAGTATGTGTAGTTTTAAGTTATTTTAAAAAAATCTTTATTCTTTTATGTTCAAATAGTATTACCTAATTTTATTTGTATGTTGCAAAAGGTGCTTAGGTTATTTGTTATTCATTTTTGTTTTCGCCAACCCAGATCTGTTCCGGCCGATCCTGCAATTCGCGACCGCGTCAGCGCGGTGGTTGCATGGTCGGTCCCAGGGCAGGCTCTGGTTAGGAAACTGTTTGTATGCTTTTAATTTTGATAAATCTTTGTTGAATTGAATTGAATTGGGTATATCCACCTATTGATGTTACCTCCGTTCGGAACTATTATCGAGATTCTCAGTAGTATCATTAGAAGATCGCCGTAAAGTCCTTCACCTTACATTTCTTTACATAATATCACCGACAGCACTATTATAATCAATATGCTGCCCTTTCATACTCATCGCCAAACATATCTATTAAAATTGATCACGCCCAGAACCAATATAAAAACTGCTGCCCAAGGAATCACTACTTCCACATACAGAATTGGAGTGTTAATCCTGTAGGAAAGTTTGAAAGTAGACTTAAAATGTCATGGTACGTCGAGATTTTAAATTTGAACGGAAAAAAATTCTGTCTGTCGGTCTGTAACTTTTTTGTGCGCACGTTTACTCTGAAACCGTTTATGATATTGACTTGAAATTTGGTACACTTATGTATTGTAACGAGATCTGGAACTAGATTATATTTTGATCTAATTCCGTGTAAGGGTTCGGGGGTAAATGGGATAAGTAATGGTAGGCAAAGCAAGTAGGTAAGAGTCCATAAAATTGGAATTTAGGGCATGTACGAAAAGTCAAGGTATCTTAGCATCAACAAATTTCATCCTAAAGTATATCTATAACCTGTACATGAAAAGTGCTTCACTTGCAAAAAACTAATAATAATCATCCTACGCACTTAACTTCTCCAACTTTTTTGTTCATTACTTTGATACTTTGTCGTATATATAATAGGACGTTTTTCATTCATTAGATCACGCATGTTTTTTGCTCTTACTCTCTTGCTCGACACCCAAGTAAGTGTACGACTCTCCGGCATCTAGATGGTGTAAGATGCTTCCCTCCATGAGCTGCGCATCCTCTCCCTAGTCACCGCATCGTCCTCTCTTGAGATGGATCAGTGCGCATTTGTCCAACCCGAACTGCATACCGACAGCCTGCGTGTACTCCTGTACCACCCTAAGGGACTGTTGGAGATCCCTCTCTCCAGAGGCATAAAGTTTAAGGTCATCCATATAAAATAGATGGGTGACCTTATGCCTCCTGTCGCCGGGGGTACCGCAGTTGTAGCCACGGGTTTTCCGGAGCGAGACGGATAATGGCAGTAGTGAGATGCAGAACAGAAGGGGGCTGAGGGGATCTCCCGGAAATACTCCTCTTCTGAATGTTACCGACTCTGTCTGGAATCTATCGTTACCCGATGTTATGGTAAAGCGAGTCCTCCAGAGCGGCATCAGTTCTTAATCTCACTACGGGACCGGGTACCACAAGACATCGGAGCAAATGAACAAAGAGCTTATGCGATGCCATGTCAAATGCCTTGCGGTTGTCGATTCAGGCCATAGAGAGGTTCCACTTATACTGCATGGAGTCCTGCGTGACACATCTGTCGATCAGCAGGTTCTCCTTGCAGCCAGCGACACCTCTCTTCGACCCTCGCTGCTCATATATCCGTTTGTCAACCGGTTCAGCTGCGTGGAGTTATTATTATTATTGTTATTATTTGTCACAATTTAATTATAAACTGTTTGTCCTGTAATTGGAGTCTTGTAATCTGTTAGGCAATAAAGACTATTATTATTAAATGTGCGCGGTTTTTCAACCAAATGTAATCATTGGATATATACATCAGTTTCTGCGTCATTTTCATAGATCTAAGCTCACTTACCTGACAGCTTGATTTTATTGACATGACCCTCAACAAATTACAAAGCTATAAGGTCTCGCAACAATCAACAAATTTACCAGTAATAATATAAATCACTTTTGGTCTTATGTATGACAAAACACCAGCGACAAATTAAGAATCCGGTAATAAAAATATGAATTATGATACTAGAAATGAAAAGTAAAAACTTTAAACTTATATAAATAACTTGCACCCATAAAAACAATTCAGGTTCCCAACGACTCGCAGTAATTTATTGTGAAAACGAAAAACTGTTAATTTTTTAACCTTATAATTTATTGAAAGTTGTAATATAGTATAATGTTTTGATTATAGTAGCGTTGTGATTATTTTCTAGGAAGGAAGAGTTAATTAATACTTGACATCATTTTCAATAATTTCACTGTGGATATAAAATTTCTTGCTCGCTTGTTCATAAATTCGTTTTAATTTTATTACCCACTGAATGACCTCAATTGCAACGGAATTCAAAATACAAATCGTTTATTCAAATTAATTGGATGAAATAATAAAACTTGTTTGCAACGTTTAATCAAGCGAGTGGCGTTAATTTGTCATAGAAAAACGTGCGTTTTTACCGGACGTCAATCCATGCATGTTGGAAAAGTAAGGAGTTCAGTATACTTTGTATTTTATGGGTGTTTACACATCAGCGTATTCTTGATTTTGTTTTTAGATTTTTAGCAGATGTCGCAATTAAGAGCTCCAGTTTGGTAAGTGCCAATAGCCAGTTCTCGTGTCTCATCACTGCCCGGATTTTAATTAAAAATTCAGCTTTAATCTTTATATGTTAATCCAATACTGTTTTGGCAGACAGCTGTAAAAGTCACACACAATTACGACCTAAAGTCACATAAAGAAACGAGGTCCCAGGTATTACAAATCCTTGTAGTGAGAGTTTTTACAATAAGAGAACAAGTAAAAAAATTACAATTTATTATAACAATAAGCAAAGTGCAATACAAACAGAAAGGTATTTAAGGGCAAAAATAATAATATATACCGGATGTAACAGGATCATAGTATACCCGCTTTTCTCCTTTAGTTTTGAAGATAATTGATTGAAATTTAGGATATAGTACATACATAATAAGCGGCATTTTTTGACATACAATTGATTTTTTTCATTTCCGGTTTCGCCGGTAGTTACACTAACTTTTGATTTTTAAATAGAACACCCTGTATATTATTGCATTTTTCAATTCTGCATAATTTTCTGACTCCAACGATGCCAAATAAGTGACATTTCAAACATAATTTTTTTTTTATAATACAATTTTTGGTTTTCCATTTAAGTGTGCCATGACGGTTCCGATTTATTCTAAATGACCCGTGTAAGGCTACAAAAATCGAAATCCCGTTAAAACACTAAATTACATGATTTATGAGCAAATAAAATTCACCAAAATTGTTTTTGGGGCAAAACTCATTCTCAAATGACCCCAAACAAAGAAATCAAGGAGCTTTAAATCAGGTGACCTTGGAGGCCACCTCACAGGACCATTCGTCGAAATTACGTTTTCTCCGAATCTCCGTTGAAGGTAATCAATTACTATCCTTGAATTATGGGTAGGAGCGCCACCTGTTGGAAATACATTCCCTGTCCTAAATCTAAAGGTAACTCGTCTAAAATATCCTCAATCTCATTTTCCAGGAATCTCAACTATCTGGCACCCGTCAGAGGTCCTTCAAATATGATTGGACCAATGATTCTACTACCGATTATTCCAAGTCAAACATTGAAACCGAACCGCACTTAAAAGTTACCCTCCCGTAATAAATTTTGATTTTCTTGTGACCAATATTTTGTATTTGGTCGGTTAAATAATCCCAAATTTGTATACCTAGACTCGTCCGAAGATAAAATCACAAAATCAGTCCCAAAAATCATCGTTTGGCTGCACGTTATTATACAAAATCCAATTGCAATAATCCATTCTACGTTCCTAATCACTTTCGTACGAATGCTGGTGCAAGTGGTATTTAAAAGATTTATAGTGGTATTTGTGCAAAATTCGGCTTACTGTTTGGTGACTGATGCCCAATTTAAACCCAACTTGCCTTAAAGAAACAGTCTTATCAACTTCTATTCGAGCCAAAACATTAATTTCCGTTCTTTCGTTAATAATGAAGTTTTCTTCGGGATCATTGGTGGGCTCTCTTCGAAATTGGTTTTCAACACGTTTAAAATAATTTTTCGCTGGAGATTCAGGATACCGTTGGGCATAAAGGTCGGTAGCCGCAACTGCGTTTCTTTTACATTCCCCATAAATAATTAACATGTTCACTTTTTCATCTCTTGTATAAATTTATGGTATTTTCAACACAATCAACAAGAATTTTAAACAATTTTTAAAGACACAATAAAAATACCGTTAAACCAACAAATGTTTGACAACTTAAATATTTCATTGTTTTCAAAGCCACCTTAGTTACTTCCTTATATTTAATTAGAACAAAATTGCATTTTCTTATTTTCTTTTAGCCGTAATTTTGTTTGTATTTATCGCACATTTTAATACGACATATGAATAAATTCCTTATTAATTATACTAATAAGAGGTACCACGGTACCGATATGGTTCCATTAGAAAAGAATGAGTTTTGCCCCAAAAACAATTTTGGTGAATTTTAATTGCTCATAAATCACGTAATTTAGTGTTTTTAACGGGATTTCGATTTTTGTAGCATTACACGGATCATTTAGAATAAATTGGAACCATCATGGCACACTTAAATGGAAAACTAAAAATTATATTATAAAAAAATTGATGTTTGAAATGTCACTTATTTAGCATCGTTGGATTCAGAAAATTATGCAGAATTCAAAAATGCAATAATATACAGGGTGTTCCATTTAAAAATCGAAAGTTAGTGTCACTTCCGGCGAAACCGGAAGTGAAAAAAAATCAACTGTATGTCCAAAAGTGCCGCTTATTATGTATGTCGTATATCCTAAATTTCAATTAATGTTGTTCAAAACTAAAGGAGGAAAGGGGGGTATACCATGATCTTGTTACACCCGGTATATATCAAGATTAGGGAATGCAATACCGGGATCCTGCATACAATATGCGGGAATAATCTCGCTCGTAAATTGTGCGGGATCCTGTGGCGGGATTTATGGGGTTGAGGAGAAACGAAATTCACCCGTTTTACTCTGCGCGCGGACACGCGTAAACTGATGAAAGCAAAATAAATGAAATTTGTCTGTGTAGTGCACGGAGAGGTGGTGAGGACGCGGGGAGAGACTCTAAATCTCTCAATAGCCATCTTGAGGTTTTGATAAGGAAGGAGATGATTTATTTTGAGTAAGGTGGATTAAAAGGCACATACCTCCAATTTGCCTTTAACTCATTAATGACGATTGTTCCTACTAGCGTAGAAACAGAACCAGCCTTTTCCACTGCTGGCCACCTAGTGTGCATCAAGGTCAGGAGCTATTTAGCCGATGAAACAATTAACACTTTAACTTTTTTGCGCAGTTATTTTCAAAATAACATTTAATTCTTGTAATGTTTAATTTCTTAAAATAATATTGTTTAGTTCTCTCTGAAAAATATTAATAAAGAATTTGATACTTATAATTTGTTTAATTTCAATTAAAACCCTGCAAATGTAATACTAGTTTATGATTTATTTGCGAAGTCTTACAGTACCCTGCGGGATCCCGCGAATACCTGGATCTCGCAAATACCTGGATCCCGCGAGATTGAGAATATTCAGTCCCGCAAATACCGGGATTGAAATTATCCTACGGAATTGCATTCCCTAATCAAGATATATCAAAGTCTAGGGTTTTCTAAGCCAACGCTAGGAAGAAAGAATCAGAAACTTAAACAATTTTACAGGAAAGTAATATATAGAAATAATTTAACTTTTACAAAAATTTGGAGATTTTTCCAGTCGCTCCAGACTTTAATGTTTTCCCTTGTTGGTCGGGGTCCTTGCTGGTCGTAGAAATATTCACAAATCTCACGTTAAATAAGTTGTTCGAAATATCGCGAGGGGAGATTTTCAATTGCAATTAAATAAGGTTTTTCTGAATCGTAAGGTGCAAATTTCAAATACCAAAAATCGTGTACCAACATATAGTAAAAAATCCAATAGTCCAAATTCAAAATAATTAAAACAGAATAGTTGGTTAAGTTCTAACTGTATTCAAAAATATAGCTATACCAAATCGAAATCTAGCCGTACCAAATCGTCTATAATTAAATTTACAAAATTAGGCTTAAAATTACCCTCTACTGTGACCACGTGTCTACAATAAATCAAAGAAATTAAAACTTACCCAGAATACTTCTGGGCGATACTCGCTAATTTAACCCGAAATAATCGAAATTTCAATTAATAAATCCAAAATATTAATTGAAAATATGTGAAATCTAGTTTTTGATCCGGTACCAAATCGAGTACAGCAACCACGTACAGCTCGATTTCTTGATCGAAAAAGGAAGTTTGCAGGAACCATCATAGAGTACCAACCTGTGAAATTTTAAAACTGAATCGACTGTTATGAACTTTTCGATCATTATTACTTTATACCATTAGTTTATATACAATTTTTATGCACTAATTATAATAATGGTTCACATTTAGCATTTTTGTGATATACACATCTATTTAACAAGTTGATATATTTCCCCAGTGAGAGCCATCTGTTGGTGGAAAGCCTAATGTAGATAGTAATTTGAATAGGTAATTAAGGTGAAGTGTCATCTATCGGTGAAATCGTAATTTATTATTCCACATTGAGGAGTTGATCGATTGAAATCTTATTTTTACATGTTACTATTAATTTGTCGAAACCAGCGAAAGAAGGCACGTACAACACCCACCAGGTAGTATGTGAAAATGGGCAAAATTAAGATTTTTTCAACCAGTGACAAGAAAGAAAATCTCGTGGATATACCATCATTCGAGGGGATATAAAACAGTCGATCCTTAGTCCATTAAATGTTAGACAAGTAAAAAATCTCCACTTTTCGACAGGTTCGACAAAATTACTGGTTGGGGGCAGGGTTGCCACCCGTTCCGTATTTCAAGGACAGTTCCATATTTAAATAAAATGTCTGAAATAGAGCCAAAATAAACGATAGCATTACAGCATTTCTAAAAACTTACTGTGTGTGGAAATTATTAAAATAAATAAAACCGTTAAAGGAGGTGGCATTTGGGCACGTATCCCTCCTCCTAAGGCCCGCACCAGCCCTGCCCTGTCATAAATATTCTACAAAATTTGTGGACTCCAGATAGAAAATTTAAATATTCACAGAAATACATATAGACTCTAGTTAACTATTTTAAAAGGGAAGCAACAATATTCCGTTTTATTTTTCAATTTTCCGGTACCTTGGTTATTTCTTCTATATACCTACATATGGGGTGACCCATTTGAAATCAGGACACCCCCACAAAATTTTTATTTGCCATTCATGGAATAAAAATTGGAAAATAATTGAAAAGAGTATTTTTGTTGGCAACAACATTTAACAAAATTATTGTAATGCCGGGATATACAATGAACGCTAATTATATTTTTCTTTCTTCTATCAATCTGCCGGTTTTTTTTTCAACATTTATCAAACCTTCTTCATTCATTCACGGTTACTTTTCTGAGTTGTTCTTCAGTTATTGTAGCGCGTAGTTTGTCAACTAACTACGGTCTTGACTTGTAAACTGCTTGCTTTAGTGTACCCCATAGGAAAAAGTCGAGTGGCGTCAAGTCCGGAATCTTGGCGGCCATTCAATAAGAGGACTGTGGGGTGACGGGAGTGAAAACTGATTAAATATATTATCCAAGCGGCGCCTCCGGCAAAACGTAGAATACGAAAGGTTTTTCGCCTGATTAGAGACTTCTACGTCCGTTTTTTCCCGTACAAATGGTACGATATTAGTTAAGATTCTATAGTATATATATTATGACTAAAAAGTAGAAAATAATTTTATTTTTTGAAACTTGCTTTTAATCGTACTAAAGAGTAAAAAATAATTGCTAGAAAAGCAAGGCATGCGCATCATGCGTACAATCATATAAAGTGTGCACGCCTTGCTTTTCTTGCAAATATTTTTTACTCTTTAGTACGACTTTAAGAAAAGCGAGTTAAAAAAATACATATATTTTTATTTTAATGCCTTTATTTAGATTATCGTCCTAACCGAGTTAAGTATTAGCCATTCCACTACTCAACCAGGACACATGCATACAGACAAGTATGCAACGACAATTCCCCACGATACTGCCATCTGCCGCAGCTGAGACTCGAACTCTGTTGTGGTGCAGCGACTAGCCGTGTTATCTCTCACACAACCCCGTCTAATTCACTTTTACCAACTGGGTAATGATATGGAGTATTTATAGGCTGCTAACCCTCTAAGTATTTATATAGCCAGTTCGTCGCCAAATAATAGGGACCCGGGACAGGTCACAAGCCTATTGTAGTTTAATGAAATTAGGCCAGCAACCATAATCATCTTTGATGATGTCAAGCCAACTTGTTTGGCGAAACTCGCGCTCAGTTTGAGAATTCATGGAAACATTCCACTGTTATATCAATCGCGCGAATCAGACTTATTTAAACTACTTTTATCCATTTACGTACAATCTTTCAGCTCGTATGCAAAAATTGTAGCAATTTTTGTCAAATTTGTAGCTTTCACTCCATTTCCATTTTAACAGCAAGCGGAATGTAATACATACCATAATTTATTGACACATTAACACAAACGGATAATTATTGTCCAAACCAGTTTTGGTCTTTGATTAGCCTTTGGACCGAGTTGTCTTCCCATAAAAAACTAATAAAAATTTTACAATATACAGCTGACTAATCTAACTGTACTTGTTCTAATGCTTAAACAAATGAAACTGAAAGTCAATGTGTTTGCTTACGGAAAGGTGGCAGCGCATTTATCTGATATTTGTTCTCAGTAAAAAAAAATGTAAGGAGTTAATTTATAGTGTGGTTTTGCAAACATTTCTTGTGATACAAATCCAATGAAGTATGAAATATACAAAATAAACACCTCAAAATAAGTCTAAAAAAAATATAAAATTTTTCCAAATTTAAGTTAATGTAACGACTTATTCTGGGCTAAAGTGAACAATTGCATATTATTGTAGGGGAAGGAAAAAAATTTCCTGTCTGTCGGTCTGTAACTTTTTTTGTGTGCACGTTTACTCTGGAACCATGTATGATATTGACCTGAGATTTGGTACACTTAGTATTATAACGAGATCTGAAACTAGATTATATTTTGATCTAATTCCGTTGAAGGGTTCGAGGGTAAATGGGGTAAATAAGGGTAAATAGGCAAAACAAGCAAGTAAGAGTCCATAAAATTGCAATTTAGGGCATGTACGAAAAGTCAAGGTCTCAAATTTTTTTTTGGCATCAGCCAACACCTCCTCCCACTATCACCCCCAATACCACCCCCACACTATTATGAAAGGGAGTAAAAAAATTAAAATGTGATTTAGTGTGTATACAAGAACGAAACGTCTCAAAAAATTTTTTTGGCGTTAGCTACTCCCTCTACCACTCTCATTGCCACTCCCCGCCCTAATATTAAATGGGGTAAAAATGAAATTGGGATTTAGTGTGTATACGAGAACCAAGGGCTTCTAAATTTTCCCTAACAAGTGAATTGGAAGAGGTGAATGCCACCTCGGTCTCCCGATTTGAACCTTCCCGATCGCTTTTTATGGGGTTATTCAAAATCAAAAGTGTATGTCAATTGATCAAACAATCTTGCAGATTTAAAAAATAGAGGTCTCAAAGGAACAACCTTAGAAACAAAACACAGGAAGAGAAGCATAACCAGTCCAAATCACGACGCAATGCGGCAACGCATTTCACAGACACCTACATTCCCTATCCCCACTTCTGTACTATATGCGCTATACGACTCTTGCTATAGTCAAGCTCAGATTTACACTGCACGTAAAAAGGCAACAAAAACCTTACGACCTCATTAAAATACCGTTAAATTAGTTGCAAAACTCCGCAAAATTAATTGCACCCAGATCCGCACTTGATATATTCAGATCACCAACTCAGTTGTTCAATTTTAACAGCGTGTTACGGTCTAGTATTATTAATATGTACATTCTAATACGTGCGAATTTTAAGTACGGCCCTGTATATTTCGTTTGCAAATTGACTCGCTGATCCCTATAGGTTTTTAATGTGCGTCGCATTTTGTTAATAATAATAAACTCGTAAAGGTTTTATTTGGTTTTTTATCTGCGGGGAAACGCTGTACTATACTATACTAGCAATAAGCACGACTGCAATTCAATCCAACGTAAACGTAGCCGGTTCGGTGGTGTGCTTTGCAGAAGTAGTAGTAATGCCTACCGTACGCTGGTGAATCCAATCAAATACGTCAACCCTTTTGAAAATACGGCTACATAAAATGTCACATAGATGAGACAATTTTTTCTAACACTTTTGACAGTGGCGGCAATATACTAATGGGCCTTAAATCCTTTAGCTGTTCTGGAGAGTCTACTTTGGGTAACGGTATTATGCGATGTTTTCCAGCAATTGGGGAATACATTATTAATTATACAGACATTCATAATATGTGTAATAAATGGCAGTATGTATGGACAGCAGTATTTCAACATGGTTATATTAATATTATCAGACCCTAAAGCTTCACTTGTGATTGAATTAATTATTATTAAAACATCATTTTCATTTACTCGCGTAAATACAAGTTTATCACCAAAACTAGATTTGAGGTGTTGACTATAAGAATTGGACGGACATTGGTGTTAGAAAAATTACTTACAGAGTTAACAAAAACCTATTGATATCATCCACATTGCCAATGCCAGAAGGAATATCACTCTTCTTTTTCTTTGAGTAGATACTCAAATTATCTAATTCTTTCCATAAAGTTTTAGAATTCCCTACTGAAATTTTGTGATTTAAGTAATTTTTTTCATTGCGAATGGCAATTGTAGTAAAAAAATTTAAATCTTTCCTGTTTTTTTAAATTTAGTTAGAGCTTTGTTTCTTAAATGTATCATTAACCTAATGTTATCTATCAACCAAGGTGCCTTGGGTTTAGTTATTCTTACCTTTTTTATTGCTGCATGTAAATCAAATAATTTTAATATTAATTCATTAAAAAATAAAACTTTTAAATTAATATCTTCAATATGAAAAATCTCATAGAACGGTGTCAATTCCAGTTCTACTTCAAAATTGGCATAGTTAAATTTTTTTAAATCTCTATAAGTTCTAAAACTGCTCTCCACGTTATTTTTAACCATTGAAATCGTACAATATATTAACTCATGATCTGCCCTTAAATTGGTATCATAAGCCACGTCCCCACATAACAAAGACCTTAAACAGGATATACGCCACATTAAGCAGACTTTACCCTTTACTGAACAAACGCAGCAAGCTGACAATTGACAACAAACTGACACTTTAGAAAGTAATACTTATACCGATACTGACATATGCATGTGTGTCATGGAATTTCATTTCATACACACAGTGCAAACGACTACAAAGGACTCAAAACAAAATACTAAGATGCTCACGAACTCCAATATATACATTTTGATCATTGAGTTGCACCGGAGGGCTGGAGTCCCCATGATGAGCGACTTCATCATGAGACTTCTCAGATGTTCTTCCGGGAAAAGATTCAACGACCGGAAATGACCAGACACTTGACGGACATACGAATACATGACAACCCTACACACACACACAGACAAATCCATCCATTTTCCACGAAAGACGGTGACAATACTGACCCGACAGACAATCCTCCCCTCCCGCTCATTACACCCTAAACACAAAAACATTAAAATGTCATCTTTTGAAAATCATTGATTAAAAATAATTTAAAAAGCAGCTGTCTCTGAAAGCTGGGTCAAAGAATAAACAGGAAAATTTAACTATACTTCTGGGTTTCCATCTGCACCTGCCGTTGTTTCTGTGCACCCGATCATAATGTAACGACGGCGAATTATCAGACATTATAAAATATGATAAATGAAGTAAAAATAATAGTTGGATGTATTGTAAAACTTGTAATTGTCTAAATAAAGATTTTTAATGGTTTAATGGTGCAGATGTCAAGTCCATGCATACATATCACAACATCGAGAAGCGACATTTTGTTTGCTGCAATGCGTGTGGGTTCACTAATTATTTGATTCAGATCAAACGTTTCTAATACAGAGAGAAGTTTACGTGTGTTAATATTGTTTAGATCTAGAAGGTTAATATTGATATCCCCAATGCATATTATTGCATCACAAATAGGTATAATATTAGTAATCATTTCCTCAAAACAATTAAAAAATTCATTAAAATCGCAGTTAGGAGGGCGGTAAATAACCCCAATTGCATACTTTCTTTTGCCTGTGAATTTAATCCATAGCTGCTCTAATGAAATATTTTGACTTACCTCTACTTTTTCAAATTTTATAGAATTTTTTAGATACAGACCGACTCCACCACCTCTGCTGCCCCTGTCCTCCCTCACCAGATTGTAACCCCTCACACTGACAAATCTATTTTCAATTTGATTACTCAACCACGTCTCAGAAACTGCATAAAGTTCATAACTATTTGCGAGTGTATTTTCTTTAGTTTCAGTAAACCCTTCCAAAAGAGATCGAACGTTAATATGAGCTAATTTAATTGTATCACATGTCCATTTATACTATCATGGTGTAAAATTATTTCCTATAATAAGTAAGCAAACCATTTGAAAGAGACCGGTGTATCAATTTTATTTTATGAACTTGAACTTTCAAATAAACAAAAACAAAGAAAAGATATAATGTCAGCTAATAATTAAATAGTCAATTACTTTAGATTAAACTGTTGTGTACCTACTAATAATAAGAAAATTTTCATCACACTTTACAAACATCCATAAACTTGAAAATATTTCCATAGAACTTCAAATTCTTCAGTGAAACTTCCATTACTTGCATCAGACTTCCGTATACTTCCATCTAATCCACCTAATTCCACTTGTAGTATCCCTCACATAGAAACATCTCCAAAATTGTAGATTTTAGCTTGACAGCAGAGTTTCTGGACACCCTGTATAAATAACGGTTCCTTAGTTAGTTTACTTGAATTTTGCAGTCAGTAACAATGGTTATTTATGAAAAAACGCACACTTGTTAAAAAAATGTGGGTCTGAGTGCCTACAATTATACCTACTCGAATTGCAGAAAGAAGGAACCCCTCTTGATCTTAGTATTTTCATACATTTAATAGCGTTTATGAACATAAACTGTAACTAAGGTAAAAATATTACCTATACTTAGACACTTGGGACACGCTGTATATCGCGATTAGCGGGACCGAAGGCTGAAAAGTGGTGTGCTTGGAAGAGGGTTGACGTCCGATGCTTGCGGAGGCTTCATTCTCATGCAAATCGCAATCGACGAGGCACACACAGGTTTAGCAGTGGTCAGTGACGCCCTCCTCGATATGCATTTCTGCCGCTGACCGCGTCTAAGTGCATTGACATAAACTGCCACCACTGCAACAGCTATGCTATTTCGCTGCCGCTTATGGTGCTAAACTTAGACCGAACTATATATCGCTCTGCTATTCCACCAAAGACGGTATTTAAATGGAATAGTTTCTAAAAGATAACACAATTGCCAACTCTCCGCACGAAAGTTATTTACCATAATTAAGTGAACTTTGTGAACTAGGCCGAGTAGAAATTGTAGTCAAGCGTTATCACCAGGACGCGAATTGGGACATGCAAGTTGGTTGCTGTGACAGTACGGAACAACAACATGATTATAGTATATTGGATAACACGTTTTCGTTAACTTTTTTGGGTTGTTCCGCCATTTTTCTCTTTAGTAACGTATTTGATGTAGTCCGGCTTAGCTATGCATGTTTCTCCGCTATTTAACATAGCTGGAAAGAAACCCTCCATGCACGTATCATCTACTGAATCGCCAAGATATGCCACTGTTACGTGTTTACACCTCCGCTGGGCTTTACACCTCATTGTCGGTTTTCCTGTTTTCCTGGAAAACTTGTCTTGGTCATTAATTGGGTAAACATCTTGTGTATGTCCTTTAATCTAGTGTCCAAACTCGTTTCCTCTGATTGGGCTTCTTCTACAGAGACAGCTCATGAGGAATCCATATAGGCGGCCTCTACCTCAAGTGCATGGATTAATGCTTCGCTACTGGACTTATGCCGAGATAGTCTAAACACCCGCCTGATTTCCTCGTCTTTCATGCCATCAATAAACGCCTCAACTGCCAATTGCTCCTGGAACTGCCTTGGTGCATTCGGGTAAGCTATGTGTGCCCAGTCTCTCTACTGTAGCCTCAAATTCTCGTAAGCTTCCCTAGCTTTCTGTATACGTGATTTGAGCTGAGTTCGGTATACTTGGGCGAAGTGTTTGTCACCATATCTTAGATCTAATACAACCTCCAAAACTTTAAAATCTTGTTGCTGCGCCACTGGAATCGGCTGAAGCACCTCTGATGATTGGCCCCTTAATGCTAAAACTAACGCCATAGCCTTTTCTTCATTATTCCAGTTGTAGCACAAACCGCTGCCTCAAATTGTCTTTTGTAGGTTGACCAAGAAGTTTGACCATCAAAGGAATGCGGTTGTAATCGAGGACCTGACGATGATAATACTAGCTGGCCTCCTTGTTCTCTTAACTGTTGCTTAAGTCCTTCCACTTCTCCCTCAACTAACAGAAATTTTCCTTCTGTATCGGTAATTTTACTTTCGGCGCCAGTAACTTTTTCTTTGATTTCAGTTACTTCCTCTTCAACCTTATTTACTTTTCTTTTGACTTCACTTACTTCAGTCTTTATGTTGCCCATATCCTCTTTAATTTCACGTACAATTAACAAGGATGACATCTTGTTGCCCTGTATAATTTTCCGTAATTCTTCTTCACGTTTCTGTTGTTCTTCTTTTTTTTCCTGACGTCTCTTTTCTTGTTCTTGTTGTCTCTTTTTCTGGTTTATTCTGTCATTTTCCTTAGTTCGACAAATATATACTGGCATTTGTTTTTCAGCAGCCATACTTCTTGTTTCCATTAACAATTAATTCGAAACAGCACTAACAAGTCTTATTTAAAATCTATGCCAGGTACAAGTCAAATATTTCCTCAAAATTCAGAATAGAATGTTCTAGAAATTTTCTTGAAATATCATAAATAGGTCTTATTTAGTGTCTATATCACTTCTCAGTCGAAAGTACTTAAATAACTACACTAATTTCTAAATAGAATGTTCTAGTAATTTTCTCAAAATGTCATAAACGTGGGTCTTATTATTATTATTTAGTGTCTATATCACTTTCCAGTTGACAGAAATTAGCCAACTGCACTAGTTTTTAAATAGAATGTTCTCGAAATTTCCTCACACTAGCACAAATAAGTCTTGTTTAATGTCTATAACATTTTCCACTATGTTTTCAAATAGAACAATATGGAACTTCGCCGAATTCTTCACAAATCCTGTTGCAATTCCGCTTCTGACACCAATTGTTACATGTTTACATCCTTTAGTAAACACCCTATACCTAGGTTCAATAAACTGCAACAAGAATCTTCACAAACCACTGATTTATTAATCATTTAAATTACAATAATTAACCCTTAAAAATAACACAACTAATTATAACTTTAATCTAACAAATTCACTAGTTTCAATCACAACTTATTACGGTTCTTTATTTTTATCTGATCACTTACGAATCTAATATAAAACTCTGTATATCAGAACTGTACTGTATACTGAACTGAATTGAACTCCCGCGTGCGCTAGATTCATCTCTTATATACCGTGAAATCATCCAGAGTTGTTCGTGACATTTCTGTCCCTTTCGGCGTATATTCTGTGCTTCTGAAGTTCACCAGTTGGTCCAGAGATGGCGCCACCCTACCGTCTGTCAACTAAACAGGTCTTCCTTCACTGGTCCAGTGACTAATTATATCTCCCTCCTTCAGAGGGCAGCACATAACACAACGAAACATCCTCGGCCAGTCAGTGCCTAGATGAAATGATAATTGATCTAGCTATGAGGCTCGCACTATTCGATGACGTGTGCATTGACCTGTCGTACCCGAGTCTCTCTTTTGCCAGCGAACACCAATGCAACTCACATGGAGACAGCCTTACGTCAGGCATAACTCTAATGTATCGCCGTCAACTTCCGCCTCATTGTCACCCTCGCTATTACTTTTGCCCAAACTTCCCGCAGAATTTGAAAGTGGACGACGCCATTTTGCAATCTGTTTTTCTCTTGCTTGGCCGTTCATCTCGTGGCCTTCAGCGCGAAGAATGTTCCTAGATTTGTCAAAAGCATATATCATTGTTTGG
Source organism: Leptura quadrifasciata (assembly GCA_963675555.1). NCBI lineage: Eukaryota > Metazoa > Arthropoda > Insecta > Coleoptera > Cerambycidae > Leptura > Leptura quadrifasciata. Next base: position 143,215,784 of record OY776677.1, read on the forward strand.
ATCGTACATTATTATAATGTTTTAATGTGATTTACAATAAAAAAAATATTACACTTCATCGTATCTACAACGTATGAAACTAAATAAATTCCAAAATAAAATAATAAGTTTGGATAACGACTGTTGTGAATGCAGTTTCTATTGCTTTACCCTGGTGGAAAAGTTCGTGCACATGGCAGATGGGGTAGTGGGCAATGTCCTGTAGCAAAATCCTGCTAGAGGGTCAGGTAGGCCACTGTCTCGTCTGCAAGGTCACTTCCCAGGCCAGGACCATACCTGTGAGTAGTTATTCACCTCACATGCAAAGGCAAGATCAGACCTGACGACAGCCTTTAAATACACGTTTTTTTTTTTATCTTTTCGTAATACACAAGAAGGGTCCAGAGGTTCATTCAACTAATTTATTTATAGATTGACATTTTAAATGTTGAATATAAATAACACTTGTTTCACTAATAGTCATAAATAAAACGTTTTGGGTTTGTTTAAATGAATTTAAATGTCTTCGGTCAAAAATTAAAGAATATATTAAAAGCAGATGCTAAATTGTTTTGGTCATATATCAACTCAACAAGGTTACTTACTGCTATCCCAAACAACGTTAATCTGAAGGGAAGATAATATATGATAATCCAAGTTCATACAACAACAAATTTATTGACTACCTAGAGGAGGTGCCTTTAACTAACACAAAAAAGTTAATTTTAATTAGTGATGCCAATATGCTAGAAGAAAACTGTATAGTTTCCGCATACTTAAATACAATACAAAAGAATGGCTATCGTGTAGTAAATACTATAGCTAACCTTGAAGCAACAAACAGAAATGGGCACAGAAGCATAATAGATTCATATAATTCCATCTTAACGTTAATGTTAATACTTTAACCTACCAAAATTAATCAAATATACAAAACAGAACTATATAACTTCAAAAAATTAGAAGATAACCTTAACAACATTCTAGCGACCACTGATCTTAGTGAACTTGATGAGTTTTTCAATGTTTCAAATGTGGAGGCTTTAACCACATAGCAAGAGTTTGTGAATTAAGTGTGAAATGTAAAAAGTGTATTGGTGACCATAAAGAAATAGACTGTTATTTTCGGAACTAGTGGTAGTGTTATTGATTTAGTCATCACTAATAATAATGATGGTATTGAAGTAGCCGTCTTAGACGAGCCAAATATAAGTGATCATAATATTATAGAAATAAGTCTTCCTAAAATAAATAAAAATAAAAGAAGTAAACTTAAAGATGTAGTCTTGTTTTAAGCAGAAGCGAATAAAGTTGTAGACAATTTTGACTATGAGTTAGCGATATTAATCAGAATTATGATTTATTCGTGACGAATTTGAAAAAAATTGTGGATGAATTCATGCCTAAGAAAGAAGTTATGGTACATAAGAGAGATAAGGGATGGTTTAGTGATAAAGTTCTTGAAGCCATATAGCAAAGACACCAAAGTTATAAAATATATAAAACAACAATCAAAATGATTGGAACATCTATAAGTTCAAACGAAAGTAGTAGGTACTTTGAGGGTCACATTGAACTTTCTAGAGGCAACTCAAAAATGATGTGGAAATCTCTAAACAATATAATATCTTGTAAAGATAAGGAGGTTGTGAGTGAGATAATGTTTGGTAACGAGTTGTTACAGGACATGAATACTATAATAGAAAGATTTAATGAGTTTTATATAGTGTGAGTAAAATAGTCAATGGTATACATATAAATAATAGACTATATCAATTAAGACATAATTATAGACATAATTTTCAAATTATTGCAAAAAACGAGCTTAAAAATATAATCCTTTCATTAACAAGCAAAAGTAGTCCAGATGACAATGCCATGTTTATTTACACAGATTTTTTCCATATATTGGCTGATCCTCAACTAAATATCATTAATACCTCGCTGCAAATTGGTATTGTTCCTGGTGCATAGAAAGTCTCAACTATGGTTGTATTGAGAAAAATTTGTAAAACCGCTAAAGCTGAAGAATTTCGCCCAATAAATATGATTTCAGCATTTGAAAAAGTTGTCGAAAAAGTTGTATATGTACAAATCTTAGACTTTGTGAAGGAAAACAAATTACTATGCAAGTTCCAATCGGGCTTCAGAGAAGAATATAATTATGAAAGCACTTTACAGTATGTTATTAACGAATGAAAAAAGGCAAGTAACTGGTATAATCTTCTTGGATCTTAAGAGAGCTTTTGAAACCGTAGATAGGGATAGATTGTTAGAGAAATTGAAAGGATATGAGCTTGAGGGATTGGTACATATGTGCATATGTAACTATTTGAGAGGTAGAATGCAAAAGTAAAGCATGATGAGTATGTATCTAGTACAAAGAGTATAAATGTAGAAATACCGCAAGGAAGTATTTTAGGCCTGCTTTTATTTATTTTATATATTAAGGACATTGCAACTCTGTTTAATAACTGCGGGTATCACTTATTTGCAGATGATGCAGTTATTTATATAACAGAGGAAAATAGTACGTTATTGGTCAATCTAATGAATGAAGTCTTGAAAGAAGTAAGTTGACTAGTTAGAAGTAAATAAATTGAAGCTAAATGTATCTAAAACAAAAGGTATGATTGTAGGAAGAAAGAAATTTTAAGATCAAATAAGACAGGAGGTATTAGAATTTAGAGTTTGTGCTCAGGCAATTCAGATTGTTAATGAAATTAAATACTTAGGTATAATCATAGATGATAAACTTAAATTTAGTGGTGATATTAATTATGTGTGTAAGAAAATAGCTAATAAATTGGTGTATTAAAAAGGGTCAGCTGGTACCTGTCTGCTATAAGTAGGAAATTGGAATGTAATATTATATTACCTCATTTTAATTATTGTAGCACTGCTCTGTATTTTGTAATTGATGGTGACTTAGATACTTTGCAAAATAGGACCATGAGGGTTATATTGTGATGCAGTATTTATACTAGAGTGAATGATGTGCTGAAAGTTTTAGGCTGGATGAATGTACGAAATTATGTTGAATTCAATGTAATGGTTTTCATACATAAAATAAGAATGAGTGTAGTACCTCCCTATTTGCAAGGTAATGTGCAAATATTTGAAGATTTGCATGATTATGAGGTAGAAATTATTTAGTTCTACAACATTAAATACAACCTCTGCCCAAAGATCAATCTACGCCAAAGGACTAAACACATACAATAACCTCAGTAAAGAAGCTAAGTAGGCTCGTAACATAACTTCTTCAAAAAAATAATTAAAAAAACCGCTGCCCAAGGAGTCACTACTTCCACATCCAGATTTTGTATCTAAGTCTTATGCACACTAAATCCCAAAGTAATTTTTTACTTCCTTTAATAATAGGGTGCGGGTGGTAGAGGGGGTAGCTAACGTCAAAACATTTTTTAGACGTTTCGTTCTTCTATACACATTAAATCACATTTTAATTTTTTTACCCCCTTTAATAATAGGGTGGACGGTAGAGGGGGTAGCTAACGCCAAAAAAATTTTTTTTAGACGTTTCGTTTTTGTATACACACTAAATCACATTTTAATTTTTGTACCCCCTTTAATAATAGATTAGGGGTGGTAGAGTGGGTAGCTAACGCCGAAAATTTTTTTTAGACGTTTCGTTCTTGTATACACACTAAATTACATTTTAATTTTTTTTACCCTCTTTAATAACAGGGTGGGGGTGGCAATGGGGTTAGTAGAGGGGGGTAGATAACACTAAAAAAAAACTTTTTTAGACGTTTCGTTTTTGTATATACACTAAATCATATTTTAAAATTTTTTACTCCTTTTCATAATATTGTAGGGGTGGTATTGGGGGGTGATAGTGGGGAGGGGGGTGTGGCTGATGCCAAAGAAATTTTTAAGCCCCTTACTTTTCGTACATGCCCAAATTTGCAATTTTATGGACTCTTACTTGCTTGTTTTGCCTATTTACCCTTATTACCCCATTTACCCCCGAACCCTTCAACGGAATTAGATCAAAATATAATCTATTCTAGATTTCGTTACAATACATAAGTGTACCAAATTTCAAGTCAATATCACTAACTGTTCCAAGTTACAGACAGACAGACCGACAGAAAGAAAACTTTTTCGCTCAAATTTAAAATCTCGACGTTTCATGACATTTTAAGCCCATTTCAACAATAAAAATTATTTTTTTTTTGCGTTACTATACTTCCACTGGACGTGGAAATAATATGTACATACATACAATAGAGTAATGAAAAACTGCGTTAGTTATTTTAACTGTAAATTAGAATATATAAATTTATATTATTTTCTTTTGGTAGTATTTTGTAAAATGTATTGTATGCAAAGTGCTAAATAAAAGATTATTATTATTATCTTAGTTGAGGGAAAGTGTACTACAAATATGGAGGAAGGGTGGTCTACAGAAGAAGTAACAAAGTGAAGGAAAATGATGCGATATACAGAGCACATAAATTATATCCTAATAATCACGAACTAGTAGCTAACTTTAAGAAATTAAAAACAGAGGTTAAATCATCAATTATAACAAAAAAGAAACAACACGTTGAAACCTTTTCCCTAACTGCAGAAAATTCGACGAAACAATGGGAAACTATCAATAAAACAATAAATACAACCGAGAAACAGGAAATAACCAAAATACAAATGGAAGATGACCATGATACTGAGGATAACGGGAAGATGGCAAACACAATGATTTATGATTTGTTAACAAATACATATAATAGTAAAAAGAATTGGTACACTGCAAATATATACACGAATTGTGACATCCTTTACCGAAGGACCATCAGATGGAATTCCTTCTTTTATCATGAGAGACTGCGTTTTATATATTTCATCTGTCATTAAAGGTCGGCAAATGCTCAAAAGCAATGAAACATTCTCGCATTACTCCTATTCACAAAAACGTGAAGAGTATTATAAAGTATCGAAAACTATCGACCAATTACCACAATTTGCAATTTCGCTAGCTGTTTTATCTCCAGCCTTCTGGATTGGTATTATCACAGACTCCTTGAAAGCTGGTCAAAATCTTACTTCCAAACTGTGCTTATGAAACATTTGTATAACAATATGAATCTGGTTCAATTAAAATACAAATCTACATATTTTCAAGCGCACCTGGTAAAATAATTGTCTCATCAATCACGCCGTAAACAATTTTGAATCCACTTGAATGAGCTAAGATTAAGAATAACGGAAATTCTGTAGTTTCGAAGGACATTCAATTATTGTAGTGACGAGATAACTTTTGGGGAATGTACTCTCATGTCTACAACAAAGAATGGCGCCTTTTCGATTCAATTTATTAATGAAAAATATTTAAACAATGTCAGTGCTATTTATAATAAGTGTATCAAAATTTAATAGCTTATATCGGTATCAGTAACCTTGTCCCCATTATATCCTACTTTTATACATTAATGAAATCATTTTCTTGGCATTTACTATAAATACTACTAAAAAAAATTGAAAAATAATTATCGTTGTAAATGTTTCATGTGCATAAACTTACATTTTTATATCGTTAATGGTTTCTTTGCGGCTTTAGCTGCTGCTATTAATAGAATGTTCCATGAGAAATCTGCGCGTAAAATTAATAAATCGTTTAAAAACCACCATCAGTATCAGGAAAATGTACCCACGTTTTACATATTTTTCTTGTTCTAGTTTTCTACGACAAATCGTCGCTCCTAGGGCAAAAACTGTGCCCGTGCGAATTTGTAGAGAATTGAATTATCTAAAAGGCTTTTTTTCATTTTTGTCCTGGAGTTTTTTTTTACTGAATTATTTGTTAGTTTTTTTTTTCTTAAAAAAGTTGAATACAATCCCTCCAATAATTTTTTATCAAATTAATATAATTGACATAACAGATGTGAAACTCCCATTTGCAATACAATTTTCTTCCGAAATAGCACACCTACGAATAATTTCATACGGAAGTAGTACTTAGAACTTAGGCCTATTTCCGCTACTGAGGCCACACCGACGCCTGTAGACGAGCTACCCCCAACCAGGAATTTTGCCCAACCTCTTCTCTTTCGAAGAGTAGGGATCTTTTGCTTGCCTAACATTTAATAGACAAGGGATTGACGGCTTTACGTACCCTCCGAAGGATGGTATATCCCCTACACAATCCTCGCCTAAGATTGCATAGTTTTTGCGCATACACTGACGAATAAGCCGCTGGAAGATGTGAGGCGAGGACGTGGTCTTTCTTGTGAACGCCTACAAGCCTCTTTTGCTTGAGAAAATAGTAGGTTTTTGGTTGGAAAGCTTCGCTTGAGACTCCTGAGGTCGTATTTGCACTTAATTTTTTGAATTTGAGAGAATTTTGGGGGGATTGCTGTTAGAATGTTGGACATCCGAAGGATGGTATATCCCCTACACAATCCTTGCCTAAGATTGCATACCTTCCGCGCATACACTGACGAATAAGCCGCTGGAAGATGTGCGGCGAGGACATGCTCTTCCTTGTGAACACCTACAAGCCTCTTTTGTTTCCAAAAATAGTAAGTTTTTGGTTGGAAAGCTTAGCTTGAGACTTCTGAGGCCGCATTTGCACTTAATTTTTTGAATTTGAGAGAATTTCGGGAGGGAGGGGGGATTGCTGTTAAAATGTTGGACAGGGTCAAACGCTACACACTGAGCTTTGGTACACTGGCATTTCAATTTAGAATTTATTATTTAGCACTGAATGTTTTTTAATGATTTTGCCAAGGCAAAGGTCAAAGGCTACACTCTGTATACTTTCTTTTTGAAATAATAACACTTTGATTTAAAGCGAATTAGAGTGATTTATTTTAATATAGGAACAATTTATGTAAAGTGTAAGTATGAATAAAATAGTTAAATTTACCAGGGTAATGAAAAGTAACTTATCGACAACGGAAATTCCGACTTAGAAATAAAATTTAGTAATGTAACGAATAATAGGCAGAAAAAAATATAATTTTAAAATTTATTTCGGAAAAATACACTAGGTAAGTTATGCACTGAGGAAAATGGATTTTTTAGAATCTTTTTTACTTGGTTTCCCCAAGGAAGCAATAGAAGCGTTACGGCTGCAAGAACTTAACTTCAACTAACTACTTCAGTCACTACTACTTAGCTCAAGGTTGCCACATTCGGCTTTTTATAGGCTTCGTAGCAGCTCGGAATTTGGTATCTGGAAAAGGTCTGGACAAAGTCCCCCACCAGTCATTTGGACTCGATTGCGCAGCACTGCGCAATATTGCACAACATTGCATCATGCATTATGAAAACTTAAATATCTGGGACAGAAAATTATATGGTGAAATTGGCCATAAAAAAGGGAACTGTTTGATATATAAAGGAAGTTTGAATTGATGCGGGTTTGGAAGTTTTCACAACAACTGTCGAAAGAATTAAATTTGGAAATGGTCCCGTAAAGGGTTTCGAAGGTCTTTGGGCGATATTGATTTCATATGAGAATGTTCCTATAGGTAGGCGTTGAAATGAATTGGAAGTAAGTTTTCATATTAATGAGCCAGCAAGCGGAACATGCGAAATGGAAAGAAGTTTTGTTGATTGCTCAGCTGGCACATCGGGAAAGTGAAAGAAGAGTATTTTGATTTATAAATCGGAAATTGAGTGGAAAATTGAATTTACGAATAAATTATTTATAAAAATTTGTAGAAGCGAGTTATAACATTATGACTGGGGATGTGGAAAGTGAATGTGATAGAATCGAGTTAGTGGGGGGGCTGTATTTTTAGGGCAGCTGTTCGTAACATTTGAGCTGTAATTTGATTAATATGAGTGTTTCAGTGATGTTGGTGAATTTGGGCTATTTGTGAATTATCGGTTTTATGTGATTTTTTCCAGATTTTGTTGACTAAAATTGTGTTTTTTTTTGCAATTTTAAGTGTCTGAATAACTTTTTTTAATAGTTTGACTGGGTGAGCGTGAGGAATGAATTATTTTGAAAATTTTAAGCTTTTTTAAATTTTTTCTGCCTGTGATGTGTGAAAGGTACAATAACACTTGAAACGGTCACCCATCTAAGTACTAACCGCGCCTGACGTTGTTTCGCTCTCCCTAAGATTTTTTTTATTATTCGTTGAAATATGAATACCGACTGCAACAGAGTTATTTTTTGAGTGGCTTCTGGTGAAAATTTAATTAAAAGGAATGATTCAGCACAATATTGCAACATTAAAAAAAAATCATGTGTTTCATTCAGAAACCATATGAACCGAACCAACTTGTTTTTCATTCCAGAGTAGACATTTAACTGCAGGTAAAGACCCGCGACGTTATTGATAACGAATGATGCCATATTGTGACGGTTAATAATAATTTGAATACCAAATGAATTCGTTATTGAAAATGCAGCCACAATAACAAATTTATAATTTCAGATTACACTCGTTTGACAAATGTTAGTTTTACGGCTTTGTGTTCTTCTCCAAGGATAATTTTGCGAATTTGTCGACTAACCACAACATTCGTGAACTATTCCAATCTCCAATTGTCACTATGACTCGCATTAATAGAAAAGGAAAATAGTAAAAATTTAGATATGTTGCCGATGCCTTGGAAGATGTCATTAGGGAAACCGAAAAATAGAAAAATACGGAGAGAGGTTTGACCCCTGGTAGCAGTGTAAAAGGAGATTTGTCTAATTAGCAACCAGTAAAACAATAGTTCACCAGTCCGCCCAGGGTGGCGCTGCATCACAGAATATGCCAGAAATAGTAGAAACCTCTCGAGGGACAGACTGGATTATTCGAGAATAGCACCACGGATATATAAGAAGCGGATCCAACGCACGGAGTTCAGTTATGTATTAGATGAGCAAGTGATATTTCAGTTCAGGACAGTTCTGAATAAGATGAGAAGTGATCAGCTGAGATAAAGAATAGTAATAAGTTGTGAATTATAGTAGTGACTCTACAGTAGATAGTAGATGAAAGCTAGTATACTAATTATTGTAATTTAGTGATTAGTAAATTAGTGGTTAGTGAAAATTATCGTTGCAATTATTGGACCTACTTTTGGGGGTGTTTACTGGATGGTGTTAACACGTAACAATAAAGTTCCAACTTTAGAAGCAATTTGGGGTAGGTTCCATGATTACTCAAACATAGTTATATTTGATAATGCTATAAAATCGGGGTATAACGTTAAACATCGGCAGGAATAATTGTATAAACTAAAAGTGGATAGGCTGTAGTTTAAGTCTTATTCCAATGGAAAACGGTGAAGCGAAAATGGTTTTATAGCAAGCGAGTTAATATCTGCCTGTGAAGTATAATATAGAGAAAGTATTTTTTATAAGTCAATAAATAAAAATATTTGTCCACCTTATGATATCTAAATATTCGCCTATTATTTCTATTCATGGTATTGAATGTAAAGCTGATGATGTCAGCTGAATAGATGCAGTGAATTAGTACCATGGAAATGCTTCGTGACATCCGATCGAAGTAAAATTTTATATGAACAGGGCTCGGATGTAATTTTCAACACCCCGCAACCCCCGCGCGTATTATAACCGCTTAATGTGTTAATAAATTTCTATATGAAATACATATAAATAATGGAGATACATTTTGGAAGACATATATTTTGTATTATATCCATAATTCTTCCTTATTTTATAAGAGTTGTCATTTTTTTTTGTAAGTGGCCTTGCACAGGAAAAATCCATAGCAGTAAGGTCAGGTAAACTGATAGGCCATTTTGTGGGTCCATATGTCCCTCTACTTTTAAATGTGCAATTATAAAACCTTTATTTAAAACAGGATATTTACTTGAAACGTCCAACCACCGCCCTATTTCGATTATCTCGACTTTAGCAAAAGTCTTTGAAAAAGTCTTAAAAATAGAATGTACAGTTTTATAAAAAAAGTATAACATTATCTCTGAATCAAAGTTCGATTTTGTAGAAGGAAAATCATCTAACGATGCAATAAAAAATTTAAGTGCTGAAATCTATAAGATGCTAGACAACAAAGAAAAATGTCTCACAGTCTTCTTTGCTCTACAAAGAGCTTTTGATACTGTTAGCTATGAAAAGCTGCTCACAACTCTGGAACATAATGGTTTTCGAAATAATGCCCTGAAATTAATAAAGAACTATTTAGAAAATATACAACAAACAGCATATGTCAATGACACTTACAGTGGTCCAAGAAATATTGAGTTCGGTGTGCCACAAGGAACAGTCCTAGAGCCAGTTCTATTCATTCTATATATTAATTTTATTTTCGAAATTCTTACATGTGGTAAAATTTTCCCTTATGCTGACGATACGGCAGTTATGTACAAAGGCACCGCCTGGAACACACTATAGAATAAAGTTGAAAATAATCTTATATTATTTAAGAACTCGTTCGATAAAAAATTGATTACCATAAATATAAAGAAAACTCAATATCTTCCGTTTGCGATGTAAGCAAAAGGATTACCCAAGTTCAACTCATTGAATTTTGGCAATTCGTAGCATATAAAGTGGCAAATAACAGAATAAAATATCTAGGGGTAATCTTATACCCTCGTCTGAGTGGGACGAGCACATCAAATCCGTTACTAATAAAATTAGATGTATACATTATACATCTGTTATGTACACATTTAAATTTAAAAAACTTAATAAATTCTTACCATTATCTGGCTCTGAATTATCACATGCGTAACATACAAACTATGCAAAAAAAATTTTTTAAAGTACTACTAAGTAAAAACCAATTATGTTCATCGGACCTTCTCTTTAAAGAAAGCAATGTTGCTAATTTAAGGCAATTATTTTTTACAAAATATTTTCTTGAAACGGACCTGAAAAATAATACAGCAGTAGCTATCACTTATAAGACGAGATAGAATTGCAAAATAAGTATGCAGGTGCCAAAAATGAATGCTACTTCAGCACAACGCAGTTGGATTTTCTTGGGCCCAAGATATTTTAACTGACTCTCAAAATATATAAAATCTCTCCGAAAAAGACAAATTCAAATTAAGTTAAAAAAATATATATATAATGTCAAATAGAAAGAAAATTAGTACTGAAAATTGAATTAAAAACCAAAATCTGATATAAGTGATTAAGGCCCTCATTTATTTTTATTTGTAAATATATTACTATGTATGTTTGGTCACGGTCAAATGATCATAAATCTTCTTGTGATTATATTTTTTAGTTTATTTACAATGTCCCCCTATCTAGGAGTTTTATAACTGTGTATGTATATTTGTACTAGATTTCTAATAAACTATATTATTATGGTTGAAATGACTATTTTGAAACCTGTGTTCCAATTAATTAGAGACATCTCGGATGTTATGTGGCAGATCCCAATCCTGTTTTTTCCCGGGCATACATTCACCTCAAACACCTCCCACCTTTATAACGTATATAAAGAGTCCTATTTAAAAATCAAAAGTTGTTACTACTTGCGGTTGGGCCGGAAGAGATATTTTTGGTTAAATATGTGCAAAATTGGACTTGATCATGTCTTGCAGTTTTCAAACGCATTAAACCAAGATTTACTGAAGGATCTAATGTAGGACTATCCAAACAAGCTGGCAGGATCATTTCTACATATTTAATTTAGCCATAAAATGTGCAATTTTCTCTGATAACTAGAAAATTTCCAGGATTTGCCAGATATAGAAAATTGTCATGCTATACCAGTATTAAATATTTGTTATTAAGCTCATGGGTATAAGCAAATTCATATGTGAGGCGTTTTTACAACTAATATTAGAAAGACTATATGTATAATTTCAAATACATCCAAAAGAATTAGTTTTTATCTTAAAATTAATTAAAGAACCACCGTGTGCCTGCGTATAAACTAACAATAACAACATAAATATTTTATAAGTAACCATTAGTAATCTCACGGCATGGCAGTTGTTCATGCAGTGAGATCGGCGATCTGATGTCACCCTTGAACTCACGAGGCCTTGCTACCATTACTCTTCTTATTATAAAAACGCATAACCCAATTCTGGCGGCCTAAAGTGGGTCACCGACCCAGATTTACATTTCAGAAAAGTGATTGCTATTGATGTACTTTCTTGTGGTGCGCCGAGGTGACTGACCCCCCTGATTTCACTGCCATGCCATCATCGCCGCGACCTTTCTCCACCGGGACGTTGCCCCCCCAAGGAGGCTGATTAACAAGGCATTCATAACACAATACAAAATAACTCAATTTGAGGACAAAGTCGATGTACGCTCGCTCATCTCGCCGTATTTTTATCAGAAATTAATGTTCGTGAAATTTATTGAAATGGGGAGGTACGTGATTTTGATAAAATGAACACGATATACCCTATTTGGTTAGTAGCTATAGTGGATATACTAAACCAGATAATAATCACAGGAGGAATAGCCTTGTAACTGTAAACAGTGGACCCAAGACTCGAATAGTGTTGATAATTCGCATTTCATGTTGTATGAGATTGTAAAATAGGCATAAATGCATATTCGTAAAAATCGGAAGGTTGGTGCTAAATCGATTTTCAGAAAACCATTTGAAGGTCTCGAAATTTCCTACAACTTTGCCTAGTACACCATTACCGTAGGATAAATATTTTTTTAGTTACATCGCGCGAAAAGTAAGAATTATGCAAAAAAATGAATTTCTTCATTCCTATGTCAAACATGTATTTTATGCAAAACTTGTGAAGTACTGAAAAATCTACATTTTTATCGGACTCGTTAATTTCTGCGATGAATACATTGGGTTACACAACGTCGCAATGTTCAAAGTGACCGTTCGACCGTCCCGGTACGCATTTCCACACCACTCCAGAGATAGAAAAAAATATATAGTTTAAAAAAACTACCGAACTAAAAAGCAAAAAATAATAATGAAGTGATTGATAAAAAAATTCATTTTATTGTAAAAAGCTCGGGGTGCTTAATATCAATTGTTATAAATATTTTTTTCGTAGCTATTGATAAAAGTAGAATCATAAAAATATAGTAAAAAGCACTCCACGCCTTTTACAATAAAATGAATTTTTGTTTGTCAATCACTTCATTCTTATTTTTTACTTTTTAGTTCGGTTTGCTATTAAAGCGTGTTTTTTTAGTTTTTTAAACTATATTTTTTTGTTTTTCATGTTCCTCACCAATATATTGGATTGGGTGAATTTTAGAATTCGCATCATGAACACCGATACATATAGAAACCAGCTGATACCCGCCTGCTTTTCGAAACCGCCGAGTATCTGCTAGCAGTACATAATTAATATTACATAATGTATGTAGTAAAGTTGGAACTAGCGTTTAACAAGGGCTTATACAATGGCAAATACGTTATATTATTAACAGCGGCGGCTCCGGCAAAGTGTCGACAATAGATTAGTCATTTTTAAATTTTATTTTATCCTGATGATCCTGCTGAGGACATTAGGACAACGTTGTCAAATTATTGTATTGTCATCTGTCCTTGATAAGTGTGTAAAGTTTCTCTTTAATCTGACGTTTTGAAGTGGGTAAGAATCACGTTCAAAGATTCCGTTACATACAAACAAACATTTAGGTCAAGGTAATATAAAGCGTGGTATAAAGGGCCGCTTTTTAACGCGGTATCCTCAAGAGATACAATCCACAAATCAATATTGAGTTTGGACTTCTATTTGTCATCTTCAGACTATTTGAGAAGGCTCCAACAGCAGTCAATTCTGGCACGTTAAAAATTCGCTCAGAAACTTATCTCGTAAATTGATCGTCTCCTTTCATCGAACTGTTCATAACCATATTCCAAAATTATTTCCGTCTTGCGATCATCGTTTCTTCAGTTACTTCTTTAGCACACGCAAGGTGAAGCAATTGTTTGCAAAAGTCGAGAGGTGGGCTTCCAGGTTCAGTCAATAGGTCTGTCCATAAATGATTTGGCACTAAATAAGACCTGATTATATAATTTGTAAATGCAATATCGGAAACATCTCATAGAACGGAGTTCTATGCATATGTGGACTAAGTAAACCTTTAGACCTGATATTGAGATTATGAACATTACTGCGAAAACTTATTTTATTGTAGAGATAAGACGGAGCCTACGGAGTAATAATTTTGTGAAAGATACAAGCTGAATAAAAGTTTCTCCGATCTTGCATGTTCAGCCACATGAGTTCAGGCAGCTTATGTAAAACGTGTTCAATTTACGTATACCATAGATAAATCTAATACATGAGTTTTGCATGCTCTGTATACGACTGCTACAATCCCTGTTCAAGGAAGGGCCATAAACCAGGGCACAGTATGTAAACTGCGACAATACCAATGTTTCACAGAGCGTCTTTTTAGTATTTATGCTTAAGTAACTTCTGTGTGGATAAAGAAGCCATAGGACGGAGTTAAGCTTTTTGTATCAATTTACAATCCTGTTCTCTAAATCTTAAACTTGTGTCTAAAATTAATTCTAAATTTCGGGAATGTTGCAAAAGTTCTAAACGACATTCATTTCAATATTAATTAGATTTTTCAAATTAGCATAGTCGGGCTTCTTACCGAATAAAAGCATAGCTGATTTTAACGAATTTGACATGAGTGAATGCTGCAAAGAAATGTCCTATAAACTTTTTAGGTCATTGTTGATTTGTTGCAGAACAGCTTCATAATCCTTAGCATAAATGGAATAGTAAATTTGGATGTCGTCTGCATGCATATGAACCGAACAAATTTTAAGAAAATTTACAAATTGAGATATGTAAATTGTGAACAACAGGAGGCCTAAAATAAAACTTTGTGGAACACCTTTATTGATCACTCTTGACTGGGAAAGTTTATCGGATATTCTTACCATTTGTGAGCGCCCCTCAGGATATGACTTGAGCAGTTTACAATCAGTATTATTAAACACCACATAATTTTAAAATTTCTAAGAGCAGTTCGTGATCAATGGTGTCGAACGCCTTACTAAAATCTAATAATATCAAAGTAGTACATTTATTTCTCACTTTTCTGTTTGGGTAAAATTTTGTAATTGATTTTCCACGCATTCCCCGTGTACCTAGAGCCTTGAAATTTTGTACAATAAAGTATTTTCGATGATAATACTATATATAATCAATCATTAGTTTTACTGATTGATCAATTAAACCATAAACCATAATTAATTTTAATTTTACCTCGGCCGAGCCTAGTCGGACGGAAGACTGAATGGCTGCCATATGCTACTCCTAACAGATGGCGCTATTATTGCTGTTTTGGTGCTCCTTATAATGTAGCAGATTTTGCGTAGATCTAAGAAACTAAGAATATGTGCCAGTCGTAATAATAAATGTTTGGCTTAAAAATACTGTGAGCTCGAAAAATTATTTTCTACCTTTCACTTCATTTGTTATAAAAGCGATCTTGACGGATCTCCTCTAATTTTGGTACAGAAACATTTTGTAATCTAACAAACAGGAGTTTATGTACCACATCACGGTATGCAGTAAAGAGTGCCACATGAGCTATACCTAGTGATTTTCTTGTTTACGAAACGTTGTGGAACTTTTGACTAGAAAATCTTATGCAAGTGTCACTTGCGCGTAAAAAAGGCATATTTGATGTAACTTGATAATTTCTACCGTTTTCGAGAAAACTGCCTTGAAAGAGGTCTAGAACTCGTTGAAACCAAACTCAATTTGAAAGAGACAAATTGTGTTTTTTGAAAAAATTATACAACGTAGATAAAACTAAATATTTACCTGCACTTAAACTATGACCCACTAATAATTGTTCACCTAGTATATTTTATAATAAATTATAAACATTTCGAAGTGTCCATTCGAAATCCGTGTTATAGATTTTATAATATAATTCAATCATTTTTAATAAATGTACTGGTTAACCACTACCTGTCCTTTATACAGTGATCAAAAGCAGATCCTAAGTTTCAAGTGAACAAATCATATTAACTTACAGTCACCTACAAATGTATTACCCTCGCGCATCTTTACTGTGTGAGAACTGATCTGGTTTGATCGAGACTGCATGGGAGTCCGTTTGTTTATTTACGTTTTTATAAAAATAATCGAATCTAGATCACTTTTCTGCAATAAATTTTCCATAGACTACTTACTATTTATAATCGGGTGAAATCTCAGATGCAACTCGTTCATTTTTAGAATGAATGTGTGCTGCGGCCTATTTTCCCACGGGCTGGCGCTTACTAGATACCATTGCACTTTCATGCGTCCTAAACACAACAAAAAAAGTTTCGACCGCTGTGGAATCCTTTGTGAAAGTTCTTCGTTACACATTTTGGATATTTTATCGCGTATATTAACGATGGATTGATTACTGATCTTAAATCAGTAAGATAACTATATATGCCAATCATCAGGTATTTTTGAGGAAATAGGTTAGTGCTGAACATCAAAGCTTTCATTTGGGTGTTCAAGGAAGTTTCTCTGTTTGTGAATTCTAAATCGAAACTCACAAGCATTTTGTGAAAAACGTGCAAGAAATTTTTAAATCGTGGATTCAGTACTAGTTTGTCCAACATTAAAGGAAGTTTAAAAAAGCGTGTAAAAAGAAGTTGGTTAGAATTCTTCGTGAGGTCAATATTTTCTCCGGTAACAAAAATAAAATCATATGATGAGGTCATTCTGTTCACTTCGTTGATGTAATTAATACGTACTACAAAAAGTATTCAGGATTAAACATACTTTAATAATAGTATACTTTCAAGGTTCCTGTCATCGAAAACATTTTTTTGTAGCTTCATGATTTGGTATTGCTTGCCATTTATAACATCAGGAGTCCGTAGCATCGAGGTATCCGAGATTGATCTGCGCTAACGAGAGCCAAAAAGCTCTATTTTAAAAATCTTTATCTTCACAGGTATCTGTCACAAAGACTTTATTGTGTTTCTAATAATTGGTAATTAAAATAGCATTCAGACTGTATATCCTAGTAAAAATATTAGGAATCAAGATGAATACGACGAAACGTGCCTTTATACATTTAGCCATCTGCCGCCATTCCTCTAGTTGACTGTATTTCTCACATTTGCCTAGCCGAGACTTCTTAAAGTGTTTGTGGAAGATGCCCTTAGAGGGATCTATTTGAACTATTTGCAAGTCGCCGATTTGGTGTTGCTTGCCATTTATAACATCAGGTCATCGGGGATATCCGAGTTTCCTCTGGACTTAGCGATCTTGAAAACAGTTCAAAGCTATTTCGAATGTTGTTTGTCGTACCTGTGTTTCTTTATAGTTCATTTATGTCGATTAAATAACTCAGTTACATTTAACTATACAAAAAAAATCTGTGGAGATTGGGTTTAGTAATCTTGAAGGCTAATCTACTGGATAACCATGATCAATCTATGGCGTAGAATAATATTGACTCAGATATTCTCCATTTTGCTAAATTGAGGGGCGACATTTTGTCTAAACTGCATTATTTGCCAGATATTCCTAGGAATGTTTTCCAGCTATGAGCAATGGTGGGGTGTAATGGGGTAGTGAAGCGCAAGTTATAGCCTCTCCTACTCAATTGTTAACCTCACCTTCGCGATGAGTTCAATTTGAACTTGGTGCACCGTGTTTTCACTAACGAGGCTCTAACGACCGAGTAAGGGCGGAATAACCCTTACCTTTTGCCGTGAGCACATCCACCTTCTCACGAAGAGTGCGGTAAAAATAACCCACCGCACACAAAGGTTGCTTTTGGAATCGTTTGGTTACCCCATCGTCGCAGTCTCCTTCTGTGCCATGGGACCACACCACTCGCCTTCCGCAACCGAGCTGGTCAGTTGCATACCTGCTCCAGCTAAAACTTCAAATGCAGCTTCGTTTTCAGTCGATTAAGGCTTTTAAAAAAATGATGGAGCGTTCAAGTGGGACAAAATCATCCGGAGGTAAAATACCCTCCCGATCGGATCTCCGGGGGAGGGTGCCCACAAGGACACCTCATCGAATGTCGAAAAAACACCGACAAGTTAAATCCAATAAAACTAATTCTTTCATCTACGGCGCTTGGAATGTTCGTACTTTGAACGACAGCACTCGCACCGATCGGCCTGAAAGAAGAACTGCTCTAATAGATAGAGAACTTCACCGACTCAATGTTGACGTTACAGCTCTCAGCGAAACTCGTTTTTTGGAGGAAGGCTCTCTCACAGAAAAGTACTACACCTTCTATTGGAAAGGTCTTCCCACCAATTCAAGAAGACAACATGGAGTAGGATTTGCCGTTCGGAATCAACTTGTATCCAACTTAACACAAGTACCACAAGGCCTATCCGAACGTCTAATGCTGCTACGCTATGAGCTATCAGATGGCAATGCAGTAAATCTAATAAGCGCCTACGCTCCCACTCTGGATGCAAGTCACGAAACCAAGGAAAGCTTCTATCAACAGCTGGAAGAAACCCTCTGTAGAATACCTAAAACGGAACGACTCGTTATTCTTGGCGATTTTAACGCTAGAGTAGGGAGAGATGCAGACACCTGGCCAGGCATCATAGGCAAGAACGGTTTGGGCAACATGAACGCTAACGGTCAACTACTCCTAACTAAATGCGCCGAACATGATCTAGTTATAACAAACACCATTTTCCGACAAAAGGATAAATTTAAAGGCACCTGGCGTCACCCCAGATCAGGTCACTGGCATCTACTGGACTATGTTATCGTACGTAGGAAGCATCTCAAGGACGTCCAAATTACAAAGGCGCGCATTGATAGCGAATGTTGGACCGATCATCGCCCTGTTGTCTCTAAAATGAAAATTGTTATGAGACCCAAACATCGAAGAACTCAAGTAAAACGTAGACTCCGTCTCTGTATTAGTAAATTGCGTGACCAACAAACCGTCGAACAGCTAAAGCAAAAAGTTCAAGATAATTTGAGTGCACTAGACGAAACCAATTCTGTAGATGTCGCTGCTACCTGGACACAAATTAAAGACAGTTTAAAAAGTGCGAGTGAGGAA
Organism: Leptura quadrifasciata; assembly: GCA_963675555.1. Taxonomy (NCBI): domain Eukaryota; kingdom Metazoa; phylum Arthropoda; class Insecta; order Coleoptera; family Cerambycidae; genus Leptura; species Leptura quadrifasciata. Next base: position 143,234,709 of record OY776677.1, read on the forward strand.
ATTCTTGGCACTGCAGCAAGTAAAAAACAGGAGGACTGGTTCAATGATAATGAAGCTTTTATACAAGAACTTCTTGACCGCAAACATATTGCCTTCCAAAACGCTATCAACCACCCCAACGACTCATCAAAAGCAGAAGCTTTTACCCAATCTAAGTATGAAACGCAACGCGAAATCAGAAGAATAAAGAACGAGTGGTGGGCAAGCAAGGCCAGAGAAATTCAAAGGTACGCCGATTCACACGACTACAGGAATTTCTTTCAAGGAGTAAAAGCAGTGTACGGCCCCAGTCGGAAAAATATGTGCCCTATTAAAGATTTAAATGGAAATCTCCTCAAAGAAGACCAGAAAATAAGAGCCCGATGGAAAGAACACTACTCTAACATTCTTAACCAGCAAAGTCAAGCCGATCATGATATTATAAATCTTATCCCTCAATATGACACCTTCGAAGACTTAGATAAACCACTAACAACGGAAGAGATCTTAACCGCCATTGGGCAGCTAAAAAATAACAAATCTCCCGGCGCCGACTCACTCCCAGCTGAGATCTTTAAAGCTGTGTCGTCAGAGCTCATACCCTACCTCAAAAAACTGTTTGATGTCGTGTGGGAAAGTGGTCAAGCTCCGCAGGAGTTTCGTGATACACTTTTAATCAACCTCTTCAAAAACAAAGGGAGCGCTGCGGACTGTGGAAATTACAGGGGTATAGCTCTCCTGGCTGTTGGAGGGAAGATACTCACTAAAGCGATGGCAAATAGGCTAACACCTGTTATGGAAAAGTTACTTCCTGAAACACAGAGTGGCTTTAGACCAAACCGAGGCACATCGGCTTTAATCTTCACACTTAAACAGCTTCAAGAAAAAGCACTCGAACATCAAGGAGAAATTCACATGGCCTTCATTGATTTAACCAAGGCGTTTGACTCGGTGGACAGGGAAGTGCTCTGGAAAATTATGTTCCGCTTAGGTATCCCCAGAAAATTTGTGGAAGTATGTCGCAGTCTACATACAAACAACAACGCCCAGATTATGTATAATAATGAGGCAACCGAACCTTTCCAAACCCTCACTGGAGTTAGGCAGGGATGTGTCCTGGCACCCCTACTCTTTAATTTGTTTACCACCGCTCTAACAATTATTGTTGACAACAAACTGACAGCCAGAGGAATAGGTCTCAGATACCGTTTTGATGGCGGTCTCTTTAACATAGGGCGCTTTAGAGCTTTCACGAAGACACGCACACGATTCATTTGTGATCTCCAGTATGCGGATGACTGTGCACTTTTAGCCTCTACGCCGGAAGAGCTTCAAGAACTTTTAGATGTGTATGCCCAGAGCTATGATTCCTTGGGACTTAAAATCAACATTGGAAAGACTAAGATTATGTCAACTCCTCATCAAGTGAACCAAATAGACATTACACTTAACGGAAGTTCTCTTGAAGTAGTGGATCAGTTCAATTACTTAGGCAACGTTGTTAATGACAAAGCAAATATGGACAGCGAGATTCGCAATAGAATTAACGCTGCATCTAGAGTACTCTGGGGACTTAGAGAGAGAGTATTTGACAACCACGACCTTGCTTTGTCAACGAAAATGGCTGTCTACAGAGCAGTTGTCATTCCAACACTGCTATATGGATGTGAAAGCTGGGTCACTTACCGTCGTCATGTGAAAGAATTAGAACGTTTTCAGCAAAGACACCTCAGAAATATGATGAAAATCCGTTGGTTCCATCACACATCAAACGTGAAAGTACTCAGGAGAGCAAACAGCCTTCCAATTGAGGTGCTTATTTCAAGAGCACGCCTAAGATGGGCAGGTCACGTTCATCGTATGCATGATAACCGCCTTCCTAAATGTACACTTTATGGTGAATTGCTAAGCGGTAGAAGAAGGCGTGGCGGTCAACGAAAGAGGTTCAAAGACGCTCTCCATGAAAATCTAAAATCCTGCGGTATTGCAGACGAGCAATGGGAACAACTTGCAGCGGACAGAACCGAATGGCGAGGGGTTGTGGCCAGCTATCAAGGAAATGTTGCTGCAAGAAGGCCGAATCCAAGACCTAATCAGGTCTATGTTTGTCCTGACTGCGGTCGACATGTGCTCTCCCGAATTGGCCTCTATAGCCATAGTCGTGTGCACCGTAGATGAATGGGAATTACAATAGACTACACCTTTTACTTGTTTTTATTGTACACAATTTATCGACTGTAACATTTTTATACTCGGACTCGAGTAACGGCTAATAATAATAATGAGCAATGGTAGGTAGTATTAACTTTCTTGGTATGTTTTAGAATCTATTTCATGTCCGGGTTTTATTAAGTTTTAAGAACCCCTAGATTATCTTGGACAACCTAATATTTATATCAGTAATAGCAAAAAAAGATCATTAACTATTTTAAACACTCATTTTTTAACGTGTCTCTATCTACATTTACTAATCTAAGGAACTATTTGTTCGGGGTAATTTGATGCCACATTCCTATTTTAAATGCCATAAAGAAATAAACACATTTTTGTTTTGTTTATTATCTTGCCTTATCTGGACTTACTTTCGAATTATTACAATGGCTAAAAATTACTTCTTTTAGTGTTTTACTTGTTTTACCGACAATAAGCAGCTCTATATAAGGTTAACTGGGTCAGTTTTTACAGCTCGAGTTAAATGCGGTGGTCATACAGAGGCTTATACTCATTTATTTTTTTTATACTCATTTATTTTTTAAAAGATTGTATAATACCAATTTGTTGATGGCAAATCATAATATAATTACTTGTTTGAATTTTGGATTTAATAATGAGTTAATTTGCCGCAGATTTTACATAATAAATTTATGACACGTACATGTGCCATATACAGAAGTTCCATAATAAAAAAAAACCATTTGGTTTTACACAAAACTTTAGCACAGCAAATCTATTTGTCTGATATCGTCACCACTGTCAAACAACTGCATCTTCTTTATAATTTTATAAATTATAATTTATGAATTGAAGATCAGTGTAAATAAAATTTCAAAATGGTGTAACTTTATAAAATTAGAAGCCCTTAGTTCCGTATACCCACTAAATCCCAATTTAATTTTTTATTCCCTTAAACAATAGGGTGCGGGTGGCAATGGGGGTGGTAGAAGGGGTAACTAATGCCAAAATAAATTTTAAAGGCCCTTAGTTCTCTTACGCACACTAAATCCCAATTTATTTTTTTACTCCCTTTAATAATAGGGTGGGGGTGGCAATGAGGATGGTAGAGGAGGTGGCTGATACCCAAAAATTACCCCTTGGTTCTCGTATACACACTAAATCCCAATTTAATTTTTAACTCCCTTTATTAATGGGGTGGGGGTGGTAGAGGGGGTAGCCAACGTCAGAAAACAGAGACGTTTCATTTTTGTATACACACTAAATCACATTTTATTTTTTTTTTACTCCCTTTCATAATAGTGTGGGGGTGAAAGTGGGGGGTGTAGCTGATGCCAAAAAAAATATTGAGACCTTGACTCTTCGTACATGCCCTAAATTGCAATTTTATGGACTCTTAGCTGCTTGCTTTGCGTATTTACCCTTATTTACCCCATTTACCCCCGAACCCTTCAACGGAATTAGATCAAAATATAATCTATTTCCAGATCTCGTTACAATACATAAGTGTACAAAATTTTAAGTCAAAAATATCAAACGGTTCCAGAGTAAACGTGCGCACAAAAAAGTTACAGACCGATCGACAGACAGGAATTTTTTTTGCTCAAATTTAAAATCTCAACGGTTCATGACATTATAAGTCTATATTTTCCTTATATTTTCTTTCCTGTTCTGAAAAAAAAATACGTTGCAAGTATTTTACAAGTACTTTTCTATATCCGAGGGAGGCAACGCATTATTAAAAAATATATATAAGATGTTTCGACTTCCAAGCCACAAGACCACAGGAAATTTAAACTATGTTATATTTTCGCAATATAATATTGCGATCAAGGCTACTTTTAGTTACATTTTTAAATGCATCGTATAAACTGATTGAAAATAAAGCATTTCAAGGACTAACGCCTGATAAAATATGAATGTTAGTGATACGCCAGTAAGCCAAGGTTATGCAGATAATCATAATTAGGCCAAATACTTTTTTTGACGACAAATAATTTATGTGGGTTAATAATGACGACAAACCACAGTCATTGCCATAGTTTCTGAATATCTTTAATATTAAAGATATTCCATCTGCTGATATATTCAATCAAGTTATAATTTTACTTATCAAATTTCATGAAGGATAGTTAACCATTAACAAATTAAATATAAGAATAATCCTTTATTGGTCCAAGAGATCATACAAATGATATGGGACAAGTCATATATAAAAATATTAAGATATAAGTAAAAAAAAAGAGGAAATATACATCCATACACCCATGAATGAATCCATGCATTCATGCATGTATGCACATAGATAAAGAATACATATAACTACAAACATAGAAATTACATAAATTGAAAAAAAAATGTTAATAATTATTACAAGATACATTATAGTTATTAAGGTATCAAGGGTGTTATAAGGATAATAACGCACCGAGGTCGGCAGTGTACTACCCGAGGGCTTCTGACCCGAGGGAATTTTTGTCTTTATATTACAGTTAAAATTCGTAAAATACAATACATAGTGTGTTCCTGACAATTCTGTACAAATGGCTACCATATATTCTAGAACGTCTAGAGTGATGAGCGTTCCCCAAATAGTTTTTGTTTAAAATTTTGTATAATCTATCCTTAGTACTGAGAAATTGGCCACCCACCCTATATAATTACTAGACATCCTGGTCACGCGCACCAGTGAGACGTTTGTATCCCTCCCCAATTAATTAATTTCAAAATCCTGGTCACGGCACCAGTGAGACGTTTGTGGGGTATGTGGTTTCATTACAACTAAAATACTGGTCACTTTGTGAGCAGTTAATTAATTGTTATTTATTTATCTGAAGGATAAGTAAATAAAATTGGCCATTTACGTAATCGTCTAGTTTTATTAGTTTAGGACTCAAATTTCGTTGTGTGTAGTAACCCTTTTTAATTACCCCATGCTCTTTTATATAAAGTTTGTTATTACTTATTTCTGTCTGATACTATCTACCTGAGAAAATGTATCACTTTGTTAATTTAAATACCCTGTAAGTTTGACCACACTGTTTATTGATTGAGAAACCTAGTTATTCAGTTATGTTATTTAGTTCAGATTTTATTGCTCAAGCTTGTACTTTATAGTTGAACTTTGGTTGCTATTTTATTTGATGGAAATGAAACCATTTATGTAGGTTATTATTTGTACGGCTAGAAAGGTAAAGTTGAAAAAACACAGTAATTGATGGGCAAAAAATAGTAAAAAAACAACATTTTATATTATAATAATTGATGCGGCAAATAGCCCGACATGAAATAAAAAATAATCTAAATATTTGAGGCACTTGTCTAAATATTACAATAGGAAAATTTACGCTGCTATAGTAATGACCATACTATACATGTTTCAAGGTTACAATGCAATAACAAGAACCAGGTAGGTAATACAATCGTATTCCGTGTTATGTTCTAGTAGTAATTAAAGATGCGGCAAATAGGTCGATTAAAATGTGATTGAAATTGTGGTGTTAGCAACAGCTATCATGAAATTAAGCTTAATGCAAAACAGAGGACAAGAATCATGTCATGTTCGTGGATCATAGAATTTAAGTAATAAATTGGAATTAAATACTCATGTATAATATCAGAGAATGTTGAGGAACTATCCTTTAATTGACTACACAAAACGGTAACTACCAAATTGCGTATGACTGTTCAACAACGTAAAACGGGGCGGGTAGATGTAATTCAAACAGACGAGGCGTCCCGGTTCAGTACTTGACGATAAAAAGTAAACATCTCAGAATTAGAGAAAGTTTACGGGCCAATTGACCCAATACTGACTGATGACTTGTAGAGTTTATAGTGCGCAAGATAATTAAGTAGATGGATCGTTATTAAACAATCATAGAAAACCAATAGCCACCGGTGAGAAACCTCCCACAATAATTTGAAAGGTAAACATTACTGAGAACATGTCAAGCTAGGCACATGGTAGCCCTTGATAGTACACCATTGAAGAATAATGGAAGTGAAAGTTTCTTGTCGTTGCATAAACGCTAAAAATATATAGTTCTTGAATATAAACTTGTTGTGTTGCAAACATAAATCGCCCTAGTAAAATATTCAGCACATGAAGTTTTTAACTAAACTCAAGAATGAAATTATTATTATTATTAAATAATAACTGAGTAAATTGTAATATAATCTTATCATGTTTTCTTGTTAAAAATCAAAACTAATATTTCATAAACAAATCTAATGTTCTTGTATCACACCCCCTCGAAACCAGAATGTAAATGATAAAGCAGGGCCTCTGTCCCAGCTTCTGCATGCTTAGCTCTCTCATAGGGCAGAAGTAGAACCGTTAAAAATTGCACTTCATCAAGAATTCGCCATAACAGGTGATGTCTGCGGCTGTGATGAATTCGTTAAAAATAAGATATAGTTCGTAACATCGTTTGGCTCGTAGTTTAGACGGCTGATTTAGTGAAATTAAACACAAAATAATTTATTAAGCTCGGCGAACTATAAAAGATCGCGACGTAGCTGAGGTGTTCTGCCTTCAGGTGCCGTCTGTCTTGTTCGGCAGCGTGGTCTCTTTTTTTTATTGTACGGTTGACGTCACCTACCCGGAAACTCCGGACTCTACACGTTCACGTTGTCCCACGCTCGGGATTGTTTACATTAACATAAATTCCAATACTAGCTTCGTCGTAGTTTTGCAGCATTCTAGAGTCAAAACTTTTTCCGTCCTGCTTAAGATAGAAAAGGGCGATTTCACACTATGTGATGCGACAGAAGTACTTAAAATTTATGGTTCCCTTTGTAAACAAACACTATTACTAGACTCGATTTTAGGTAAATTTAGGTAAAAGAATATAAATTAAAATGCATTTCTGGTAACTTTACTGTGTTCAAGATTAAATGGCTAAATGTAAAATGACATGACTTATTACTTGAATTTGGAAAATAAATAAGAAAAAATTAAATTTGTATATGGTCTAGATACGGTTTCATTACGTTAAGACTTCCTGTAAAGGTAAATAGTCTGGAAGGACCTTATAAAACTGACTTAAAACCCAAATAGTACAATTTTTATAAGTATTCTGTACAGGCGAACTAATTACATGAATTATGATTCCAATACAACATTGCACTAACTTGGGAGAAACCCGAAGAATGCCTCCACTAGTTCAAACTGAGAACTTGTTACAAATGGGGGTCGAACAAGAACGTTTTGGCATTTGAGACGAGGCGAAGTTATGTGAATAGAAGTGAGCTTCCTCATTCTCAGATTACCGCTACATATATCGACAAAACTTTCGGTACATATCAAGTTCGTTTGGCACCATCTTATATTCAAGATTAGTTGTTTGAAGCGGGTTAATAAGAGCCCGATTGCACTCTCTATTTACCCAAGCAAGAATGTATACCCATTAAATAATCACGACCAAGGACCAGATGAAAAACCCATAAACCGTTCTTATTGCACTGTAAAGTAGGTGCAAGAACTCCTGGAGTATGTGCACACGTTGCCAGTGTCTTATCGGTTAACATTATTACAAACCAGTAAGTGTTTCTGAATTAATTATGTTTTAATTAAAATTATCGTGTGTTTTGTGAACTCTGCCGATAATTTTCCCAACAGTAAGCGTTCAAAATAGAAGCCACTTAATCCGCTCGCCTGTGTCATTTGTTAGATTGAATGAAATTTTTTATGGCAGTATCAAACCATTCCACAAGCACTTAACGACCTTTGGAGCAAATAACACTCATTTAAAAAAATATATTGAAAATTGCTGTATAAAAGAGGCAATAGAGGGTTTTCTGACCCTAGTTTGCACATGTGAGTGAAATGGATATCATCCATTGCTTTGTCATTTTTATTTGTATAACTTGTTTCTTCAGATGCGATTTACGTTCGACTGAAAGGTCATTGTAATCGTTTTAATTTTTACATTTTAAAGGTCACTTGTCCGAGGTAAATGAATTAAAATCATTTCAACGGTCAGCAACTTATCCTCTGGTGCGTTCGTTGCCATTTCGATGAAATCATTAATAATGCGGTGTTGTCGATATTAGCTGAAAGATTTTTTTCTAACTATTTTTAATCTATCGCGGATTAGCATATTTTTAGTACCTAATAGACCAAGTAGGGGAAATTGGGGCGCACTGGGTCTAGAGTTCTTATTTATAAACGAAACAATTTCTATTTCGGCGAAAGTATGAATTTTTTTATTATTCTTTTTTTACTTTATTTTATCGTCTTATTTAGATTAACGTCCTGGCGGAGTTTAGCATTAGCTAGTCCATCACTCCACCAGGACACATACACATAGACAATTATACAACGACCATTCCCTACGACACTGCCATCGGCCGCAGCTGAGGCTCGAACTCATGGGTGGTACAGCAACTAGCCGTGTTTTCTCTCACACAACCTCATCTAGTCCACTGCCACCAACTCGGTAACTCATGAAAAATATCACTAAACATCCATACCCTAGCGGGGGATTCAAACCCGGGACTCCTTGATTGCAAGCCTGACACGTAAGCGTTGAGCCACTGAGCCGATTACACTGCTTTTAAAATGCGATATTTGCAAAAGATTATTCACGAAAATTTTGAATTGTTATAAAAATATAATGCAAATCTTCCAATTTCCTCCACAGCGGGGTACGATATGTAAAAATGCCAGTAAAAATCAACTAAACCCATTTGAAAATTACTCCTTTCGAAACTTCAACAGATAGTTCACGTCGTTTTCTTATGTAACTGAAGACAAGATATACATATGTATATTAGCATTACTCTTTCGAATCTGTATTGGTTCCGTTAGGAACTAGAAATACGAATTAAATGTAATTTAAATAAGTACGTAACAAGCGATAATTTTACATTAGTACTCAACACGCAATAGGTAATATATATTTAGATTTTTTCCAAATCTAGAAATGGAACAGGCTATTATGCTATAAATTTTTTTAATGTTTTACCGAACACCGTCCAAGTGCTTGACTGAACAGGTTTCAAATCTGTAGCAAAAAGATTTCTCCTTGATAATTAATGCATTTTATGATTCTGACGAATTATTGTCTACTGATTTTGCAAGTTTAATAACTGCCCGGTTTACGTAACGTTTGTCTTGTTTTATATTTATATGCTAAAACTGTTAATAATTTATGTGTGGTACATCATAAAATACAATGTATAAAAAACAAAATTGAAGAAATTGAACTCCTCTATCTGGAATCTGGAATTGGTTGGGAGGGTGGTCAATAAGAATTATTGAACCACAGCACTTAGGCCCCATTGGGCCCCTTGTACATCCTCCCTGTCGGCAGACCCTCGCCTAGGCCTCCAACCAACCTAATCTTGCGAAATAGGTGGTGATGCTGTCTAGGGGCATCTCCCTTACATCAGCCAAAGTAAGGCCAACGTTCTCCCAAAACGGATTCTCTTATTGATGAGACAGCAGAACAGTCACAGAGTACATGTTGAACCATCTCATATTCTTGTTCACAACCTCTACAGAGAGGTGTTTCGTTTAATCTCATATTATGGAGATGTTTCCTTAACGGACAGTGTCCAGTTTGGATTCCCGTTATAAAACGTAAGTTCCTTCTGGACATTGCCAGGTAGTCCATTACTGTACTCTTGTTGGGATATTTTAGTAGTTCCCTAGCAAGCTGACAGCTGTTTGTTTCAACCCACAGTTTCTTGAATTCATTGTGGGTGGTCTCTTTAATTATTTGTACTATCGCCGTGATCGGTAACAGACTGGCCGGACCTGGCCCAAAGATACTTAGGCCTGCTGCCTTCTTAGCCAGTCTATCGGTTACTTTGTTGCCACTTCACTGTGCGTGTCCTTTCACCCAGCATTCATTCATGCTGGAGGCACCCACAAGTGCTACCTTCTCATACTGCTCCTGTGGTAATTTTGTAACTTCTCAGGGCTAGTAATGATTGTCTACAATCTGTGTAGATCCTGATTGTTTTGCCCATAATTTGTCTACGGACAATCCCTTTTGCAGCTATGGTTATGCCCGCCAGTTCCGTTTGTATTACGCTGGCTCGCATATCTATAGCCCATTTATATTGGATTTGCAGACTTCTGGAGTATATTCCACATTCTGTCCCATCCTTCTTTTTTGATCCGCCTGTGAAGATGTTGATCTCACCTTCGCCAGCAGCCTCGTTCTCACCATTCGTATGTATTATGTAGGGTCTCAAAGACAAATCGGGGGAAAATGCCATCAATGCACGCCTGCAGAAGAGGCGTCTTTGTGACAGCCCTCATTCCACAGGCGACTTCTGGCCTCTCCACAGCCTACATTTGGTTGTATACCAACGGATTTGAGGCGTACCATTGTTGTCAGAAGGATATATATCTAGTGGTGGCAGACACAGCATTACCTCCATAGCTCTCATTGGCGTTGTTCGCATAGCTCCAGTTATGCTTAGGCAGGCAACTCTCTGCACTTGGCTGAGCTTGACCTTAGTTGTAGTCTGTTTGCTCTTAGGTCACCAAACCACAGCTCCATAGGTTATCATTGGTCTTATGACGGCAGTGTATATATATCCACATGACCATTTTGGGTTTCATTCCCCAGGTTTTCCCCACGGTCCTGCGGCACTGCTCATAAGAAATGTAGCCTTCTTTAGTCTTCTATCTATGTGAAGATTCCATGTTAGTTTGACATCGAAGGTTACCCCAAGGTATCACTTCTGATGCGAAACTTAGTGTTGCATCTAGGAGGGCAGGCGCCTTCAATGCTCCTAGTTTCCTTTTCCTTGTGAAGAGAACCATCTCCGTGTTCCTGGGATTGACAGACAAGGAGTGTTCTCTGCGCCATTTTTCGATTATTCTTAGGACCCCCTACATTCTTTCACAAAGGACTCCTTCGAATTTTCCGCCAAGCATGATTGTTAAATCATCTGCTTAGACAATTGTGTGGAATCCTTCTAAATTGAGGCGGCACAAGAGGCTATCAAGAACGATGTTCCATAGCAGTGGTGATATTACACCTCCCTGCGGACAGCCTCTCGCGACCATTCCTCGTACAGAAGCATCTCTCACACTGATCTCTCAATCTGACTCGCGACTGCATGGAGGGCGGTGTCTGTGGATCTTCCCAGGGTGTATGTGCTGGTTAGGATGTAAAGGGTTGTCTTTTACTGCAACATCCCTTATGTATCTTTCACATAGCTTCTCTATCGTCTTGAGTAAGAACGAGGTTAAACTAGTAGGTCTATAGGCTTTGGGGGTGGTATAGTCCATCCGCCCTGCCTTTGGGATGAACACAACTTTCACTTCTCTCCATGTCTGGAATATAAAGGTATGCTAAGCACGCCCTAAATACTCCAACCAGGTGCGACAGTAATTCATCCAGTCCCCATTGCAGTAGGGCGGCATAGATACAGATACAGTCAATGGCTGGTGACTTAAAAGGGGAGAAGCTCTGTATTGCCCATCTTATTCTGTCCTCACTCACTATTTGGTTGGCCATTTGCCAATCCAAATCCGAGGATTGGGTGTCGACTTCGTTTGGCCACTCTTTCCGTTCTGTTATCACAGATCCCGGGAAGTGAGTCTCCATGAGTAACTCTGGTTCTTGTACCATCACTCCTTTTTAATAAGCAGAGGTCTTTGTCTTTGGCGAGGATTTTGCATAACCTAACAGTCTGAATAATCGTCGATTTCCTCACGGTAGGTTCTCCACGCATCTCTTTGTATCTGTTTGACTAGTTTCTTAAACTCTTTCAGATTGATTTTGTATGATTCCCAATCGGATTCCTGTCTTGTCAGTTTTGCTTTGTTGAATGAAGTCCTAGCCTTCTTCTTGATGTCAGTCAGCCCTTGAGACCACCATTTGGTGGTTGACATCGATATTTATCTCTATCAGTTCTCCGGGGATCTCGGAATAGTTTTTTGGGTACCTTCATGAGATTGATTTCAATGTTTATCCATTGGTGATCTGATAGTGTTACACAATCAGACACGTGCCAATTCTGGATTAGGCTGGATATACGCCACGTTGTTAGTGTTATATCTATTATAGTTATATAAATGTCGGTGTACAGCCCCTATAACTTACGCTAGGTTGTTACCGGTAATATAATCATAAAGCGATTTACCTTTGGCATTGTTGTCTTCACTGCCCCAGGTCACATGGTGTGCGTTGGCGTCACATCCCATGATTAATTCCCAGTTTTTATTGCGGATTGAACTCCTCTAATCTCAAGAAAATATTGATGTCTTCTATATTTCTGAAACATGGATTGATTCAGACGAGATAAAATAGGTACATTTTCCTGGCTATAGCATATCCAGCTATTATTGTAGAAAGGCATTCCTACCTGGTGGTATTCTTATTTTAATTAAAAATTTTCTTAAGACAACAGAAAATAAACGAATAGTAAACTTAAGCATAGATAAGGTATATGAATGTTCTGCTATTGAATTTACGCTGTGTGATAAAATATTTTGTATTATATGTTTGTATAGAACGCCAAATTCAGATATCAATATTTTCTTGTCTAAACTTGAAGACTGTCTAAATATAATCTATAGTAATGAGAACATTTCTAATATAATTATATGTGGTGATTTAAATATTTATTTTTATGTAGAAACATAGATACCATGAACCTTTTAGACATCGTAAGTTATTCTTACTGTAGTAGTCCTGTATTAGACAAACCTACCCATAGTCAAAATACTAGAGCATCAGCTCTTGATTATATAATGACAAATTTTAATAATAATTTAATAGATAAAGATATCCTGGACACAGGTCTATCAGATCATACTGCCCAAACAATTATTTTTAATGTAAACCCCATATAGTACAAATCAATATACTTTTAGATCTTTCTCTAAAGTAAATATTTCAAAATGTATGAAATATTTAAATAATGAATCTTGGGATAATGTTTATCAAAAGGAGCCTATTGAAACTAAGTATAGTGCAGGAAATCTATAATTGAGAATTAGAAGGGGGTGCGAGGTGAGACGCTAAGAAGGCGGACCACATGGTTGACTTTCTCTCTCATTTTAATGCTCGCGACATAAAAAACGTAAAGCTTTCATCGAGAAGGGAGGCGCGAGGTGAGACGCTAATTAGACAAACCCCCAAACCTTCTCTCTCATTTTAATGCACGCGTCATAAAAGACGTAAGACGTGATGATGCATCGTCACTACCCATCACTATTCCCAGTACATCTGTGATTGTTTTCATTTATCGTTTTCCTCTACAATACATAGCCTTTAATAATATTTTGCATGGTTATTACAACTCAAGTTTCAAATTTGTTACAAAAAATCTTGATCCAAAAAACAACAATAACTGGATTACAAAGGGCGTTAGGATATCAGCGAAGCGCCTTAAATGTTATTTAAAATGCAAGAACAAAATTATGTTTATAAAGACCCATTATAAATCTTACAAACATAAGCGAGTAATAAAACAAGCAAAAAAGATGTATTTTGATAATATTATCACAAACTGTGCTAACAAATCTAGAGCCGTAGGGCACATAATAAACAGCTGTATAAAAAATAAGCCGAATATGCACTGTAACATTGGAATGGGAATAAAAACGGAAATGGAGGTAAATTTGATTTTTGTACAGAACTTTTAGAAACACCCTGTATATAAGAAACTAGATAAATGTTTCATGCTGTATTAAATACAAACAATGAAGAAGATTGTCATTTGTTTAAATACTATATTATTATTATTATTATTAGACATCCTGTCACAGACCATGCGAAGACGATTCTGTGAATTCACAAAATGTTCAATAAATTTTCTTGTTTTTTTTCGAATTATGATTTTTACGATTCCAGGAATTATCTCAAAAAGATAAAAAAAGAAACCGTCAAATTATTCTAAAAACCTTGTGGTCGAACTGTTAAGAAGTTAATAACCCTTACTTAATTATCATATTACTCATCAGCATTAAAATTTAGATACAATTATTGGAAATATTTTAATATAAATTTATGACGGAGCAAGGTAAAAAATGTAATACATGTTGTTTTAGAATAGCATTAATATAATATATTTTCAAGGTCATTTATTGTCTCACTGTAAGTACCTTATATAAAGCTGCGCTCTATTGTATTATACAGGGTGGGGCAATAGTGGGTCGGACCTCGATATCTTGAGTTCTACGATAACTAGAAATATTTCTAAAAATTTCAAGTAAACTAGATAAAAAGGTCTACAACTGGAAATTATTTTCGAACATACAGGACGAGCCAAGACGAAATTACAAGGCCCAAGTGCCTTTTTTTTAATGGAATGCTATGTATACCTGTAGATGCTTTGAAGCGTTTTTCTAGGCTCTATTTATTCCTATATTAGCATTGAATATCTCCCAACTACTTGGATGTAATGAATTTTTTTGTTGAAATAATACAATCTGCAGATGGATATTAAAAAAATCACCACAGTCACAATTATGGGTTTTAAGAAAAACTTATGTGAATACCAGTTACGAGACATCCAATTAATGTTTTTGAATAATTTTCATTTCCTAAAAATGTACAGGGTGGTCAAAAATTATTTTTCAATTAACATTTTAAATTGAATTTTCTCAATTTTTTCAAATGGAACACCCTGTATATTTTTCGACAGTGTGATATATAAATGAAAAACGGACATTTTTTGTTTTATAAATAAATAAGTGTCAAATTCAAGAATAAACTAAAAAAAAGAGGTTCCCTCAAATAATTCATTAGAAAAATTTATAACAGGTGTTCGACGTGTTGCCCATTTTGATTGACACACGTCTTTATGCAATTTTGAAATGAGGCCATTTAGTGGGACCATTTCTTCCAATCCATTGAAATGAGTAAATAGTATTTAACCGGTCCTTTACTGTAATGTTTTTTTGTACATATTTTTGCTGTTTTCGTTATTCGACAAACAACGAAACCTTAAAACATAATATTTTTAGTCGCAAACTGCTCTATAAACTCCTTATTTTACTATAAGGAACGTAACCAGACTGCAACCAATAGCTACTCTCCGGGCTATGTGCCCCACCGAGCGCTGAATTATAAGTTACAAGCCTGGTGCGTTAAGTGTTATAATTGCATATTACCAACAAAACGCTAATGTTTCGATTGCAACAAACACCAGCCGAAGGACTGATGCTACTTAAAGGAGCTCTCGTGCCAGTCGTCACACACCACTTGTAGACTGCAGTTTCGAGCTGTTGGCTCTCGTCAATGCAAGGTAGGCATGTGACGACCGACACGAGGATCACTTGACCATTTAGTACATTTCGGTATATTTGGGATAGCGACATGTAAAATAGTCAGCAGGCGCCATCTAGCGGTCCAGTGTCTGTTGCAATCGAAAAATAAATAGCCTGACTGGGCTTAGCATAGTTCAAATTTGTTTTTAGAGGGCGGAATATTAAAACATAATATTTTTAGTCGCAAACTCCTCTATAAAATCCTTATTTTACTATAAGGAACGTAACCAGACTGCAACCAACAGCTACTTTCCGGGCTATGTGCCCCGCCGAGCGCTGAATTACAAGTTACAAGCCTGGCGCGTTAAGTGTAATAATTGCATATTACCAACAAAACGCTAATGTTTCGATTGCAACAAACACCAGCCGAAAGACTGATCCTACTTAAGCTCTCGTGCCAGTCGTCACACACCACTTGCAGACTGCAGTTTCGAGCTGTTGGCTCTCGTCACTGCAAGGTAGGCATGTGACAACTGACACGAGGATCACTTGACCATTTAGTACATTTCGATATCTTTGGGATATATACTTCCAAAAAGATGGAGCGCCACCGCATAATATTGGTTTTGTGGGAAATTACCTTGGTGCAAAGTTTGACAACCAGGTAATATCTACTAATGGAACTATTGCTATGCTAGGTCACCAGACCTAACTCCACTTGATTTTTTCTTTTGGATTGTCTGAAGGACAAAGTATCGTCTGCAACATTAGAAGGGCTCCAAAATAAAATTTTAAATGCCTTAGAATCCATAACTCCAGTCATGTTATAAAGTGTTATGAGAGAAACTATTCGAAGTGTTCTCTGAAATGGGTGGGCGTCATTTTGAGCACCTCTTATATGTTTGGTATTTAGTTATATTGTTCTAATTATAATATTAATAGTAAGTTGCTGTCTAGATAAGTATCATATCTTATAAATTGGTTTTCATTGTGCGAAATAGGCCAATTTTACATTTCATTTGTTGAGAAATACCCTTTTATTCAAATTCAAATTTTTTAAATTTGTTCCTGATGAACTCCAAAGCCAACTAGAAATAGCAAATAAATGCCATTTCCAAGGTTATTTTTCATCCGATTTTAAATCTGAAAAAAGCGTTGGAAAGATAAATTACAGTTTCATGAGAAAAGTGACTTAAATATACAGGGTGCTGTTTAAAATAAGAAAGTTGTAGCAATTTCCGGCCATACCGGAAATGATTTTTTACCTCCGAATGAGCACAATGTGGCCATTGATACTTTCTGGCTCACCCGGTATTTGCAGAGTTATTTGTAAAAAGAACAATTTTTGGGACGTGCCTCGCCCATGCAAACGGTTTTTTTTTTAAAATTTGAGGTAGTACAGAGATGTGGACATGCAAAATTCTAGCTTGTTTGGTTTTAAAGAAAGGTTAGACTTCTAATTCTACTTTGTGCACTGGGCCGTAACTATTTACCACAAACGTCTGAAAGTGGTGTAATTTTCCTATTTGTATCTTAATTTCTTTTACTAACTCATTCATCCATCTCAGTTCCTGAAATCTCACATTCTTCCTGATGGATCTATAGCAATTCAACACAGAAATTTATACAATAAATCAAGCAGAATTAAATTTATTCCGTATACACACGGATGCCATACATTTCTATTGTACCAAAACACGATATATGTAAGGAATTTTGAAATGAGGTATACCAGCGAGTGGTATAAAGAATATCGGAAAATTGCTTATAACATTTTTACCCATAAGAATATGTATTTTAATCTTATCTGTTCCCTACTAAACGATGTTTATGCTTTATGTGCATCCTCTATATCAAGACTCAATTTAGTCCAAATATCTCGAAGTGTTCATAGGATATTATGATTATAAATACACAAATATAAATACATACATTTTATACCGCTATCGCAAACTCAGTAAAATTGATCATGGCACAACGACATGGAAGTTGACAGGATACCTTATCTAATTTATCGTCAAACATTGTTTGTTATACTTAAGGAGCTACTTCACACATAAACACAAAAGAAACTATCGGCATTAGCGACGTGCAGAAGGAAGGTCCTTTTATTGCTGTCGCTTTGGTGAGAGCACATGAACGACGAACAGCTGTAGCTATCGGCACAGGCAGGTTAACTGAAAACAAAATGCGAATCATTTTTTTTTTTTTTTTCAAAACGTCTGGTAGGGAATACGTTGAACCCCAGAAGTAGTTGTCCTTAGATTTTCATAAAAATGGATGCATTGCACCCGCGGTGGTTGACCCGACTTAATCCTCGGCCGATGCTACCATAGTCAATGGTAAATGGTAGACGATGGGTCTGTGCTCTATACGCTGCTGCTTGTTCTATCTTATGTATGCCTGCCTACGCCCATTATCTAGCACGTCTTCGACACCTTGTTTTATGCGAGTATAATGGGCGCTTACAGAAAAATCATAAGTGTAATTAGGGGAAATGGCGTTCTCTATTGCTCAGACTGTAGCTGGAATGCTTTTATCGCAAAATTGAGTGATCTACTTTATCGTTAATATACAGGCTGTCCGTTATATTAGCTCCAATGATGATCATTCTTAATTATTGTCTAAACGATTAGAAGCCTCTTTGATAAATTGTTTCTCATTGTTTAATATTTCATTATTAGATGAAATTATTTTGTCTCTATCATACAGCGTGTCCCATTTTGCTTAGAACCACCCCTATAAAAAGTTTATATTAATTATTTAGGTCCTAGAATTAATGCTCGACATAATCACGTACTTGCAGGGCGTACACCACGAACAAATATCCTTATATCATCACCAATCTATCGAATGTATGCCAATTATTCTAAAATTGAACATATTGATATATTTTCTGTAGCGAGACTGCAATTAGTAAAGCTGTTTTTGGCATGGATATTTCCTAAGACGGTGATTTATTATATCATTATAGTATATTATATTTCATTATAATTTTAAGTAGTTTATATTATCATATCTATCATATTTTATATATTTTTTATTTATATTCTCATGTGCATTTATATCTATGTTCCTTAGTAATTTATTGTATATTTGTCTTTTTACTACCCACTTTTACCTTTTTTACTTAGATTTAATTAATTTAAATAATAACAAATCTCCCGGCGCCGATTCACTCCCAGCTGAGATCTTTAAAGCTGTGTCGTCAGAGCTCATACCCTACCTCAAAAAACTGTTTGATGTCGTGTGGGAAAGTGGTCAAGCTCCGCAGGAGTTTCGTGATACACTTTTAATCAACCTCTTCAAAAACAAAGGGAGCGCTGCGGACTGTGGAAATTACAGGGGTATAGCTCTCCTGGCTGTTGGAGGGAAGATACTCACTAAAGCGATGGCAAATAGGCTAACACCTGTTATGGAAAAATTACTTCCTGAAACACAGAGTGGCTTTAGACCAAACCGAGGCACATCGGATTTAATCTTCACACTTAAACAGCTTCAAGAAAAAGCACTCGAACATCAAGGAGAAATTCACATGGCCTTCATTGATTTAACCAAGGCGTTTGACTCGGTGGACAGGGAAGTGCTCTGGAAAATTATGTTCCGCTTAGGTATCCCTAGAAAATTTGTGGAAGTATGTCGCAGTCTACATACAAACAACAACGCCCAGGTTATGTATAATAATGAGGCAACCGAACCTTTCCAAACCCTCACTGGAGTTTGGCAGGGATGTGTCCTGGCACCCCTACTCTTTAATTTGTTTACCACTGCTCTAACAATTATTGTTGACAACAAACTGACAGTCAGAGGAATAGGTCTCAGATACCGTTTTGATGGCGGTCTCTTTAACATAGGGCGCTTTAGAGCTTTCACGAAGACACGCACACGATTCATTTGTGATCTCCAGTATGCGGATGACTGTGCACTTTTAGCCTCTACGCCGGAAGAGCTTCAAGAACTTTTAGATGTGTATGCCCAGAGCTATGATTCCTTGGGACTTAAAATCAACATTGGAAAGACTAAGATTATGTCAACTCCTCATCAAGTGAACCAAATAGACATTACACTTAACGGAAATTCTCTTGAAGTGGTGGATCAGTTCAATTACTTAGGCAACGTTGTTAATGACAAAGCAAGCATGGACAGCGAGATTCGCAATAGAATTAACGCTGCATCTAGAGCACTCTGGGGACTTAGAGAGAGAGTATTTGACAACCACGACCTTGCTTTGTCAACGAAAATGGCTGTCTACAGAGCAGTTGTCATTCCAACACTGCTATATGGATGTGAAAGCTGGGTCACTTACCGTCGTCATGTGAAAGAATTAGAACGTTTTCAGCAAAGACACCTCAGAAGTATGATGAAAATCCGTTGGTTCCATCACATATCAAACGTGAAAGTACTCAGGAGAGCAAACAGCCTTCCAATTGAGGTGCTTATTTCAAGAGCACGCCTAAGATGGGCAGGTCACGTTCATCGTATGCATGATAACCGCCTTCCTAAATGTACACTTTATGGTGAATTGCTAAGCGGTAGAAGAAGGCGTGGCGGTCAAGGAAAGAGGTTCAAAGACGCTCTCCATGAAAATCTAAAATCCTGCGGTATTGCAGACGAGCAATGGGAACAACTTGCAGCGGACAGAACCGAATGGCGAGGGGTTGTGGCCAGCTATCAAGGAAATGTTGCTGCAAGAAGGCCGAATCCAAGACCTAACCAGGTCTATGTTTGTCCTGACTGCGATCGACATGTGCTGTCCCGAATTGGCCTCTATAGCCATAGTCGTGTGCACCGTAGATGAATGGGAATTACAATAGACTACACCTTTTACTTGTTTTTTATTGTACACAATCTATCGACTGTAACATTTTTATACTCGGACTCGAGTAACGGCTTAACTTAGATTTATTATATATTTGTGTAGATACTATATTTTCTGTACCTAATCCTGTAAATTGGGCTTTGCCTGTTGGATTTTGTAATTAAATAAATAAATTACATTTATGACTGTATATTTTATTTCTGACATGACATATGTACGCTGTTTATATTCTACATGGTGAATAAATATTTCTATTTGTATTATTTCTAAAATGTCTTTTTTGGGTCAATCTCAGACCAGTCCATTTTAAGTACTCAAGATTTTAAAGTTAAGACATTGTCGATGTGTAAGAATTGATAATCTTTTTCATCGACGTTACGTCTATTTGCCAATAATTTTTATTCTGTACCCATATTTTTATTTCATCATTTGATACTTGATATTCAGTATTCAAACTTAATATGTATGAAGAGTTTGTTTTTTATGCCGTTCGTGGTACGTGGAGCTAGTCTGTGTTGTAAGATCACTAAGTGAAGGTGATACTTTTTAGGAGGTAAGCCACCTGTTGGTACATATTTTAAAGATTTGTTCCAAATTCAAGGTTCCGCAGAACGTCTTGCGAATATAGATGAATCAAATTTTGGGTGTCTAAGGTTAAAAATTCATTTAAAGGAATGCCCGGGTTTGACGTTTATCAATTTAGAAGCCCAACGTTTGTCATTATTTAGATTTATTAAAGCTTCATTAGAATATGATCTAGCAAAGCACGTATACAAATATAAAATTTGTAGGATTTTAGGTAAAATATATTTTACTATAATCTATTGTACTTGGGATGTGCATTGGAAATTACATTAATTCCCTGGCGCGTTTTTTTTTTAAATCGTTGATAAAAGCCAAGGCCATGTGTAGTCTAGATCCAGATATTCGGGATTACAACCCTGTTACGAGCACCGCCATTTTGAATTGAAGGGTCAGATTCATTTAGAAAGTTAGTTTATTTCCAACTTTAGAGTGGAAATTTTACAAAACATAATAGCGTGGCCTACTATGATTTTTTTTCGGGTTAACCTTTGTGCGGACATAATTATGATTATAAGCAGGAATATAAATAAGCAATATCTGGTCATCAACAGTGAATCATTCATTTGACAGTTATTTCAGTCAAGGCACAGTTCAATTTCTTCGGCAATTTCTAGATTTTTATTTCTCTTAGGAAAAATCGACTTTTTCAACGAAATTTGGTACAAGTTGCTGAATCCAGTAGCGCACTCAGATTTGAAATAAAAAAATCGCTAATAAGATTTCACCAATTTCTAACCAGAAAAAAAATCATAGTAGGCTACGCTATTATGTTTTGTAAAATTTAATATAACAGGAAGATGCGCTTTTCAAAGATCTATATTTTCTTCAAATTACGTGTTAGTTATATTAGAAGAGAATATTGATTATTTTGTGACTAGGTTAGGTGATTTTACCATAAATTATGCAATAAGATTGGTAATTACTTTATAGTCATTGCCGTCTGTATAGATTTAAGATAAGCTACTGAATAGTTAATGGACTTCTGTTCTACATATTGTTATGATTCAATTGTAGTTTTTTTAGCTAATGCCGTTTAAGCAACCATACCCTCTTCAGGGGCCTATCAGCCAAGGGCGTAGATGAGGGGGTATAGGTGGTAATTACCCCCCCCCCCCCCCCCAGGAAGGACCAGACATAAATAATTCAGGCGAGAGTTAGAGTGGCTTATCTACAGATAAAAAAATTATATTAGCGTACGCTTTATTTTAGTTTGTGCTTTGTAGCCTGCTTCCTCAAGTTAAATTTATTGCCACTCGATGCTTGACGCTTCATAGAAAAGAGAAAGTCAACCCCTCGTACATTGTAGTTCTGTCCTGACCCACTTAAAAAGGTACTCAGGTCAAATATTTTATATAATTATTGTAAAGTTAGTAAATTCCTTATTTATATTTACGTTCTTCACTTTTTAAATTTAAAAAATATAAAGATTTTAAAACGAAATGAATGAATGCCACAAGTTTATTTTCTCTCCAATCTTTGATCTGATCGAATGGTTGGTTGATGCGTTCACTCTCTAGTTTCTACTTGACCTTGGCTTTGATTTTTAAAGTTTGTGACCGAAACTTACTGTTTTTTACTTTTAGGTAGGCAAAGACATTTCTCGTGTTTAAGGTCGCCATATCCAAGAGAGAGAGAGAACTGATAGGAAAATATTTACTGTTTTTAACCATAACTTCTTATTCCTAAAACACATATTGCAAACAAACTATAAGACTACCTAAGTAGAATTATATCAAGAGTATTGCTATAAATTGTCACTGAATAATTTCAAACATATGCGAAATAGTTAGATCTAAATATTGTCTGAAAGTTATTTGTGGCATTCTACGAATATTTTTTCCTTTTATTTGGATTGACATAATTTTTAAAATTAAATCTACCTAAATTATTGAGTAAAAATTCATATCACTATACCTGTCATAGTACTACTTAGGTAGTTCTATACTTTTTTTTACCAATAAGTATGTATTAAGAAAAAGTCATGGCCAAAAATAATAAATATTTCTTTATCGGATCTCTCTCTCTCTCTCTCTCTTGGATATGCTCACCTAAAAATAATTTTGCTGTAATATGTAAGGACAATACTGCACCTATTACTGTTTACTGTACCGAATTGTCTTAGTAATATTTTCTAATCACATATTAAAATTAACTGAATGCCTATTATTAAAATGCAAACGCAAGGCCGTAGTCAGAAAAATATTTCGGAGGCGGATTTGTGGGATCAAAATCTCGTGATCTTTTTTAGTTTGGTTTTCAACTAATTTAACACAGAAAAAAAATTGTTATGGCTAAGAAATATTTTTTAAATTATTGGCAAAATATATTTTTCTGTTCCAATTATTCATTACTTTGAATTGAGCCTTTCAACATTTATATGAATATTATCGTTTTTGATAAAAATATTCAAATATTTTTTTTGACTAGTAAATATTTAAAACAAAACAAGAAAATATTTCTAACAGAAAAAATATAATAATAGCAAGTTTATGTCAGTCTAAATATGTTTTAAGCGATTCGGCCTATTCAATACGTGTCCCGTTCATACAACTTCTCTTCAATCTAGTCTAGAAATCTTAAAAAAAAAACAGTAATTTAAAAAAGCACGAGATTTGATGGTGTGTGGAATTAAGATTTTGTAAGTGGAAAATTGAAGTTAGTGGGAAATTCGAATTAGACTTTCTCCTTTTTAAGTGCACAAAAGTTATTTCATGCCTGGGCTTAGTTTTTAAACAATTTTTTTATTATTAATGGGTATATTTAAATATCGTAGTCACTCTTATCTCAAGAAAAATTTTTGAGGGGAAGGGGTAAAACCCTGGTTACAGCCTTGCTGTGTCTCACAGTTGATAGGTACTTATTTATCTTTGTAATGAGTAAGCATACTGGACAAAAGACATTATATTTCTTTCTTACTAAAAAAATTAAGAAAAATGATGAGATGAAAATCCAAATCAACTCAACCCAGTCCATAAATCTGAGTATGGACATGCTGAATCTAGTCTAAGCATAGGTAGTGACACTAGAAAAAATTCCGAAGATATAATTCAGATTCCGTGCAAGTTAGAAATAGAGCCAAATCCTGCAAAATATTCGAATAACGTAGACATAGGATATTACATAAATAAAAAAAACTAGCCTTACCGATATGGAAAAATTTAACATTTTACAAAATGCATTTGTTCCGTCCGCAGAGTATAATTTTCCATATTCGGTTTTTTTTTTAATGGCATTTGGACATAGTCCATACAGCCAAATACACTGTCCTATTATTTTAAAAAGCTAAATCTAATTCTAACAAGAGAAAGTTTTCAGAAGAACACAATGGGAATTAAACAAGGGCCACACGCTTCTTGCCTAGGGACCCGTCAAGGCATTTTGATTTTATACAACACAGGTAAAGGCCTCGGATTATACATAAAAGGTTTAAACACAGGAATGCCAACTCTAACCTAAATTCTTATGCCACTTTTATATAAAAAAGCTATCAGGCAGCCTAGAATGTCGTTATTATTAAGACATATTAAATGCAGTATGTTGAAAGGGGTTTCTATATTTAAATTAATCAGTTGTTTATACAATTCATTACTTGCGTCTGTGTGTTTGTTACAGTTAAAGAATATGTGATCTAAATCACCCTCAATGTACATGTATCGCACAAATTTGTAGGGGAAATTCCTATTCTGAAGAGATGTGAATGGTAACAACCATGCCCAAATTTTATTCTATTGATAATTCTTATGTACTTTCTAGGTAGGTTAAAATTGTCATGCCAGAATTTGGATGGTATTTCAGGATTAATTTTAGTGTACCTTGTGGGATTGGTAAAAACAAATTCTTGCCACATGTTTGACCGCTTTCTTTTTATTAAAAGTTTACAGGAGTTCACAGCATCATCGTAACTTAATTGTTTTGGAGATTCTAAACCGGATGAAATGCTTTGTTTAGCGATGGAGTCGACTTCTTCGTTAAAATGAATACCAATATGCGCCTTTGACCCACATAAAAGCTATGCGACCCCCATTTGCGTATAACTGTCTAATGATTTTTTTAATATTAGTAATAAAGGGATTTAATGGAATATTCGACGGATAACTATGATTAAGGGATGTTAAAACTGACAGAGAATCCGAGATTATAATATAGTTATTATTAATATTTGAGTGAGTGACATGCTCAATGGTTTTGTAAATGGCAGTTGCTTCTGCTGAGAAGATAGACACTTCTTGACTTAATTTGAATTTGGCGGCGATATTGTATTGGGGTATTATGAATGCACATCCCGTTCCTTGGGCAGATTTGGATGCATCTGTATAAACTTTTGTGTAATGTGACCATTGATTTAGGTTTTGTAGAAAAATTTTATGGCTCTCCAATTGATTTTCACTTTAGCTGGAAACGATAATTGGAAAATTAATTTCAAGATCAAAAAACTCATATTCAGGTGTAGGAGGTTATACAGGTTCAATTAATTTGAAAAGGCCATAAGTATCTCGTACGCGGCACACAAAGGCGGGGAGTTTTTTTTCTGCCAATATTTTTGTGTCAAATCTGAGATACTTGTTTTATTCAAGAGATCTGAGTTTTTGGTTTTTGACTTTAGGATGAATTTCATCGCGAGATACTCTCTCCTTAGTTGCAGAGGTGGTTCTAATGATTCTATGTGCAATGGTTCAATTGGAGTAGATGACAGAGCTCCTAAACAAATGCGGAGGACTTTGTTTTGTATTATATCGATTCGTTTAAGGTTTGTATTTGAGGCGGCTCCATAGAAGATTGAGCCATAATCTATAATCGATCTAATATATGATTTATAAAATAATAGAGAGGTGTTTTGATCAGAACCCCACCACGTTTTGGTACTGGTTTTAAGGAAATTCAGTCCCTTGGCACATATTCGGTTGTAAATACCAAAAAGATGTAAAACGTTTTCCATCTAAAAGACATTTTGTTTAATTTCTTATGTTAAATGACAATAAAATTTTGAGATTTATTTTCAAATAGGTACTTACGATTTAAAATCTATCTTTTTAATTTTTCATATTACCTCCCCCCCACAAGAAAAATTTATTTACGCCCCTGCTTTCAGCGAAGCAGGAAAATACGCGGAAGTATCAGAACATTTAATGCATATATTTATATACACGTGTGAATCACACGTGTATATAAACATTAATTAAATGAACTACTTATTATATCTTTATTTAATCATAAACGATTTTTATCACACAACGGCTAGATATAGTATACATTTTAATAGTCATTTCGGTCATAATCATAATTATCAACGAAGTAGAATTAAAAAACATTTGTTATTATTTTTACTGCCGATATAAATTCTCTCAAGCAGCGTTTCTAGTTTATACCGTCTGTCTATTTTCACCAAATATCTCGCTTAACAACTAACTATTGATATGAATTGTGGTTTTCGTAAAATATTAAATATTGACACCATCAGTTAAAATTTTTGTGACATGTTTTATATCGTTGGAAAGAGAAAAAAATAAACAGAATTAATGGTGTCATGGCCTACCTGGAAATTTGTTCTTTTCATTTTTGCACAAGAGCGTATGTCCAAGCCAACTACGTTTTTCGAATTTTTTGATACACATTATTATTCTTATTGTCTTTGCCGTCAACTTTCATCCCTTTAACTTTTTTCGTATCTCCTCAAATAAGGAAGCTATACCCGTTTGTGGTTTTCCTATTTTCAGGTTCTTTTTAATGAACTATTTCTAAAACTTTAATCTTCTACAATAGATATTTGATGTGGCCCTCGTAAAATAGACAAAATCTTTTTTTTTTTTTAGTATTAGTAAAGTCACTTCCATAAAATCCATACCGTTTTAATAAAAGTTCACTAAAGTTACATAATATCTCCGTGGGAAACAATAAACAATAATTAATGACCAATTAATTAATTATTAGAATTACTAGATTACTCTCAGTCTCAGCAACCGTTTCTGTACGGAAGTTCAAGTTCTCGCTGAGATATGAAGTTATTTACCCCTTGGATTGATACGGTACGTGCAAGTACTCGCCTCGCCTTCAGGCCAATAACACTCCATTGGATTCTAGATGACATTCCTTCTGCATAAGTAGATTACATCTTTTTTCTAGACCGATTAAACATCTCGCGGTGTTGTATTGTGCGTACGCAGTGTCGCACCGTCGTAAATTATTTTTTAATATTAAATTTTAAACAGCTTGGAATTAACGAAAGTTGAAATTGTGCCTCGTAATTTGTCACCAAAAAGGTCACTAGCTCTCTAGCGGATTACTTTTTGAAAAAATCGCGGGAGAATGCTGTAGAAGTGTTAAATAAAATTTAAAGTTGGGTGACATTTATTTGGATTTTTTTAAATTTAACTAATCTCTAGTTATTTAAAATATTTTGTCAAATATCCACCTTTATATGCAATTAATAATAATAATAATAATAACGTTGACTTTTTTCTTGAAAAAGTATATACTGGTAGAAAACTTGATGTAGGAGGGCAGCTTGTTAAAAAAATTTAGCAGCATTGTAGGTAAAAGATCTCTGGAATTGGGCCGAACAATGTCTAGGAACCGTATATAGATCACGATACCTAGCCTAACGTCCGTGCCTGTGCCATCCTTTTATGAGCTTGTCAAATAGATACTTTGGTGTAGGAGGGCAGCTTGTTAAAAAAATTTATCAGCATTGTAGGTAAAAGATCTCTGGAATTGGGCCGAACAATATCTAGGAACCGTATATAGATCACGATACCTAGCCTAACGTCCGTGCCTGTGCCATCCTTTTATGAGCTTGTCAAATAGATACTTTGGTGTTTTTAGTTTATTGAGTTTGTAAACTAAACAAGCCATATGAATCACAAAATGCTCTTTCAGATATAACCATTTAGATTCCTCAAATTTTGTTATATTATAACAAAATCTTAAACAATCGTTTTGAAGTCTCAGAAAACTTTCTTTATCCTTATTTAGTAGGACTTTTGAATTATATTAGAAATATGTTTTTGGAAAATGTAGCCCAAGTTTTTGCAATACTCACTGACAAGTAGGGAGTTATAGAAAACGCAGAGTTCTAAAATTGGTTGGGAGGGTGGCCAATAAAAATTATTGAACCACAGCACTTCATCCCTGTAGGCAGACTCTCGCTTAGGCCTCCAACCAACCTAATCTTGCGAAATAGGTGGTGATGCTGCCTAGAGGCATCTCCCTTACATCAGCCAAAGTAGGCCAACGTTCTCCCAAAATGGATTCTCTGATTGATAAGACGGCAGAACAGTCACAGAGTACATGTTGAACTGTTTCACCTTCTTGTTCACAACCTCTACAGATAGGTATTTCGCTTAATCTCATATTATGTAGATGTTTTCTTAACGGACAGTATCCAGTCTGGATTCCCGTTATAAAACGTTAGTTCCTTCTGGACATTGGCAGGTAGTCCATTGCTGTACTCTTGTTGGAATATTTTAATAGTCCCCTAGCAAGCTGACAGCTGTCTGTTTCATCCCACAGTTTATTGAATTCATTGTGGGTGTTCTCTTTAATTATTTGTGTTATCACCGTGATCGGTAACAGACTGGCCGGGCCTGGTCCAAAGATACTTAGGCCTGCTGCCTTCTTGGCCAGTCTGTCGGCTACTTTGTTGCCACTACACTGTGCATGTCTTTTCACCCAGCATACCAGTATGTTATTCATGCTGGAGGCACCCACAAGCGCTTGGTGAAATTCCTTTGGCAATTTTGTAACTTCCCACGGCTAGTAATGATTTTCTACAATCTGTGTAGATCCTTACTGTTTTGCCCGTAATTTGTCAACAGACAATCTCTTTTGCAGCTTTGGTTATGCCCGCCAGTTCCGTTTGTACTACGCTGGCTCGCTCATCCATAGCCCATTTATTTGCAGACTTCTGCCCCATCCTTCTTTTCTGATCCGTCTGTGAAGGTGTTGATCACAACTTCGCCAGCACCGGGGAAAAATGCCATCAGTGCACGCCTGTAGAAGAGACGTCTTTCTGACAGCCTTATTCCACAGACGACTTCTGGCCTCCCCACAGCCTATATTTGGTTGTATGCTAACGGATTTGCGGCGTACCATTGTTGTCAGAGCCACTTCTCCTAGATATATATCTAGTAGTGGCAGACACAGCATTACCTCCATAACTCTCGTTGGCGTTGTTCGCATAGCTCCGGTTATGCTTAAGCAGGCAACTCTCTGCACTTGGCTGAACTTGACCTTAGCTGTAGTCTGTTTGCTCTTAGGCCAAACCACAGCTCCATAGGTTATCATTGGTCTTATGATGGCAGCGTATATCCACATGACCACTTTGAGTTTCATTCCCCAGATTTTCCCCACGGTCCTGCGGCACTGTTCATAAGAAATGTAAGCATTTTTTAGTCTTCTCTCTATGTGAAGATTCCATGTTAGTTTGGCATCGAGGGTTACTCCAAGGTATTTCACTTCTGATGCAAAATTTAGACTAAGCGCACATTGAGACACAGACGGCGCAGGGCAGCACAGCAGAGGTTTTTGTATTCAATAGGTTTAAATACACGTGCACAATTTAGGACGCAGAGCAGGGCAGGGCATAACTACGTCGCGAAGAACCTATTTCGCTCAGTGTTCGGGACACCTATGCCATGTGCCATGATCTATATCAGAACGCGTTACAAAAATGCATGAGGAACTAATTGAGGCAGTTCGAAACCGAACGGTTTTATATGACACTAATAATCCTGAATGCATGAGATAACTGAAAGACGAAATATGGAATGAAAGTGTCAAAAAGGTCGTATAGCTACTTTTCCAAATTGGTTGTTTTCTTTTTGCCATATCGTACACTAACATGTTTTTTTCCATTTCTGCATCAGAATCTGATTCGGAACTTAGATGAAATTGTTCAGCCATTTAAATGTACCTAATATTTACTTTAAATTCGAATGTATTGTCAGCAAGTCAACACAGATGACACAAAACTGTTTGGCAATATGCGCTCACATCGTGTGGTGAACCTGCGTGCAGTTATTTCCTGTACTGTGATGTCCTGCGCCTTAGTGTTGTATCCAGGAGGGCAGGCGCCTTCAGTGCTCCTAGTTTCCTTTTCTTTGTGAAGAAAACCATCTCCGTCTTCCTGGGATTGACAGACAAGGAGGGAGTGTTCTTTGCACCATTTTTCGATTATTAGAGCCTTCTGCATTTTCACAAAGGACTCCTTCGAATTTTCCGCTAAGCATGATTGTTAAATCATCTGCGTATGCAATTGTGTGGAATCCTTCTGAATTGAGGCGGCACAAGAGGCTATCAAAAACAAGGTTCCATAACAGTGGTGATATTACACCTCCCTGCGGGCAGCCCCTCGCAAAACCATCTCCACACTGATTTGTACAGCTCTCTAGATCATGTTGGATATCCAGAGATCATGTTGGATATCCAGAGATCATGTTTGATATTCAGCTTCCCATGATCGTAGGGGCATTCTTCTCCACTAGGGCCACTGTAATTTTTGGAAAGGTTGTCCTGTCGAACACACCTTCTATATCTATAAAGATACCTAGGGTAAACTCTTTATTGTCCAAGGATCTCTTGATCCTACTCGTGACTGTATGGAGGGCGGTATCGGTGGATCTTCCCAGGGCGTATGCGTGCTGGTTAGGATGTAAAGGGTTGTCTTTTGCTACAAAATCCCTTATGTATCGTTCACATAGCTTCTCCATCGTCTTGAGCAGGAACGAAGTTAAGCTAATAGGTCTATAGGCTTTGGGGGTGGTATAGTCGCAGGGTTATTTAATATTATTTCCCTATGCTTACCGTACAAGTACTTCAGTTTTAGTTTCATTTAGAATTAATCCATGAGCATGTGACACAGAGGAAATAGCATCTAAGTCGACGTTGAATTTATCAGCTGCCTGTCCAATGTCTCCAAAAGAAAAATGATAATCATCAGCATACTGATACGAGTCGGAAAATTGTAAATATTTGAAATATCAGCAGTGTAAATGGAAAATAATAACGTGCCTAATATACTACCCCGTGGAACACCTTTGGTCACATTGAGTATTGGTTGCCTATTAGTAAGATAGTCAATAAAATACTTAAGCGATAAATTAGCAACTCCAAAGCATTTTAATTTGTTGCATAGGGTAGTAGAGTCTAGGGTATCAAAGGCTTTGCTGTAATTTAAGAGAACTAGGTACGCGTTTGAATGTGCTAGAATTGTTTCTAGCTCTAAATGGCTCATCCGTAACATGTAACAGTGCTGCTGAAGTAGTGTGGTTAACTCGGACACTAGATTGAATTGAGGGCAGAATGTTATTGTTAATCAAAAAGGTAGAAAGTTGCAGCAGATAAACAACTTTCTCTAAATTTTTTGACATAGTGGGCGGTATGCTGATAGGTCGAAAATCTTTGGTTACAGTAGAACTGGCATTTTTAGGCACTGAAAGAATAGAAGTAAAAATATTTTCAACCCCAATAATTGAAACCTCTAGGAAGTTAAATTCTTCAGTTATACTTGGAAATCTATTGTTTAAGTATTTATTAGTTATAAAGTCATTATCGACAGTAGCTTGAGGAACAGTCTTAACAAAAAAATTATTAAAGTCATCAACAACGGAATTAGTAACACTAGATTGAATATGTAAATAGGCCTTTTTTGTGATTTCACAGCCATATTGATTATAATTATAAGATCTTTATGGTTGTCCATGCTGCAACAATTTTGTTTTTTTTTGTACCTAGAATACGCATTCTGTCTAATTTTCATAATTTCAGTGACCCACGGGGCAGGTCGTTTGGTAATTCTGACACTCTTATATGGTGCGTGATTATTAAACAACCAAGTGATATTATCATTCAAACAAGACTTTGACTGCCCGTTTGGCGTGCTAATTGAAAGCCGTCAGACGAGCAAAATAGAGGCACTGCGATTGGAACAAGGGTCACTCATCTGGCATACAGATGGATCTAAGATGGCTGAAGGGGTAGGAGTGGGCATAGCAGGGCCTAAATGTAGGCTATCCAAAGTCTTCGGTAACACTCCAACTATCTTCCAGGCAGAAATTTACGCTATATATCTGTGTGCCCAGGAATGCCTAAATAAAGGCGTCCGAAGGGCAAAGATCTATATATTATCTGATAGCCAGGCAGCACTAAAAGCTCTAAGGTCCTATACCTTTGAGTCTAAAATTACCTGGGAATGTAGACAATCCCTGAAGCAACTGGCCAACAACAACAAGGTTACCTTGATGTGGGTGCCAGGGCATGAGGGAATACAAGGAAATGAACTTGCTGACAGCCTTGCAAAAAAAGGATCTAAAGCACCATTCATTGGACCCGAACCGTTCTGTGGCCTGGCCAAGGGACACATAGCGGAGGAGATCCAAGAATGGGAAAAGGACCAGAAGAAGTCCTACTGAAGGAATACTCCAGGCCAAAGACAAGCGAAAAAGTTTATAACTTATTCGACAAAGAATGCCACAAGGCTTCTCGAACTTGAAAAGTCCGAATTAAGGCTAATCACAGGCCTTCTAACTGGCCAGTACCCCTTGAGATATCATCTCAAGAATATGGGCAAGGCAGTAGACAACAAATGCAGATATTGCAATACGCAAATTAAACTGCGGAACATATACTTTGTGAATGCAAGGTGTTAGTCCGCATTAGGCTAAAATTCCTAGAACAGGCGGAATTAACGCCTGAAGACATAGGGAAATTAGCCCCCAGAAAAATCACAAGCTTTGTAATAAGTCTTGGTATCCTGGGCAACAACTAGATGTAGGGTAAATGACAAAAGATATTTTAGGTCGAAGTGAAGTAAGGCTGTTCGAAGCCAAACGACCCCATAAAACAATCTACAATCTATTATCATTCCAGAACTGGAGAAGTTCATCTACATTATTTAGGTTATACAGCAAGTCAAAGTTAATAAATTTAAGATCTTGCAAGAATAATTCGTAATTAAAGTTTGATAAATCCCTGAAAGTACGATACAAAACATGACGTTTATTTTTTTTGAAATTTTAAATTGCATGTTACTAACCTATCATCAGATATGCTATCTGCATTAATAACTTCCCAATTAATCATTATATCATTACTAGTAGAGACAATGAGATCAATCAGTGAGTGTTATTAGTGACGAGAATTGCCATTGGTTACTTGACAAAATGTGTGAAAGGATGATAAAAATAAAGCTTTGTTTGCGATTTTCTTGCTCTGGCCAAGACATCACGGCACTGTCGGTCTTGAAAACATGGCGCTCGAAGATTTTGGCTTCGGGATATTATTTTCAGATTAATGAATACCTGCTTAACAAATGGTACGCAAAAATTAAAAACTGAGAAGCAATTAGGGGATTTTAAGGATTTTACTAATTAAATGGCAGTAAAATGGACATTAATAATAATATTAATTAATCAATTAGATACCGTTAAGGATATTGTGTGTCATTAAAATATACATAAAAATGTGGACATTAAATAATACGTAAAGAAAACCTGCATATGCAACAGAAGTCACAGAGGACCGTATATATACAAATATATAAAAGTATAAAATATAGGATCAATCACATAAAAGTCAAAACTAATGATAAGAATCTAGGGGATAAATAATAATAAATAAATAACACCATAGGTAATGATGACCCCCTTTAACCTGGAAGGTTCTAGAAGAGTCTTGTGTGGGAGGAGGCTATACATTTAGAGACAAGGGACACACACTCAATATCCGTGTATAGTGGAAAAATCCCTCTCACAGTATTTTCCGGTGCCACGACCCGGAATCGAACCCGGGACTTTTGGGTGAGGAGCAATACAATTACAATTACAATTTAAAATTCTTTATTAATTTTTATGTACAAGTCATTTCTCTATTTCATTTATTTCATAATATATCATAGATTACAATTTGATATTTCCCGGCGCGTTACAATAAGTTATCAACTTAGAAGCGAGACGGGGGGGCCGATCTTATGCCAAATATGAACAAAAATAGAGTTAAAATTTATAAATGAAAAACGTTCTCCAAAAAGATTGAACTAAATATCGATTAGAAAATGCAAAATGTTTTAAAAATGAAAATTAAATGAAATTCTTTCTAATATATACAATTATATGTTTGACTTACAGGAAACTTATTGCTAAGAAAAAACCTGCTTTAAAATAATCTATTTACATATAAAAATACACCGATTATATCGGTAAAATAAAATAATCAAGAAATAAACGAAAATTGTAAGTAATAATAAAACAACTAATATTTAATTTTAAAAATGTTTATATAAAATATGTTCCAAACACAAGTCACATCATCATGGTTCTGCCTGTACCTGCCAGAAAATTATATGTCTTAAATCTAATGTTATCTACCCGAATAAATCGGAAGATTTTCATGTATGAGCTTATGGGTATGCTCAATACTATGATGTTCCCGTATGTCTACCATATGTGTGGAGAGCGGGGATTTATGTATCTTAAATTTAAAGAACTTTTGTGCTGTTTCTATTATATAATCCCTAATTAAAGGGATGTTATACTCTCTATGGAAAGTTTCTATAGGAGTATACCTGTTTGTTTGTGTAAGTAATCTAAGGATTTTATTCTGTGTCCTTTGTAGTCTATTACATTGCGCATCTGAAATTGTGTTCCAAGACGCGCATGCATAGGTAAGGATCGGTTTTAACATAACTTTATAAAGGGTTAACTTGTTATCCTTAGTTAATGTGCTGCTTTTGTTGACTAATGGATATAGTCGACTTAAGGCAGCATACGTACTATTTATTACTCTGGTTATATGAGGTCCGAAGCGTAGTCTCGCATCCAGAGTCACCCCTAGATACTTGACCGTGCTCCTTTCCTCAATAACCTTATCATTAATTTTCATTTTATTAAAAGTTTTAATATTTGTAAACTTCCTGTGCATAATTATGATTTCAGTCTTTTCCGCGGGTGAGGGGCAAGTGCACTTACCTCTCGACCATCAGTCATATAAGTCATATAAGATGCACATAAATATTTATATAAATACGCATACAGAAAATCCAACTAGAACTTGAAAATTCATTAATTCAGTAATAATTTTTCTCTAATAACAATTTCCTTGCCATTTTTTTACATTGGTTACACGGTATGTTAAGCACGTTCCTTATAAGTTATAAAAAAATTATGCAATTATAGTACGGAAAATTTTATAACAATAAGATTTAATAGGTGTTATTGAGTATAAGTTTTCATATTTACTATAAGCATGATTATATCTAAAGTGTTAATTATACGATGGATGCCGTAAGGGTTTCATTGTCCTAAAACTAAGTTGCAGTAATAGAGTAATAAGCCTTATTCAATTGTTTGCAGACATGATCGATGTGAGATACGTTAAAATTAATATATTTACACGTTTCAAGATCATTTATATATAAGGTAAATAACTGCGGACCTAAAACAGATCTTTGCGGAACATCCAAATTAACATCATTTTGAATATACGTTGTTGAGATCTATTATTATAGCATATTGTTGAAATATGTGATTACTTAGCATTAAGAAACTATTTATATTGCTGGTATGCATTCGGTTACTGTTACATAAATTCTTGTTTCAGATGATTATTTTCCTGTGCATCACCTTAGTGACCCTCTTCGTATGCTACAGGCTATGGAGCAACCGCAAACTACCGCCAGGTCCTTGGGGAATACCGATATTGGGGTATCTGCCTTGGTTGGATCCAAAACAACCTTACTTAACTTTAACCGCCTTGTCAAAAAAGTACGGGTCTATTTACGGACTCTCTTTGGGCAACGTATACACAGTAGTGCTTACCGACCCTAAAATCATCAAACAATTGTTTTGTAAAGATGCTACTACTGGCAGGGCCCCTCTTTATGTGACTCATGGAATCATGAAAGGTTATGGTAAGTCTTACAAGTTTGCGGGGTAAGCTTGTTTTATTTTATTTAAATGCAAAAATGAAAATTAGCTTCATGATGTCCTTTTCTTTTTATTGGCGTCTGGGCAGACGTCTTGTAATTCAAGCATTATTTTAGTTGACTTACTCTATAGCACGTCTAACGACACCACGCCATCTGTTGCGGATTTCTGTTAAATTTACTATTTTCCTAAATGTGGGGTATGATCAGTTAAAATTGGTGTCTCGAACATCTATTTTAAATTCATTTGTTTGTTGGTTTAGTTCCGGACACTGCATGTGTATCAACAGACGCTAGAAAGAAAATAACGATATGCATAATTATAAATATCTTAATTCAGACAAAACAAACAACCTCGCACACTTTCACAGAATCCCTATTATCACTGTTACTAATAGTATTTGATTCGTCGAAACACATTATTAACTGAATAAATACATTTTATCCAGCGAGGTTTGCCTGTGATGTTTATTATGCATTATGAAAATATCGAATAGAATCCAAGTCATCGGGTTTTTTTTGGTAAAAATCTCAAATGTTTATCGCAATGTTAATAGTTTTTATAAAATTGAACTGAAGCTAATAATGACGTTTGAAATTTAAACGTAAAAAAATTAATAAACATTCAGTCTCCTTCAATTCTGTTTTACACCAAATAATTCGAAAACGAAATATTTTATGTTATTTATCTTATATATTTATCTTTTATTTTATTTATTTTATCTAGATATAAAAAAGAACCCCGCCGGCACAAAATACACGATAAAGGTTATACAATCGTTTGAGCTAAAACCAGCTGAATGTATTCGTTGGACAATTCCAAACAAAAGTTCTTATGTGCAGTAGGTCCAAAAAGTCCATAGATTTCAAACTACGAACACTTGAACGTCAAATACTGATTATTCATTTACTTGAAGGTTTTTAACTTTCCAAGTGATATAGTAACTCTGTCCTGAGATTTCAGATGAATTGACCAGAACAAAAGTTGTAGAAAAACGAGTAAGCTACATTGTTATGACCTTGACTTTGACCTCTAGCAATATTTTCAAAACCATTTGATCGTAAACTCTTTTTTTTTTTCAATAAAACTAATATTTTGCACCTTGGATACAGAAAAAATATCTTAAATTGAGATTTATGGGTTTTTTCTGAATCCAAGATGCAAAATATTGGTTTTCTTAAAAAAAAGGTTTGCGATCATATGACCTTGAACACCTTGTTAGATGTCAAGGTCATCACAAGGTAGCTTACCCATTTTCCTACAACATTTGTTCTGGACAATTCCCTCGAAATCTCAACATAGAGTTATACTTCAAGTAATAAATTCCCGAGACAGAAAAAACCCAACAAAAATTTTACGACATAATTATATCGCCGCGGGCCATGGCGCCAAGCCTGACGTGAAACATTCCCGACGCACATTAAAAACCTATAAAGGTAAGCGTGTCAATTTGAGAACAGCGCAAAAGGAGTACCGGTATTTTAATGAGGTCGTAAAGTTTTTTATGTCTCAGTTTCTTCCTACTTGAACTATACTATATCACTTGGAAAGTTAAAAACCCCCAAGTAAATGAATAATCATTATTTGACCTTCAAGTGTTCGTAGTTTGGAATCTATGGACTTTTTGGACCTACTGCACATAAGAACTTTAGTTCGGAATGGTCCAACGAAAACATTTCAGTCGGTTTTAGCTCAAGCGACTGTATAACTTTTACCATGTGTGCCATTTCTTACATATTTTTAAGTTAATTTCCCTGTTTACTGTTTTTACTTAAGTCAAATACTGTAATCAATTTTTCGTCTACTTCCCGTGCATTTAATGTAATGGCGTATTCTCCATGGTAATACAATAATCATTAATTAGTGCCACCGACCAGCCAATTAATGTGTTGACAATAAATAATTTACATTTATTTTTATAATAATTAATCCACTTCGCGTTGGCTTTATATTTTGTTAAAAGTAACTTAGTCCGAGTATGTTGCCAACTCAGATTGCAAAAAGTCGCCACCAGATGGCGCCATTGGACAAGTTGTGGACGACTTTCGTCTGTAATTTGATATACTGGAGGAGCAATGCAGGGTTGTTGTGTATTCACCTATGCCCTACTGATGGGAGCTAACAAGCTCAAAACTAGTCTGCGGCTGGTGATACACAAAAACCCTGCACTGTAGTCCTTTCTTTAGGATTAATCTGTACTTTTATTGCAATCAGATTTTTGTTTGCGTTTTCCGATTGGAGGCGTAGTATGTCGCAAGTTTTGGAGCATTATTTTCAATCGTTTTGGGAACGCTCACTGTACACCTTGATTGGTGGAATGAATTTAGCTCCTTTTATAGGAAATGGTGAAATTTTGGTCTATCGTAGTATATATTTTACTATATATTTATTTATTTTTGAAATAATTCGCATTTTACGTCAGCCCAGCCTAGCCGGACGAAAAACTGAACGTCTGTCTTATATTACGCGTTAACAGATGGCGCTGTTGTTACCGAGTCCGTATAAAGTAGAGTCTGGCGATTCGTGGTCGCGGCACTGATTGGTCCGTATAAAAAACAATTAATGGTAACGTTATTACTTACATATATTTTTCCACTTTGTCAAAACAAATTTTGCAACCTGCTTTTGACACTTGCGATAAGCTGTAAACACACTGATGCACACGCGCATCACACTCAAACCATCGCCGCCATTATGCATCCACTTGGGCTGAGTGGGGGCCGAGTGTCCTGTCTCTAGTTTATAGGATCTCTCCGATTCAGTACTCACTTTAACAGGGTCCACATATATCTAAAGAAACTAAAATACATTAGAATATACGGTGCTGTCATAAATAAAATTTGAATGTTATAAATGACTAATAAGTATTTATTAACTTATATAAAGAAGAAAATCTAAATAACTCATGAAATATTCTCTATATTTCTTGGAACTAATGAACTTGAGAATAGTTCTATCCTTATAATTTAATATCAGGAAAACATTCACGAATCTTCAATGGTCTATTGAAATAGTCACATGAAAAATAACAATTTGTGATGAAATGACATTTTTATTTTTAGTCATATAGACCTAAAAGTATATGTGATAGTGTTGTGATGGCTAAAACTTTTTACTACATTTTAAGTAAAATCGAGTAAGGCGCGGTTAGTAGTTGGATGGGTGACCGTTCCAACGAAGACCGCGTCCTCGCCTCACACATCTTCCAGCGGCTTGTATATCAGTGTATGCGCGGAAGCTATACAACCTTAGGCGAGGCTTGTATAGGGGATATACCATCCTTCGGAGGGGATGTAAAGCCGTCGATCCCGTGTCTATTAAATGTTGGGCAAGTAAAAGATCTTTACTCTTCTTAAGGGAAGAGGTTCGGCAAAATTCCTGGTTGGGGGTAGCTCGTCTATAGGCGTCGGTGTTAGGCCTCAGTAGCGGAAATAGGCCGACGTTAAATAAATGTATAAAAAAAAGTAAAATCGTATTATAAAATTAATATATTTTTCTTGTTATTACAATTGTTCGATCAATCTCGAACAATATACCAACATCTATGACCCTTACTTAAAAGAAACTGACTGGTTACTTTTCACTGAGATTTACGCAAATTAGGACCATATAACCTGAGCAGGCGGATATAATAGTCATTTAAATGTCGGCCAGTAATTTACTAATTTTAAACAAAAAATATTTTAGGAATATAAAAAGAAAGGCAAAGTTTCCATTTATAATATTATAATGGTAACTAATTCAAGCGAACCGAATAATCAGTCGCTGCAGGCTAAATAGAAACCGCGAGCCAATTTGATAGTGCGTGTAGCAATAACTATATATGACGAAAAAAAAAAATAAAAAAAAAATATGACGCATATGTATAACTACTATGCAGATTTTGACATCCATCCACACTATAATATATCTTAATGACGCATGTACAGTTAATACATTTTAGATTAAATTTCTACAGGCCTAGTTTAATCGTCACCGGAGATCCTTTGTTTTTCTGGTTACACTGTATGTCTGTCTTTTTACTGAAATTTGACAAATCAGAACTGTCCATAAATAGGACGCAAAATAATTCACACAAGACTAATAAAAACAAGTGTAACTATACAAGTAAAGATAAGCATATAAGTGAACGATATACATGTTCACATTAAAATATAGGGGTAGCAAAAATCGCTCCTTCAAGCAATAGAAAAAGTGTGCAAAATTATCAAAAAATAGATAGGCATCATTATTTTGTCTAAAAATCTAGACATTAGAAGCGATAGTGAATTCCTGACGGCTTTTTGTGGTACTCATAAATAACAAAAAAGTTCAAATAAACTTAGGGGTTAAGTACTGACGTTAACATAGAACTCTGGGGGTAGAAAAGAGAATAGAACATCTTGCCACCAATAAAACCAGATCTTGGCACCGCCCAAAAAGTCTTGAATCTGATTCTCTGCTGTTGCAAACAGGACCATTGTCTGAGCTAACTTATTATGGTATAATGGGTTCGCTATCCCTGTTCAACATCTAGTCTTAGAAATATGGACTTATATATGAGTGCTAATAGTATAAACTGATTTAAGCGATGTTAAACATGGCGTGCCCCAAGGGTCTGTACCGAAACCAATCCTATTTACATATTTATCAACGACATTGCTATTGTCTTCAACTTTATGAATGTATATATATGATATAATTTTAATAATAGCCTCAGTGCAATAGTGACTGCTTAGACCTTGTCAATAATTTAGAGCAAATTGAAAATACGGCTTACTAATAGTTTATTATACATAAACTTAACAGTGATAGACCACAGAACGCTTGCCATTTGCTGTAGTTCCTGTTCATAAATTTATCAAACGCTTTTGAAACGATGATTCGATTGGAGATAATTTTTGAATTTCGGGCGCTAGCTTATCAACATTTTTTTTGACCAGCATAAGAAAAATTGAAAATACATATGGATAGTAGTTGAATGTAATTGATATTATTGCCAAGGGGGAAAATATAAGTTTTTCTGTAATGTTGGTCTGTTCAAATAAATCCACAATGAAGGGTGTAAAAAATCCTTCTGAAGAGCAGTGTACGGCTACCCTTGATAAAGATGAGACTAGTCAAACTAGGATGTTGAGATGACGGTACAGTGTTAGGCATATGGTGAGAACTTGTCTTGTGCAAAGTCAGATTTTAGCCACGTAATATAAAAATCCCACATATACTGATAAAAGTCCTTTAACTGGAGACCAGTTTCTTCTTAATTTCTTAAAGGAAAGAAGAAAAAAGAAAACCGTACTTCATCTATTTCAAAGTACTTAGATGGGTAACCGTTTCAAAGAAGACCGTATCCTCGCCTCAAACCTTCCAGCGGCTTGTACATCAGTGAATCTGCGGAAGCTATGCAATCTTAGGCAAGGATTGTGTGGTGGATATACCATCCTCCAGAGGGGATGTAAAGCCGTCGATCCCTTGTCTATTAAATGCTAGGCAAGTAAAAGATACATACTCTTCGAAAGAGAAGAAGTTCGGTAAAATTCCTGGTTTGGAGCAGCTCGTCTATAAATAAATGTTTAAAAAAACAATTTTTTCGTCTAGTAATTTCAGATCAATTATGAAGATGTGCGGACCTTCTCAGTTATAACTTTAACAAATCAATGCTGCGAATGATATAAAAAATTAAACTTATACCATAACTAAAACACTTTTTTGACCAAAAATACTAATCCGTGAATATTTTATATATTAATTATCGACTTCGTATATTAAGTTATTTCAACAAAGAAACTTTCTATTAGTTCGCGTGGTTCCTTCATCGCCTTCTCATAAATTATCCGGTTTACAGAGCTCGGAAAACAATTTTTTATATCAATCTACCGCGCTATAAACGTCTAATGGGCCTAGCAACAGCGGATGAATGCGTCTAAATATCGCAGAGGGCCATGCGTAGTCCTGCACGACAATGCAGTGACGTAAGCGGTGTTGGCATACTGACCCAGTGGGAGCCAAAAAACGACCTCCGAAAACCGAGTTGTGGTTAGACGCAGGTTAATGAACTCCTCTTCTTGACGTAAGCTTGGATCCTGAAGAGAAGAGAGAAACGGCCTGTCGGAAGTTTCACCGAAACAATGCGGGATTAACGACATTTTAATGTTGTGCCATGGTAGGGAAAAAATGCACATGTGTATGCAAATATTGGTAGGCACGGGTACGTCGAAATGAAAATAAACAAAGACGGAGTGATTGGGATAGATCCGGCGTTTTGAAGAAAAACAAAAATAAATAAATACAAATTATTAGTAATTTTTAAATTATTTCGTTTCTAAGTTGTAATAATAATAATTATAACAATATTTATTAGTTCATTAGATTATTAAACATAACATGAATTAGTCATCAATGCAAAACAACAATTAAAAGTTGTAAATATATACATAAACATTACACACACATAATATATACACATATTTATTTATTTGTTTATCTATACGAACATAAATATAAACATACATAAAATATGCATTGTATAATTAACATTGAAACACAAAACATACGTCAGTGCATAGTAAACATCAACAAGTCCTGCCTCATCGAGCGTATCTTTTAATTAACATCAAACACAAATAGTAGAGATATTTATGGATTCCCAACTGAAATAATTAAATATATAAAGAATTTTTTAGTCATACTTTTAACTCATTTAATTAACGCTTTAGAGAAGGAGTTCTTCCAGATGCTTTGAAGAAAGTATTAATATTATCTTTATATAAAAAAGGTAACCGCAATGACCCTGCAAGTTATAGACCAATTTCCATCCTACCAATAATCTCGAAAATTTTTGAAAAAGCTATAAAAATTCGAATAACAGAATATTTCGAAAATCATCATTTATTTAATGAGGCCCAATTTGGTTTCAGAAGCTGTAAATCGACTTAATAGAATCTATTCTAAATAGCTATAATGAAAATGAATTTTTGTCAGCGGCTTTTTGTGATTTAACAAAAGCGTTCGACTGTGTACAGCACGACATCTTGCTAGAAAAACTCAAATATTACGGTTTTGACCGTACGAGCATTGATTTAATTAAATCGTATTTATCCAACAGGACTCAAGCTGTCAGTGGTATTGGTGATGTCTCATATGAATTAGAAATGACTGTCGGTGTACCCCAAGGTTCCATTCTGGGGCCAGTATTATTCTTAATTTTTATTAATGACTTGCCTGTACGAGTACAAATTTTGTTCTATTCGCTGATGACACCACTTTTACCAAACTCTGCAAAAACGGAAAATATGTTTTTTTCTTTAAGGCACTTGGATGACTCTGACTCTAGCAAGTCCGTAAAATTTTTGGGAGTACATCTAGACCCAACCTTAAAATAGGAAGTACATACAAGTAATCTGGCCTCCAAGTTATGTAGTAATATTTATTTATTAAATACATTATCTAATGTAATGTCCACGAACGTGCTAAAGTCAGCATATTTTGCACTAGTACATTCTCTTATATCATAAGCAATAGTCGCATGGGGTCAAGCAACATCAAGTGACCGTATTTTTTGCCTTCGGCGTAGGTCCATTAGAATTATATCCCGGTTAGGATTTCGAGATGACTGTAGGAGCGCTTTTGTACTCCACAAAATCAAGACATTTCCATGTATGTATATATTTAATTGTTTAAATTTTGTAAAAATGCACCAGGATAAATACAAATCCCATCAGGATGTTCACAATTATCTAACTAGAAATAAAAAAGAGCTGTATCCAAAATTTGTAAAGTTAAAAAAATGCCAAAATAGTCCTAATTTTATGGGAATAAAACTTTTTAATGTGCTGCCAGAGGCCATGAGGTGTTTAGACACTAACTTATTCAAATCTAAGTTAAAGGAATATCTGATAAGTAAATCTTTTTATAGTTGTGATGAATATTTACAAAATGATTTCTCTGACATGTAGAATTTGTTTTATTAACTGTGATGTTATTTTACATTGTTTGTGTTACTTAAGTATGTACATAATTTGTTGCCATTTTTGTATTTATATCTTTATGTTGTATGTTATATACCTATCACTATACTTCTTTATATTTTAAGTTTTATACTTATTCACTGCTGACCCGTGTAAATACTGTGTATGTATATTAACACTGAATAAACAATTCAATTCAATTCAATTGAAGTATAAATATGCCTCGTTCAGTTTACTGCACACATGATTTTCCTGTGATGCTGTGATTTCCAAGATAACAAGTCATCTATATATGTACACAAACATTTAATGGAAGTACTTAATTTTAGAGCATTTGATGTAGTCCTTCTTTTATCAAAACTTATAAATATCGGTTTCTTCTCATTTTATTAATCTACTGCGACTGCACCAACTGTTCATGTCGTCGATAATATTTTTAACATATGTGCGCAAGTCATCACAATTTGAAGCAGATATAGTAAACAGTAGTATCGTCCACATACATAACTAGCATCCCTCTTTTTATATGACGAGGAAGGTCATTTATATAGATGTAAAATAACAATGGTCCTAGAATTGAGCCTTGCGGCACACCTACAATTATGTCATACATATTAGGCACAGCTTCATCATATTTACAGTCCAAGTCAGCACTTTCCGACACTCAAAAAACGCAACAAAAACTTTACGACATAATTATTATCGCCGCGGGCCATGCGGTATGCCTGTCATCAAACAACCCGACACACCTATAAAGATAAGCGAGCCAATTTGCGGTCGAGACAGCACGAGCTATGGTATTTTGATGAGGTTGTAAAGTTTTGTTGCGTTTTTTATATGCCGGGAACTGAGTACCTCAACTATAACTATAAATTTTCTGTTTTCCATATACGAAATCAAACAGTTTAGTAAACATCTATGTTTACGTTCCATTTTTGATTTACATAAAAAGCGTAAGTTCATTGCAAATTACATTTAAATAAATACACAGGAATATACAGGGTGTCCACAACGTCACCTCCAGATAGTACACATACGTTCTATAAACAAGCAGAGAATATATATTGAAGGCAATTAAATAATCTAAGGTCTCACAAACTGCAAATGCATTCAAAGTACGCTCTATGAACGTTAGTAATGAAGTATTTTAAACGTGCCTAGAATCTTCATACACCATTCTTTAAAAACATTTTTAATATATTTTAGCTTACACAACTAACACTCACGAGAATATTTTGAGAATATTCTAACACTATTTTAGGGGTATTCTCAGAATATATGCAATAAAATATTTAAAAAATAGAATACACTTTCCTA
Organism: Leptura quadrifasciata; assembly: GCA_963675555.1. NCBI lineage: Eukaryota > Metazoa > Arthropoda > Insecta > Coleoptera > Cerambycidae > Leptura > Leptura quadrifasciata. The sequence goes on from OY776677.1 coordinate 143,279,628, forward strand.
ATATTTCCAGAATTTTGTGCTGTCTGGGGCGTATCATCTTTTACGTTTCTTTACCAAAAAGTGGAGAACGGATCTCTTATGGGATGACTCGTTTCTCCGTCAGTTCTAGCGGTTTATCTATATCTGGATTAAAAAATATATTCGGGCGGTTCAGTGGCTCAATGCTTAGGCTTGAAATTAGGGAGTTCCGGGTTCGAATACTAGCTAGGGTATGAATATTTAATGGCGTTTTTAACGAGTTCATACAACATTCTTTAAAAACATTTTTAATATATTTTAGCTTACACAACTAACACTCATGAGAATATTTTGAGAATATTCTAAAACTATTTTAGGGGTATTCTCAGAATATATTGCAA